>VRYO01001269.1:7621799-7749000 GCA_009812075.1 Sialia sialis | reverse complement strand
AAGGGAAACCTTTTTGCTCTCTACAACTACCTGAAAGAAGGTCATAGTGAAATGGGGGTCAGTCTCCTCTCCCAAGTAACAAGCAACAGGACAAGAGGAAACAACCTCAAGTTATACCATGGGAGATTTAGATTGGGTATTAGGACAATTCCTTCACTGAAAAGGTTGTCAAGCATTGGAACAGGCTGCTTAGGGAAATGTTAGAATCACCATCCCTGGAGGTATTCATAGGACATGTAGATGTGGATTTTAGGGACATAGTTCAGTGGTAGACTTGGCCATTCTGGGTAAATGGTTAGACTCGATGGCTCTTTTTCAGCCTAAACAATTCTGTGGTTGTTGCAAGGAGAAGACTCAGCTTCCAGAGATGCAGAGCTGTAGAGTTGTGCAGATCTCACTTTCCGTTGAAGTACTGTACCGTTGGCTGTGTAGCAGTTTGTCTTCTATTGGTGCCCTCATCTGCTATGATTATAATTAGACAAATGTTGCAGTTAGTAGACTATATTAGGCCAATGGCATTGTGTACACCTTGTTCTCTATTAATTAAGCTGTACTGTGATCCCAACAATGTTTCACACTTTTGTCTGCCTCAGTTCCCAGAGCTCTAGATGGGTTAGCTTTCTGTATCTCAGGACAATTGGATCAAATGCCTGTTTTACATTATAATGAGCCTCTTTTATGTGCTGCCTTTGTTATAAATGCATCTGAAGCCATTTAAGTGTTGTGCCTTAAGATTTCATAGTAGTGTCAGTTGATCCATCACACACATCATACTCACAAATATGCTGTATAGTGCTTGTGATTTTCAGAATCCATGCAAACCTTTTTGCATTTCTTTGCATTAAGAAAAAGCATCTTTGCTAATCTTCCATGGTTTGTTTAGGACAAGTGCCCACTCTCAGTAGCTTACTGGATTCTGTTGGAAGCTGCACCATGTTTAGCCTCTAGTGAAATACTGCCAATAAAAAAATGCTGGAATTTTGTGCAGTAAGCACAGACAATGCGTACCAATTCTCAGCTTCCCAAACTTCCTTTCTCCATTTCTGTGTTTACTGTGTGGCAAGCAACCTTTTCCTGTCCCAAAGCCATAGGCCGGCCATCTGTGTGCCCTTTTCCAGTACTGTGACTGAAAGCTGTGAGAGCAGCCTTCCTTTCCTGAGATGGTGAAGTCCTGCAGACTTCTGATCTAAATCTCTGCTCCTGTAGGCTCCACAGCAGATGACTGGTGCTGAGACTCCAGAGCTGCTTGGGGAGCCTTTTCTGAGCTGCTTGAGTGCTTCTGTGGTGCATTCTGGTGGAGTTTCCAAAATCTAAATGCAGATTTCACCCTATTTCTACCTCTGCCACTACTTTATGCACCCCCCTATTCTTTCTGCTTGTTGAAGTTCCCTCTTTTGTACTTCTTGGCTTTTGCTTCTAGACATCTCTTTGAAGCTTTCCTTATCTCACTCCTCTGCTTTTGGGATATTGGGATACTGCTGACTTCTGTAAAACCTTTTCACCTACAGATTGTGTAAGAGCCTACTCAAAATGAGACTGTTTCATATCTCTTGCTACCATACTGCCTGGATTTCTCTTGAACTGCATGGGGGATGTGAACTTCTTTCCTGGGCACCTCTGATTTCTGCCTCAGATGTCAGTCTTGCCCTACAGTGAGTAAACTCAGAGCCCAGGCTGTAAAAAAACTCCACATTCACCCTTATGTGTGCTGTCTTCTGAATTGGTGACAGCTGGGCTGTCTCACTGTATGCAGAATCAGAACCTGAGCGGTATCAGAAATCCACTAGGGGAAGAAGTCTCAAGTTTAATCCTAACACAGCCCAGAAAGGCTCAGAAGCTGAGCTTGTCAAACTCCACCCAGGAGAGCTGAACTGGAATTATGACAGTTTGCTGTTCCATGAAGCTGAGGATAGGGCGGTAACTGGGCAGCAGTCTCCGTTTTATTTGCTTTTCCTCTGGGAAAAGCTCCCTCCATCTAAAGGTTTCCAGAAATTAGGCTAGCTCTTCTACAGGATTTATGGTGGAAAAAAACCGTTTGTATGTTTGCCTCTTATTTCTTATGTCTCTGTGAGTAGTGAACTTTGAAGAAGGCACTGCTCTGTGGAATTATCTCAGCTATAAATCCAAGCTGGGGAAAGGAAGAAGCAGGACAGAGGGTGCAGCACTTCAATGGGCAGTGGGGGTGGGGATGAAAAGACTTGAAGATGAGCAAGATAAGCAATGTGTCTGGGAGCTGAAGAGGCCTCAGACATGCTGGATTAAGAGCACAGGGGAACTAGTGGTTGTGCTGAGCCTCCTGAGGATGTAAAGAAAGCAAATTGTCTCTGGTGTTTGCACAGATGCTGTATTGCCTCATGGCAAGAAGGAGTTCCCAGCACCTTCCTTTGCTCAAGGAACTGGCCCACCAACTTCATGTTTTGAGGCTGAGTTTGTGTCACAATGAAATGTTGGTGAGCTGGCTGTGGGTCTGCTACCTCTGGTGGTATCAGCCCCACTGTGAATTAGAAATGGTGTGAGGACTACAGCATGTAGCTTAAACAGTCGGATGTTGCACTGCCCTGCTGCCCCAGTGCCCCTTGCTTGGGCAGTCAAAGTGGCTAGAGAAGGAAGATGGAACCAGCAGCACTCTCTGAGGATGGCAATTCTTCTCTGGGGATTTCTGCACTAGCAGGGAGCTATAAACTACCCAGGGTCTGACCAGCCAGGATCCTAACCATATTGTTTTTCTCTGATTTGCAGAAAGTGTTGCCAAAAGTCTATGCTAATCCCATAGTCCTTGAGGAAACACGGCTGTGAAATTAAGGGGTGGCAAAGCTGGGAGATACAACCCCCTTCATTCCCATCTTTTCTACATGCTCCATCCTCCTGTGACATGCACCCCATGGGAGAGGGCAGCCTCAGGACAGGAACCCTGTGAACTGCTCGTGGACAGTGTGAAAGAGCAAAACAAGAGGGGGGTTGCTTTCTTCAGTTTTATCTTTGCATCTTGCTCTTTTGGCGTTTGGGAGGAAAAGTTGGGAAAATCTGCTGTGTCCATCCCCCGCAAGTCCCACCACGTACACTCAGAAAAAGCACGTGCTGAGAGAAAAGCCACAATACCAGGCTAACCCTGAGCATGGTGGGGGCACCTTGCATGTGGCTGTGACATGAAAGGCAGAAGCTGGACCACACTTACTCTGTGAGCAGCCCTGGAAGAGCTGGCTCTAGGGAAAAGGGATTGCTCTGTCTTGGTTCCTATTATGCCCTGTGTTGCACAGGTAGTAGTAGAGGCCTCAGTGTATTACCAGCAAGTGCAAAGCAGTGCATTAGCTGCTGCCAGCTCTTCTTTTATTATTTGGCTTTCCCAGATGAAGCACTCTTAATCTGGATAAACTTCTGCTCAGAATTCACTGGGCTTGTCCTGATGTTCCTACATAGTAGGAGTAATTAAGAGATACTTCTCACTCAAGGCAAGGACTAGTTCTGCAGCCTAAATCTAGCTCATCACTACATTAGCAATAAAAGTGAGTGAAACTACGATTTCCCTGGGTTGAGGACTTCCTCCTTAACAAAAAAGTGCCTTTTGCATGTTTCAATACTGCACAAAAACTTTTGTGAAGTGTTATATTGAGAAAACCAGCCAAGGCTGTGTTGCTCTTCACAGCCACAGGGAGGGGTATGATGGGAATCCAGCTTTGCTCCAGTGGAAGCTTCCCACTTCATAATAGAGAAGAGAAGGTACCCACTTACCAGCATTTGTGTCATATAGACACTGCCCATCTGTATGCTGTTTATCTTCTAAACACAACTGTAGATCCTTTTATCACTTCTCCATCCTTTCCAGCATCCCACCGCTGGAGGAGACATTTTTTATATGCCTTAAATCAAGCACCTACTGATGTATTATTTGAGGCAGGGACAAAACCTGTACTGAGGTGGAATGGTCAAAACTACTTCTCTCTGACAAACTGTTTTTGACAAAACATTTTTTTTTATACACTGCATTTTGATACTGCCTGCATTCAGTAAGTGCTTAGACAACACTCTCAGGCACATTGTATGATTCTTAGGGGTCCTGTGCAGGGCCAGGAGTTAGACTGTGATCCTGATGAATTCCTTCCAATTCAGCATATTCTATGATTGAAGTCCTATCTTTGATAGCTTGGGATTGAGGAACTGGGGGTTTAGAATGATTTTCAATAGAAATTTCAGTGTAAAATATAAACATTTGAAGTGTAAAATGAAATCTGACACATTCATATTAAATGGTTGAAAACAGTCTACATGTGGCTCATTTAATAGCCTGAAATCTTCTGCAGAGTGACTCTTTCTGTCCAGTGCTACTGCTGTGTTCTTTTCCTCCCTTTGTTCCCTCTTTCTTGTGCACATAAATTGTCTTCCCAGCTAGGAGCTCCTGGTGGCTTTTTTCCACATTCTGTGTGCTGCCCACTGCTTTGGGCATTATTTTCTCTAGGTCTAAGGAACCTGTTCATGTTTTCTCCATCTTCTGTAGTTATAACTTGTGATACAGGAAGCTTAGTCCTTGTTAACAGATTCATAGTTTGAGTTTGCTGTCACCAGCATGCTACAGAAGAGACAGCATCAACAGCCCTCTCCATGTGTGTTATGAGAGCAGTCAGACTGGAACCTTGTGGCAAGCAGTCAGGGAAAGGTAGGTTTGCTGTAAAGAGAAATGAGGTAATCTGTAACATAAGTGGAAGCTGCTGTTGGCTCTGACCTTCTACCCACTGCTGTGCAGCAGAAAGACAAACATAGTCCACTACAGTTTTTTGTCATTTATTAGAAATGGTCCCTGGGGAACACACACATGCAAGTTACACAGCAGTGCCAGGGGTAGCACCCATTCTCTCTTTCTGGTCCGAAGTGTTCAGCAAATCCTAGACGGTTCTGCACCTTGTCTCCACAAGTACAGTGGGAGAGAAGTCCTTGCTGCTCCTTCATGCCGGAGACTTTGCCTGCTACCCAGGGAGTTGGTCACCAACCACCTCCCATAAGCTTTGACAGAAACTCCTCTGGAACTTGGTCTTTGACATCAATCAGCTGAAATGTTGACTGGACAAGACAAAAACAACTTGGTAATGACAGTGATTGACAGAGTCCAACATTGACCCACCAGCAGGACTGGTGTCCTGGAGAAGTTCAGCTGAGCTCTCGTGGAAGTCTGGCAGTGAAGGTAGAAGATGACACCGACCTACAAGAAGCCCTCAACTTCAGTTTTTCTTCTTGTTTTGTGAAAGCGCTTCTACCTCCAGGTACTGCAGTCCAATCAACATCCCCATAATAGAAAAACCTGTGATAGAGATACAGGATGAGCTGTGTAGAAAAGGCTGGACAAGAGATGAAGCATCCCCTCAGCCCATAGCTGTGTGGGGAGTTTTTCTGGAGTGTCATAGCTCCAAGGAGTATGCAGGGGGAGGATGCAGAGCTCTACTTACTTGCTACCATGAGGGGTGCCATAACTCCAATTGTCAAGGCTGCAGTGTGGTATATGAAGACCTCAGAGAGGAAGTGAGCAAGGGCCAAAAAGAAGGTAAAGAGCGTGATGTGATAGAGCCTGTTGAAGAGCAGATAAAAAGCAAGTTACCACATCATACTATGGGCTTGAATATGGCTGAGTGGAAAAAAAGGCAAACCTGCATATTGCCCTATTTGTTCTCACTGGGAGCACATAGAGGACTTTGTCCCTTGCCTAGTGAGGTGCAAAATCTCCATGGGCAACAGCTGAGAGGAGAAGGGGCAACATGTTCAATGGTGCATTGAATGTCACAGGCATTATCTGGTCTGAAGGAAGGTGAAGAGGGGAGAGCATGAATTGGGCACCAGTGAAATTAAAAGTATATGTACACAAAAACAAGGTGAGAACTGCATGAGCAGAGATCTAGGGTGACAGGAGGTTGCTGAATTCAGACTACATACATCTCTCAATGTCTTCCCACCTGTGCTCTGCTACCCTCTATGGGCCACAGCTGCTGAAAAGGGAGGAGGTTCAAGAGATGCCAGATAAAATTCCTCAAAGAAACAACTGATTCTTGATAACTGGCATTACCACCACCCCCTAAAAACATACCGTTTAGTCCCTGCACCTCCCTACCTCAGGATAAACCTAGGCAATCCAAGGACATACTGCCAGGTGAACAGTGACTTCTGCTTCAGGGCTGAGGGAAGCAGTAACAAGTGTTTTAGGAATCTCCAATAAAGGCTCTGTCTAGTAGATTTCAAGTCAGCTTGCTTGGAAATCCCTCTCAGAAACACTTCTGTTAGCACAGGGAGAGATGGTGTGTCTCCCACTCAGCATCAGGCCGCCCCTCAGGCCTTCTTGTTAGCCCCAGGGTAAGAGTGTAAGAAAAAAAGCAACCGGTCAAGACCACTTGGGCAATAAAACGATCCCAGTCTTTAGCTGAGCTGTCACAGTAAAAGAAATACTGAGCATCAGTCACACCACAGCATTAGCAATTGCTTAATTAACAGAGCAACAATGCCATTCAGAAAATGTTTTCCAAGTTGGAGCTCAGAAAATGGTGACAGTAAGAGGTTCTCAGATCCACCAGTTTCTGGCTCAGCTAATAACAGAAATCAAACGCTGTTAAATCAAATTAACAGCCCTCTGTGGGCTGTCCCCACAGAGGAAGAAGGAGGCAGCAGCTATCACACGAATCCCACACTGCTATTTGAGCTTCTTCAGGGGAATACTGTAAACACTATAGAAAGTTCAGGAAGAGCTTTTGATTCCCCACCTCCTCTGTGCCGCCCCCTAAGAACAAGCTGTGTCTAGCAAGCAAACCAGTGGATTTCTCGGGTGCTGCTTTACATACGTCCTGTTACGGATGTCGATTGCGCAGAGGCAGCGGATCACTGATGACAACAGGGTCCAGACGCCGAAGGTCCGAGCCTGGAGCCCATTCACTGCGTAAAGAAGGACGGAGCACATGGAGACCGTGCACGGCCCTGCCTGGAGCCCCCAGTCCCGCCGTGAAGGCGCACGCCGGGGCAGTAGGCAGCTCCTGGATCCCAGAGGTGGGACCACGAGGAGAGCCCAAGGCCCACGGCTGGAAGGCGACCTCCAGGCGCCAGGGCGGCCGGCGCGGCCCTTACCGAGACCGGGGCTGGCGGTGTATAGCTTCTCTGAGAGGAAGCCGTGATCGCGAAAGCTCTGCAGGGTATTCCCGGCGGCGATGACCGACACCATCACCAGCCAGCTGCGCAGCACGTTCAGGAACCGGCTCATCCTCCCGCCCGGCTCGAACCGCGCCCGCCAGGCCCAGGACGAGTCCCCGCTCGTTACTGGCGACGCTCCCGCGGCGACACCAGAGCCCCGCCCGCACCACCGCCCAGCGCTCCGATTGGCCGCTGCGCGCCGCTCCATGCGCGCGCCACGTGACGTATGACCTCCTCCCGCCAATCGGATCTTTCATCTCCCGGAAGGCGGGCCCGCCTCCGTCCCCGCCCTCCTCGCGGGAGTAGTTGGGAGCGCCGGCAGGGGGCAGAGTCGAACGCGCCTGCGCAGTGAGGCGGCGGGGCCGCCTGCGCGCCGGGGCGGGGCCGCCTCCAGTCGGTTGTTGTAGTAACAGGGAAGCGGCGGGAGGGGCCGGGGCTGCCTGGTGCGCCCGGCCCGGCGCGGCCTGGCTGTGCGGGGGCAGGTACGGCTAGCACGGGGACCCGCTGCCTTCGGCGCTCCCCGCCGCTCTTGCTTCTTCTGGGGCCGCCGGAGGTGGCCGTGCTTGGCCTGGCGCGGGGTAGGCCAGGCCGTAGACGCCTCTGCGGGCCGGAGGACCGCTCCTGCGCCAGTGCAGGCGTTACGGTGTCCGGCTGTCCCCGGGCGGCGGGGCGGACTTGGCGGGCGTTTCCCGTTGGGGCCGGGCCGGCCTGGCGTGGGTCTGTGGCCCGAGGCGGGGCAGGGCCGGGCGGGGACGCGCGTTACCGGTAAGTGCCCGAGTGGCTCTCACGGGCAGGTGCGGAATGGTCTGCTGGAAGGTGATGCTTCTTCCTGCGCTCTCGTGGCTCGGAGGTGATGTTTGACAGATCACAGATGTTTAACAGACTTGTTGATAGTCCTGTGGGAAATACGTACTTGCAGGAGGTGATAGTTACCTGATACCTCTAGCTGTCCTTCTCAGCTATTTATTCCTGCTTTTAATCCTTGTTGCAGGTAACTGCTCTTGCAGCTAGGACTGGGCTGTATGAAAACTCCTAGAGGAAATGCCAGCTGGGATGGCTAAAGATCTGGAGGAAACTGGCTCATCCTCAGAGGAGGAAGAGGATGCTATAGATGGACTGGAGTAAGTAGAAAAAAAGTCCTCTGAACTGTTTCCATGTCCCTGTGCTTTCTGGTGGATCTGTAGTAGTTTGAAAAGACAGATGCATTCTTATCCTCCTACCTATGAAGTGGGAGATGGTTTGTTTGGGCCTCAAGCCTGTGGGCAGGCTACCTACATCTGCCACCTAAAAGATCACCACGTTCATCGGGGTTGGATGTGCAACTTTCCTTTGGCTGCTCTGAAGTCCCTAGTTTCATGGATTTCTTTCTGTCATGTCCCTAAAATAGGAATGTTTTCATGATATGTGTCCATTTTTTTCTTTGGCATGTGTGGGTTTATGTTTCTTTTTTGTGTGTGTGTGGGTTTTTTTTAGCTTTTATTGCTGCAGAGATTAGAAATCTGCTGTACAGTAGATTGATATATGATGCTTTGTCTTTTTTATAAAACTGTGTTTTGATAACTCAACTACTAGACTTGATATTTCTTACTCGTAACAAGTCATAATGCTTGTTCCATCTTTGTTCAGTGACTTCTTTTAGCTTTGCTAGTGAACGAATTTGCTCCCTTATTCTTTCCCGTAGCAGAATCACTTTTGTTTCACCTGGACCTACTTCACTGTGTCCTGTTAGGGTTTCTTTGGGTGCACCTTTCACTGAGTGCAGACTATGGGGACTTAAGACATTCAAAGGAATCTTGCTTCATAGCATGTGGTTGGCTTGGATTTGCTAGATCCTCGTGGATGGAAAGGTCCAGAACTAATCTTCACCTAGAATGTAACTGTAACAGTATGTCTGCATCAAGTGACCAGGGGTCATGCTAGGAATGAATGACTGTCACCTGGAGGATTGAGCCTTGCTGTAAATCCTCAGGACAGGCTTAGTATAAACTCCTGTCCTGTTGCCTCAGCTCATTTTCCACTTACATAAGGCTCTGGCCTGTAGTGTAAATTCTGGAAGCTTCTTGGGTCCCTTCCAGTCTGAATAGCTCATTATACTCCAGATGTAGATTTTTAATAATAATTATTTTTTAGAGGTAGCAGAAGCAGGTGGGAGTGCTGTGAAGTTAATTTGTCTGGGTGATAACAATAGTAACTTCGTTGAGAGGACCAAGGCTACCCTTAAGAGCCTTTGTCCTGGCATCAGAAAGTTCCCCTTCTATCTCTGGTCCTTTGTTCTAAGTGTTGGAGGTTTTGTCTTGTGTAGCTTCTCCAAACCTTTGGTAGACAATGATCTCTCATATTCTATAGACAAATGCTTTTGTTTATCTCTCAGTCTTGTTACTGTAGAGATGTCTCTCCAACCCCTCAGTCTCTGTTTTCTGCTAACTTTTCCATGTTTTTCATTTCCTTGGGCAATGATAATAAACACTTCGAGTTTTATTTGCTGGGGAGATTGACAGGTTTTCTTTGTGCGATTCTAGAATTTGATATAATAGGTCTTAATTTTTTAGTGTGTCCTTACTTCCTCTGAGGAAATCTAGTCTTTTGGAACTAATCACTGCATCTCAGAGCCTGTAGCTTAAGTGGTGCACTGGGGGCATTGTTCTTGAATTCTGGCCTTGCATTCTGCTGTATCTGACAGGAATTAAAAGGGAAGTATACACAGCTTTATCCATTGCATTGAGCCAAGTCTGTTCTAGTCTCTCAAACTCTGCATTAGTGCTTTTTTTTGTGCACTTCAGACTCCAGTATTACAGCCAGGCAGACTGCACTGATCTGCAGTTCTAAAACTGGAGGCTGGAACCTGCATTGCAAGGTCTTGTTGTGTGGATACCAGCAATTGTGGTTCATCATGAATTATAGATCTTGTTTTCAGGCTATAAATTCAGAGAACTGCAGCTGTAAAAGCTCATGAGGCCTCTCCTAAATTATACCCACTAAAATAAATACAGAACTAAAGAGAATTAAACAAAATTTGGACTGGCAAGACCAACTCAAAAAGAGGGTGATCCAGAAGAGTCCCTTTATGGCTGTGTACCAAGGGTGCTGTATTGCAGTTGTGTGACAAGATTTTGGTAGTAGGAGGCGTACAGGGATGAGAAGTTGCTAGAAGCTTCCTCCATGTCTGACAGAACTAGTGCTCCAATATGGAGCCACACTGGTGAAAATGGGGTAGAAACACCACTGTGATCATATATCCATGAAGAGAAAAAAAGTTACTGCATGAGGGTAATAGTGCTCAGAGAAGAGAGTGAGAATATGTGACAGGAAGAGTTCTGCAGTCCCCAAGGTCAGAGGACAAGGAGGTGCTCCAGGTGCCAGAGATGGGATTGCCTGTGGTGAAGACCGTGGTGAGGTAGCTCCTCAGGGTAGCCCCTGCAGTCCATGAATATCTGTGGGGGTGCAGAGATCCACCTACAGCTCATGGAGGAGCCCCACACTGAAGCACATGTATGCCCAAAAGAAGGTTTGCCCATGGAAAGCCTGTGCTGGAACAGGCTCCTGGGGCCGACCTCCATACCCATGGAGAGAGGAGCCCACCCTGGAGCAGATTTGCTGACAGGACTTGTAACTGTGTGAGGAACCCAGGCTGGGGCAGCCTTTTCTCTAAGTACTGCACCCTGTGGAAAAGGACACATGCTGGAGCAGTTCATGAAGAGCTGTAGCCTGTGGACAGGAGTCACATTGGAGAAGTTTGTGGAGGTCTGTCTGCTGTGGGAGGGACCCCATGCTGGAGCAGGGTATGGACCCTCCCTGAGGAGGAAGCAACGGCAGAAACAAGATGTGATGAACTGCTGAGGGGAAGGAGGTAGAGATTGAGGAATACAGTTAAGCCCAGGAAGGTGTTTTTAAGATTTGATTTACTTCTGATTGTCCTGCTCTGATTTTGATTGGTAGTGAGTTCAGTTAGTTTCCACAAGTCAAGTTTCTTTTGCCTGTGACTGTAATTGGTGAGTGATCCTTCCCTGCCCATAACTCGGTGAGTCTTTTGGTAAACTTGAAATGATGGGAACAGCTTTGGTGGGTGCCGGGCATCTAGCCAGGGTGCAACTGGAACCACCACAGATGCCTAGCATGTGTGTATGTTGAGTCAGCACAGGCAGAGCTTAGGGACAACCACAAAACTGTGTCTGAAATGCAAAGAGTAAATTTCAAAGCAGCTTTAGAGACAGGAAAGAAGAGAGGCAGGCACTGTGGAGCTTGGTCCTTGCTAGAGGATTGCTGAAGCTTCTGCTCAGACCTGTTTTTCAGGGATTCTTATTGGGGTATTTTACCACTGTGCTTTGACCTTTCCCACTGTAGTGCAGGAATCTCAAGCGTGTTTGACAGAGTGCTGTGCTATGTGGCTTCAGATGTTCTGCTGTGAAACACAAAGAGAGACAACAGTTAGAATGTCACATGTCTTTTTCTACACTCAAGCTGTAAGTCACTTAGGCATGTTTACAGTTGTCACTAATCTTCCACTATTTTTCCAGCTTTTTGCTTATGTTCTGTCCACAGGCTAGGTAGGTAACTATGGAGAATTGCTGTGTTTTATTGTAACTAAGTGCTGCATGTATGTGGTTCAGCATCTGCTTATACTGTCTTGTCATTTCAGGGATCATCCATGTATCAAGTGGACTGGTGGTGGCTGCAGGCGGGTTCCTGTCTTGGTGTTTCATGCAGAAGCCATTCTGACTAAGGACAGCTACCTCCGTCTCATTGGAGGTGGGTGCTACTATGTGCCAGCTTTTGGCTTGAAGGCATCAGGTAGAAGTCTCTTTCCTGATGTTCCTGTCACTTTGTGGTGGGAAGAGAACATGGTAGGAAAGAACTTAGAATCCTCTCTAGTCTCTGACCCCTGAAACATTCAGAAATGCTTACTCAGTTGGTGAATGCTTATAAAGTCTTTGGACTATGATTAGTGTCTCTCCCTCCTCTGGGCCCTGATGTATTTTGAGTTGGAGCTGTCTGCTTGCGCATTGAACTTGGAGGACGTGCTAGAACTTAGAACCAGAATACAAGTTCACCATAGCTAAGACCTTAAAATCAATCGTTGGAGTGAGTTTTGAGAGCATTTCACTGGGAAATAGAGCAGCCAACCCCACAGTTGAACAATAATAAGCTGTTGTAACAGATCTCTGAGTGTACAGCCTCACAACCCTGAGAAGGCCATAAACAACATGGTTGCTGGCAGCGCTTGAGTTGGGAGACCAAACCTGGCTAGTGTCAAATAAGGAAGAGCCTCTAAAGAGGCTGGGTTGTTGCAGACAGTCACTTTGGATTTGAAAAGTTAGTTCTTGTGGGTGTGTACAGCTGGGAGCTTGTTCTGGATGTGCTGAGTTGGAAAAAAATTTCAAATCTACTCAGCTTCTTTTTGGGAAGGTGCTGACATTTCTTTCTTCTCTTGCTTTTTCCTTTCTTAGGTAATTGGTGCTATTGTTTCTAATATCCTATCCAAGCAGAAATGCTTCTGGCTTATTGGGGTAAGGGGTGGAGAAGGTGATTTTTATGTGGAAACTCCTGATCCTTTTCATGTGAGTTAAAAACATACTTGGATGGTGCCAGAAGCTTATGGTAAATGTAACTCACATTTTTACTGGAGCGTGGGTCCCTTCTACTTTTTCTCACCTGGTTTAACAAGTTTACTGCTGAATAGTGCAACTTGTTAAATTTCCTCTAGCTTTGTCTTGTTCCTGACTGTGATACTTCTTACTTTCTTGGCTTACTTTGGTTGATAGAACATATTTCCTGAAGTTTAATCTAATCTTCACCCTTTTTTTCTCAGTTTGAATGAATTTGTAAGCTGCCTTTTCTAGGCAGTTTTGTATTCTAGCATTGCAATTTCTTTCTCTATTGCCACATCCTTTTATATTACAACTGACCTCTAGTCTTTCTACTTGCTTTTGGTTTATCTTATACCCCCGGGGCTGTTTACTGCCTTTGTTTTAATGACTTTCTACTTTCTGTTTACTTTATTTCTTACTGCATTTGCAGTTACTTGTTGGAAGATTGGTATAGGTGAATGAGATGTAAACAACAATTCAATGCTTTATTTTGGGCTTTCAGGATCTGAAAAATGATCACGTAAGCTGTCTATGTCAGTGAGGGGCATTAGACATGACTACTTTTTGCTGGGAATACCAATAGGGAAGAAAGCTGAAATAATGTTTGGAATTTTATAAAGCAGTCTATATAATGGAATGTTTCAAAAAAATAATTTGGATATTTGTTAGTCTATCCTGTGCTTTTTTTTTTTTTTATATGATGGGGTCTGTCGTGCCACTGTGTTATTCTTAAGGATTGATGTAAGTCAGTTCAGTGGTGCTGATGTTGGCATTTCCTGTCTCCCTTCCTATCAACCTGTTACGTGCTGCTACTCTCCGTCAGTTAAGTGCAGCTGTAGTGTCTGAGTCCTTTTCTGTGGTAGCATGAGTGATTTTGGTTTATTCTTCCAGGTTCAAACTGTAATCCCCTGTCTCTTTGCCTCTTCACAGAGCGCTTCCACATGTCCTATAAGATTGTGCGAACAGACAGCCGGCTGGTTCGGAGCATTCTGACTGCCCATGGATTCCATGAAGTGTGTGCAACAAGCTTGTGGTCTGATTTTTGTGCTGGGCTGGGAAGGGATTATATATTTTTTTTTTTTTAATTACAGTGTTAGAACCAGGAAGTTGCTGTGCCCCTCCCTTGAGGTTTTTGGTTTTGTCTTTTAATGTACTCTGCTAGTCAGGCTGAAAATACGTCATTTTGCTCTCTCAAAGGAGAACCCATTAGTGTTAAGCCTTCAAAAGTAGGGGCAAAGGAATGCTGCTTTTTCTCTTTTTGCTTTTAAAGCATCACACCCTTGGGAAGATCTGAAGGATTTAATTTCTCAGCCTTCACAATCTCTCAGAAGTATTGATGTAGTATTTCACACTTCTCTTCTAGTGCCTTCTTGCTCTAAGGGGTGTCCTGTATGCAGCTAATGACAATTTGAGAGATATGTAGGGTTGATCTTTTTTCAGAATAACAGCAACTTAAGGAATTGATTTGACAGGTTTCCTGAAGATATTTTAAATGCTTTGCAAACTATGTTTAAGCTGTCTTTGAAAATAAGTCTCACAACTTAGTTTAGAAAAATTAGTCATGTTTTTTTCCCCAGCATGGGAATACCTTAGGGCAGCAGTTTGGCTGGAGCTGCACTTATATTAGAGACAATAGAGGAGACTGTCTTAAACTAGAGTTGCTTTGGCCTTCTAGATCTAGGGACAAAGTGGTGTTGCTTTTCATTAGTTCAATGTTTAAATGGTGTTTTTTATGTTACTTTTTAGGTTCACCCTAATAGCACCGATTATAATCTCATGTGGACAGGATCACACTTGAAGCCCTGCTTGCTGCGTTCCCTTACAGATGTTCAGAAAGTCAATCATTTCCCTAGGTAAGGCCTCGATGCCATGTTCTGTTGAACATCTCTGATTTGCAAAAATCTGAACATAGATATCACCCAAAATATAGAGTACATGGTACTGTAAAATCCCAAACGACTGGACCAATGCCATTTGCTGTCTTCATTCTTAATGGCCTTTGGGGTTTCTGGGGAACAGTACGTAGATTAAAATGCGTGTATATAGCCCAAATGTTGGATTTTTAATTTTGTTTTCTTTATTTGATGATAAATTATTTGTGACTTTGGGTTTTTAATTAAAGGGATGGGGTTATGTCCCCAGCTAAAGTTTGTAACCACCATTATAACAGATTGCTGTGCTTCAGTCTGTCTTGGGAATTGCAGGAAGTGCCACAAACGATATTAATACAGCCATAAAGTAGAGGCAGTAAAGCTTGTGACTAGTTGCAGGTGAGAGTTTAGACATCTGAAGCTACAGATACTTCAGTAGCTAGAGCAAAGGGTTCCTGTAGTGTTGGGGAAAAAATAGATACAGTCTCTTGTTTTGGGACTCCAGGTCTTACGAACTGACTCGAAAGGACAGACTGTACAAGAATGTCTGTCGAATGCAACTGGCCCATGGGTTCAAGACATTCCATATCTTACCTCAGACTTTCATCCTCCCAACAGAGTACCAGGACTTCTGCAGTAAGTGAATGGCTGGTGATGCCTAGACATAAAACAAAATAATGGGATGTGGGGGGAAGGGAATTATTTTTAATATCCTAGCCTTTTGATCATGCCAGTGGTCAAGGCAACAAAATGAAAGGAAGCTGGGAAGACAGTAGAAAAGGTCCACACGATTTCTTTATATACTTTCTACTCTGCTGTTTACTACATGCCTGTGTAAGTTTTCAAAAAGCTGATGTGGGCTTAAGATTCTGAAATGGAGTTTTTATGTGCGCAGTGTTGTTCCTGTTCAGCTTCACAATATCCCTGCCTAATGTCTGGGAGTACTGAAGTGAGAAGTGCCAAAAGGAGGCATAGGGTAGAATGAATGTATCGGAGCAGCTGGGGCGGCTTCAGGGAGGAGCTATAAAATTGCAGTGATTCAAAGGGATGAAATAGCACATTGAAAAAGCAGACTTTGATCTCCTTGTGGAGTTCTCTAAAGCCTTTACCATAGACAGCATTCTTGATTCTTGTTTCCCTGTTAATAAGCAAAATGGAAAATGTTGCAGACTTGTGCTGTTTTCTTTTAACCAGATACCTATTCTAAGGACAGAGGCCCATGGATAGTGAAGCCTGTGGCCTCTTCCAGAGGTCGAGGTGTCTACTTGGTAAATAATGTAAGTGTTCACTAAAAGGACTGTTCTTCAGTAAAACTGTCTTCAAAACCATGTCGGCCTCCAGGCAAGAGGCATGGAGGCATCTAACTGGACACTGGCCTTACTCTCAATTTCAGCCATATATTGGTGAGCAGCTCAACAGCCCTGAGCAGCTTGGAAGGCCTGCCTGGGCCTGTGCTGCAAAACTGAAAGCAGTCTGTCTCTTTGTATGCTGTGCTCATCTTGCAATCTACCTTCAAGTTTTATCTTATTAGAAGCAAGTTTATACTCCCGGAGACAGTTTGGGAAGCTGTGCTGATTCATGCCCTCTTTGTGGCTGACAGTAGGCTGACCTTGTGGAGATTTTCAGAGCTCTCCTTAGTTGTTTCCCTGCATGACTAAACAGTCCTCAAGCAGACCCTTTGTCTCCCACTTCCCCATGGAAAAGCCCAGTTTAAATGAATCTTGATAGAGTAGGAAGTGTATCAATCTTAAAGCTATGTTACCTAAAGCCAGTGTGTCCTTCCTGAGGTGTAATGGGGATAGTTTTTGAAAGCAATGTGCAGGTTTTAGTGTCTTTTGCTCTCTGTGGATTTTGCAGGGAGTTAGGTTGTCATAGGTAACAAATACATCTGAGCTGGAGCCAAACACATGAGGGGATTCCAATAAATATGCTCAGCAGCAAAATGACTGTTGAGTCATTTTGTTTTCACTCATTCAAACCCTTTTAGCCTTCCCTGCACTGAAGGGGTCATGCTGCCTCATCTGTTCTCTACTTGGATTGTTTCCCATAAAATAAGGGAGCAATTTGCCAAGTGTATGAGGTAAGTATTTCCAGAGCTACACTCAGTTTTTTCTTTGCTTGAAAGGGAGGAATGAGCTCAGACTCACATGGCAGTTGGCCATGACCTGGGGAAAATACCCTTCTGGGACTCATATCCCTTTGTGTATTTCTGTTTGAGAAACACTACAGGTAGTTTGGCCCACAGGCCAGTTTTCTTCAGTGTGATGCCATTAAAAGAGTGTCTTTCAGAATCTCATCACAAAAGGTTCTGAAAACAGCAATAACCCCTCCAAAAATAACAAACCTTTGCATTTCCCTGATCCATATAGAACAGTATGTCACTTTTGTGTGATATTCTGAGGGAAGTTGAGCTTGTTCTCTCACATTCTATACAAGCATTTTATATGCTTAGGTTTTCTGCTCATGATGCTGGTGTTGTGGCTGAATAGATGCAAAATTGAATAATGGCAGAATCCTGTGATTCTCTGGCCTGTTTTGCAAACTGAAGGCAAGAAAGTGTTGTGCAAGAAACTGGTTACAAGAGAGCCTTACATACAGCAGAAAGTAAAAGCTTTTTCAACGGATCCCATACCTTTGCAATTTGTCATAGTTGGAGCTTTCTGTTCTTATCTACAAGTGTAGCTTCTTTTGGGTACAGGAGCTCCTGCTATGAACTGAGA
Source organism: Sialia sialis (assembly GCA_009812075.1). NCBI lineage: Eukaryota > Metazoa > Chordata > Aves > Passeriformes > Turdidae > Sialia > Sialia sialis. The sequence goes on along the minus strand of VRYO01001269.1, from coordinate 7,731,669 downwards.
CAGAGTAGAAGGTAAGCAAAAACGTTGGATAACTATCCAGGATGTAGTTATAAAGATCACAACTGGAGTAATTTTCTTCATTTATGACTTCTCCAGCAGTGTGGTTTTATACTCCATCCTGGGTCTTCTAACCCCCTTTTTCATGTGTTTGGTTAAACCCTTGAGAAGCAAACAGAGTAACAGTCACTTCTCAGATGTGGGTTGGTTTTTTCTCTGACTATTTTACATCATTGCCATGTGGCTGTTAAATCTGTATGCTATTCTTAGTGTTTTACTGGAAAATTCAATGAATAGGGTTTTTTGGCAATGTAGTCATTCCTAGATTTCTCTTTAAGATCTAATTACTTTAAATGTGTTGTGACTGACAGTTATGTTTTTTCATTTTGGTTTTATTTCTTCCTTCCCTAGACATAGTTATTGGTGCAGGGTGGCTTCAGGAGGGAAAGGCAGGAAAAAAAATGGTGGATTTGATCTAATTTCTTCTTATTCCTTACATCTCCTATTTTTTTCACTCTTAAATTCTCTGTTCTCCTACAGCCAAACCAAATCATAGTGGAAGACAACATCTTGGTGTCTCGTTACATCAGCAACCCCTTGCTCATAGATGGTGAGTGTGCTTAGGAATTGCTTTTCTCCCTTCCCCCTACCTGCATCTGAGGATGTCTGCAACCTTTGCAGGAGTTTAGTTGAATAATTGAGTGGTCTAGCTTGGTCTAGGATCAGACAAATGTAACTAGAGAATCATTAAAACCTGGAAGCTTTGCAACTGGGATAACTTCAGGCACCTGTGTCGACAACAGATAATGGTTTATTGCTCTCAGTCTGTTGAAATTCCTCAACTAGTTACGATGTTTGAAAGAACTTGCAGTCACTGACTCCTGACAACTATATTTCAGATTTCAAGTTTGATGTGCGTCTGTATGTTCTGGTTACATCCTATGATCCGCTTGTCGTCTATCTCTATGAGGAAGGATTGGCCAGGTATGGGAGAAGTCTTTGTTTTTCAGTGTACCTGCACTTGGTGATCCAGACATTTCTTGGCTTGCCTCTCTACTCCTGAAACAATAATAAAATGAGGAAAGTGCCAGTTAGGGAGTTCTGCTGAGTTTAAATAGGTGATGCTTCATCATGCTGTGTCTCATCAGGTTTCTTAACATAGATTATAGGCTCTTGAGTGAGGGATTTTATTGTTTTTATATATAATTAATAAAGTAAGTTTTCACCGTTCAAGGGTTGAATGGCCAAACAGATCGTCATTGGCATGTTCATTCTCAAGGTTGAGTTCTTCTTAAAACTTGAGATTGTTGATACCTTTGTGCCTTTTCTCCATCCTCTGAGGGGAAGGGAATCCAAGCTTTCTCAAGTTTATCCTAAGAAAAATGTAGTTGGAGACTTGTTAATAAATGAGATCAGTGACTCATTCATTTCAATGACTCTTTTAAATTTTAGGTCAGCATTTGTATTTTCTGCAGTATCTACTAAGTGTTTTTAGGCTAGTTCACTGTTTTTACCCTGCAAGATAACAATTTTCCTTTGCATGAAAGCCACGAAAGACACTTAACAGTCCCTAGAATCAATACTCACCTACCAAAAATACCAATTTTTCTCTGTCCCAGAAATTTAGCAAAATATTTGTCTGTAGTAACTAATGGATTTGAAGCAATCACCCCTCTGAATTCCCAACAGATTAGAATTTTAACTGTAGTGATGTTTGAGAAGAAAAACACCACACAACTGTCTTCAGCTACAGTTTTAAGTAATGCTGTATCTTTCTTACAAGCACATCTGATGTATTCAGAATATATCTAGGGTTCATGCCTGACATGGTTCTGACTTGGGTAGATACTGAATGGAAATTATTACTGTCCCAAGAAGATAATGAATCCCAAAGAATACATTAATAATGATCCCACAAGAAATATCCATTAAATCAATGAACACCCTTCAGGTGTGTTGTGATGTGCTTCTGCCTGCCAAGATAATGTGAACACATTTTTTCCCTAGAAGGAGGTAGAAAGCGTAAGCTCATCTTCTTAATGGAAAGCTTAGCAACTCTATTCACTTTAGAAAGGGAGCCTTAAACATGCCAGTCATGCAAGACTTTTCTCTTGGGAACTGGCAGCTAAATTGTTAGTATTGCGTGTTTTTGGAAAGTGAGGAGGGAAACAAGATAGTGTAGCATTCCAGCATGTTCTCAGAATGGGCAGTACATAGCAGGCCTTCAAAGATAGGAGCTGAACCATCACTGACGTCTTAAAAGTAGTTCTGCTATCTTGTAACAAAGGAGTTTACTTCTGGAAAACCACATCTGTGTAAACACAAGTGTTCTGCTCCAGACATAAGTGTACATTTTTGCCAGTAGAGTAATGAAGTTTGCTTGAGGGTAAGAGTGTGGAACTAGGTATCCATTCAGAAACATCAATCTCAACAGTTCTGGACTCTTGGTCTTCCATGCCCATCTTCTCAGTGCCTGTCTGGTATCAGTACTTGCAAATCACTTTTCAGTTTTCTGAAATCCTTAGCAGTTTTATGTGTGTTTAGATTCCATTTGTTTAAACTGTAATCAAATCTGGTGCACATAGTGTCAACGCACGAGAAGTGGAACATATATCTACAGGACACCACAGTATCACCGATTAAAGTTTTCCTTTCTTTCAAATTGCATCCCATCCTTCAGCTTTCTGTGAGAGGTAGGTAGTACATGGAGACTAAATGTGGCACTAGGTGTCTTAACACTGCTTTGCCGTGTGGTTCACTCTACCAGTACAGCTATGGAAGAGGTGTAGAGGAAATGAAAATAATGAGCTGTTACCTCTTTTTCCAAGAGAGATGACTCTGACTCTGGAGAGTAGCTCTGGTTCTGTTACTAAATTTCAACTTCCCACTGAGAAGTTTCAGCTGAAGTGTCAGCTGTGGTTAAAGACTTGTAGTTGAATGCTTTCACATAATAGCTGTAAGTTTATTGCAGGCCTTTCTTTAATGATACGTAAGCTTTTCCCATCTGTGGTGGCTGTACAGCTGATATGTTCAGGCTGCAGGTGCTGGCAAGCTCTCTGGAGGACAACACTCAAGGTGAGCAGAGGCTGGTAAAACTTTAGGTGGGCTGTTCTGTGTGGCCTCGAGATGGCACTAGTGGTCTTTAGTTGTAGCAATTTGCGTTTTCTCCATACCCTGCGTTTGCAGAGCCAGTTGATGGGAGGTAAAGAACCTGGAGTTACTGGATTATGGCTTCCTATTCAACTGTTTTGCCATTCATTTTACAGTGTGAGTTATGTGCTGGGAGAAAGCATTGTATTGCCTCTCATAGTGTAATACTTTTGGTTTAAAGCTGGGACAAAAGTTTAGCTCTGCAGGGGCAGGAAAATGTTTTAACCTTGGGGAGTAGAAGTTGTTTTTAATACTTTGCTTAAGGAAGGAAACCTCATGCTGCTTAAGCGTATAAACAATTTCTGTCAGATAACTGTGTGGTAATGTCAGGGTCTGGAATCAAAGGTGGTATAGAAGCAGTCTAAGGTAGAAAATACCAGCAGAACAAAGCAATCTGATTTTGGAACCTCAGCTAGCACTGTGGTGCACTGTGGTAACTTCCATGTTTTGAATTTGCTTTCTGAAGGCAGATAGTCTCTGAAGTGTAGTAAGGAATACCTAGCTTGGTGTCTTAGTTATTTGTTTCCATTTTCTTACTTTGTCTGAGAGGTCATGTTTCTCTCTATGTTATGCTTTGCATATTCCAAGAGGAACCTAGCTGTTTCAGTAAACTTGATGGCCTCTGCTAGAAAAGGAGTGCTCTGAGGAAACCATAAGATGTAATGATCTTTACAAGGAACAGACTTGGTATAAAAAACACTTGTGATGTTTGACTAGATATTTCCTTAGGCCTTGTTTCTTCTGGCACAGTTAGACTTGTCATGACATGATCTAGACTGGAATTTGAGGCTTCAGAGTTGAGAAGCAAGAGATTGTGGATCAAACCTTTTTGTACCCTCCATTTCCCTTTCCAAGTTTCATCTGAAGGAGATAGGAAGGGTATGTACCCAGATGTGTGTAACAAAGCCTTCAGCTGTTGTGCTGGAAGTACTGAATAGCTATTTGGTTTACCCTGGGCAAAGTTTTCTCTCTCTTTTTTTAATTTTTTTTTTTTTAATGCAGTTTTTCAGGAAGAGAATTACTTCAAAATATTTGTGTCAGGGGTTTTTTTGTTTGGTTTTCTGGGTTTCTTTTAGCTTTTTGTTTGTGGTTTTGTTTTGATTTTTGGGGGTTTTTTGTTTGTTTTGGGTTCTTTTTTTTCTGTTTATCTTCTAAAAGAATACTTAGGAAGCACTGATGTCGAGTAGGTTCCTTTTCTAGCTATTTCCATCCCACTCCTTATGGAATAAGCTGTAAAGGGGACAGAGCCTCAAATAAACAGTCAGCTGTCAGACTTCTGGAGAGTTAAGAGTGGTATCAGTCAATGTGCTCAGCTTTTATCTTTTGTTACAATACAACTTTTCTAGTCATGCCTCCCTCAAACTCTATCAAACCTCCTTGCATATTTTGTTCCTGGTGGATGCTTAGCAGGAACACTGTTAACAGATTAATTTGGAGATGTTCAGTGATCTGTTTGGAGGGAGCAGAGTGGGGTGGGGATTTTTTTCCTCTTTCTTGAGGCTTGAAACAAGACTGAAGCTGTGCCTTAGACATAAAGCAGCTCTGGGTGACTTAGGATCCTCCTGTTGGATTGAAGAGTGTGTTGAACTCTTTTCTAGTACATATTAAAAAAAACCCGTAGACACAGTGTGCTGTCATACTTCTGTTAATTTGGCAGATATTTAGTAACTTTGTACTGGAAAGGACAATTATAATCTAGATTGGTTGTCTGTGATCACAGTCTGGAGAATTGTAGCTGAGACCTGTGCATTGAAGGTATAATTTTGGAAAATTAAGCGGTCATGGCAAGTTTGGCCCAGGTTTGCTTGAGGGTATAACTCTGTTATCTATCATACATTAAAAGTTGTGGTAGTTTTGCTAATCTGAGATTTCCAAAACAGGCAATGTAATATATTTATTGACATACCTTTTATATCTTAGCTCAAATAAGAGGTACGTTGTTAACAGTCCTGCAGTCCTAATTATAAACTTCGACATGCTTTTGAAGGTGACTCGCCAAGTCACCTCCCAGGCTTCACTTAGAGCCAGCTGCTGAATTGGTGGATTATGCTGGTTTTTGCAGGGGCATTCATGTGAGTGGAGAATAACAAGCCTGATGTGTGCCTGAAGTGCAGCTGAAGAGAACATAGGGCCCGGAACAGCTTGTGCCGTTTGTGAACCTTCCCTGTTCTACTAGTTCTTTCTCCTGTCTAACTTCCCCTCCTGTGTTGGACAGAAATGAGCTTGGTGGACCTCTCTTGCTTGATGCCCACCTGCACTGGGGGGAATTCATAGTGAAACGGCTCCTTCTTTTGGGGAGACTTCTTGATAGAATACTTTTTTTCCTAAACCATGTTTAGACAGCCCTATTCCTGAACTTGAATAGCTGGATGGGTCAGGAACTTGTCATTCAGATTTACACTTACAATTTGAAAAATATATTAGAGAAAAAGAAGCAGCAAAACTGAGCTGAAACCCAGACATTTGTGCAAAGGGCCCAAGAAGCAGCAGCTTGGGGAGACTTTCCAGAGGGACACAAGGGTTTGCCCTGGAGTTAGACCACTGGCTTCACAGCACTGCTGCTAGCTGCCATGCTGCCACCTGAGCTCACACCACTCAGCCTTGTGACACCCTTCTTTTCAGTAGCTTGGCTTCCTAATTGACACTGGCTCCTCTGGGATATTCACCATTTCTGTGCTGGATTCCTGTGGTTTCCAAAGAATTCAGGTATTTGCTTTGAGCCAAGGAATTCACATTAGCTCACAGGCTGTGCTTAGGCCAGAGCTGGCTGAGGCAGCTGCAGCAGCCCCATCCCATTTGCAGTATCCCCTGCCCAGCAGCCTCTGCTCCTTAGGGAGTGCAATTCATTTATTTCTGCATGGACCCCTGGGATTTGGCTGCAGCCACTTCACTAGACACTGCTCCGTGCAGAAGCTGTGGAGCAGTGTTATTCACTCTGTGCCTGCTGGGCTTCAGGCCAGAAGGCTTTATGTTGCTTCCTTACTTTTTAATGAAGATAATCAGATTCAGATCACTGAGGTGAATAATTACTGAATCATAGAGGTGCATAACTACATGATCCTACTGTTGTGCTTAACAGACAGGCTACTAAGCAGTTGGTAGCTGCTTAGTTAAAGCTGGTCAGCTCAGTTGGTTAAAGCTGCTGACAGTCTGAACAATGAGAAACTAGAGAATGTGAGGAAAGAGAACATGAGAGGTTCACCAAATCACAAACTAGCTGAGATTGGAAGGGATCTGGTCCAACCCCCTGATCACGTGTGGCCATCTAGGTCTGGTTGCCCAGGGCCATGTTCAGATGGCTTTTGAATATCTTCAGGGAGGGAGACTCTACAGCCTCTCCAGGCAACCTGTGCCAGTGCTTGGTTATCCTTCATGGTGTTTTCCTGTGCTCTGAAGGTTCAAAATCGTGTTAATGGCAATGCATAAATTGAAAACATTCAAATTTGTTGTGAAAAGACTTCAAAAAGTCTTTATTTTCCCCTGTTTCTCCAGACATCTGGTAAAACTGGATCTTGTTCTTTAACATAGAACTGTTTGAGTAATTTTATTCAGCTTTGATTAGAGAAACTGCCATCACAGAGGTGTCACCAAAACTCCTTTTTATGTTTAGTGATTCCCTTACAAGCTTTAGCCCTTATTCTTACTCAATTGCTAACTGACATATCAGGTGGATGCTATGAAACATATTAATGTTGGAGGTAGGGGGATTGTAATGGTCTTCAGACTTCTATTTTCTGTCCTGTATTGTAAGGGAACTACGTTCCCTAAACAAAGTGGCAGCTGATAGACTAACAGGGAAGCTAAAGTCTAATGCATGGGGAGGAATGAGGGAAAGTGACTCCAAGCATAAAATGTGAGGAGCATGCTTGTAAAAGCACTACACTGATTATTTCCAGGACATCTATGCAGGAACTCTCTGTGCAGTCATGGAAAAGTCTATCATAATGTGTGGTTTTTTTGTAAAACTCATTTGCTAGAAGAGGGATTAACTATACTTTCCTTCTTCCCACTCCAGAGTCTTTTCCTTTCTCCTCTTCCTTTCCCAGGCTCTGACGAGATGCCTCAAATAAGCATTCTGGAGCTGTCAAGTTTCATGCAAAACCATGTAACATCTACTGTAAATATTTAATGTTCCAGTTTACGTGTTTCTGAAATGACTTGCAAACTTTACCTTGTGGTTAATGCATTTCCTGAAGTTGTTTTGGAGATAAGACAAAGAGCATTGTACAATCCCTTGGGTATTCTCCTGCCTGGAACTGTGACAGTAAAAGGGTAGTTGTGTGGGTTGAGGTGGTGTGGGGATGTGGGTAAAAGGGCCAAAGTTTGGTGTGGTGGATTTGGGGATTTTTCAGTGTGAGCTCTGTGTTTTGTAAACTGCTAGGTGAGCAGGGAAAAAACTTTCATGGCTCTTGAGAAGAAGGTAACCTATTGCAGGTGGAGCTTAAGTGTGGTTATTAAGCTTTTAATGAGCTCTTACAAGAAGGGCAAGGAAGACTGGCATCTGTTGATATCTGAATACCAAAAGTCAAACTATAGCATGATGGGGAGGCCTCTCTGGGATGGCAGGGATGCCTAGAGCTGGGATGTCTCTAGATGGTTATACTCTTAGTCTGGAGGCTGAGAGTAGTTCTGGAGTCCGAAGGAATTAGTGGGGATTCTTCTCTTACTTTTCTTTTTGTGCTGCCCAGGCTACCTGCTGCTGCTGCCACCCTTTTGCTTGCTCTTTTTTCCTCTCTGATCCAAGACAAAATACAGCCAGAGGGAAGGGAAATGTGCTGTTGAAGAAGGTGAGCTGTGTAGCAGTGTGTAGTTGCTGGTGTAGAGAATGGGTTGTTGGCTTTGTCCAAGCTGGAATATGGTCCTGTGACTCGGTTGTGACCAGCTGAGACATGAGCAGATGTATCAGAACAGTGGAATGTATGAGTATCACTTCTCTATTCTAAGCTTTGAATTCAGAAATGAATCTCCTCTGTCCTGCTGGGGAAAAAGAAATTGCAGTGAAAGGGAGGGAGAGAAGCTGCCAGGGCTGTTCTGAATATGATTGCAGCTACTTCTGCCTGGGAGGCTGTATTACAGGCAGCAGTTAGTGTGGAAACTGAACAATGCACAGTCAGCCTCAGTTTAACCTTTCCTATTTCCAGGTGTAGTTTTGGGGTAGAAGCTCTCCTATAATATTTCTGCTTAGAGGCTTTTGGAATCTATTCTCTTGTGTACTGTGTTAGAATATGTCCTTAATTTTCTTAACTTGGCCCTTTCCTCAGACTTTAAAAGAACAAGATCCATTAGAAGGGGTGGATCTCTGAGAGGAAAGGACTGCAGTAAGGCCAAACAAGTTAGTGAAAATAGTATCTTTAGTATTGCTTGCAGTTCATTTTCAACAGTGAATGCAAGCAGTATACAGCATCAGGACATGGGAAGGTGCTTCCTATGTTCTTGCTGCTGTGAACTGTTACCTCTGTTTAATACCTATCTCAGAAATGACCCAGGTGGAGGATGTCAGAGGGGACTACTCTTTCATATACTCCTGCACTCTCTCTAGCTACATTGGCAGGTGAAAGAAAGTTCAGTCATTCAACTTTGAAAACTGGTGGTTAGAACTTGTGTTATACAAAAAGCAAATCTGTATTCAGGCCACAGTAGAGCTGATATACTTGTGGTGGTGGACACAGAACAGACATCCATTCCTTTCTTGGATACCTGCATAAAATTTCACATTGTTAACAATAAGGAGAATTGCTGGTTTAGATGAAGTGGTGACAGAAGAATGCACTGAAGTGGCAGAAAATCTTCCTGACTAATAGTAGGAAATTTTACCTTTTCATAGTTTTTTTTTTTTTTTTTCCCACTTGACAAGTCCTACAGGAAAATTCTATGTAAGAATTAAAAGCAATGTGAATCTAGTTGTTCAGCCACTCAGCCCACACAACTTTAACAGCAATGCCTGTTAAGTGTGTTGGGTCTCTGCATTGCAAGGTATAATAGGGAGTAGTCCAGAACTTGGACAGGAACAGATCACAGTGGAGGAAAATGACAGTTGCTTGAAGCAGAGTAAGAAGAGATGGTGTTAATAAGCAGAAGATAGTGTCTAGATGAGTTTCCCTCGATAAAAGTATTTTTTGGCTGAAGATGGGCCTCCACGTGTGGAGAGTCCAGCCTCTGGTTTAGGAGTACTCTTGGATTCCTGTCTGATTGCAGGCTCCCACATAGCAGCATCCACGAGTAATGCTTTGGCTCAGAAACAGTCCTGTTCTGGCAGATGGTGATCTGGACTCATGTGCTTGTGCCTTCATCACTCTTTGGCTGGATTGTAGCAATGTGAGACACCTGGGCATGAAGCCTTCAGTGTTTAGAAAAATAGTTCACGCAGAATATTGCAGCATGTGCTTGTGGTAAATTGTATTACTAGGAAAACATTAGACTTGCCCTTTATTTTCTGTCCCTGCTTAGCATTTAGATTTTAATTGCTTTTAAGATCTTAGCCCTTATCTTTTGAGTGATATATATTCTATTCTTAGTAGTGGTCCAGAATGAAATTGGAAAATAATGTTGCCCTTAAATGAAGTAATTTTCTAAAAAATTGTAAGATTCCTCAAGAGTGTATTCTAATTTCAGGTTAACACCTAGAAAATCTTACAAGCATTGTTTTTCTATTTTTCACTATTACTTAAGGCCTTTTCCTATGACCTTGATTTCTCTCAAATAAATTCTGCTGAAGCAAGACATTCTGTAGCCTGCAAGTCTCTTGTCCTTCCTGAAGAGAGCAAGTGTGATAGATGAGCAGCATAGTTACTACTGAAAGAAAGATACAGTAAAGTATACTCTGAATAACTGCAGAACTGTGGAGTACTGAAGGTAATTGTGACTGGTATTTCAGAGGTAGTAACGCTCTTCCATCTCAAGCAAGTGCAAAACACAAAAGTGCAAGGAGTGTGGGCTGTTTGTTAGTATTGTACTTCTGATCTGTTACCATTCCGACATTCAGAGGCTATTGATAGAAGCTCTAGAAATAGCTTGTATTTTCCATTTGCAGGCTTGCACTTAGCATGAGGTTGGTCAAGCCAGCTCTGGGTGAATGTATTAAGCATGGGATTGTGTTATTTAAAGTTTGGGCTTTTTTGATAGTCGATACAAGTAATTTAATGTTTTGGAGGTTTTTGGTGCATTGCTGAAGTTGCCCATAGGTCCTTCAAAATGATAGTACCCTAGTAAAAGAGAAAGCTTAGGTACTGGGAGCTCTGGAAGAAAGGGAAATATCTTTTGAATAGACAGTCCCCATGGAAATGTGGAATTTTGAGCATTGAACCCAGACCACCTAATAATTAAGGATGGTCTCTGTAGAAGGAAGCTAATGCAAGCATTTGAAGGTACAGAAATACTGTTGTTTGGAGTTGTCTGTGTCTCCCAGGGGTTCCTGTTCTCAAATTTAAGGATGAAAGAATAAAAGCATAAAATGAAAAGCATGGTGAACCTAATTGCCCTCTGCTTGGAAGTACCAAGGGAGACTTGAAATGGCACTCTGATTGTGCTCAGTGTCTTCCAGGATCTGGCTGAAAGTATATTTCAACAAATACTTCTAGTATGCTGCCAGTAAATGATTGTGAAGACGGAGATCATGAAACCATAAATAAGAACAAAATATATGTCAGGTCTTTTGTCACTATTTTCAAAACAGAGGTGCTAAATCCAGGAAACTTACAGTTACACTGAAAAGAAACTCAAATACTTTAAGCTGTGGAAGTATGTGGAAAGGGGATCCAAACTTCCAAATGCTTTTGTTGCCAGCTGTTCTGACTTCATACGTAGTTAAAGCTGAGAAAAATATAGTGCAAAATAGTTTTCACTTTTTAAACCTTGCTACTTAAAATTAGTTATATCATGGGGGGGTTTGTTCCCCACACCCCTGCTTCCACATGTGTGTTTAAGGATAAGTTTAAGCATTTTCATGGATTTGCTGATATAGTTCTTATGGCAACAGGTATTTCTCAAAATGGCTACCAAGTGAGGGCAGTAGTAGCATTTTAACTGAGAAATAAGGTCTTTGTTTTTTTGGCAATTGTTTCCAAAGGAAGGATTGTGGTTTTGTTTTTGTTTTTTTGGTTGGTTGGTTTGTTTGTTTGTGTTTTTTTTTTTTTTGTTTCGTTTTGGTTTTTTGTGTGTGTGTGTGTGTAACTTGTTAGCTGTCTTTGTATAGTTCAGCTTATTCTGAACTATGGGAAATAATGGGGGAAGGATGAAGAGAGATGACTATTAATGAAAAAAAATTGGACATGCATTCTCTTCTGAACATTATTTCATTGCATAACTAGATGATCCAACTTGCTCTCGCTCTTCCATTTTTCCTGGATCTGGTCTCTTTTTTCTTGCATTGAGGCTTCCCCCATGTCTACTCTCCTTTTCATGCAGCTAACCCTGCTCTCCTTGGCATATACTTTTCCCCTTGCTGGGACTTCTTTGGATAGCATGTGTTTGACTTTCACCTAATCCTTTCTTACTCCCCTTATCTCTTTTGAGACATTGGCATCTTAAGCTCTTGTGGTACAGGAGGATTGTCAGAGTGACGGTGTTTTTTTTCTTGTTGGATTTTTATTCTTGTGTGGGGGTTTTTTGAACTGGAAGATGCTTACTGTTAGAAGCTATGGCGATTATCAATAGCTCATACTGGTCATTCTACCTACCAGATGCTCTGGATTCTGCCCTCAATTTTTAAAAATTTATTTTTCTTCAAAGTCTGAGGCCTAAAGTATATATAGAATCAGGATTTCATGTAGTGTAAGAAAATTATTGCAGTTGGGCTAGATTACTGTGGTAGGTCCTTGGTCCAACTGCAACTATTCTATTACATTATATTAATATTCTATTGCATTATTTTTTACTTGATGTGTCCTTTGAAGATGAACTGTATTTTGCATTTGATGAAGTCTCATTACATGCATTCTCTCCCTAGGTGTTGCTGTTGAGTGGTTTGTGTAGTAGTCTGTGGTTTGTAGTGACATGCTTGCTGTATCTAGCAAGAATGGCACTTGTTCGAGATATACTGTGAATTTTTATTCCTCTTTACAGATTTGCAACAGTGAGGTATGACCAGGCATCCAAGAACATTAAAAACCAGTTCATGCATCTGACCAACTACAGTGTCAATAAGAAGAGTGGAGATTATGTCAGGTACTTTGCTGGAAAATTGAACTTGTTCTTTAGAGGTTGGGCCAATTTACCTAAGTGGATCTAATGTGATACGTAGAGGTAGGCCATTGGTGTTAATCTCCTTCTTTTATTTATTTTTAGCTGTGATGATCCTGAAGTAGAGGACTATGGAAACAAGTGGAGCATGAGTGCAATGCTGAGGTACTTAAAACAAGAGGGGAGAGACACTGCAGGTCAGTAAAAACCTTGTTCTTTTATTTCTTTGTTGTATCTTGATCATCTCACTAGTGTGAATTCTAAGAAGTCAGGGAAGAGCCCCAGTGAGTCACATGTAGCACCAGAGCAGGGTGGAGGGAAGCATTGTTACTTATTCACTAGAGCTGTGCATTTATTCTCTATCCCCAGTGATAAGGTCTAACCCCTTCTCTTTTGCAACTAGTATTCTGAGACTTTCTCAGGTTATGTTTCTTAATATTTTACCTACATTTCCCATTTCTTAAGGTCATTCCATTCCTTCTAAAAGCTTCCCTCCCTCTACTGCTCCCATGGCCTGTTCAGTCTGATGAGTGACCAACCTCTGGACAACTGTGCCAGTTTGAATGGCTCTTGGATGTGGTGTCATCTTTCCATGGCTCAGGTTTTTGCTGAGTGTTTTCATTTAGTCTGTGTTTCATATAAAATAGCTCCCTCTTCCACACCCTTTGCCAGGTCTGCTGGGAGTAACTGCATCTGCAGAGCAGAATCCGGGTATATCCTTTAAGGGATAATTTACCTGTGATACTGAGACATCAGTAAAATTACTGACAGCAGCTAATAGCCCATGTTGCAAATGTTGCCAAGGAACACTTGAATGTTGGAGAAAGGGGTTTGAATCTGGCTTTCAGATGGAAGTAGACTTATTTTCCATCATGTGTGTGCATGGCTGTCCAATCCCTTGCACCATATGCATTCAGCAAGCTGTGAATGTGTAGTTATTAATATTGATACATCTCTGTGCCTCACCCCAATCTCAAATATAAAATATACACTCTTAATAATTAAGTGAACTACTGAGCAGTGCAAGCAGATTTCTTTAACTATCCATTCCAAGACTTCTTGCACCTTTCTCTGATGCATCTGGTTCTGGTCATAGGGAGGCAGAATGCTGGCTGAAAAGTGCTGGCCTTGCCTGGGCTGGTAGGGTTTTTGTGCTCTGGGTTGTTTATGTGTCCTGGGTGTTTCCATGTGTGTTGGTTTCACTTAGTTGTTTTCTGGTACAGAAGTTCACATCTGAATTTGCTTGCATGCTCTTTCTATAACTGTTCAGGTCCCTGCATGTCATCATCTGAGCATGAGAAATAGTAATTGTAAACCTAAAGTAAACTCTCTAGTCAAGTGATTTCTAGAGGATACTCTTTGAAGCAGGGATTGCCAGATGTCTGTGTGGCTTTGCTTGTGCACCCTTTGAAGGGTGGGGAAGGCTGTCCTTTCATCCTTACTAACTCTGAGACTGACTCCAGTATTTGTTCATTTCTCACTTCTCTATTGCTTGTCCTTGAAAACAAAACTAGTGTGGTGTGCTTTCTATCGCATGACTCATCCCAGGTCCAGTGTCGAATCCAGGTCTATGTCTAATGTGCATCTTTTCCTGCCTTTTGTTTCTCTTGTCCGCTTAGACTCCTGTTCCTGAGCTCTGTTCACAGGCTCATGCAGGAGATAGAGAATGCTTTCTTACTATGGGTTGTCTGTAGGTCAGCAGAACCAGTCAGTCATCAGTCATACAATTTTGAAAAGATTTGTGAATTTTGGTATGGGAACAGCTGCTTTAGAGGAAGGTGCAGTGTCACATAAAAGTTCACGAGAAATATTTCTCTATCTCGGTGCTATGGTTTATTTGTAGTTTGAGGGCTTATCTCACTCACCTACTCTTTTTCAACTCTTGTTTAATCCTTCCTAATACTCTGAGTGGGCAGTGGTCAGACTCCAGCTGACTTGTGCTGATGTGTTTGCCATATGTTTCTGCTTACCTGCACTGTACATATACTTACATTTATCATTCCCACATACCCATTTGCATTTTTGCACTAGGATACTTATGCATGTCTCTATAAACTTAGGCTTGCATGGGTTTTCAAGCATCATTTCATTTGCTTTGCCATCCGTAGGGTCTCATGTGCTTTGATTCACAAAGGTATATCTCCATATGCATATTCTCACACCATTCTGGATGTGTTACCTCACAATCTACTTTTTTTTGTTTTTCCTCCTCCCCCCACCTCTCTTTGCAGCACTGATGGCCAGCGTGGAGGACCTGATTATCAAGACTCTAGTTTCTGCTGAGCTGTCCATTGCCTCAGCTTGTAAAAGTTTTCTTTCACATCGTGGCAGCTGCTTTGGTAAGATGCTGGGAAACATCTTTGATTGCTTATTGAGTACTGTTTGGAACTTCCAGCTTTGTCATGCTACAGAGATATGTGCATTCCCTAGTGGAAGGGAGCTGGACAGCTATTTTGGTTGTTTTAGTTAGTTTGTTGTTTTTTTTTTTCCTCTCAGCGGAAACATTGGTGAGGGCAGGGGCCATCAAATCTTAGCTCACCCTGTGTCACTGATCAGAGTCTCATGCAAGAAAATGAAAACAGGATGATGAAAAGAGGCTTGAAAGAGAACTTGGGGAAATGCTGGAAAATTGGTGATTTACTAGCACCCTTGAGAAGGATAGCTGTGGGTGATTAAACATGTTTTTAGAGCATTTGCTGTTGTCTCGTGTGCCATCCAGCAGTGTAGTTTTGTGTTTCGGTACGTGTGTGCTGGCGGATGGTCTGTGCTGCGGCGGGAGCGCCGCACGGCGGCGTCCGAGGCTGCTCCTGGCAGGAACCACACACAGCTATGTGCTGGCAAGGGGATTGCAGAGCTTGTTGCCAGCACATGCTGGGACCAGCTCCAGAAAGCAGCGGCTGGTACCACAGTGTGCCTTCTCCCACTTTCCAGTGGCTGCTTCCCAACCTTCCCTAAAGAGGCCTCCTTCTGCTCCTAGCCGTCCTTCACTCATGTGGATGCATGCACGAAGATGAAGTCTCAGTCTGTGTTTGAACCAAGGCCAAGCTTGGCTTAAGCTATCCTGTGTTTAAGTATTGGAACTTAGATTTGAACTAGTTGTGACAGGTCAAATCTGTTTACGTGATCCCTGAGTTGCACTTAGATATTAACAATTCTGCAGCTTTCACTACTCCAGCATAAATATATCTTTGCATATTTGGGAGTGATAAGACAGTCAGGAATCAAGGTGACATGACTGATAGATTGTTTAGTTGCCTCCCAAAATTATCTGCCTTTCTCACCATAGCTTCTCCTGACTGACTCTGATGCCTTTGTTTGAAGTTGTAGGACCTGGTCCTACATGGGGATTTATGAGTTAGATAATAGTCTTAGAGAAATGGCACTTTATTGGCTAGTTGAAAAAAAGACACATCAAAACCACTTTAGCTGCCTCTTTTTTTGGCTTCTCCCTTTTCCTTCCTCAGTTGTGTTTCTGGAGTTGTGTATATGGAAACTAATGTTCCTCATGTACTTTCTGCTGGGCCTGGCTCTGAGGTTATCCCACTTCCTGCTGCCTCCCCAGGGCTGCACTAACCACCCTCTCAGATGCTCCCCCACAAATAAACTGTTTTGTTCCATTTATTTCAGTGTAAACATAAATTGCGAGCTTCCCAGGAAAGAGAGCTTAAGTAGGAGCCATACTGCTTCCCTAGGGAGACTTAGGCATTTCCAGAGCTCAGTACTCTCTGCCACCTTCCCCCACAATGAAGTGGTGGTCCTTGTCTCAAGGATTTGAACTTCCATCATGCTGTGTGGTTCATTTGTCATCTGTGTGTCTTGTTCTGACACTTTTTGGTTGTGCAACTTTTAACCTTGTTGTAAATATTCAGTTTTTCTAGCTGGAAGTGTTCATAGTGATTCAGTTCATAGCTGTTAGCATGGAGAAAACTGGGAATGAAGATTTCAAGGCAGCATATAGAGTCTCACACAAGAGCTTTTTTTTTTTTTTTTTTTTTTTCTTTTTTTCCCCCCCCTTTTGTTCTGAGCTGTGAACAATGAAACTGAGTGTGTGTCCTGGGAGGGCTGATCATGTGAAAAGTATCTCAGATTTCAGAAACCTTTATCTGAAATTCAGATTCAGAGATGGGTATTGCTTGGAAAACTTCTAAGAAATAGAACTAGGTTGTATTCTACTCTAGTGCTTGTAATGCTGTTACTGGGAATTGTACTCCTGTGCAATTGCCATTTTCTTCTTACGAATTAATCACAAGGACTTATTTGTCCAGATGAGATTGCCCACTTTATTTTGCTAATATTTTAGTACTGCAGTGGTCCTTCAGTTCTTTCACAACTAGGTGTTTTTTTATGCAATGTACTTGTTTCCTGGATTTAAAAGAAGAAAATTTATTCATGGCTTCTTCATTTTCTAAGACTGGTGAGACAGGCTGATTCCTGCTACCAATGCATGCCTAGAAAGAGCAGGTGCTAGGTCAGGATGATTCTTTTTCTAATGTCAAAATGGAGTGCTTGTGACAGTTTATATGAAGAGCATAGTGAGTTCCATTTTGGCCATGTAATGGGGGCTATTTACTGCATTCTAGTAATAATCAGGTTTAAAAGGGCTTGGGATGCTCAGTTTTGTTCCTCTGAAGTGCATCACAGAAGCACTGCAAGTACTACATGATTTTGTTGCCTTGTTCATGCACTATTATTAACGAAGTGATCCCAGACCTCTTATTTTGTTATTTGTGATTAGCTACTAATCCCTTATGTAAAATTAAACTCCCAGTAAAAATTGTTGTAACCAGTAAGTAACTCCAGAGGAGGGCATTCTGCAACTCTCCAAATGACTGCACTGTTCTGAAGCTGGTCACCTGCTGAGTCGATGGTTACCTCTGGAGCCTTCTTTAAGAGGACAACAGATTTTGCACTTATTTGAGGGATGTGACATCTCAGTGTGGGAACAGGGGGTACAATAGGGCTGCATATGCCCAAGCTGATTACAGACTGCATTTTTCTCCTTCCTGAAGTAAGCACTGCTGGGTAGGCTACAAAAGGCAGTAAGGCCTGCTTTCAGGCAGAATGAAACATCTTCCTAAGGGATAGTTTAGTAGGGTATGAAATTAAGGCAGCTGGGTGCAGCCCCTGTTTTATGCCAGCAGCCAGTGTTAGCATCATTTTCTGTGCTCACTGAAATGTGAGCTTAAAGAAGCAACAGACTGAAGTCCTTTTGTTTCATTTATGTTCTAGTAAACCCAGCTCTTGAGCTTGAGGGCAGTGGATAGGGATGTGCTGATCACCTCTCTCTGGAACACTGATAAGATACAACAAAGTAGAATGAAGCTGCATCAGGAGAAGTTCAGGTGGGACGTTAGGAAAAGATTCTTTACAGAGAGGGTGATCTGTCACTGCAACAGGCTCCCCAGGGAAGTGAGCCCTGAAGAAATCCTGTCAGAATTCAAGGAGCATCTGGATGATCCTGTAGGTCATATGATTTAGTCTAAGGTAGTTATGTGAGGAGCAGGAGTTGGACTCAGTGAGCCTTATGGGCACCTTCCACTTTTGAAGACTTTTATTGAGAACATGAATAATTTTCCTTCAGGCTTCAGTAGAAGTAAAGAAGGTTCTCTGCAGAGAAGTGTTCTTAAGAGTGATGGGCTTTCTCTGGTTACCTGGAGTGCAGTAGGTGTCTCAGAGGAAGGCAGTCACACATTTGGCTGAGCTACCATGACAAACTCTGGCTGGTGCAAGCTGCATCTCATGAAGTAGGCAAGAACACCAATATGTGGAATGATTTTTGTCCCCTCTTGTTGGATCATTTTTTGTAATAACATAGAGATAAAACCTTTCTCTGTTCAAGTTCTCTTAAAAAGGGAATTAAACCTTAATAAGTGAACAGAAAGAGTAGGAAGGAAAAATGGAAGATGAATTTCAGTGGCAAAATTTCCTTGTGTTAGAAATGCCTGTAAATATGCACCTACATAAAATTAGGACATGGGTTTTTATTGCAATATCAAAGGAGTTACGTGCTGTGCAATTTTTTTCCCCACTGTTTGTGTGCCTTCATAACTTCAGGTTGTCTCCATTGACATGGACTTTTACTGTAAAGCTTTTTTTCCTCCAGGGAACAAGCTGAAAAGAAAGACCTGAATTACTGTGACCCTTTAGGAAGTGAGCTTATTCATGCTATGCAAAATAACGAAAAACTTGTTTATGCTACTATGCTATCACTTGTGCCTTAGTTTCTGTACTTAAAAAGTACAACAAATTCTTTGGGGATATTTTGTAAAAGAGAGTGCTGGTGTAGTCTTGGAGAGGATTATAAAATAAACTTGGAATATATGGGAGATTACCTGAACCTAAAATCCTATCTCTCTAGCCTTTGTCTTAGTGTTAGATTTTTTTTTTTGCAATGAAATTATCTCTGGCTGAACTGTTGCTGTTAGACTGCACTCTGAAGCTAGGCCTTCTTTTGGGAGGATGGGAAGCTCAGTCAGCAGTGACTTCTCTGTGGGGATTAGAGGAGGAAGAGGGAGGCTGTTCCTGTGGAGTCTTGGAAACAGTTGGTACCTCCTGATGTAATTCCAATCTTTAGTAAACTGCTGGAGTAAACATGTTTTTGTTGATTCTAGTGGCAAGAGAAGGCTCTGTGGAAAATTGGTATCTTAGTTTCTTATGTTCTTCCTTAATAACAATAGTGGCACTAGGTGGCTTGTCCTGAACCTACCATTGCCACAGTGTCAGGCATGTTTTGCTCTTTCAGTTGCTGTTCTTTACTTTCTCTGCAGAGGGGAATGATGGCCTTGCTGAATTGCAGAGCTTTTGATTATCCTATGCTCGTGTGACTTTGTCCTGTCTATGTATTTATTTTTTCAAGCAGTAGTGGAGTTTCACAGTGGAAAGGATACTACAGCTACTGTGTTTTATCTAGGAAGTACATTTTCCAAATGTAAAAGAAGGCCAGCAAGATATTTCTGGGTAAACTTGTGACTCTTGAGCAGATCCTTGTGCTAAGCCCTTTGTGGAATCTGTGAGGCTCGATTCAGTTGCCAGAGCATGGATGTTACGTAGCTCCTGATGCTCTGAGGTAGCAGAGACGTCTGTCTAGGCCTTGTAGATATGGCTCAGAATACATCAAACTTGGGGCATTTTGGAGCAGCAGTGGATACTTCCTAGGAGACCCTAAGTCATTGCAAGTGGCTTTAGAATCTGTGTTTAACAATGGAATTGAGTCAACAGGGTTACCCTGAAGAACTTACAGTCCTAATAAATAAGGCAGACACAAGGGAAAGGAATGTAAAGCTCCAGCAGCATGGTTAGAGCTAGTTGAGGTCGAAAGGTTTCCCCTGTGTGTTTGAAAAAGTGGACAGAATGAGTAACTGGGTGGGAAAGATGGAGCTTTCAAGAGCAAGCAATTTGCAAGGGAATTGTGTGGGAGAGGAGGACAAAGTCAGAGGAGCCAAAATACTAGGAAAGGGCCTCTGAGGGGCCAAGGAAGGGAATGGCCAGCAGCAAAAGAAGCAGGAGCTAGTCAAAACAAAATGTGCTGCTTCCTGACTGGGACTGGGAGGTTGCAGACCAGCAGCTGCTGCAGGCCTACTCATTGCTTCTCTGCCTTGTGCATGAGCTGCTGAGTTTTCTGTGCTGTTAATAGTTACCAAACCTGAGCTTGTGTTTTGAAATAATGTATTAAAGTCATCCAAAGTTTCTCCTGGTCAAAAATGCTATGCTAATGTTTACACTTAAAATCCCCACCTTCTCCTTTTCCCTCTACTGCAGCCATTCCTGTCTGGGGAGCAAGGGAGCAAAATGTAAATTCAGCCTCATTTCTTTGGAGTGAACCAACTCTTTAACTCTCTGCTGTTTTGTTTCCCATTCAATGTCTGGCTACAGACTCTAGAAGAGTGAGCAGGCAATGCTCACTCTTTTGCTGTTTCCCCCTTTTAAGCCTCCCCCCCACCCAGCTCATTAACTTCCCATTATAAACTACATGAGCTTTTGCACAGCTGTCTACATAGGAGAGGATCTTGTCAAGCAGTCCAGCTCCCCGGAGCCAGCATCAACGTCAGGCAGGCGACAAAAGGCTAAGGCCAGAATTCAAGAAAAGAAACATGGCAAAGGCACTAGGGAATGGTTAATTCCATGAAAATCCTTCTCTGCCAGTACCCTGTTTTGTGATGGTTTAAGAAAAAAAGTTGCTTAAGTTGCCCTGATGATTATTAAGTCTATTTCTTAATGCTGGAAGAAGGAGTTGCATTTAATGCCAACTTCTGATTTAGTCATCTTTGTGTAGCATCCTTCTTGCAACTCTTTCCAAACTAGAGAAAACGTGTATAGAGAGTGAAACAGTAAAATCAGATTTGGAATGGGAAGCTGGCTTCAGTCTGACCTGTGCAGAGCAGAACACATCTAGCAGATGTAATATGTTATGAATGTTTTAGAAACTAAGGAAAAAAATATTCCTGTTGTGGTTTGCTGCAAAGTGGCAAGCTGTCAATAAGCTAAAAAGTTACGGGAGGTTGTCCATGTAGATGGAGTTGCTGAGGAGAAGTCTGCTGTAACCCATGAGGATATTGCAGAAAACATAGAGGAATAATTGAAAAGAAATTGATGCTTGTAAGAAGCAAGATTCTTTCGCTGACTGGAACAATGAGTAAAGGGATTAAAAAGTGGAAAGGAGAATGAAGTTTTATAATGTTTCCGGGATCCCATGGAAGAAGTAGATTGAACCTGCTATGCTTGTGTCAATTCTATGTGAAAGCAAGTAGCAGAGTTCTGTGTGAAATACAGCTTGTGGGCAGTAAAGAGTTTTGTATTTTTCTATATAATATTTTCATAATGTTTTTGTTCCCTTCTTCCCCCACAGGCAGAATATATTTAAGTTTGATTCTGAGGAAGTGAAAATTGCCACTTGAGGAATGATATTATTTGTTCATCCCTAGAGAGTTTACTGGATTTAACATGTGTAATTTAGATAGAAATAACCTGGTACAGACTAATGCTGGACCTTACCTGAATGCTTAAAGATGCAGTAAGGTGAACTTAGTGTCTGCTGTGTTTTCAGAGCTATATGGTTTTGATGTTCTTATTGATGACACTCTGAAACCCTGGCTGTTGGAGGTGAATCTGTCCCCATCATTGGCCTGGTAAGTGATTCCCAGTTTAATATGAGGCAGGGGCTGTTGCTGGAGGTGGTTGTACTTGAAACTTGTCCTAGGAGGGCATGATTTCATGATGCCAGCAGATTTTGTTCCACAGCTGAATGGCAGAGGATACTTGTTTGCTTTTTTCCTTTGGATAAACAAACTTATTGCAGCAATAGGTTTTGAAAGAGCCTAGTTGGAAATCCATTTGCTTTTTAATTATTTCTCTTTCGTTTTCTTTGTTAACGCTTCATAATCTCTCATCATAGATAAATTTTGGAGCTCTGTCAGACTATTGTGTTGGATTTCAATCTTCTTAGCAGAGTTCAATCAGTTACCCTTTACTTGAGTACTAGAGGAGTTCTTGGGCTCAGTCTAGTACTCTTAATCAGAAAAATTCTAAAGAGTGAGTGTTGCCTTAGGCCTTGTGCTGACCCTCATGCTGTAATGGAAATTGAGGATTTATTTTTGTAGATCTCTCAAAGATTTTATGTGGAAGAGGAGTAGCTAAGTGTGTTTTTTAAGAATTCTACAATATCAACTTTTATCTACTTCATGAAATGTAACATACATACCTTCAAAGAAAATACTTCTAGCCCTAAGGAGAGTTTAAACAAAGCTGTATATGTCTGCATTAGGATGCTAAATGCTGTGGAAAAAGGATAAACAGATTAATCCATTGCTCTCTAGTCTTTACCTATGTATGTGAAAATCAACTGGTTTTCTTGTTTTTGCCTGTTCTAAGAAGGCAAAGAAGTAATTCCTATTATCCTCTGTTGCATGTGGGGACAGTGATGCTCCTTTGGACCTGAAGATCAAAGCTAGCATGCTCTCAGATATGTTTACACTAGTAGGTGAGCAAAACAAAAAAAACCCTTCAGCATTTCCCTCATTTAAAACCAGTAAAAGGTGGATTCATGAGCTGTATGTTACTAGATGAGTATCAGAGGTAAACTCTAGTTTAAGGAGAGCAGCTGTATTTAGCATTGAGAAGTGATAAATGGACATTTCAGCTTCAGAGTAATTGTCTGTTTGTGATGCTTAGGTGGTTTTAAGGGTCCCTAATTTAGTATTTGAAGACACTGCTCTCTTTAGCTTTCAGAGTTAGTATTCATGCATTTTTTTAGATTGAATGTGTGGGTTTTGGTTGGTTTACTAGAATTGGAGTACTATCTAGAGCACAGTGTCCCTTGCATCTTGATTTAGTTGATTGATTCAATTTGCCTCAATAGTGAAAGAAATAGAATTGTCATCAGGTACCATGCTCAGCTGTTTAAAACTAAGTCTGTCTCTGTGCTGCTATTCAGTAACCCATTTATTGATTTAAGTACTTGGTCTTGAAGCAAGTTTTTATTAAAAAAATGTAATGCAATTGTGGTTTAGGATTAAACAAAGCAAGATATAAAAAGGAAAAGCATACTTACTGGTCTTTGGGCAGAGACAAGAAGGTCATGTATAATCTAAGAGTATAAACAGGAATGCTAGACTTATATTTCAGGCTTTGTCTGTCTTAAAGTTCTCATGTGGCTCTTGGTGTCCGTAGGCTTTGTATGCCGAGATCCAGCCCAGCGCTCAAGTCGGGCCATTTGTCATTCATCTGAATCTGTCAGAAGAAATTCATACCAGAAGCTGCAGGTAAGTGACTTTTACGAGCCCTGGCTGAGGAGCATAGAAGAAAGTCATTCTCATTGAATTTGACTCACAAGTGCGAGAGGCAGTGGGCAAGATTATCTGGATTTCTAACATAACTACAGAAGATGAAATTTGTAACTGTGGGAATGGTGAGGCATTGAAACATGTCCAGAGAGTTTGTGGATTCTGTATCCCTGGAGGTGTTAAGGACCAGGCTGGATGAGGCTTTGAGCACGCTCATCTAGTGGAAGCTTCCCTGCCCATGGCAGGATCTAGATGATCTTTAAGGTCTTTCCAACCCAAGCCATTCCATGGCTCTCAGAGACTCAGGGGATACACCTGAGTTCTGGACTGTTCAACCAATTTGATTTTGTTGTGGACATCAAGCTTCCAGAAACCTAGAGCTTTATGAAGGTCTTCAACACCTC
This sequence comes from Sialia sialis, assembly GCA_009812075.1. Lineage (NCBI taxonomy): Eukaryota > Metazoa > Chordata > Aves > Passeriformes > Turdidae > Sialia > Sialia sialis. The sequence goes on along the minus strand of VRYO01001269.1, from coordinate 7,708,163 downwards.
CTTCCAGGTGATCAACTTCTTGGCTTTGGAGTTTAAGGATTCTTTGCCATCCTCTTCTGGAATCTCACTTCCTTTCCCATGGATGACTGGATTGAGGCCCCATGTTGAGGTAGTGCTTTCTCAGCACCGTAATGTTGAAGGGCAGTTGTTCTGTCTTTTTGTCTATGAAACAGATTCCATAAATATCTGTGGAAATGGAGCATTCACAGAAGACAGGGAGATCTCTTATGTCACTTGGACTTTGAACTCATTTCTCTTCGGGCAAATGGGGTGACATCTCTGCAGGTGATGGTGCAGTGATGGAAATGCAACATGGCTGTGTAGCTCAAGTTAGGAAATGACAATATTAGGAACATTTTTGTTCAATGACAATGTATCAAGACACTGTCCATTTTTTGGTATAGAGAAAACTCACAGAAACTGCAGTATTTTGTTTCTTGTAAAACTTAGTTTTTAGTCAGTGTGAGAGAAGTGAATAGTTGGTAAGATGGGACTTGAGTATCGTTAGGATGCATATGAGTCTGAAACTTCTAAGACAAATATAATAGTGCTTTAAATACAGATTCCTTTGACAGTATAGGTGCTGTTTGTAGCAGACAAAAGGTACATGAGATAAAGTAACAGCCACTAAAAAAAAATTCCTTCTTTGTTGGAGTAATGTGATCAGATCCTGATGATTTGACAAAATTATACAAGACAGTCTCAGAAAATGATGCTGTTGTATTGTTGAATTTTAAGGAGCCTTTCAACTTTGTTTTACTTAACAAATACCCACAAAGTCATGTAAGGCTGGCCAGTTGAAAAGTGGAAAAGTGCAAAGATTTGTATGACAGTGCATTGGTTATGAAATGAGATTAGGGTGTTTCTCCTAACTTATGTTTAACAGGAGCAGGTTTATAATTGCAGTGGTAAGTTTTTTAGCATTTGTTTCTTAAGTCCCTACGTGGAAATCTTGTGGCTAAATAAGTGTTTAGGTCTTTCCATGGTCCCAGAATGTTTTAACTTGTTCTTTGCTGAATACATTTTATCTCAGATTTTTGGATTTTTGATGCCTGTTTCAATTCTCTGTTGCAAAGGGTATATGTAATCTCTTGTTTTTTCCTGCCTCCTTTACATAGGCCGTTTTTAGTCATTGTAAAAGTTGCTGCTTGGAAAAGAGCTGTTGGTACCAGTGCTCTTAGAGTTCTCTGGAATAACTATCTTGAGATGGTTACTCTTGTTTCTGAGTTTCACCAGACTGGACTGCAGGTTTCTTGTGCAATTTCTTTGGTTTGACTCTGAGCATTTTACCCTCTAGGGAAATGACAATTTAGCTGCTTCCTTTGTAGCTTCTTGTTGACTTGGGTTGGAGATCTTTCAATTGATCATAAGCAATGAAGGGACATTTGATCTGTTTTGAATAGACCAACTGTAGAGAAGAACTTCTCAGTAGTACAGCTAGAAATGATAGATAAGTCTCCTGAGAATCCTGTCTTTCACCATTTGCTCCTCATGGGTGCTGGAGAGGAAGAAGACAGCCTGAATACCACTGAAGAAAAATGTAAACTCCAATGATGATTGTTTTCTTTTGAACCTGTCCTTAAACTGCTTTTACTTGTTGGCCTGATAACAGATAAGTAATACAGGGTACTTCTTGACATTCTGATGTTTTTACACCTGTGGTAGAATGTTAAATAGTATCTTGTTTCTTCACAAGAACTGGAATATTGTTGAGATATTTAATTAAATTACTTGCAAAATTAAGAGATTCTTACTTTCCCCCCCACCTCCTCTAGTCTATGAAGAATTTTACTTGACAGCATCTGTTTCTCTTTGATGCATTAAATATTTTTATATGCAAGACTTATTTTACAAAAACATAAATTTTGGTTATCACAGTTGAGTTCAGTGTGCTGTTGAAAACCAAATGTCCAGATACATTCTGCACAGTTGAGCACATCTGAGGTTAGAAGGAGGGCTGCGCTTGGAATGGGGACAAGATATATTTATGCAGGATATGAGGAAGATCAGAACTGAGATGATACAAGAGGTTAGCTTTATCTCTGGACTTCAGTTACCACAGAATCATAGAATTGTTTAGATTGGAAAGTACCTTAGATTATTAAATTTCAACCCTACTGCAATGGACGGGGACACCCTGCATTAGACTAGGCTGTTCCAAGCCCCATTCAGCTGTCTTTGAACAGTTCCAGGGTTGGGACATCCACAGCTTCTCTGACCAGCATGTTCCTGTGCCTCACCACCTTTTGCTTATACGGTTTTGTTTAAGGTACTTGCCAGTCCTCCACAACCTGTGCAGGGATTATAGTGTTTTGAAGAACACAGATTTTTATTCTTTGTGTGTCTTTTGCAGCGTTCTGTGTCTGCACAGTCACAAACAGCAAACAGCAGATCAGTAAGTATCCTTGGGCTCCCATTGCCTGTGTAAGGGCTACAATGGTTTTGGCATAATTAGTCCCCAAATATATTTTACAGTTAGAGTAGCCTGGGGAAGGTGTCGGAGGGTGAGAGGAGAGTCAACATGAGGAGATGGCACCAGCACGTTTCCATGTGGCAAAAGTGTTGAAAAAGATATTTACATCACTTCTAGCTTAAAAAAAATAGTAGGCATAGTGTGATGAGGGTCAAGGTCAGCTGGATCAAATCTCTCAAAGTTTTTAAGAGTCTGAATGATAAGGTAAGCACAGGAGAATTTATGCTGACAAAATTCAGGTGACCCTACAAGAGAAGTAATCATTTTCTGTGAGACAGTCCTCTGAAAGACACTGCAAAATTTGAGCATGAACTGGGTCAAAATAGATGCAGAGGAAAGGATTTCTTAAAGGTAATGTAAAAATATGGGATTATTGTTAGTGTGAGACTGATGTACCTTTTAAAATGTTCTATTTGTCACTCCTCTTGTAAGCCATATAGACATATTGGTATTAGTTTAAAATTCTAAGCACCTGGCTATGTGGGAACAGGTTAGGCATTATTGCAGAAATATAGTGGGAATTATTACCTTTTTTTTTTTTTTTTTTTTTTAATGAGGTTTCCCCATCAGGAAGGGAAGGTAGGACAGATGGAATAATCTTGGGAACCTAATTCAGCCTATTCACTGCTTTTTGTCATTGTGAGTTTAGCTGAGGCTCAGAGGAAGGAGTCTTACTGACTACTAGCAAGGTTTTGTAGAAAATAGGAAGGATCTTTGTGCCAGCTGCTGTCAGTGCTTATTAAATTAGAATAATAATTTGGGAACCAAGGATACTTGCAGAATCTGGAGATATACCAGACTAGTTGGATTTATCTATACTTTCATAGATAAGCTGGGTCAAAGAGGAAACAAGATCTTAGTGAAGTTGGAGACATTTCTATGCTACAGCCAAATATCCTGAAATATGAAAAAATATGGAAAAAACCTGTTTGTGCAGGAAGTCCAGCAAAGACAGAGTTTTCTCTAGCATTTTGACAGCAATGTGGTTTTGCTCTCAGGGAGGAGTCAGAGCTGCCAGTACATAGATACACATTTACTGTTTGTAATCAATGGAATAATCTATCTTCTATTGAGATAAAGGAGATGATTTCATAGAAGTGTTTCCCTAGTAAAGCAGATGATTTAATAGGATGAAGAATTTCCTGTAATACTCTTTGAGCTGCAGTTCTCACATGATGATGGATTGTTATGGTAGAGCTAGGAAATGATATTTAAGAGAAGGTTACCTATCAGATTTTAGAGAAAGTTGTGAAGCAAAGTTTTTGACCTGTGGATTTGAAATGGAAGAAAGCTTAGAGAGAAAGACTAGAAGTCTTTTGACTTGGTGCCATTTACAACATCAAGCAAACCTGTTTTATTGCTGGCATCTTTATTTCTTCCGTGGATGTTTGTGTCTCCTGCCTTCTTATCCAGATTATCTTGTTTTCTCTTTTTAATCAGTTTTGGTTAGGCTTAAAAAAGATGTTTCAGCTGGTACCTGCTATGTCTGTTTTATCTTTGTATTTTTCTGTCCCAATCATTGCAGTATAACCTATTCTAGTGCAATGCCTGTTGCTTTTGCTGTTGCTTCATCTACAGATTCTGAATAGCCGCTTGCCATTTCTAATGAAACGGAGAGAATGGAATTCAATTCCCATAGTATTTACAAATAAAGATGCATCCTGATCTTGCCATGGATTTTTTTTGTATCTGAGCAGTATGGGATATTCCCCTGGACTTAAGGTTTCTGTCATGTTTTTCTCTTCTTTCTAGATTAAGGCTCTCTGTGCATTCTTTGCTCAGTATAGAGCTAAAAGACACTTGGAATTTATTTTAAATGCTTTAGACCTTCTCAGTAGACTCTTTTAGTGCTGTTTTTACAGAGGTAGTTTATCTAAATTGAGCCTGTCTTAAATGTACTTGAGAACAAGTTCAAAGATTTGTCTTGTTTGGATTTTAAAATTTTACAATCCCCATGATTTGAAGACATTTTGAATTCCTGTCCTTTTATTAGAATTGGCCAGGACTGCCCATCAGGTTATAAACAAGCTTAGTGGCACTGTCGGCAAATTACTGCTTTTCCTATTTTAAAAATTTGCATATTTATGCAAATTTGCATGATGTAACTGTGTACATCTGCAGGATGTGTCTGTTAAGGTCTAGAAGTAGCAAGCTGACATTCAGCTGTCTATTAACAAAAGAATAACAGGTGGTGAACATTTCCCTGCAACATGTATCTCACCAGGGAATTACAGTTCTCTTGTTTTAGTGTAGCAATACAGCTAGAACAGAGAATCACGGTTCTGGTACCATTTGTAAATCCAAGTCTTTTTGGGTCCTGTGAATGCTGACTCTAATGCCCCTTGGGTGAGGATTTTCCTGTATGACATTCTGACTTTGCTGCTTTTGGTTGGTATATCTTCTGTTTTTCTGTAAGGGGCCAGGGGTGGAAGTAATGGGAGTGTGCACACCTGAATTGTGCCTCCTGTGCTAAAACCTAAGAATCTGAATACTCACACTTAGTGACATCTGGGGCGTGGACTCTTCCAGAGCTGGGGTGTGGAATTGTGAATTCTGGCTGTAGTACTCAGGAGTATAGGTCCTGGTAGGAATGGGGTCCTGGAACTTGAATGTAATTTTTTTTAATATGAAAATTGAGTGAGGAAGAAAAAAAATCTGGATTCACACTGTCTCTACAGCGTACCCGTCCTCTGTCTGCCAGTGATGCTGAAGGTAAAAGCTCGGTGCCCTTAGGCAGGGAAAAAGCAACAGGAAGGCACAGCAGCTCTGTGCTAGGCCTCACCATGGAGGAGGTAAGGAGGCTATTAAATAGCTTTTATTTACCTTGGCTTTCATGCAGAATGTGATGTTATTTTCTCAACAAAGAGCAAGTGCGTGTAAATGAAAAATGTGACAGAAGTATAATATTTGAAACAGAATTTGAGTTTTACTGCTGGTATTGCCCTTGCCCTCAATTATGCCAAGCAGAGATGTGCTTGAGGCTTCAGAATTTAAATGCAAGGCAAAATTCCTTAAGGATATCATTATCTATCCAGTCCATTTGCAGGACTGAATAGTCTTGTTTTCTGTAATTCAGAGATTTTTGAAGGTTCGTTTTTCATTGTTATCTGTTTTGCTGGCTATTTTATATATGTATTTTTAATCAGATCAAAGTTCTTCGGCGAGTGAAAGAGGAAAATGAACGGAGAGGAGGATTCATCCGGATATTCCCTACCCCATTAACATGGGACCTTTATGGGTAAGAATAAAAATGTGATAGGATGGTACTGATACTCTGTGTTAGAGATGTGCAAATCAGCTATGTTGGCATCCAAAAAGATGTATTGAAAGTTTTGGTAAAGTGTATTTTAGTGTTGAATATTCTTTTTTCTGATCGCTTGTTTTTATCAGCCGTTGCTTTGCATAACTGCACCCCATGGAAAGCTGTTGGACGTTATTTCTGGTATTGCTTTTCTGTTAGAATAAAGTGTCTTCCTTTCAGATTTTTGCTAGCTACTTTTACATCCTCAAGCTGCATATGGTATACTTTTGTCATTAGGCCACAAACACCATATAGGACTCACTCACTCTGAAAGTTATACAATATTACATTTTCCTACATTTATTTTTCCGGTCTGTGATGTTTCCTCCATCTCTTGTATCACCAGGAACTTCAGCTGAGAAATTATAGCTCTCCTCCTTTCATCTTTTCTGTTGTGGTGCAGCATGTTGTCTGAATCCACTTCTGGGATGTTCCTTTAGAGGTCGTTTATTTCTGTATTATGCTCCCTTTCATTGAGTTGAATTCTGTCTTGATAATACTGCATTTTTTTCGTTTTGTTTTGTTTTTCTTAACCTAGATCTTTTTTAGAGCACAAGACATCAATGAACTACATGCTGGCTACACGTCTGTTTAAGGACAGGTAGAAAAAGTTTCTCTTTTTGGGGGCACAAACAGTACAAAAAGGATTGATTCCTTACTTATCCATTGTTATAAATACAAGTCTGGGATTTATAGGGGTGGTGATAAGTGTAAATCTCTTCTCTAGTGTGCCAATGACTTGCTCATATATTTGTGTTGCTCTTCTGAAACCAAGAGCAAGAAGGACAGCACTCAAAAGGCATGGGAATGGCTGGAGTACTAATATTACTATAGACATGAAAAAACTTTCGTTTCAAATTTCAAATTGCATTAAAACTTGTCCTCATGTAAAGTAGGCCCTGAAATTGATTCTCCAGCATTTTAGTATCCCTATGTGTTGACCTGTGCAATCATGATGTGATTATTCTTTCTGGGTTGTGGTTGGGTGGAAATGACAGTTCATGCCACTAGCTCTGCTTTCACTGGGAGTTGTATGCAGTGTCTTTGCATGTTTAATGCCCTTCCTTCTCAAAATTCTGCTTGTGCAAAATTGAGATCCACTAGGAAATAACTACCAAGTAAAGACAAGGTGGCTGAGGAAGGAGACTATATTTACAGAAGCTCTTCCTGCATCACTGCTGTACAGTTTTTTTTCTCTGTGTACATTTAGCAATGTGTCTAAAGAGTGGTTCTAAATGATGCCTTCTCCAGCTTAAGCCAGACAAATGCAGGCATCAGTTGTCATACAGCTGCTCAGGGCTCCTCTTTTGTGCCCTTTGTATTTCTCCTTTAAGAGAGAACTCACAAGTAATTCTGTAAATATGGTCTTTCCATTGTACATGTGAAAGACTAGGGAGGCTTTTTAATCAAGGCTGATCCAGTATGGAGAGTAATTTTTGACCTTTTTCTCTTTGTAGGGGCAAGGTGAAAAGAGAGTTCATCACTGGGAGATCCCGGTAAATAGCTTCTTAATTGTGCTTTGTAGTATTTATTCTAAATTTAGATTTCCTTAACTTCTTCTTTCAAGTTGTGAGTCAACACCTTTTGTACCTGAAACCCATGAAAATAATTTTAGAAACATAAATACAATGGGAAAGAATATACCCATGTGTGGAGGGTTCATGTTTTCATTGGACCTTAAAATTGCTCCTCATAGGTTTCTCACTTTGGTATTCCTGCCGTATTGGTAAGCCTCATCATTGAGCTCTCTCAAAGGGTCTTGTAATGCATATGAGTTCTGTTCTTCATATATTCATTTTGTTAGATCTAAAAAGATAACAGAAAATGCTTATTTTTTCATTTCTTGTTTGCACTTAATATCATAGGGACCACTTTTCTGGATCTTTTTGTACTGGCAGAGATTTTTACTTTTGTATGTTTCCTTTAAGGAATCTAGCAGTGCTCCCTATACCTTGACTTAGGTAGAACTTGTAGGAAGTTTGGCATTTTCCACTTTTATGATGTTGAAATTCTTATATCTGTGTAGTACAAGCTGTCAGCATGAATGGTTCTGACAACTGGATACGTGTCAATGTGCTCTCTTTCCATTCCTCTTTGTTGTTTAGTACTCTTGTAATTTCCTCTCTTAATTGTGCCCTGAGCTGTTGCATGATGGGCAGATGCTGCTCAGCCATGAAAGCGTGACACTAGGTGATGTGTCTTGGGGCTTTGAAAGGTGATGTTCTGTGAAGTACATACAAGACTCTCTTCAAACATTTACAGGCTTAGGTAGAGCAGAGTTAGACTGATGGTAAATATTTCTTTCCTGTATCAGGAAGAATGTTTCTTGAAAAAGTTTGATCTGCTAGGTTTCTTGTATCATCAGAGAAAGACCAAGAGAGACTGAGGGATATGCCTGTACTGTGCTTCCCAGAGCAGGTCTCAATGGAAGGGCAGATATGATGGAAGCTGTGGACTCTCATGCTCTCTTTTATGAGAGAAAGCTTCTTTCACTGGAGTCACGGAACGGTCGGCGAAATCATGGCAAGGCTAGAGCAGCACAGACAAGAGCATCAGGTATGCGTGGCTAGAGTTTCACAGAAGCAACTAGTCAAAACCAAGCAAGAGAAGGACTTTTTCATTTGTTATGTTTGTGAATGGAGTTGTTTGGTTTCAAATGTTAATAGTTTTCACTTCACTCTAGTTCTGAGCTTCTTGTTTGTTTACTGCCTTGAATTGCATTCCCACCTTTCCACACTCCCATCTATATGAGTACAGGTAATCAGTATTTACTTGGAGATGAGCTTGTGGTTGCATTTTGGGTAAAGAGTTCAACTGTATGTGTGCCTCTGTAATTCTTCAGCTTTTCCGAGAAAGATGGAATCTTTCAGATTGGTTCTCCTAGACAGCTGTGACTCTTAAGCTGTTGGGAGGAGAAATCTTTGTCCAAGCTGATGTTGGAAAAACTTAAAAGGGTACAGAGATGAATGATCCCCACAAGTGACTGTTCCTGCCTTTATCTAAACTCTTTCTAATAGCTGGGTGATACTGACTGCAGTAGGAGAGATTGGATGTTGTAAGATGATTTTTGCTGCTATGTTAAGGTGTATGATCTTTACTGGCACGTGGAAGTTTAGATTCTGTAGCTTTGTTTAATTTGACACAAAACATACAAAAATGTGTGTGTGTATCAAGTATGGGTGTATCTATGTCAGTGTATATGTAAGAATCAGGATAAAATATGGGAAAATGTCTTTGCCTCTTTGATTTTTGTGGGCATTCTTTTTTCATTTGTAAGGTTAAAACAATCTTGATCTGTATTCTGTAATATTGGGAAAATGGGCCTTTCAACTGTTTGATGCACAAGTAGAAAGAATAATACAGAACAGTCATACTTAAAATGCTGTCCTTACAGCAGAAAAGAGTTTAGGGGTAAACCAAAGGGTATGAATAGTAGAACAGTCCTCTCCGCTTTTTCTTTCTATAGCAGTGTAAGTGATTTCTCCTCTACTACAGGCACATCAGAACCAACAAAGCTGTCCCTCAAGTCAGACGTGGAAGGTGAGGAGGAAGAGGAGATGGATGAAGATGAAGAGGTAGATAGAGCTGTTTGCTCTCTTTCGGACACCCAGGTGAAAAACAAGCCAAAGCTCTCTGACTCAGTGAAAACTGAAAACTGTGAGGAGAGCTTACCAAAAAAATGTGACAAGACAACTGGAGATGGAGAAGAGCTGTTTCTACAAAAAACAGACTCAGAACCTCAGTTTAACTTGCTTCAGATTCTTCAAAAGCAAGGAAACTTGAGGTGAGAGTTTTCTGCATATTGCCTCTAGTTTTGACTTGAAGCTAATATGAATTATAATATGGAGGATGCACGTTACGAGTGTGAAGAGATAGGAAGACCCTAGAAAAGGGGTGTGGATTTTTGTCTAACTGTGAGCTGCCTTAACATCTTGCTAGTAGAGAAGGAGACCATTGCAAAGTCTGACAGTTTACCTAAATGCCTGACCTGTTGGATCAGTGTGAAGCATGACCCTACAGTTTCCATTGCTATTCTTTAATCTGATGATGTAAGCTGCTCTTTGTCAGCTCAGGCTTCTGAAATGCCTCTTTGCCTTAGTGCAGGATGGTGTGGAATAGAGTATGTTCTGATGCGTGACTGTTTCTTTGTAAAAAGAGATGTGTTGGAGGAGATCCTATAGAAAAACACCAAGCAAGGTCTTAACCAGATGTTTTGAAATATGATCCTCCCCTTGAATGTGGGTAGTTAAACTGTCTAATTGCAGATAGATAGAAAGTGCAGAAAAAAAGCATGGTCATATATATCTGTGTAGGAAGACTTTTCATCTTCCAGACTGGAAGCAGCATTGTTTTCTGTGAAAAATGTCCAAAGGTAGAAAAAATGCTTCTTGGCATTAGAAATGTTGCTTTCTTAGTTCAGTTTCTGGATTTTACAATGGCTTTGGGGATTGTTCTGATGTCTAATTGTGGCAAGGACACTTGCTGCTGTGGCAGGTAAGATTCTGAAACCTCTTTTGAGATTAAACATAGCAATGGTGTTTCCTATATCCATGTATATATAGAACTAACTCCTGCCAAGAACATAAGCTCTGATGTTCCTGGCAGAATCTTGCTCAGCACCCAGCATTGTTGGGATTCCCCACAGAAGGGTGTAAGGCTTGTGGTGACCTCATGTTCTAAGATTGTGCTGGGCTTGGCCCCATCTGATCTGTCATTGATGTAAACTTTGCTTGTGAATTCAACAGGCAGAGGAGTTGAAGCAATAAAATTTTCACCTGAGAGAAACCAGGCCCATTCTAGTCAGTTTTTGTAAGTGGTAGGACTTCTCTCTCCTTTAGTCAGCCCGATGAGGAAATATCCATCTTCACCTTACTGGTGAAGAAATGATAGTCAAAGCAAACTTGTTGCCCCAACTGTGCCATTCCCAAGGAAATAAAATGAAAGGGAAGTTACTTTTTCCTCATTTAAGGCCTTAAGTTTCAATATCCTCCACACCAAAGGAGAGGCTTTAGTTTTTTAGTCATAGAATTAGAGATGCAGGCTAAAGCTTGTATTATTGTGCTGATGTTGATAATGGGGGCTCCTTATTAAGCACAAATGTTGAACTGGTCACGAGATGTTTGAGTTGTACCCAAACCAAACCTGACAGTTCTAGAGAGCTGAGGTTGAGAGGCTTTTCTGATACATGGTGGCCTGATGTAGATAGTGTCAGTTCTCAGCTAGGATTCAGACAGTTCTCCCCATGTTCCACACATGTAGGAAGGAAACGTAGATGTAGTGACTAGTAGTAACATGTACAGAAATTGTAACCAGGTGTTTTCATCATGTTTTAGTTGCTGCAGTACAGCAATTAATAGAGGATGTTAGCTTGAGACTCTTCTGCACTTGTCATTGGCTTAGTCCTTCTTTGGCCCTGTGTGACCTTTCCAGAACCATCAAAAGTCGATGATTAAGCCAATATATGAATACTTGCAATGTATTTTATTTTAACTTCAATTCTTATGTAAATTGATGCATTGATCTCTTGAAGTGTTGCTGTGGTATGATTTCTGTGTAACACTGTAGCACAGTGTTCTTGAAATGTACAGACTTATAAACCATAAATACTTAATTGTTGCACAGAGTTTTTAATAGCATTTCAGGGACTCATGTACCTGGAGTCATAAGGACCCTGTAAGTACCTGAGAGTATTTGTAAGAAGCAGAGAACAAGTAGAAAAAATATGGTGAGGTTCCTCAGGAACTGGTCTGAGGCTGATATTAATAGTCAATTCAAGAATGACAAAAAAGGTACAAATGTGCTAATGAAATTTGCTGATGGAAAATATTTGGGAGTTACTACCATGAGAAAAAAGTAGTGGACTAAAGATGAGAAACTGGATGAGATTCAGTAGCACAAAGTGCAATGGGATGCTTATAAGAACTAATAATTTACAGCAGAAGTTCTGTCAGCTGGGTGTTCATCAACTAGAAATTAATTATAAGGAAAAATATCTTGCATGCTGGTTGATCAGAAGTTTATGAAGCCCTAGCTCATGCATGCATGAAAACACCAAATGTGTTCCAGGATGTATCACCTGACATACTTCTGGGACTTCATGTAGAATCTTGTATCACCCATATTCATGGAAGGCAAATTGTGAGTGGAACACAGGTGGAGGTGAGCTGCTGGTCTCATTATGTCATCCTTCTGGGTGCTTTGTTAGAAGACACTGGCAGATGTGGATAGTTCACACTAATAAAATGAAAACTATAAAAGGATGTGACTCTGTTAATAATGGTGTGAGACCCATCAGGGATTATATTTAAGATACAGGACAGTGTTGGGGAAAGAAAAAGCAGTTATAAACTGCTCATAAGCGAAGCTGGGCTGGGTATTTAGAGGAGGTTCCTATTTATAAGAACAGTATATTCTGGAATAATATTTCAGGAAAGTAATGGGTTAAAAACTCTAAGATGAAACTTAAAATTCTGCAGAGCTAATTAGGGCACTTCCTGTGATAGGGAAATCTGTTGCTGACACTGAAACCAGTCTGCTGCTATATCCTTATGAAAAGCTTCTACCAGCTGTGGGAAAGACTATAAGGAACAGCAGAGGCTGGAAGAGCAGAATGTTTGAGGATACAGTTTAGACTAAGAGGACAATGAACAGTATTAGGCAGAGCTTTCAGCAATTCCTCTCACAACAGATGCCTATACTAAAGTGGCTACTATTGTGAGGGAATGAGAAGCTATGTGTCCCTCCCAGCCCTCTCCTCAGTTCATGCTTACAGCTTTCCAATATGTTCAGCCAGCTGCACAGCAGATTTTGCTAATGTTCCTTCATTCCTCAGTGGTGCCTTGCTCAGTGAAATTTGGGTTGTGTCCCTGAGCCAGCAGGGGAAGAGCTCACTTTCACAGATTCTTTCATTTCCAATAGGAATTATAGGGCCTTTGTTATAACTCTGGCACCAGTACCAAGCCCTTTGTTTATTTTATGGTCTGTTGTTGTGGTGTTCAAAATGTTTGTGAAAACAGAGGCCCAGTAGAGCTTTGAATTTGTTTTAAAAATACACAGTTTTGCTGATGTCCATGTTACTGGCTTTTAGAGGCGAGTAGCCAAGGCTGTTAAAGGCAGGAAGAACATTCCATTTTTAAGAATTTGTCTTAGTGTCTCTGTCTTTTGTACCTCCTGCAATATCTACTCCATCTTGGTGAACTGATGGTTTGCTTGAAAATGCTGATGGGGTGAAAGGATCCTCCTTTCTTTGAGCTTCAGCGTTAGAGCACTTGCTGGCTCTACTTTGGTCCATGAGCTGTGCCTGACTGCTGTAACTCTTGCCACTCCTATTTTGAAGATAGCTGATGGATTCTTTTTGTCCACAGCAAAGTACAAGCTCGTACAGCTTTCTCTGCCTATCTACAGCATGTTCAGCTCCGACTGATGAAGGAGGCCGGTGAACAGATCCAGAATCCTGCCTGGGCTGCCAAAGAGAATGAGCAAATGGTAAGAAGCTTTGTGTTGGCCAGAGTGAGAAGCCAAGTTGAAATCTACCTTGAGAGTTTTGAGGTCAGTTCCCATCTTTGCAAGTACAGAAGTCCAACTGAGATGATGGTTGTTCATCTTGGTCTAGGTGCCAGTGCAATATTTTTAATATACAGATGAGGTAGGACTGCTGAGTGACCTCAGAGCAATGATAGACAGCTCTTAATGACTGGACTCTTGTTGACATTCAAGCTGTCAGATCTCTTGTTGGTTCTCTGTCACTGATTTCTGAGCTTACCTGCGCTTGAATTCTTTAGAAGATTCTTTAAGATTACTTGTCAGGATCTGGTTTCTGCTGCATTAACCTAAATATGCATCTACTCAAATAGAACAGGTACCCAGTTAAGCTTTTTCTCTTATATACTGTTGCAATATATCCAGATGTCTGTGTTTATGAATCTTACTTGCATTCTTGATGGAGGAAATTAAAGTAAAAGCCACTGAGAAGAGAAAGTAAAAGTGATTGATTTTTCTAGGCAGTATTTTAAAGTCCTGTGTTTGATATGTATGCATTTAAAAAGTACAGCAAGCCTAGATCCCTTCATAAACCTTCCTAAAAGAACTTTGTAGAGTAGGCTCTTGAGCTTTCTGCATATGTTCTCACTGAGTGCATGTTGCAGGGGAACAGCCAATGCAGTTCAGAGATAAAATTGCGTGTCAAGAATAATCATTCAACTCAGTGGAAAATGTTACCTCTGCTCTTTCCAAGTGGAAATTAAAATGGGCTTTTTGAGAGTCACTTTGTCTGCTGTACTGTGAAGAATAATGTTTAAAATAACAGATCAAACTAGCCTGGAGTAGCGGCAGTGAGAAGCGAGCAGTGAAATCCAATAGTTTGGCTGTGAGGCTGCTCACAATTTATGCATTAGCAGAGCTACTAAGCAAAAGCAAATCCAGAGGCGAGACAGAAAGGGTTCAAAACACCCACAGGATGCATCTTGCCTTAGCATCTGCCTTGCCATATATTTCCCCCACCAGAGGTCAAACAGACATTGTGAGGGACTGGAACCACATGGCTGTACATATGGACATCTAGTCATCTGTTGCTGTGGAGAGGATGTGGCATACATATGTGTGTGTGTGTATATATATGAAAAATGATGAAATGGGGTTACCTATCTACTGTAGTAGAGATATCTGATCAAGATCCCCTTTCCTGTGGTACTCCTGAGAGTTTTATGTCAGTGCACTTTTTCACCGGTCTTTTTTTACACATTATTGCCAGTGGGTTTCTGGAAACATTCTCCTAAGATGATGCACTTTAAAGGTTATTGTGTGTCACTGCATTTTGCTGATTGGTTATGTTTTTCCTTTATTTGCCATGCTTTTGAGACAAACACTTAAGTGTTCAAAATTCTGATCCACCTCAGGCAAAATACACCATTGTTTTTCTCCCCCATATTGGATGCATAGGGTGTATTAAAAGTGCATATTGAAGAATGCTTTTGCCTGCCAGTTTCAGCTCATTTTCTCAGGACAATCTGTTTTGTTCCTTGCAGTGCTTAGCTGCTGTAGTATCTCTATTCTCTCCTCCCCACATCTTGCAGGTAGCGTGTTGTTAACCCCATCTCTCTTGCTTGCAGGAGCTCATCATCCGCTTTCTGAAGCGAGCTGCCAGCAACCTTCGTCAGTCCTTGAGGCTGCTGCTCCCCAGCCGGCACGTAGGACTAACTGATCGCCGTCGTATCCTGGCCCGCCAGCTAGGAGAGTTCATAATCTGTTATAAGAAGGTGACTTTTTATTTTTTATTTTTTATTTTTGGTTTCTCTTTTCTTCTTACAAATGTCTGGTGCAGGCTGTTTCAAAGGCATTCTTCTGTTATTTACATG
This sequence comes from Sialia sialis, assembly GCA_009812075.1. NCBI lineage: Eukaryota > Metazoa > Chordata > Aves > Passeriformes > Turdidae > Sialia > Sialia sialis. Next base: position 7,693,036 of record VRYO01001269.1, on the reverse strand, counting down.
ATCTGCTTGCAGCTATGCGTTCAATAATGGTACTTTGAAATTGTCAGACAACAATATTATTATACAATGTGTCCAGGCCAGTAATTATGTCATAAAAAGAAGTGCTGAAATGAAGTGGAATTTACCTGGCAGTGTGCTTTTTTTTTCTTTGCCTTGTTTTTGATTCTAGTGCTTTTTAATGCCTCTTTGCACTTCTTATTTTTGTGAGGCTTTTTTGAAGATATTTTATTTTATACACAGCAGCATGAAATATGTATTTTACTATTTACTTGGTATACTGAGGGACTGCTGCATATCTATAGTAAGGTACTCCGTGTGTTCAGTGTTAAGGATATGTAGGTCCTAATTCAAGTAATTTTCACATCTTTAGATGTTGGAGGTGTTATTCTTAGTGTAGTGGTTTCAACCTAAATCTTCATTCTGCAAGGACAGCTTCCCCTTTCCTTTGCCCCCTTGCATTTCTTCAGTGTTAGAGCAAGGGTAATTGAAATTCAGCTTTCAGAGGCTGCCGTGCAGAGGCCTCCAAGCTTCTACTCCTTAGGAGAGGATGTTACTTACATTACCTTGTCAGAACTGACATCTGGTAACTTGATCTGTCTAATCAAGGTTGGTGTTGAACCAAATCTGTTCCAGGGAGTGCCTTGTATGCCTAATGCTCACTGAAGTACTCTGTTAGGAGGAACCACAAAACACTTGGGTGGCTCTGTGGTGAGTGAAGAATGCAGCTGCTTTGGATATAATTTCCAGTTAAATTGTATTCAAACATTAGGATTTTCTGCTAACTCTTGAGTAAATTCAGAAAATAAAGCTGTGTAACTGGTAATAAATCATAATCATAAACATATTTTCTCAGTTAAAACAAGTGAGAACATGTCACTTGAGGTTTCAGGGTGTTCGTGATTAAGGCCTTGAGAGACGGTTAGGCTGTGAGGTTTTTTGAGTTCTGATTTCAACATACAGACTTCTTTCATTGGTTTGTAACTTCAGATTTAATAGGGACTCCTACTTGCCATTATATATCATCCATAATGACACAGAAGAAAAAAATACAGCTCCAGCAAATTAAGTAAAACAGATCCCATATTATCCAGACATTTATTTAAGTAGTAAATGGTAAAGATGTCCCAAACCAGCCTTTTCTTCCCTGTCTTGAATTATATTTCAAAAGATATATCTGACCCTTTTTTCCTGGGAGTGCTGACAATGACAGCAGGAAAAAATGAAGTGGTGGTGAAGTTTGACCAGATAAAGCTTTTAAGGGGGTATTTCAGACACATCTGAAGGTTTTTTAAATGAACAGATATGTTTGTATCAGTCCAACCTCTAGTGCCAACATGTTCTACTGTGTAAAATAGATGGTTTGTATCTGCAAACTTGCTCCCATTTTGACCCACAAAGCTTACCATTTATTCCAGTATGTTTCAGTTTGCCATAGGCTGTACTGTTTTACTTTCTTAGTCTTTGCTAGAGCAGTGGGGTTTTGGTATGTGTATAAGCCCTCAGCAATTTGCTGCTTGACAAAAGAAATTAACTCAAGAGAGCTACTAGTTTGTAGTAGACAGACATCAGTTAGTTTCCCTAAGATTAATTTAACACATTCTTCCTCCTTCTGTCTGTCTACTTCTGGGACAAATGCACAAATAAAAGCTGTTTGGAGGAACTCTGTGGCAGAAACAGCGAAGTGGAGAGGATACCTAATACCTGTAGTAAAGAATTACTTAAATTTTTTCCCTTCCATATGTTCTAGCAAAGAGTGTAGTTGAAGGAACAGCACACATTTCTGAAGACTTGACCTTTTCACAGCAAATCAGTTGTGTTGGGTGGAGGAATGGACTTCAGTGTATGCTTAGGATGCTGTCTCTGGGACTCTGCATATTTGTTCATGTTGTTGCACATAGCAATGTTCTTTCTTTCTTAGATCCTGTGGAATTGGTTTTTGTATTCTGGGAGCTGTAGCTATGCCATGGAACATAGAGACACTTACTGATACTGCTTATTAACAGGAAACAGAGCTGATGGTTCAGAAACAATCAAAAAAGAAACAGGAAGAGGAGGAAGGAGTGAATCCTAAAGATTTTCAGAACTTCATTGCCAGAGCAAGGTAGGAATGGATTTTATTACCTTTGATAAGTTATCTCTCAGCCTTGAAGCATTGTTCTAAAGATAATTTGGTTGATCTAGAGCCTCCAGGTACCTTTATTGACTATAGGACTGTTCCTGCTGAGGGACAGAGAGCTTGTCTTCTCTTGTCTCTCTTCAGTGACCAAACTTTTTTATCATCGGCATCTGGTGCATAGAGAAAAAGATACAATAGATGTTTTGACTATTAAATAACTTCCCGAAGGACAGAAGTAGTTGCCCTGGCCTTTGTAAATTTCAGACTGCTGCTGGTGAGTTAATGGTTTCCTTTCCTGTGATGCTGGACCAAATAAGGCAGTACTTCGGAAGGAGAATGAAACTGGAACTGCTGCTCAGATGATCTTGAGCTGCTGTGGTTGAACAGGTGTTACAGCTCTGACTCAAGTTTCTGCTATCAGAAACAAATCTAATGCGTGCTGCCTCTCTTCAGGAATTTTCCAGGTCTGGATTTTCTAAGATCAGCAAGGAAGGGAGCTTGGCCTCTTATTTGGCCTGCTAAGGCAGTTCAGTGCAAGTAGTTAACTTCACAATGAAAAAGCAGCTTTTTTTATCGCTGCGCTTTATCTGCTTTAAACTTAAAAGAGTCTGGTAAGAAACGTATTTTGAAAAGAGTTAAGTATTCCTTAGGGCCTGTAGCATTGTATGAAAAACAATGGTATTATAAGTATCTGACTGTGGAGAGGTCTGAAATTATTCAGTGAACCACAGTTGTTTTCAGTTTCTTATTCTTGAGCAATTATTGGTCAGTATATGACATGCCTATATGGGCAAGAACTCCTGTCAATATCTGGAGAGTTTACCTGCCTTTTTAATGCCTGTCTTCTTTTTTCTGTGAAGATTCATGGTCACTTCTTTTTCATGACTGTTTATTAAAATGTTCTTTCTTTTTCTGTTTGGATAGCACTAATAGTGAATGATGAGAAGTGGGTGGTAGCTGAGGCATCCTATGTAAGTTCAGGTGGTTTCACAGTCTGTCTTGATACATTATTATGAAAACAAGTATTTTACCTTTTGCTAACATAATTGATGGATTTGCAGGATTGCAGAAAAACCATCAGATACAGATGCCTGACGACCATGCACCATAGGATCTACTGCTCTTGCTAGAATCTAATGCATGTTATGTGGGCCTATGGCATGCTTTTGGTACTCTGATCATTCTGGCCACTGAAATGTCTGTGTCCTAGGCAGGTCATTTTCCTTTTTGCCAGAAATGTTAAGAGATAGCTGCATGGAACAGAGCTGCAAGTTCTTCTGTTTCCATGTTACTGGCTCCCATGCCAATAATATGCATTGTGGCCTGATGCATAGTCTAGGCTGTGGCTGGAGATTTTTGCTCGGTTGTCTGACTGAATGATATAGAATAGTTTGCCAATGATCAGACAATTTCTAGCGATGATTTTTCTGCTTCTTAGGAAGTATGAGGTGTGTTTGAAAATTGATATCTGACGCTACTTGGCACTGTGCTTCAATCAGTGCTTAAATCCGTGAGCAAGTAGTTTGGAACCAAGTAAAGGGGGTGGATTTCCACTGTGAGTGTTCATTCTTCAGTACAGTGAATGCAACAGTGGAGAAAATTGGTAATAAATGTTGCTTCTTGATTGAGATTCTCATTGACTCTAACTTTGATATCACTTGTATATAATTGTGTTTAGTTGTACACTGGTTCTAAATGTCCTCAGTGCATAGTAGAAGCACATACATACTGGTAAATTCATTTAAAAGCTTAAAGCAGCTTTCCACCAACAACTTGTCATTCTTATATTTCTCTTCACTTCTATTCTGGGAGAAAAAATGAAGTTTGGATCTTCAGGGCATGCTGCAAACTTCAGTGTATCATCTTTAGACATGGCTTTTTTCAGAGGTTAGGCTAGCTAATACTAGTTACAATTGTGATATTCAGAGGATATTTTGAAAGATTCTGACTGCTACTCTGCTAATTTATATTTGTATGTTACATTTTCTTGTAGTGCTGCTGGCACTGTACTACTTTCTTTGGGGTATGTTACGGCCATGCCATACAGCCACTCACTGGTGCTGAGGCAACACTAGAAAGGAAAAGGAAAGCATGTTAGATACCAAACAACTGAAATAAGAGCTTGCACAAGCTCTAATAAGAATGGCCAAGTAACTGATACTGGTTTGGAACTAATAGATAGAATATTGGGGCTATCCCACTTAGTTCTTGTAAAGAAAATGAGAAACATCTACAAGTTTTGTGAGTTTAACAAAAATATTGACTGTTCTGGTTGTCCTGCATTTTGGCTAATTAGCAAGCTTTTGCCTTCTTTGCTCTTCTCACCCTTGATGCTGAGTAGAAACTCCTAATGGTGACTATAAAACAGAGGATGAGCTCAGTTCTCTCATGAGAAAATAGCTGCTCATTCTAAAGAGCACCTGCAGAAGATTCACAAACTGAGCTGTGAATCTTCTCTCATGTTGAGCTAATCTCCCCAGATGTGTTTGTATATTCACCTGCTCTTTATTCATCCTGGGAAGGCTCCTGAATGCACTGTATTTTCTACTAGATAAGAAGATGTTATTTTTGTGGGAATCTCAGGTTTAACCAGGGAATGTTGCCTTCCTTCTGCTCTTAGCCAGTAGAATTGAGAAAAGCATTAGCTTTTCTAGTATCACTTTTTTATTTTTTTATTTTTTTTGCCCCACTCTTCAGTTTTCTTATCGTCTGATTGTTATATGAATGCAGAAAACCTTAGTGTCCTCGCTCTACATCCATTCTTCTCTCCTTATTGCAGTGAAAGCGACCTGGAGGAAGTACTGACATTTTACACGCACAAAAACAAATCAGCAAGTGTCTTCCTAGGAACAAAATCCGCAAACACGAAACACAGAAACGGCAGTCACCAGTCAGAGAAACAGTCCCAAGGTGGTAAGTTTTGCAGACAGCTCTGAAATGATGGTGCCCACACAAATCTAGTTTAACTTAAGTCTCTGTGAAGAGAACAACCTCTCCACAATGTTGCTCAGGTTTTTTAAGGTTGCATATCTTTTTCTTTTTTTCTCTTTTTTAACTCAGTCTTATCTGACGACTAGAGTAACTTCACTCCTGTGTTCTTCACCTGAAGTGAAATGGCTTAAACTTAGAGTGGTGTTTATAAGGAGCTAGATATGGTAGTTCATGACTGAAATGAGAATGTGCAAACTGAAGGCAGTAAAAATTGAACAGAGAATCTTGAAATCAAATTAAGGGATGAAGGAAATCAAGGTCCTAAATTTTGCTGCCTGCAGCGAGAGTATCCATTGGAGACTGTATATTTGAGCCTGATTAGGCATTCCATGGAACAGTATGCCAGCCATATGTATCTAGTAGTCCATGCCACTTTACATGACATGATATCTGTCATCAGTGAAGTTGCGTGGCCTACAGGAATTATTAGCAATAAAGTCAATTGCCACAAGGGTAAATTGTGCAGCTTTGTTCCAGTGATTTGCAGTGTTCTACTTCCTAACTCTTTGATTTTGTTATAGAGCATTCTGACATGGTGACAAACGTAAGAGGTGATCATCCCAAAAGTTCGTTTGCAGATTTGTCTGTAGAAGGAACACTAAAAGGCTGTAAACCCAAAGAAGCTAAACCAAGCTGTAAGTAAACTGATTTAAGTCATCATTAAAGAAAAAAAACAAAACTGACTGCATATACTGTTTTTAATACTGTATTAAACAAAGGTTGGAACCTCTGGGTTCAAACTGAGAGATCCAAATGCCCAATTTTTACTTTTAAGCACAAGAGAAGATACTGTAAGAGTAGGCAAAGGGAAAGAGCTGCTCCTCCCGGAGGGGGATGATCTAGATACGTCAAGCTTTGAAACAGAATGTTTATCACGTGGAGCTTCTTCTTGTCTGTCTTGGTAGATGAGGTCATTTTGGCTTCACTGTTTCTGAATGCAGGCATTTTGGTGTGTTGATATTATCAAAGGACCTAAAAAGTAGATTTTTTTTCTCATACAGTGTCTTCATTGTCTTTGTATAGTTCCAGAAGGACTCACCTTCTCCTTAAATGCCGAAGTGAAATTACCTCGGTGCAACCCTCTTGGTGCTTCTTCCTCTGTTCCTGGTGCCACATTCCAGAGAAGTACAAGTTCTGGGATGCCACCTCAGCCTGCAGCCTCTGAAAATTCAAAGGTGGCTGGTCACCCTTCATTGCCAGCTCCTCTAGCTGGTCCCAGACTGATTCAGTCCCCACCTCCGCTACCCTCCTTGCAGAGCACAGCTCCTGATAGTTCTTCTGTCCTCACAAACCCAGTGTCCACTGAGACTTGTAGCCTTGCAGGTTTACATCGTCGTTCTGGTACCTACACTGTTAGCCCATTCTCATCTTTTCAGAGAGCTGCTCAGATCTACAGCCAAAGATTGTCCTCTGCAAAAGTAGGTAAGTGTTCTGGGACTCATAATAATCTGCTAGTTCAGTACAGAGATTTTGTAATTTCTGTTGTGGAGTAGGTAGAAATTTTGCATTTTCAGAATTGAGTCTTGTTGGATGGTGCTAAATTTCTCACAGAAAGGAATGCAGGATGCAGCCGGTTTTCAGGCAAATGTCCTTTTATTGACCAAATGAGCAAGCAATCATAGAATCATTTGAGTTGAAAAAAACCTTTCAGATTACCAAGTCCAACAATTAACATTACCAAGTCCAGCATTAACCAGGTTCCTAAGAGCTGCGTTTACATGTCTTTTAAATATCTTCATGGAAGGTGGCTCAGCCACTTCCTAGCAGCCTGTTCCAGTGCTTCACAACCTGTTTGGTGGAGAAATTTTTTCCTAATATCGAGTCCAAACCTTCCCTGGTGCAACTTGAGGCCATTTCCTCTTGTCCTGTTTGTTTTGGGAGAGGAGTCTGACCTCTGTCTCACAAAAACCTCTTTTCTGGTGCTTGTAGTGATAAGGTCTCCCCTCAGCCTTGTTCTTTGAGCACAGCCTTTGAACTCATTCAAAAAGAGCTGTGAAACTGAGTATTTTATATTTTTTTATGTTACTGATCTCATCTGTCTTTAGTGGGTTTAATGTTGTTTTCATTAGCAGAAGTCCTATGTCAGTTTGTGCTGTTCTTAGTTCACTGGTTGCCTATCAAGCATAGAAGTCTTGTAATGAAACCACCTAAGTGTTGAATACTTAAAGGTATGTCAGGACCTCCAGAAAAGAAGGATCTGAATGAATTATTACAATATCTCATTCTCTAGGGTGTTTCAGCACTGCCATATCCAAAAATCAAGATTTAGAGATGTCTCATCTATCATGATGTGGTAGAACACAGTTAAGCAATGCAGCTTTGGAGTGTAAAGAATCCAAAGAGTAGGAGAAACTCTAGGAATTTGTATGCTGACTGTAATCTATGTGGAAACTTTTGGGAACCACACACAGGCTAACAGCTGTGATCCTGAAATACTTATTTTTTTTTATTTTCGTGGTATTTATTCTAGGTTGTGTGTCAGGGTCAGCACATGTTTACTATGGTTATTACATATACAGTAATTTCACGTTTATAAGCTGCACCTGATTATAAGCCGCATCTCCCGGTAGCTGGGCAGACCATGGGATCTGTCCATATATAAGCTGCAAAATTTTTTTTTTTTTTTGGACTCATGTGTAACAAAGTAACAAATTAGTAACAGAATCGCTGCCAGCTGGGTTTGGTGTCAGATGCTCAAGTTGCAAACAGTTTTCATAGACCAGGGAAGCCTTTAAAGGCAGCCCCAGGCACCCTCCCCGGCCGGCTCTCATATCCGGGTTGGCATTTCACTGGGATTTGTCCATAGATAAGCCGCACCTGAATATAAGCCGCACTACTGGGGTAGGCTGGATTCTTCAATGAAAAAGGTGCGGCTTATAATCGTGAAATTACTGTGTATATATATATTGGCAACCCCTCTAGCATTAAAATACATCTTACTTCCCAAATGAGTAGCTTACTTAAAGAGATCAATTTGTTTGTAAGGAAAAACTTTGCAGGTTTAACTTGGGGAAGAGCTGCCAATGTCTCTGGAGCTGGGTGCCGTTAGATATATTGTAATAAAGAGAATAGGGCTTGGAATTGCTAATTGTTCATATGGGCAATACCCACGCACACAGGTGTTTTCTGTGTTCTTCTAGGTATCCTGCCTGCTTTTGTGTGTCTGTGATCAGCAGGCTGAGAGTCTGACATGTTGCTCATGAAGCATATTGAAATGTTTGTTTGATAGGTCTCCAGCGCAGTTCAAGTGGGCAGTGTGTGGGCTCAGCCAGGACGCACAAAGATGCAGAACAAGCTTCTTCCCAGGGCAAACGTCACGGCCCCAGTGTGGTAGCAGCAGAACTGCAGCAGGTGGCAGAAAAGCAAGCAGCCTGCCAGTACTCCCCACCAAGCCATGTCAGCCTCCTTACACAGCAGGTATGTAAGCACTGAAATAGTCCCTGTGCAAGGGAGAAATTTGTTACAGGCTTCTGTGTGAGATCTGGGCTGGGCTGAGATATGCTGCAAGCAGTAAATCTCGTGGAAATTCCTCTGTCCTGTTGTTTCTAAGGGTTTACAGTCACCAAAATTTTTGATTTTCTGTGAGTTGACAAGAATGTCTTGAAGCCATTTTATAGAAAAAAAAGGCAGAGGATTAGAAAATATAAAAAATGGAATCCATGCTTTGTCTTACTGAACAATAAATCCAAGTCTCCTCAGATTTGCGCTTCCATGCAATTTGCTTCCTCATTCCTCCAGTGTGTCATCACAGTGCTGGCAATGAAAGACTGAAGAATGGGTTCTGATGTAAATTCTATATTCCAATAACACTGTAAAAACATAATGCAGTACTTACTAGTGTTGGGAATGGTAATCCTTTTGTCAAACATGGTGATACACATGAAACATACATTGAGTTCTGGTAGAATTCTACTTAATTTCATGTTTCTTGTTGAATTATGTCCTAAATGGCTGCACACTTTTTTTTTTGCTTTGTAATATGCTATAGTTGAAGTCATCGAAGGTGTTCAAGTTGAGCACTTCTCAGTTAATTAAGCTGCCAACTGCAGATTTTCTAGGATAGGCACTTTGCCTTGGACAGTAATTTTTTTTCTGTTTACTTCCTGGAGACAAATGATTTGAATGTCTTAGTCTGATTCTTGTATTTTGGAATTACTGTTTTAAGGGTTATGTTTTGCTACGTTTTCTGAGATATGCTTAATACTTGCAACAGCTGCTGGTGTTTGCTTCTCTTTGCTTGTTTCAATTCTATTTTTATATGTTTGGATTTTAAATATCTAGTTATGCTATTGGCAATATATTTCAAAATGTGGGGTACGTTTGGAACTTCAGGAAGATGAATAGATTTTTAATTGCAGATAGGCTTACAATTTTTAAAGGGTATGTCTTAAAATAATGTCCCTGCTTGTTGATGGGTTCAGGAAAGAATGTGGGCATTGGCTATATTAGTGATGCTGAGGCCTGGCCTTGCCTAAGGCCATATTCTGTTTAGACAATTTGTTCTTGTTTGCTTGTCTAGTAATATTCAGAGCTGTTGGTCTGGTTCTCAGCTGGTTTTAAGTGAAATCTTGTCAGTAAAACTGGTCAAAACCATTGACAGTAAAACATTCTCATTCAGGAAATGCTGATTTGTTGAAAGCTAAATATATGATGGAAACTGCCTCCTTGAGTAAAAGTTAGTTATTAGTATCTAAACAAATATTGAAAAAAATTGAAATTTTTCATTGCTATTTCATATTTTATTTCAGTCTTTCCAGAAAAGAACTTTGAAAATTAAGTTCATAGACTTCTTCCCTAAAATTGTTACCCATTCTGCTTCAACTGCTGTGGTTTGCTAGGTCTGTCGGGAGAACCCAATGAGTCTTCTTGCAGCCATTTGTGGAGCTATTAAGTGATTTTTAAACTCCTGTATTCCTACCTTGGCTAGTTATGCTTAGATAAATTAGGAGGTAGCAAAGGGAGAATTAAGAGAGGAATTCAGAAAGATCTGCATGGGAAGGGCAGTGCAGTTTCCTGAGCAGAGCTGTGTCGGGTGGCAAAGGAGCATACTCTGGTGGCAGCTGAAGCCTGTTTAGCCAGCAGTCAGTCAGCCTGTGTAGGTATACTCAAGAGTGAAAGTGGCCATCAAGTGCATGGGTAGCCTGGAAATGTATTGGCTGTAGTAAATGTGTCTGTGTTGCTTTTGCTTCTGGATTCTTCCAAGATACTTTCCAACAGAAGAGGTTGGAGTTGCATAGTAGGAAAAATATGGTGCTAATTTGCTTTGCAACAAGCAAACAAAAGACACCTCAGCTCCTAGCAGACACTGCTGATTCTCTGACTCTGCATAGTTGAATACAAGATACAGCAGTGTTTGCACAGGCTTTGTTTCAGTCGTGAAATATAGAAACATGTTGGGTTATATCTTTGTCATCTTGTCATCAAAAAGATCCATGTAGAAAGGAATTCACGACTCAGTGAGAAGTTTAGAGCTGGAGTTCTATCTGACAATGAGTTTCCTTCCTGAGCTGTGTCCATTTAGTTCTAGACATCTGCTCTCTACTGTGATTTTTCTGGCCATGTCTTTCAAATAATGCCTTTGGAGAGATGGTATCTGAATCTGAAGCTTGCTTATTATGAAAATTTGGATTTAGTTGAGAACAGTTTTTAAGGCAATCCATTTCTTCAGTACTGAATTTATGGCAGCAATTTCTAAGATGAGACCATTATTTTAAGCACACTTGAATCAGTGATGTTTTGGAACGTTCAGATGTAGTTGCAAAGCCCAATGTATCATAACTAAAGCATGCAGTTACTGCTTATGCTTTTTTTTTTGCTTTTTTTTTTTTCCACATGGACACATTCTACTCCTCTGTCAGTCATTAAAGAATCATTCTGACTATTTTTTTTGATCCAGCCTGGATTTTAAAGCCAGTCTTGCAAGAAGGACCCAGGGGGTTTGTGTTGTGCCATGACAACAAGGGCAGTAAGAGGTATCAATGTAATAAAACATATACAAGCAAGGCTTGGGCTTATTGTTGAGGGACCTAGAACCAGGATATCTGACTATGAACTACCAGGCATGGATGTGGATTTGAGGCAGGGGCATTTAATAAATAGAAGTGCAGGAATTGCAGAGTAGACTGGCAGTTTGGAAAGTGATTTGCAAAAGAATAGGTACCATTGAAGCTACGTGGGAGTGCTGCATGGTTTCAGGTTTGGGCAGACCAGGATTTGGCCTGAGCCAGGAGAGGGAAGACAGTAGCAGATGAGACAGAAAAATATGTGGGAGAGGATTTAGTAAACACTGGAGAGAGCTGGGAAGTCAAAAGACTATTGGTATGAGATGAAAGGGGGAGAGGCTTGAGATGGGAGTGCTTGAGGATTATGAAACTCAAGGATTTTGATGGCTTTAGGACAGGAGAATTAAGGGCTTGAAAACTGAGAAGAGAGTAGAGAAAGGGCTAGTTTCAGGGTCATTTAATTAAACTACTTTCTTATACATTTCTAGACAGGAAACTCTGCGTTGTTATTTCCCCCCCCCCTTTCACTTCTCTGTTTGAACCACTTGAAATATGATAGTGTTTTTTGAAAAGCTTTCTAAAATAAATTGGCTTGAAGATTAGAACATTACTTACATAATAATAAAAATAGTACAATTGTTTAAAGCCATTCCAGAAACTTGGAGTTAGTCTACCTTGTTGGAAAGTACCTGGCTGGTATGAAAAGGACTTGATATATGGATTTAATTATGTTTCATGATAAGATTAGGACCATTGATTTGGAGGGGGTATATGAAAGAGTGACTTTTCAAAATACTGATGTTGCTGTGGACTGTATTTTTGTGGGGGTTTTTGGTTTGTGGCTTTTTTTCCCCCCAAGGGCAAGAACTTCTATGTGAGAGTTGAATGTTTTTGTGCAGTAGTTCCATGTGTTGTGTCAAGCTGTGTCTTGAAAGCTGGGATGCTCTGAATACTTATCTCCTTCCAAAGGAGCTAGGAAGCTTATTTTTCATTCCCATTTTTGTGATAATTGCTTCTGTTATCCATGCAGTAGTGTGGGTCTCTGGGGTTCCCAGGAATGTAGCCTCAGCAGCTTGGAATGGTGGTGTCATTCTGGTTGGGAATCCACCTCTGTCCCTCTCCAATCCCTGCCATTCTTCACTGTTCTCTACCCACGCCCAAAGAACCTGTTTCGTGTTTCCTCTTACACTCTTATTTTCTAGCCTCTGTATTAAATTAGTTTATTATTGAGGTGGTTTTTTTTTTTTTTAATTGATACTACTTTATTATTTACTACTAAGATGCTAATGTCCAGACCAAAAATTTTAAGTATCTGAAGGTCTTTGAAAAAGGTATTTAAGATCTGTTCTCTTAAGAAAACAAGATTTTTGTGTTTGCATCAGCTTTTTGTCTTGTCAGTCCTCTTCAGTCACTTCTGAAACCTCAGGTAAGAACTTCACACTCATAGATATATACAACTCTTAGTATCTGAGAAATGGAGATGTAGGAAGGTAAAGCTTTATTTATGTGCAGTTTTGTTCTGTTGTACTCAGTTTTCAGTCCTCGCAGGCTGTCACACAAAGCACGTAGGAACATTTTGCCTTTCCCTGTTTTTCTACTATTTCTATTTTTCTTCTAAGAAAAGAGCTCATTTTGAGATTATGACAACAGTGGGAGTTAGGTACCTCTATCTATACTATATATTTCATACATTGCCTGATTTTTGCAGTATGTACAATCTAACTATAGTACTCCACAGCATCCAAAAATAAAGGTGTGCCTCCTGTTAGCTACCCAATGTGTCTGGGAGCAAGCAGCAGAGATCTCTATAGTAGTTGTGTGTTTTGAGGGTCAAACATTAACCTGGTAAGCAGTGTCTGAGTAGGTTAATAGGGAGGTATCTGATCTCAAATGACCATAAGAAAATTATTAATCTATTATATCCTATGTATTACAGTTCTTTGAACTGAGAAAAACAGCACTCAGTGTAACTTGTTCGTATTCGAAACTTCAAAAAAAGTTCTTGACAGGCTTTCAGCAAGGGCTGTTAAGATGGACAGGTGTGTGTAAGATGAGAAAGTTTTATTACAGATCAAGAAAAGACAAAAAGCAAACAAAAAAAACAAAACTAGTTGATTTGCTGTACAGCAAGTGGATAACTGAAGATGCATGTAAATGTAAAATTAAAGGTTTGAAAGGAGGAGGTTCTATAAGGACATAATTAAGGCATTTTATTACTTAATGAATGTAAAAGCAAGTTGTTGCCAGGTAAATTATTTTTACAAAGTGATGTCTGTGTCAATGTGTGTGGTGTAATGGTTAATGGTGTGTGTTAACAATACAATTTTTCAATTTCCCAAAATTTTCTTGTTCAGTTTGCCCATTGCCTTGCATGAGCCTGAGATGGTGACAGTACTGTTGGGGAAACAAGGAAGGTATGCTGGTGCTGAGTTGGGGAATGAGGCCTGAAGATACAGTTCAGCAAGCTCATTTAATTGGAGAGGAACTAAATTGCCTTTCTTGCCTTGATTTGTGATGTAGAGATCTTACTGACTACTTGGTGACTTCTGGACAGCTGAATTAAGAAGGGATTTTTACCTGTACCTACTGTAAACCATTGGCCTTTCCTGATGGACAGATGGATGCAGACTTGCCCAGACTACTTTTCCTTCTGTACCAGGCTTTAATCCTAAAGACTTTTTCATGTGTGTTGAGCGTAAAACATTTCCATGTGTTTGCATTGCAAGACTTTCTGCAGGGAGAACATGAAATGCTCAGCTTGTGTGTACATCCAGAGCCAGGTGGCTGGATCCTGGATGCCTATGAGCATTTTTCTTTGTGAATGACATGCTACTTCTTTCTGAAGCATACTGTAAGATAAAAATTGTTCTGCAATTCTGTATCTGTGTGAGGTCCCTATCACTGCCTGGTGGGGGGACTGCAGTTGATATCTAGCAGGCTGTAGTACTTTGTAGTTATTAATGCTAGGGAACTCAAAAATGTGTTGAATTGGCCAGCTTGACCAAGAAGAGGAGGGAGAGAAGGAGGGGAAACCTGGTGGGAGCTCTGATTCTGTGTATGTGTGGGAGAGTAAGAGATTTTGGGTCCCGGCTATCATCAGGAATAGCTCCAATTCTTGCAGCTGAGGAGTTTAATCACCGGGATAACATCAGACCACCCAGGCAAGGGCTATACAGAGCTGCCTCCTTCTGTGCTGTGCAGCCAGTCAGTGCCCAAGATCCAGCAGCCAGGATTCCTGCAAACATACTGACATATCCAGTGGAGGATGGGACACTTGTCTTATTCTAGATTTTTTCATTTAGACACATAGTGGAAATAAGCAAGAAGTAGGGCCAGGGAGAGGGAGTGAGGAAGAATTGAATGGAGCTTTTTACAGTGTCCCAGAGGGAATTCCCAATTCCTGTGGGAGTCCCAAAATAGCGAGCTTCATCTTAACATCAGCTACAATATTGGAAGCAACACCACTCCTCATTTAGCTTAGTTGTGCAGTGTGGTACCCTCACCTGCCTTGTCCTCTACAGAACAAACTGCCACTCTGCCAAAATGCAGTGTACAGGTCCCAGTGGGCATCAGCTCTTTCCTGTCTAGACCTGAACAGCACAAGAGCATTAAATATAGGGTGCAGCAAATACTTACAGAAATTTGGTGAGGCTTTTTTCCCCATTGAGGAGTTTTGGTTTTTTTTCAGTGATGATCCCTTGGTTTGACTCAACCTGCTTTATCTGAGTCTCAGTTTATCTGAGTTTTAGTTTCTTTATATGACCATTTCTTTAGTTTTTACACTTCCACTAACAAAGAGAAAGAGAAGTGTAAAGAAAAAAGGCATCTTACTGTAGTTAGTAAGAGGAGCAAGAAGCAGGCAATCACCTCTGAAGTGCATTTTTCTTTCCTCTTTCACACACCTCTGCACTGCAGCAGGGCCCCATCTTCTCACTCAAGCTGTTCACACAGGAGCTGGAATTACTTCCATTGCTACTGATTTGTAGCAGCAGCAGTAATGTAACCAGTTGGTCTCAGCTGGGGTTATAAGAAGTGAAAATACCACTGTAGATTCTGCAGTCCTTGTGTTGAACTCCTGCTCTGAGGCTCTGCAGGGAATAAAAGCAGAGAGTTTTGTTATGATGCAGCAACATCTGCAGATAGTCACTAAACAGGCCAGGCTGAGTGGCTAGGTCTCATGTTATGGGAAAGATTATACCCTGATCATCAAACTTTTGGCAGGATTGTGCCTTGTAAAAATCACTCCCACTGGAAGTTTTGCGGCAGAGAGTGTCTAATTGAAAGCCTGACTTTTTCAGAAGGAAGAGGGGGGAATTCAACCATCCACAGCAGCAGCACTAACTTGGGTTTTCTTCTTTCATTGTTAAATGGATGCATATGCTGGAGATGCTACAAAGGAATTTGCAAGTTTGTCAGGTTTCCCAGGAATGTCTTTGGCAGGTCTTTGTCTGGAACTTCTTCTGGGGACTGGAACACTTGTGCTCTGTATGCATATGTATATCCTGTAAGCTGGTAAGCTCAGAGAGCAAAGAAGGAATGTCACAGGCCTTTGGCCAGATCAGCCTTGGTACACACACAGTTTTCACACTTCCCTGCCTGTTAGCCCTGGTTCTTCCCTCCTGGCTAGTTGTTACTGCAGATTTAAATCTGTACATAAAATGAAGGTGTTAAAGTATGGGGTGAGGTCAGCAAGATGGCCTGGGTAACAGAAAGGTGGTTCTAGAAAAAGTCTGTTTGTATGACACGACTTGCTCATGGAATTTGCAGTGGTACATTTTGTTACCCTGTTCAGACAGTGGTTTTGTATGTGTGTGCATTATTTGTGATTTGGAGTTTCCTTTCCTTGTTAAGAGGCAGGTTATGATCTTTTTTTTTAAGATTTTTTTTTTCTTTTTTATCTCTCCATACTGGGATAGCCTGTTGGATTCCAGTATCTCAATGCACTAAGGAAGGCAAAGCAGCTGGACTATTTCCAGTAGCACTGGCAGACCTGTCAGACAGGAAGCTGTGTTAGACCAAGTCATGGTAGCCTGTGGTGGATCCCAGATGGACCTGGGAGCTCTGTGGTAAAGCTGGGAAAATGCAACACATGCTAGGGAGAGGACAGGTTAGCAGTGAGTATTTATGTTGCAGCATCTGGTCAGTCATCACCGACCACTGAAGGGATGAAAAGAAAGAATATAGCAAAATTTCTTTCTTTTCTCTTTTTTTTTTTTCCCTCCAAGTTCTTAGCTCTTCCTTTCTGTTAGAGATTTTACAGATCTTGAAAGCCTTAGGGGTATCTGTGTTTGAGGAAGGCTTGACAAGTGAAAATACTTAGGACTATATGAAAGCCAGGTAATGAAAGAAAACACACATTTCATTTGTAAGCTATTGGATAATGTTGGCATTGCTGGATGAACACTAAGTGATAAAATGGAGAATTAGGGATTGACTGAAGGGTCTTGAAGGAGTCCAACTGCATAAACGTATGGATACATATGCTTGCATATGGGCAAAAATAGATTGAAAGACAAAGGAGAACACACTACAAATGATGAAACGTTTTGCACATTTTCAGTTTTCGGCTGGAATGGCTCCCTCTTGAGCTGGTGATACGGTATCATCTTGTCCTGTCTTACTCATTAATTTTTAAGGATTCTGGTCTGATTTGGAAGCAGAGGGGTAGTGATCTTACGAGTATCATATCATGATCCTTGTCCAATCCTTCTTTATACAAAAAGATTTCTCAGTAAACAGTTTATTCATGTATGCCTTTTAACCTGTTGATAGGGTGCATTGTGCTGAAAACCTTATCTGCTCCTGTTTCTGACTGAGAAAATGTTATCATTTGGAAGGTTTTTTTGGAAGAGACAAAGAACTCCTGTGGTTTCTGCATTCTTTTGGCATATATTTTAGGCTTGACATGTGAAATATGGCTTGAGCTCTGGACCCCTTTTCCTCCTCACCAGTCAGATCCAAATGGAAATGTGAGATATGTGAACTGCGGAGGATGTAGTGTGGCTCCAAGTAAGAGAAATGATCTTTAGACTTTGTAGGTCTCCAATCTCCACCACTTTTTGGGCAACAAGATATGACTGGCTTCTGCCAGAAAAGTGCTAAAACTGCCAACTGGAGTGGATCAAGTAGGCAATTTGTAGTGTATTGCTCGTTGTAACATGTTGACCATTGAAATTTTGGATCTGCTGTTCAGGATGTTGGTAATAAAAATTTTAGTCACTTCTTCACTGCCTGCCAAGAGGGGCAGAGTAACAATTTCTAGTGGTGATGAGTCCCTGTTTATCCTGGTTGATTCCTGCAAACTAGCAAGAGAAGCATTCAGGCTTTCATGAGGCTTTTCCTGAATGCATGGAAGCTGATCTGCAACACTGGTTATTATTTTCTTTTTCTGATTGTTACAATTGATGGCTCTAGCTTATGTCAATCATTAGAGAAGATCAAAAAGAAAATGCTAATTTTATTACAGGAAAAAGATTATTGACTACGATAGTGGGAAACTATTAAAGGACTGATGTAGATCAGAAAAGTGAAAGATACTAAGCTCTTTTTTTGACTTTTGCTTGTCATTTCTTAGAAGTACTGTACAATGGATCTTTGTCTGTTGGCTGCTATTAATTGGAAGCAAATTCTATCCTGAAGTTTATTCCTATCTGTACTTGGAGAGTTCATATTTCATATTGAATTTTTAAAGCAGATTAACAAAAACAAGCTCCTCAACTCCTATATTTAGCACTTTCAAGCTTATGTGCTCTGCTGGCAAGGCAAGTGTATTGCAGTCATAAACTTACCTTGTAGCATTTAAAAATAAAAATAAATGTAAAAAAGTATTTCAGCATTGTGCAAGAATTTGTCTTTTGGCTTATTAGCATTATATTGAGCTAAATATAACAGTACATATATGTGCTGTTTCTAACACAGGTCTCTATTGATACGGCTGTGACAACACATGTATTCTTGTCCCCTCCCCCCATTTTTTCATCATGTCATAAATAGGAGTACATCAAGTGGGTTCTCTTCCTTCTGTGAGTGTTTTTGGGGATTTACTGTATCATGGTGGTCTTCAGTGAGCATGTTGCTTTTAGCTTCTGCCATCTTTGCTGTCACAATCAATTTAAAAATTGTAGCAAAACTTTATTAATCTTCCTGTCATGAGATATTATCCGTGTATTGTCTTGCCTTTTACAAGGTCTGCAAAGACTGTAGATGTGACAGGAGATGTTGGAAAATTAAGATGTTTGAAGTGTACAGTGCAGCCCACACAGGTCTCCTGTCATACTGTCAGTGTCAGGAAAAAACCTCCATCACTGCTAATGAAAAACAGGAATCTTACCAAACAGGAGAGTTTGAACCCATCTTGTTGCATTTCAGTTTGAAAATTAACTTAATTCTTATAGATCCAGATCTTTTCTATTGAGCTGGACTGGACTTTCTTGGTGTTGGAGAGGTTTTTTTTGTTTGGTTTTGTTTCATTAGTACTATTTCTGAAACTACCAGCTCTTCTATAGGGATAGTTTGGTCCAGGTGCTCTACATTACCTTTTACACCAAAGTACCATCTGATTTGCTGCTGATTTGCCTCTGTAAAGGGAAGAATGCAGTTCCATCAGGTGCACAGGAAGAGTGGAAAATGAAGCCACTGCTGAGCACAGATGTGTTGGGGGTGCCTCAGTAATCCTCCCAAGCAACATCCTGGCCAGCTAATTATAGCTGCTGAAATGTGTCAAAACATGGCACGGTAACAAGCAGTAACACCTGGCTGGGTGGGCTGGGTGCAGCTAAACCTTATATTCTAGGTGGTATTTTCTCTTTCTTTCTGAATCCTTTCCCTGTTTTTAATCCTGCTGTAATTTAAATACCTGTCTATCTGGAATGTGTGAAATGTCGCTATTACCAGTGGTAAGCTGTTTTTTCACCTGCTTAAAAAGATAGCTTTCAAGTAAACAATGATACATTGGTACAATGATAATTAAAGAGGAAAGCATATCACAGTAATAGAGTAGGATTGAGGTGGTAATTTGTCAGACTAAATGGTTCTTGGCATCAAGATGATGAGAGAAAATTGGATGAAGTCATCTTCATTTCACACATTGGATGTGTTAGCAAAATTGTGATCACTGTTGCTGACAACTAAGAATTGTATATAACCTATTTTATTTACCATGTTGCCTTCTGTGTTTGCATCATTTACCATTCTTCCTTCTTTTCAGACAATAAATTCTTTGTGACCAGCAATGTCATTGTTAGGTACTTGTATAGTGCCTGGCACAATCAGAACTAAATCTAATTTGAAGCTTTCTGTCTCTGCAATGAAGACGCTTTAAATTAAATTCTACAGAACACAGTGACAATTAAGGATAAGGTAGAGGCACCAAAATGACACCTAATACTGTTTTCCATTTATGGTGGATAACACTACCCATTACTAAGTGTGCCTTATAATGTTCCACTGTAAGATCTTAAATTGCTTATAGGGTTCTGAAATTTTATTAATTTGAATTAATGTTTTCTGTGCTTATTGTTCAGTTTTCATAACACTTCAAGCAAGGTGAAGTATGCCAGCCAAAACCAAGGCTGGATTAAAAAAATATTTTCTGCATTTTAATATTTACAGAACTTTCTTTTAAATCTCTTCATCTCCCATGCTTTGAAATAGCAATTTGGAATTTAGGATTTTGTTGAAGCTCGATTGCTGAGTAACTGTTTAAAAAGCTTCAGGTGTAATATACTCAGCAAGATCTGCTAGACCATCTCAACTTCCTGAAGGTTCCCTCCACATTGAGGATGCTAAACCGAAGTTCTCTGTATTTGCACCTCTAATGTACTTCGGCTGGAGCTTCTGTTCTCCTGTGTTTTCAGTACCTTGGTCCATGTTGGGTTCGGGGTCCATCTGACTTGACTGCAGAACTAGTAGGAGTTCTGCTAGGATGTGGAGAACAGCCTGGATGTGGAGGCTTTGAAAGTTGTATCTGGACGTAATTTAGGAGAGGACACTGAGAACCTTTCAGATGGAAGAACAGAAATGGATGGAGTGGTAGTGTGGTAAATGTGGTCCAATGACCAGCCCACGTTCAAGGACTGGATGAACAAAGAGGTTGACAAAAGGAGTGGACTGTGGAGGGGAGTAAAACCAGAACTAATAGGACACAGGACATGTGAGAAACCAAGAGCAGAAGTGTGGAAAGACAGATCAAGTAACTACTCCTGTGGAAAGGTCCAGACCTGAGATAGTGTGGGTCAGGGTCTAGAAGTAGTGGGGAAGCTAGTGCTGGAAGCCTGTAAGAATGAAACTGTACTGAGGAAAACAAGCAGGATGACAGCTGAAATGCTGAAGCTGAGACTGACTGTGTGAGAATAATGACACACAGATGAGGAGCAAGAATGGGAAAGGATATAGAGCTGAGAAGGGATGAGGTAAAAGTGTCTCCTTTTGGAGAAGTAGGCAGAAACCTAGGGGTAGAGACAGGACAGGTGTTTATGGTTGGCTTACTAACACAGCTCATGATGTCTGGAGAGATACTCTGGTTTCTTCTCAGTGTAATACAAGCTTCTCGCTTTGATCAATGGGATCACTTTCGGATTTTTGCCCCATCTTTATTGTTTTCCTCCTCTGTTCTCTGAATGGAAGGGTTGTAATTTTTATGCTGGACCCCAAATTCATTAAAGGCATGGTGGGTGTTGGTGTCATCTTTCACTGCTTAATGCAACTAGCCCAACGTTTTTGCGTTTGAATGAATATTTCCATTTTCTAGAAGTTTCACTTCTCTTAGTACACAGTCTATTCTATTTGCTTAGTGATACCTCTTTCTCTTTTCTTGGTTTCTGATAGTTTGTTTGGGTTTGTTTTTGTTTTGTTTCTTTTTTTTTTTTTCTCCTCCCTCTTTAGTTAACAAGCCTGGACTTGGCAAGTGGAGCTATAAGCAAGGGGAATGGAGCTGCCCCACAGAGCCACTGGTCACCACTCAGCAAAAGAGGGTCACTGTTGCCTGTTCAGTCAGACATTCACAGAGATGACAAAAGATCTGTCTCTTCAGCGGTCAGGTAAGTTAAAATTGCTGCTCTAGCTTTTTGAAGAGGAATGCAATGCACTCAAGAACTCATTTGTAATTTGTGTTTGGCTTCTTGCTGAGATGCAGGAGTGTGTCCAGAGAGGGGCAACAGAACTGGTGAAGGGTCTGGAGCACAAGTCTTATGTGAAGCAGCTAAAGGAGCTGAGGTTGTTTATCCTGGAGAAAAGGAATCTTGGAGTGGGGGATGGTGGGGGCGAGGAGCCCGCTATTGATCTGTACAACTTCTTCCAAGGAGGTTGTAGCAAAGTGTGTGTTGAAGTTCCATCAGAGGAAGTTTAGATTAGATATCTAGGAAAAGTTTATTCACCAAAAGGGTTGTCAGGTATTTGAACAGGCCACTGGGAGGTGATGGAGTCACCTGAGGGTTTTTAAAACGTGTAGATGTGGTATTTAGGGACATGTTTTAATGGTGGACTTGGTAATGTTAAGGTTAACAGCTGGATTTGAGGATCTTAAAAGGAGGATCTTCTCCAGCATAAGCAATTCTATGATTCTGAGGGTTTAGTAATGGTTCCTCTCAGATTTAGAAGCTAGCCCTATGAAAATAACTATGTTTCCAGAGCTGTCAGGTTCCTGGTGAAATAAGGGCATAGATGTACATGGTGGATGACAGGGAAATGTCTGTTTTTCCTTTATGATTTCCCATCCCTGCATCTGTAAGTTTAGGTTTGCTGGCATTGAGACATACATGCAGAATGTAAGCTTAGACCTTATGCTGCAAAAATCTCCACTAAGTCCTCATCTTCATGCATTTTTTCTAGAATATCAAGTTTACATTGTTTGAAGATAGAGCAGTGCTTATCAGTGTTTCTTTTCTAGATATCTTCTTTATTCTATATTAATTTTAGGCACTGAAATTTATATTAGTGGCTTATACACTCTTGGGAATTAGGATAGAGGACTGATTCTGCAGTAAAACCATTCTTTCTGTAATTCAAAGAACAGCAAGATTTACTTGCAGGAGTCTGAGTCTTGGAGGCTAAGAACAAGGAAAACTTGCTGCAGTAACCAGGCTGGACTACAAGCTCAAGTCTGCTGGACATTTGAGTTTCTTCCTTTGCCACTCCAGCAAAGAATATTGATTCCTTTGCCTAGGTGTTCATTTTTGTCTTTTAAAACAAAATAATAAAGTAGAGCTTCTCCAAGACATGAGTGTAGGTCTGGAAAGCACTGTGTACATGGTAAATATTGATTTTTATCACTGGTGCCTGAATGCTACTGGAAAATGGATAGAAGTGGGAGAGGGAGAAACATAGTGCAGAAGGCATGTGATCTGGGTGGTGATCCTTTCCCAAATAGGTCCTTCAATAGAAAGATTGTAATAGGTTTTGGAAAGCTCAAGTAAAATTGCTCTTATTTCATCAGTCACTGCTTTTCATCCTGCCTAAAGAAGAGGAATGTGAGAAATGAATTCCTGGCCTGTTTCTGTTCCAGCACAATGTTTGCCTCAGGGGTTTAAAGTTATTGAGAGAAGTGGTGGTGATTCTGCTCTTGGACCCCATCCAAGCAAGCTATTACTTAGTACAAATAAAGAACCTATCCAACAGGTGTAAACTGCCTTCCCCTCCTACATGGTTTGGAAGAGCAGCAGCATGCAGGCTGTCCTAGAGCTTCCATTCCCTTTTCAGCTCTGTTGGCACCTTTGCATGGGCTCACAGACAGAGCTGCAAACCTCACCACTAATGCCCAGAACTCTACTCTGAATGACTTCCAGAGTGGTGCCTCATCTAGCATTGTGTGCATAGTTTAATGCCTTTAGTTAAAGCTTCTGTTTTATTTTGTACAGCAGTCTGAAAATACTTCAGAATTTTCCAGTAACATCTGATAGAAGATTCCGTCTTCAAACGTTTTACAAGTCATTTAGTCTTTCATTACTTCAGTTGCTCGGTTTTTATCCTCAGAACAAGAGTCAGGAAGATGCCTAAAGACTCCCAGCTGAATTATTTTATCTTCATGGCTGCTTTTATTGAATGGCCAAAATACTGGGAGTTAAGAGTTTTGTGTATATCTGGAAAAGAAGAAAAAATTCTTGAGGCAGTGCTGGATTACTTGGTCTGTGAACTTGTGTTTAATGAGAGAATTCCAAAAGGAATATCAAGGTCATGATATATGGAGATGGCTATCTTGTATTGCAAATGCCTTTTTTGCTACTTGATTTGGTAGATTAGAGCAAGCAATTCATAGAGGATCATCTGATGGGTGTCAGCCTGTGCTCAGTGCTGGATGACTAAAGAAAAGCTTCCTTTTTTGTTGCACTGAGATTCTCATCTATCAGTTGCAGAATTCAGCAAGGATGGAAATATTCTGTGAATGGTTCTCTTATCTGGCTTGCACTTAGCTCCAGTTCAGATATCTGTCTCTGAAGTGCAGTCTTCACAGTTTTTATATGGCTCTGTGGTAAATTAAAGCCATTTTAATACTGCTGAAGTTTGCTAGAAAATTTTGGTTTGATGCTTGCAAAGCTGTAGGATTCAGGCTATTCTTTTAGACAAATCACCTTGCCCCTTTAATTCCCACTCTCCCACTACTGGCTTAACATCTTTTGAGATATATTTAGATATCATTGTTTTTATTGATTCTTTTTCTTTGAGATAAGGTGCCAAATTAGTAGTGCGCTTGTCAAAAGGCAGAGGAGGTCTTGGGTTTGTAATACTGAGACTGAGGACACATTAAGATATTGTTATATAAATCTGCACTGCTCTGCATTTTGAGTTTTTGTTTTGTTTTTGTTTTTTGGGGTTTTTTTAGGTTTTTTTGGGGTTTTTTTTGTTTTTTTTTTTCCTACTTTCTATAAGCATTGGCACTATTTCCCTCAAATGATGGCCTAGCCTGTTGCTGCACCTCAGACAAAGAAGCCTGCAGGGCTGCATAAGAGGTGAAATGTTCCAAGTTTTATGTGGCCTTACTGCTGTCTACTGTGACGTGACTGTAAACCTCTACCACATTTGCTGCAGACCTGCCTTTGTTGCCCTCTGTATATCAATGAAGTTATGCCAAATCTGTTGTCTACTTCTTTAATCCTAGTCCTCAGTGCCCTTTCTCGGTTCTGTTTCACCTTGTCACTCAGTCCTTTGGGGAGGATTGTCATTCCTTCACATTCTGCTGTAAAGGCATTAAATGCGATTGCATTTGTGGTAGAGTTAAAGATTACCATATATACACAATTGTAATTTCACAATTATAAGCCACACATTCTTCTGGAAGCATTCTTGGTTTCATAAAAAGTAAAAAAATCAGGTGTTTAACAGAATGAAACTTGTTCCTTCAGAACATAAACTAGCTCTGAAGTACCTCTGAAGTTAGCAAATTGCTGCATAATGCCTAATTGTGAGGACAGTGGATGGAGGTTAGTAGACATTTCTGGCACTGGAATTTGCAGTTGCTATGCCACTATTTTTTGAAAAAGACAGTGAATTTCATCTCCTTGGGCTCTGCAGGTCACTGAATCTCTAAGACCTGGACCAAAACTAGCAAGAAAGATTCCTTCTAGCTGGTACAGATTGTTTTCAGTAGGCACCTTGGATTCAGCAGCAGCCATCCTTGCTCATGTTCATCTTGTAGACTTCATAGAGGGCAGTAAATTGGCAAGAATTTAGCAGTGAAATGGTAAGTGTTTTCTCGTAACATCTATCTCAAACCTGAATACTGACCTTGAACTTCTAAAGTGCTCAGCATATTTTTTCCTTGGATTTTCTGACAGGATTTCTTGACCTAATTTGGTTAGGGCAGGCAGACAAACTTCCTTGTCATCAGTCAGAGGTTAGAATGGCAGTCAAATTTATGTTAGAGAGCCTGTGAAGGGCTAATGCAGTCGGAGAAAAGGGATTCTCCTCTTTTCCTGGCTTGATGTGTCTGAAATATTTCTTAGCTCATAACTTCTGTGCTCTGGTTCATCAAAAAATGATATTTTATTGGTTAACTTGTCTAATCAGGTGTAAACATATGCTTTTTCCATTTTCTGATCCAAGGGGGGTTACGTTTAATTTACTGTGGTGTCACTCTAAGTGACAGTAATAGCAACAGCTCTCAGGGCCTCACAGGTGGTGTGCACATGCCTGCTGTATGTCCAGGTTCTCAAACAATATCTGTTTTGGGTATTTTAATTTTTATTTTTCCTTGCCTAGAAGTATTAAATAGGGTGGAAAACCAGAAGATGGTTTCTAGACATTTAGACATTTCAGATGCTTCTGGGTTACATTGCATATATTTACTGCTCACATACAAATCAGCAATGTGGGTGCAAGAAATTAATATTACTTAAAATGCTTCCCGTGCCTGCTCTATTAGAATATATGTATTAATTTATATCCCAAAAATTCTACAGCAAAATGGTTGTCCTCTCTGCTCACTTCCACACCTCAGCTCACAAGCTAAAATTGCTGTGCTGCATCCCCTGACGTCAGTCTTCCAAATCAAGACCTTCCTTTTAATTGCTGGCCTTCCTTAGCTTTGGCTGGGTAGTGGATATTTTATATCCCGATTCCCCACCTAGTGCCTACTATGGCTTCATGCCAATTTCTTTTACTGCTGCCGGTACACGTACTATGTGTTCTAGGTTTCAGATGCTATGATCACACCAAGTATATATCCTTTGGACTTGTGAGGAAGTATCCCAGATCCCTTTTGAGAGTTGTCTCTGACCTGGTGTATTTGGCTTCTGTAGTTTCACTGCATTTTTGAGTTTTGCCAGAAAACAATCACCAGCTAATTATGGTTCACTGGTCTCAAGCCTTGGTGTCAAAGGGGCAGTTAGCTGTGTATGATGTGAAGGGAAGCTGAAAGTGGCTTTGTTGTTTCCTCGGTTTTTATTTTAAGTTTTGGAGCTGTGGAATGTGAAATCAGAAATCACGCTTGGACCCTGACTAGACAGGGTCTGAAGGGCAATGAAAAGAGGGAGACTGAAATAGACAGGAGATGTGCAGGATAGAAGCATGAGCACTTGATGGGGCAGTCTTGCTTTTTTCCAAGACTCTCTTGAGCTAGACTAAGATGGGCTTAACATGGCAGAAGCAGCTTGGGTGCTGTGGTTGGGGCTGTGGGATATAGTGGGCTTGCAGCTAGGAGTGAAGACAAGAGAATTCCCTAGGATGTTGGCAGCTAACACCAAGTTTTTTATAAGAATAAATCTCTGCGTTATATATGTGTTGCCTTGTAGTTCTGAGTAACTTTATTCTCTTTCAAATAGTTTTATCAAACTCCCTGCAGTTTCTTGCAAAGTGGAGGCTACCTGACTGCTCTCCAGTGCTGCATTTGCCAAGTGTTCAGAGCTATTTGTTTGCACAGCATCTAGGTGTAAGGTAACTTGGTGGTTCTGCTATGCTGATGCCTGTGGAGGAAATGAAGGGAGAAAGCAGCAAGCACTGAGGGTTACACAGTAGGCCCTCAGTTCAGTTTGAGCAAACTGCAGTGACCTTAACACCTCCCTGGCTAAGCACTACAGAAGTGCCAGAGCAGCAGCAGTCCAACAACTCTGGGTCCAGTCCTCTGCCAGCATAGCTATGTCTGTTCCTTTTTCCCCAGAGTGCCTTTTCTCTTTACCTTAATGCTTGAATTAATTCCATTTCTTTTATTTGAGGGTGGGTTCAGTGATTTTTCTGTGACCTCTGCTTTGCCTCAGCAGCTCTGTCATGCTGATTCTACCTTTGGTCCTTGAGAGGCAGCATTTCTGAGAGCCCCAAATTTGGGGTTTATTACTTCCTGCTCAGAGGAGGTTTGAGGAGGGCAGGTAAAAAATAGAAGTACTACCTGGGTAGCTGTACATTTTTGCAAGTCACCCTGTTTCCAGTTTGTGCACGTTCTTCTTCTCCCTGTGCATCCATGTGTATTTGTCTGTAACTCCTGCCTCAATAGCCTCTTACCTTTTGTTGGTTTTTTTCTTTTTTTTCCCTGCACGTCTCCCGGAGTCACCAGTGACAACTTGTTAAGTGTGGAAGTGAATTGGCTGACTTAAACTTCAGAAATACATGGCTAGTCTTGTATTTTTTTTTTTCTATATATATATTGGTCGCGCTAAGGAAACTTGTGTTGTCAGGGCCAATTACTCTCCATCCTGCTTGGAAATCACTCTGGGCCTCAGCACCATGGATTGGCAGAGTCCTCAAGGATCCCTGCTTCCCACAGCTAGGCCTTGGCTCTGTCTGGCTGGAGGCTCCAGGAGAGGAAAGGCAGAAAGCTCGTGACTTGCCCAGACAGTCTGAGGCCTGGCCCCGCAGCCTTAGCTCCCCAGACGCTGTTGAGTCGGACTTGGCTGGCAGCCGCCGCGCTGTTACTTTTCCGAGGTAATAAGTGAGATTAATCACAGGACCCTTTCCAGAGGCAGAGGAGGTTTGTGCTGCGTGCAGGGAGACCATAGGAGCCAGTGCTGGGGCCGTGAGCTGGAGGTGAAAACTGGGGCCTCGCAGCAGGGCAGAGCAGGGCACCAGTGGAATGGTGTTAGCGTGGCCTCTCTGCTCAGCTGCTTCTGCAAACATCGCTGCAGCTGCAGCCCGGTGCTTCTCCTGCATGGGCCCTGGCTGAGCACAGGGGCACAGTGACTGCATTACCTTTGTCTGCTGGCCTTGGCAATTACCTTTTCTGCAAATAACTTTCAAAATTTGAGGGGCACCAGGCTTCTTTTTGACTGCATGATTTCCAGAGGAGATATGAGGGTCTTTCCTACTATTCCCTACAGCATACTGTGGAAAGCAAGCAATCCATGTTGATAGGTGGAGGGGAGCGACGGGGTCTTCTACCTTCTCCCAAACCAATACTGCATAATGATTTTGGGTTTCCTCTTTTCAGCTGCCTCCACAAACTGACCTTACCCTAATGCAAACACAGCATTTGCTGTCCTGGACTGGGCTGATAATCTCTTCAATTCTCCTGTCGCCTGCTTCAGAGCAGCTATTTCCACCATCATCAGTACAGAAAATATTCTGATGGGCAGAAGGGAAATTCTCTTGCTGAGAGGGAGATAAATTTTGCCTATCTGCTAACAGCTGGCATGTAGTTCTTGCAATACTTTGTTCTGCATAGTCTGGTGTGGATATTGTCATTAATCATATATTTTTATCTTCTGCAAAAAATGTAGTCCCATTGTTGTAGTGATGTGTTCCATAGGTGGTGCATATTATGCAAAAGTTTGTTTTAATTTTTTCCCAAATTTTGCCAAAAGTCTCTGTACCTGTAACAAGATCAAATGAAGGCAAACAGCAATGCTTGATTTCTTTTTCTGCACTATTTATTCTCTGTAATCATCTCCCTTCTTGTTTTTCTCTCCTAAGCTAAACAGTTCCATTTTTTTCAAATTCTAAATAGAAATCTTCCTGGCCCTCTAATAATTGTCTGGTTATCTTTATGGAGATGACAAGAAATTAAAATAGTACATCAAGAAGGGGTAAAACATTAGTTTCATGTAAATAACACTAGTGTATCTTTAATTTTTATCTCAACTTACATATAGCAATATCTTGTTGGCTACTGACCATGCTAAACATTGAGTTTTTTATTAATATGCAGTTGTTTTTCTTTGATTATTATAGTAAATGTTGAACTGAGCAACAGGTATAAGTAGTTCATTTTTTCTTTTGCTTTCCCCATTCCTTGCTAGGCAGCTCTTCCTGCACTGGTGGATTTTGCTGGCTGTGATGGACGTTGCTTGATCTTTTCTGTTCTGTTAAACACCTCATTCAACATAGAAAACAAGTTGAAATCTTATGGTGCGTGCATGATCCCCCAGTTATCCCTGATCTGGGAGGTCTTTGAAATGCACTGAATCCGTTCCAGATATTTTATGCTGCAAAGTGACCAGTGCATCTTCTTTTCCTCTGTATTTATTAAAACCTCCCATTCACTATAAAAGTAGTTTTTCCCAGAGTGGTTTTCAGAGGGTTAATGTGCTTGTAGTTCCCATGGGGGAGATCTACTCTGCTCCTTACATTCTTGTAGGAATGAGGGGACCCTATATTCTGGTGCTCTGTAGGAGTGTCTCTGGCTTCCTCTCTAAAGGAGTTCTGAAAGGGTTACAAGGGAGCCTTGGCTGTTTCTTTGAGCTATTTGGAAAGGACAGGCCTCAGACAGCTTGGCAGGAACCTGAGGCCCTGTTTTTTCCAGCCCAGCCCTTCCTTCTGCACAGAGCTGTCAGGGAATCCCACAAATGTCTGGTTTTTCCCCGTTCCTAATTATTTTAACAATATTTTTATCCATCTGTGACTCTTCCTCACACAAGGATCTCAAATTTTACCCATTGATTTGCCTTGCACGTAGTGAAGCATAAATGAAAGCTGTTCTACTGTGCCATAGCTTTTGGAATTCGCTCACAGTTGTGCAGCTGAGAAGGGCATTGGGAAGTTTCCCAGAAGAATGTCCTTTCTGGCATTGATCTTAGGGCAGGTCCATCTGGCCTAAGAACAGAGGGATTGAACGGGCCCATCTTTGAACTGTGCTATTCTTGTGTGTTCCAGTGAGGCACTCTGAAATCTTTGGGCTGCATGTTCTGTATCTTCACTATCAGACATACAGAATGCTGCTTTGTAGGAGTGGACATCCCCTTTGTAAGCCAGGCTTATGAAAGACAAGATAGGGTTAGTGACTTTTCCTTCATTTACCTCGTGCTCTCCCAGACTGAAGTTGAAGTCACTGTGAATATTTTAGAGATTTTCAAGTCTGCCCTGTATATTTTCACTTCAAGAAAAAGGAGGTGTAGTGGGTAGTGTGAAAAGGGAAGTTTGATTACTTGTGAGAGCAAAGAGCTGTGTTGAGGACATTGGTGCTATACAGCTGAGGAAGAGAAATTGAATTAGGATTATATTGCTATCTCAGCCCAGTGCTGGGAGTAGGGTGTGATCCGAGTTCCATGTAGAAAGACTTGCAGAGGGCCTGGAATCGAGCTCAGTTGAGTTAACCGTTTTGGTGACCAAGTATAAATGGTAGCAGAAGGGGCCAAAGGGTTTTCCTTCCTACTAGGCTTTGTTTTGGAGCTATCTTCCATTATACAGTGAGCTTTCCACCAGCAATGCACATTCATATTTTCCATCCAGACCAGGGTCATGCTTTAGCTTGGCTTTCTTAGGATGAACAATCTTCTTTTTGGTGTTTTGTACTCTGATATAAATGGAAAATCCCTGCAAAAGCCCAAAAAAACCCCTTTCCTGTTCCTGAAAATGTTAGTTGGCCTTTCCTGTGAAGATTCTGATTTCACCTAATTTCCCCTAGCTTTCTAAAGTTTTGTAGCTGACACCAGAGTTTGCAAATTGCATGCTGTTGGCTCTGTGTCAGTCTGTTATTCTCTAAGGTTTCTCTGGACTGCGGGTATCAAGCAGCAACTGTTCGTGAACCATGCAGGGATCCAGTGTTTAACAAGAATGTCTTTTATAAAGGAGAAGGGAAAAAATGTGAACAAGTCAGGATTATTTCAGTTCCCCTTGTGTGTGTGGTGACAGCTTTGCTTGGTGATCCTGTTCAGTAGGTATCCTAGGGGTAGATATGCTGTGTAATCTGAAGAAGATGCAGCAACCAGAACTCCACTGTGGAGCACCATCTTTTTGTTTAGGGAATTCTGTGGCTTATAATAATGACTAACATTTTTGGTTACTGGTAGTTTTTTAGTCTCTACCCAACACTGGATACTATCAGCCATTGAATAGTTTGATCAAAATGTTCTGGGTAGGAAGTTTGGTTGGTAATGAGCAAGAAAGCTCACTCAAAAAAGCTTTTTACTGGATTGTCCAGAACCACTGCCAATTACAAGAATTTCTAAATGCACTGTTAAGACTGGACTGTGCAGTGTCAGGATGGAAATATCAAGAATCATTTGTTGCAAGCAGTTATTTCTAGGATTTAATTCTGTAACAGTAGTTGAAAGATATGTTCTTTAAAAAAAAATAAAGGTGTGGGAGAGTGGGCAAAAAAAGCTAGGTAGTTCTAAAAGATATCAGTTTCCAGACACTCTCCTATTGCACACATGGCATTTTTATGAATATTTCTTATCCAAGAACTGTTCACAGCAAACCAGGTGGGGAGATGCCAGACCAGCCTGGCTGATTCAAATCTATTTAAAACTGGCACTGAGACAACAACCTTTAGTAAAAGGAATTTAAAACTAAGGGAGCTCTGCTGGATGGTTGGGCATGTGAACAGGCTCCCCAGAGAAGTGGGGAGCCTGCCAGAATGTTTGAACACTACTCTTGGGCACACAGTGTGACCCTTGGGGTGTCTCATGCACAGCCAGGAGTTGGATGTCAGTGATCCTTGTGGGTCCCTTCCAACTCAGAACATTCTATGATTCTGTGTTGCTTGGCTTCTTTGCTTGAATTTCAGATTGCATCTGGCTCAGTACATGTCTTTTTATCTTTCTCTGGCACATGGGACTTAAATGAAAAGTTAGTCAAAGAAGATCTGGCAGTGCTGCACATGCTATTGGCAGCTGTCTGTCAGGGATAATTTACCTGGGCAAGATTCATCCTTTAAAGCAAAAGGGCTATGGCTTTCTTGGTCCAAACCTTTTGTATGCATAAAGATTTCTTTATTTGCTTGATTCTGGAAAAAAAAATTAGAATCTTCTCTGTGAAGAATGAATGTAGCCAAGTTGAGGCATGGATGTCTTCAGTGCTGGAAATCTGACTCTTTTCAAAATTCAGCTGAGAAAATTTTCATGTTTGGTAGACTGGAGGAGGAAATCTCAAGTCTGGACCATCTCTATCTTTTTTTTATATTGGCATAAAGGTGCTGGTGGGTAAAGAGCTATCAGCTTATCTCCATTTAGCATTTTGAAAAGTCCAACATGCAGAGATTTGAAATAGAGTAAGTTTAGGAATTTTGTTTCTTGTTACTGGTACTTAGTTCAGAAAAACTTTTCACTGTCAAATTCTGAATTTTAAATGAAAATTTTTTGTTACTTATTAAAATCATGTACTCCTTATTGGAGTGATTCACTTCCCTTTGCAGTTTCCTGAAACTTCTCAAGCTGTGGTGTTAGAAAAAGCTTGAAATAACTTGTTAGAAGGAATGTTCTGTTCAATAAATTTCTGATCTTAGCTCTGCTAGATACTTGGATGTGATTCTTTGACAGTCTCATGATGCTAAAGATTCTGGCTGCTCTGTAACTTTTTTTGGATGGCTCATAATTTGAACAACAGTTAAAGGCTTTCTGATTCAGGCAGTCAACATGACAAAGAGAAGACAATCTCATCTTTTGTGAAGAAATCGTAACTCAGACAGTGTACATGAGAGATTTGGACACAGGCCCAAAAACTCAGCCCCAAAAGTGATTCTTCATAGATGTTGCTGTTCTTAAGATTTAGCAGGTTAATGAACACATCCCTTTCCAATAAGGAGCTGCATATAATATCTGCAGGATATTCTTCAGAAGAGTAAGATTTAAGTTTCTACTATCAGTGATCCCCCCAGCCTTCTGTTTTCAAAATTCCTTACCAGAAAATAAAGGAAGTTTAGACTTATCCAGTAGGAAATTCCAGCAAAAGCTGCCAATTAAGATTTTCTGGAATAGCTGACTTTCATAGAGTTTGGTTTTGCATATTGACAATTTGCTTATCTTTCTTCAAAGCTGAAAAACCTCAAGGAGGAACTGTGTTTCAATGTGGAATTAGTTTTGCTACAAAATCAACGGGAATGATAACTTCTCTCTTATCAAAGTTCACAAATATTTAAATTTTTTGTTTTAATTTCCATATGTAAGCACATATAATACATTTAAAAGTATTAGGTAAAATACTAGATACTGTTAAAATAATTTTGAAAACTGAGTTTTAATAGTTGGATTATTCTGGTATATTTAAAGAAACTTGGATCCAATCTATCTTTAGTCATTTAAATATTTTGATTTTTCTGTTCAGGACATTGTTTGTATAACAGATTTTGCCTTTTTCAAAGGTCAGAGTCATGTTTTCATTTGTTTGCGAAATCTCACTTTCCTGCTGCTGCTAATAATGTGAATGATTTGAATATGAAGGTATTGTCCATTATAAAGAGAACAAAATTTATGCATCAATTTCTAGGTTGTTTTGAGGTGTAGGGGACAGACTATGATTCATGTAGTGCAGAGGTTTTCTCTATTGATATTTTCTAAATAGGAAAAAAAAAAGTTAACATTCTATATTCTCTAAAGCATTGCAAGTCCTGAGTATGAGTGTAGAATGTACATTTCTGTGAAAGGGAAACCACTGTGGTGCTGGGTATTTTGCTGTTTGCATGTTTTACTCTGAAATTACCTGAACTCCTGGTATCATCTAACAGTATGAATTGTGAATTGTTATGGTTGTTGTTACAGAAGGCATAGTTGTTTGTGTATTGTTTGTCAAAATCTCACTTATGCGAGTGTTTATGGTGTATATTGTTTGGTAGCAAAACCAGGTACCTGCTACTCATGTCATTTACTTTCTGATTTTTTTCTAACACTCTTGCCTTCATGTGAGGTCTTGCTTACTGTCTTACGCTCCAACTGATCTACAGAGACTTAAACACAGTACATAGCACAAAGGTTAACCTTTTTGCAAATGTTTGTGTTCACCTCAAGCCTCCTGGAGGCCACATTTGGACTCTTATCTGCCTGTACTGCAGATGAATTTTCTCTGAAATGTACCAGTTGTGGCCTTTGAGTCTGCTCTATTTAGGACATTTGGTGAAACATCATGAGAGGCATCAAACATAGAGAAGCAGAATGTAGTGAAGATTTCTTGATGGACACTGTTGTTATTTTCCTTGCTTGATGTCTTATCTATGATAGGAGGGAAGTATTGAAAGGACATTGTTCCACGAGTGGCTAGGGTATTTTAGTCTGTCCTTTTAAGGGATTAGCATCTGCATCTTTGTGTTCTGACTAATTATACAATTTTCTCTGTACTTGTAGGAAACAATTTCATTTTGGCTCTAGAAAAAGGGATTGGGTTGGAATGGAATATAGGATTGCGTAACTTTTTGCATGTGTAACCACAAGTTCCACAAATGAAAGCTATTGCACTTCCTCTGAAGATACCTTCTCTTGGCTTTTGGTTTTCAGAGTCAGTAGAAGTATTCAACCCCCATATACAGTCCAGAAAGGCTTATCAATTGAAAGGCTTACCCAAAATCTGACATTAATGAATCCAGCAAAATTTCATCTCTAAGGAAGCAGCACCATTTCTAGATACCTGTACTCAAACCCCAAGGGGAAAAAATGGATATAGTATGCAGTTGGGATGAGCAGCAGAGCTGGCACAACTGCATCACAGACTTTTCTGTCCATGCTAGGGCAGAAAACATCACAAATACAGGTCCATGGTCACATGGAGGTAATTTAAAAGCTTTTTTCCTAGGTGTTGCAAACAAAACCAGTGCTTATGGTCTCTACATCTATGCTGCAGTTGTAGATAGAGACAGATCTCATGAAAAATATTTCACGCAATGGGTGATCAAGTAAGTTTTGAGCAACTTTTGAACATCTTCTGCAAACAGGATCTGACAGAGAGTGATCTTTCAATAAATACTGGACAAGTCTGAGAACTGTGTTTTAAAGTATGCTGTCTAATCTCTTCGTACTGCACAGTATAATTATCTTAATATCCTTTTACTCATCTTCCTCTAATGACAGACTTTGTCTGTCATCAGATGTATCAGTTTCCTGGAGAAAGATTTTGTTGACCAACTTTCCAAGATAAGCCTGAGCCTTTTCTGTTGTTTCAGAGTTCAATTTCAAATTTCTTGTTCTCAATGCTTAATTGTTTTCTGCCAGCTGGCCTTCTTGGTCAGCACGTGTGTTGCTGCCTGCTGAGGAAAAGGAGACAACTGAATGATTTGGGGGTCTCCCATGATTTTCCACTGTACCACCTGTTTTGGAAGTAGTTGTAGAATTGCCAAACACGCTGAAGTGGTTACATGTACCAGCTCCTAAAGAAGCTAAAGGGGAGGAGTGGTTCTTGCCTGATGGGTTTTCAAAGGGAGCTGAGACTTTGATGTTCTGTTTTAGCAGCTGCTAGATATAGTGCCTCAGCCCTATGCAGCACTTGTGGCCCCAGCCTTCATGCATTGTATTCTTTACACTGCCAGAATGGAGAAAAAAAAATAAAATAAATTAAACCAAGAGTATGGGCATTAGCAATAGTGTTGCTTTGTTACATTTTATGCTTATAGTACCTTGTGTCTCATGCCAGTGAAGTACCTTGCACTTAATTTGGCCTATTAGAGTAAGAAATGTATTTCACTTCAGCTTTCTTTGCCTTTCTAATTGCTTCTTCCTCACCTCTTCTGTTTTATGTCTGCTTCCAAACTAATCATAGTAATTTTAGTCTTTTGTTCTGTAATGACCACATAAAATAGAGATTTACCTGTATGGTGCACCAGAATTCCTTGCTCAGTTTAGAGGGACTGGGTCATCTTTCCTATAAGGATTGAGGGAGACAGAGAAATGTAGTGGTTAAACCAAAGCTTCATACGAAGCCTCTGTTAAAGCAGGAACAGACAACACTATATCTGCTGAAGACAGTTTGCTGGGAATTTCCCCTTTACTCACTTAAATCTTCACTGCCAGAAAGGTGCTGTAACTCAATTTATTCTATAAGTATTGAACTTCTTTGTGGTGATGTGAACTTCTCTCTGATTTTGCGTGTTGAAATATTGGTTTACTGGAAGTGCTGGAGGCTCAGCTGTGTTTGCAGCTGAAGAGGCAGATAGATCCCAGTAGTAGGAGTCAAAGGGGAACTGTGTTCTGTGTGGCTTAAAACTAAGAGACCAAAATTGTGATAAAGTGGAATGGTGCCTTTTGGCAAGGCAATAAACTTCTGTGGTATTAATCTCTGGAGGACAAAATCCAAAAAAATGGGGAGGTTCTTGCTCTGCAGTACTAGCTTTTCTACGTAAGGCTATATAAACAAATACAAGTCTTTCTAGTATTTTTTTGCGGTTCTTTATAATACAATTCTGGTATGCCATCACCCAGGCAATAAAGAAAGATGCATAGAAATTTTTGGGAGGGGAATGCCGCTCTTGGTTTTCATCTTTGTTTTAGTGCTGACTATAGAATTTCTAAATTTTTTCTCTTCCCATATAAAAAAATCAATAACACGTAAATCAAAATTAAACCTGCCATTCTGTTCTGAAGTTTTTTCTTACGCTGCATTTTAGCTATCAACTAAACACAACATATTTGCTCTTTTCTGAAAAGCAGTTTCCTCCAGGTAGGGTGTCTTTGAGGATTCTTAGAAGGAACGCTACAGACCACGAAAACTTCTGTCACTTCTAGCCTGAGAAAATTATTGCTAGCAATTTCTGCTACCTTGGTTGAAATAAAAAGCACTTTTATAAAGTATCTTCCATTACCTCTAAGGAAGTTGGGTGGAGAAAAATTGCACTTACTTTTGAAAATACAGATACAGTTCTTTGTGGCCAAAAAGAAAAAAAAGAAAAAAAAGGGAAAAAAAAGCTGCACATCAACAAGCACCATACCCCGGTGTTGCTTTGGTGTCAGTGGGCCATGATGTTCTTATGATGGCTGAAAAGTCTGTAGCATGATAGTATCAATCTGTGGTCTATGTATAAGAAAAAATACTCTACTTATATTTTTTAATTTTGTGCAGTGTGTGGGATAGGCTGGTCTCGCCTATGCAGCATTTACAGTCACTGGGTCAGCTTCTTTAATAGTTAACAACCCGTGCTACATTCTGTCTGCGAGTGTGAGCATGTTCCACCAATACCCCCTGTTAATATTGTACGTAACTACTTTGTAACAGACTTTAGGAAGTGTGTGCTGTCACAGGCAGACACCCTTCTTCTCTTGTCCATTGTTAAATGTTCAGAGAGCCGCAGCGGGTGAATCAATCTTTGTACAGGAGGTGGAGATAAAAGAATTCTCCCTTAGCTCCAGCATAAACAAACTGCAGAGGGAACCTGAGGAGGAAAAAACCTGATTGACAGGTGGGATCACTCTTGGATACAGTCTATTTCATGTTATACCTTTTTACCTTATAGAAATCTACTTGAGGGACAGGGAAAACAGAAACTCTGTTTGCATATGAAATTGAGTTTCTAAGGTAGGCGCAATAAGGATGCTAGAGGCACCACGTTGGCCAGCATGTATTGTTGGGTTTAGGGGACTGCGTGAGTCTATCTTTTCATTGGGAAATGAACTCAGCTTCATTACATTGTGTGTAGGTTGATAGAGTTCAGTTATTTAAGGGTAGAGGTCTCTTTAGGATCTTCACTTTGCCCTTCTCTCAGTGCTTGGGGAATTATTCAGAAACACGAGACTATTAACCGCAAGCCTCCAGCCTCACAGCAAAGACTCAGAGAAAACTCGGTTCTTGTTTTGTATTTTTTTTGTCTTTTTACTTTATTTCAGCAGCTGGATATTATACAGCTTCAGTTGTGTTACTGAATGGTAGCACAGCAGATGTATCTTACTGGGTCTCTACCTCTTTTACCTGGAACACTTTTCTTAATATAAATGTGGCCAGCTGGCTTTCGGGTGAGACTTTCCACACTCCCTGATTATGTGAATTTATAGATGTTTGCTCAGGAAGTGCAGAACAGATGCTAGCCTTCCTTTTAGGTATATAGATTATAAATGTGTTATAAAGGTGTTGCTTCTTTTCTGAAGTTCACTTATGTGACTGTGATTCTTGATGTCAGGCAATTGTATACTTCAGCTGTCTTGTCCCCATAGACAGATCATCTAAGCTGCCAAATTTATCAAGTCTTCTCTAAGAGACACTCATAAGAGAGTCTTCATCTACCTCATAACAAGGTGATAGTTGTACTGGATGTCAAGCCAAGTTAGTTTCATTATTAATTTCAGTGCAAATTTTATGAATCTCAAGGCTTGACGTGTTCTTTAGATGTTTCAGTGTACTACATATTTAATATTTAGACAACAAAATAGCCAAAGTAAAGTGCACGAGATATCTCTACTACTTGGTCATATGGCACTAAAAATTTTGCTTGGGACTCAAGTGGTGTGAGATCTGGACAGCACAACCCTAAGCAATCCTTAAGGTCCTCTAGTGTAACAGCAACCTGTGCTATGTCTTTTGGGATACTGATGGTGGCAGGGGCATTTAGCTCTGGACAGAGGCAGAGCTTGGAGTCTCTCTCACATCTCATTAATCCTAACCCTGCTAAACTCAACAGCCTGGTTTTTATTTGTTTGTTTATTCTTCTCGAGTGCTCTAGATTTCACCAGTTTAGCCCAATTGGAACTTTTCACTTGCCTCTTGGGATTTAAAGAGGAGCCTGAGCTGCTTTCTTCATTCCCTGTTTTTTTACTCATTGGGATCTTGCAGCTGCTGATTAAACACGTATAGCAAAGAGCACCACACTCCGGGAAAGCTTATGCAGGAGGAAGCTTAATGGAAAATATGAAGGGGAAAAAATGTGTTTGATGGACTTTTAATATAAAAAGGGGGTAAGAAAAGAAAAGGAGGAGGGGGAGATTTATTCACTGTAATAGGAACCAAATGTTGGCTGGGACAGCAGCTACAGTCTCACTCTTTCCCTGTAAACTCTATGAGCGGCTTTTCAAAGGCATTACAGGGTGCAGGGCTAATTTAGTGGTCCTGACTTAACCCCTGCCTCTCTAGAGAGAGAGGAGTGTGGTTTTTCAGGAGACATTAGTCACTTTAATTACATTCTCAGTCAAAAGTATATTCTAGACAGATAACAGTGCCCATTTACTGTTTTCATCCTTGTGTGCTACTGCTGCTATGCACCAGTAAAAAGCAAAATCTGCTTGCATAAAGCACTAAAAAAGGCTTTATGTCTAGAAATAAGAGCCTGTAAGTCTTTTTCAGTTTGGTTTTCAATGAACTTGTCCACAGTGAAAGAGAAAAAGTAGAAGAATGTCATTATGACTCATGTTCATGAAGTTGGTCCATTTGATTCATGCTAGGCTTTTACAGTGGACCCTCCTCAGTGAGGGGTATCTTTCCCATCTATAAGTGGTGCAATATTGCATCTAATTTTCTGGTACTTTGATTCTGTGAAGGGTGTGTATTCGCATGAGAAGCTCAGCCTGGACCAGGATAAGTGATCAAATTTGAGATGGCACTTGATTCTTAGTCTGAATGACTTACCTTAAAAAAAGCATATCCAGACAATACAGTGAGGTTAATTAATTGGGTCCACCCTGCTCTGTCTGAACTTCCTTAATTAATTAATACTTTAAAATAGGAGGTAAGGTGTGTGGGACCACATAACACAGTTTGGGCAGTTGCCTGTCAGAGTTAAGCAGGTAATCCTCCCTAAAACTTCTTTGTGACAGCAAAATGATGCAGGTTTCTGTTTTAGTATTACTGTATATATGTCTTGCTGTTAAAATATTTTTGCAGGCTCTGTGTTTGCAGGTGTGGAAATACATGCAAGAAACATGAAATCAGAATAGCCTTCCACAGTAAAATTCAACCCTGTGTTTGCACTAAAGGTAGAAAAGCTGTATGATTTTGTTAGTCGAGGTCACTTGGAGGAGATATGCTCAGTTACCTTCATTACCTTTCCAGTGACCTGATGAGCCACAAATAGGATGAAGACACTGAACTTTGCAGTCAGCTGGCTGTTGATTATCTTCTTGGTTCAGTCTTTCTGCTAGTGAATTTCAGAGCTGCAATGTGGAAAGAGAAGAAGGGAAAAAAAGAAAAAGAAAAACCAAAAACATTGTTTGTTTACATACCAGGTATTCCCCAGATGAGAGAGACTGACAGTATTTTGTAACAGGCATGAAGCCAAGGATGCTACTAGGCACCCAACAAAAATTGTCTCCACTGAAGGGTGAATATTTGATTTGATTTGCTGCACATTTAGTGCCTCTTATTGATAGTGCCATCTAAATCCAGGAGTGTCTGAGAAAGGTTAGACATTTCCAGAAGAGGTTTTCCAGTGCTCCATAATTTCATTCTGCCCTTTGCCTCCTAGACTGTCAGAAGGCTGTTTTGGTGTACCTTATTTCTAACCTAGCACACTAGACACTTAACACTCATGACCTTGCCTGTATATGGAGACCTAGGATGTAAAAGGCATTTAGTTCCTGATCTGCATCACCTTTGTTGTAAGAAAATACGTTCCAAAATCCAGGTTTATCGATGGCGAGGAAACAGCAGGAATAATTTTCAGAAGCCAGGGTGCAGGAAATAAATTATCCAGCAGCATTTACCAGAAAAGAAGGAAGCCTGTGGACTAGGAGAGTAGTTGGAGAAAAAAGTGAAGGAGCAAGAAGGCAGTGGACTTCCTTGTATAGCTATTGTGCATGCACATCTGGAATAATAAAGTGGAAAAAGTTGACAGAAAAGCAATGTGCAATCAAGGCCAGAAGGGACTGAGTTGAGGAAAAAGAAGGGAGCAAAGTGTGCCAAGGCTGGCTGAGCTCAAAGGAGGCATAGTTCTAGAAGTGAAGGTTTAGTCCTGAAATAAGAGAAATGTCATATAATAAAACAGTGAAAATTTAAGTTTAATTGGGAATTTGTGGGGAATTCTTGATGCTGAATGCATACCGGGTTGTGGAGTTATGCAGGTGAGTGTGGCACATGGACTCCTGCAGGCACTGGAATGTGTTGGTCTTGCACCACAAGGAGATTAGCTGGATGCTTTTGCTCACATACTTGATTCTGAGTAAAATTCTTATAACAATATGAGTTCTCTCAGCTGAAAGGGGGAGTTGTGAGAATAGCAGAGGGGGACTCATGACATTTGCTAGATATTATGCATATGAAAATGTTCTGGAATGCTTGAATTGTGCCCCTGGTAGTTCTTATGGTTAACCTGTGAATGGATTTGAAAATTGTAGTTAAAGGCTTTTCATATTTTTTGCCTAAACCAACTCAGTCCTAAGGTTTTACACATGGATATTGTACATCCCCTGTTTTCTTGTGACACAAATATATTGATGGTAAGAGCCTCTACCTTTGTAGGTAAAAGTAGCTTTAGCTCCAGGGAGAAGGGGAAGCTGAAGAACTGAGGCTGAAACTATTTTGTGGTGCCTCCTCAGTAATGGGGAAAAGTTTGATTGATGGTCTGTGACAGAAACTCTCCTGTATCTCTGCACCACATCTACCATGGGAGACTGTATTTTTCACTTTGAACTGGATTTGAACCCAAAATGCAGTTCTGCAAGTTTATTATGCCAATGCAGCCTTAACAAGATGCTCATTAACTTGAAGAGCTTTTCCTTAGCTTCTCTGGAAGAGTACAAAAGTAGATTGCAGGTCAGGTGATGGCATCTTCATTTTGTACAGGCCAGCTGCTTCCTACCCCTTCCCTGTTTTTCAAGTACCTGTACCATGGCGAGTTCTGGACAGCTCCCAGTGCTTCAGAACTCCAAAATCCCAGGCTTACCTCTTTTAGGAATATTCAAAATGCTTTGTTTGCCCCTGGTGTTTGTGAAACTATTTATCTTTGTAGCACAGCTCATGTTGCAAAGCAGGAGGGTTTTAGAGGTTTGCATGTTCCAGCAATCAGAGCTCCAGTCCTTGCTAAAATGTAGTTTCATGCTGACTAAACTGCATGGAAGTTACTCTTTCATAGACACTCCTGATAAGAGCAGAGGCTAGGAGCAAACCATTCTCAGAGACTTGTTGCTCTGTTTTTCAGTTTTTAATTTATTGCTTTTGAAGCTGAAGGGAAG
Source organism: Sialia sialis (assembly GCA_009812075.1). Taxonomy (NCBI): domain Eukaryota; kingdom Metazoa; phylum Chordata; class Aves; order Passeriformes; family Turdidae; genus Sialia; species Sialia sialis. The sequence continues at coordinate 7,651,286 of VRYO01001269.1, read as the reverse complement.
AGGAAGAAAGACAAAGAAAGGCCTCAAGGCAAGTGAGAGGCTCAAAACTCCTGTATCCCAGCCAGGACCCCAGCATCCTGGGCTTCATCCCACTCTGTTTATCATTGCTCTGTAGCCAGCTCCAATCTAGGACCTATTGTTAGGGATGGAAGAAGCATGTAGTATGCCAAAGAAAATGTTCTGTGTTTTTCTGAGTGCCTGAACATAAGTCAGCAGGATGCTGGGAGCTGCCACACTACACAAAATCATTAGTTACTATGCCAACTACTTTCTAGCAGCTGGTGCTCACCAAGGATTTGTACTGAAAACTTCCTAGACTTGTCATACTGTCTGAATGCCCTGTGGGAAAGAAACTGCTGCCCAAGATTGTTTTGTATTCTGTGGCAAGGTGGGAGCACTGTTTTATAAATGCACTGAGTTCCGTTATTGTGAGCAATGGCTCTTGTTCCACCTTAGCTTCAGCCTTTACAGGAAAGGATGCAAAGTACTTTCTTTGTCAGTTTGTTTCCTTGTTTAGTAGGAAAGTAATTCATTTCTCAGTGTGCTAGACCTCCAGATATACTGGTTTCTGCTGTGGTCCTATCAATTCTCACAAACTAAGCAGGGTTAAACAGAGGAATATTCTTCATGAATGCTGAAGCTTAATTTACACAATAATTTGAGCCTGGTTTGCACTGCCTTTCAATGGGATGTAGACACTTTTAAAGTATTTCTAAAGTGCCTGCTTATGAGTGACATATGGAGAGCACCAGTGTACTTCATGAATTGGTGTTGTTGCATGTCACACAGGAATTGCTATCAAGTAAGTGCCCAGCTGTGCCATTGGAAGAGGGCTTCAGTTGAAATATAAATGTAAGCCTGAGGTGTCATTCTTTTAGTACAGACTTGCTGTTTGTCCTATAGCTCTTTGTAACTATGAGATCCTTAGTGACCAGTGTTCCAGGGTCTGGTCTTGTCTACAACTTCAGTCCTTGGAATTCCCTTCAAATTCTTTTGAAATGAATACAGAAGCCAGCTGTAGAGACTGCATTTCGTAGAGACCTTTTTTTATTGTAATCAATATAAAAATGCATTAACATTTTATTTGTGTTTCGTATTTTAGTACAATGACATTAGTTTCTAATACAGGTGTAAGTAGCTGATTGCATAAAGGTTGGTTACATCCAAAAAGAGTTAATGAATTGCAAAAGGGAGCTTTAGTAGAAAGGTAGTTTGGAACCAGAAAACCTGGAGGTGTTCTAGTGTTCTAGTCCTTTTGGACTGGATCCCAGTCATAATCGAGTGGTGATTTGTTGCAAATGGTCTCACAAGCATACGTGTATCTTCCATGGTACAAAAACTGCAGCAGAGAGGTTTTACGCTGTCAGTGATTTGGAAGAGAGAATTCTGGCCCAGCCTTTATTAAAACTACAGTTGAAAGAAAAGAACAGAGTGGGTTTCTTGCCAAAAACACTGAGTAGCCTGAAGAGCCGCTGGAAGTACAGAATCTTGCTTACAAAGGATGGCCCATAATGCCAAAGGCTGAGATTTCCTGTGCATAGTTGAAGGCCTGAATCCTGGCCAGGTGTCTAAACTAAGCAACTCATAAATAATTCTGAGCAAGCTGTGAGAAGATTGCTCACAACCAGCCCGGCTGACAGAATGAAACCAAATCTTTTCTGGTGGCACAGACAGGAATTTCTATTTCCCATTTGCATGCGTGTGCATCTGTGCCTAAATCTGTTGTCTGTACATGTGAAGAAATGAATATTCAATTGTTAGTGTTCAAGTAATAATCCTGAATTGAAAACAAGCAGGTCTGTGAGGACTGACTCTACAATCCTCTTTTCCACTAGGCGTGGAGAGGCTTTTTCTGGTTATTTTTGGCTTTGCCTAAAACACTGGAAGTTTTGAGAAAGCTATTAATTCAGTTTGGGGTATTTATACAGTCTCTCTAACAAGTGAACTCTTTAATATCCATTAAATTTGTGAGGTCGTCTACAGCTGTTTTGCAGTTTTTACTATGGTACTGAACCTCTTGTAATTTCCTTAGGTAGAACTAATCTCTGCTTCAGGGTGCAAAAGCGTTGTCGCTCTTTAATAAATCATCCAACAGGCAGAGACTGAAAGTAGGAGATGCTTTGTGATGCATTCCTACGAACATGGCAAATAGACTGAGAGCTGGAGCATGTCTCTGGCAGCCGTGTGTTGAGTCTCAAATCTTAAGCTTGTTCTGTACCAGGACAAACATTGCTGTAGATGTAATATGTGTGCTTGATAATGTGTGATGCGGAGATTTTACAAAACTGCAGATGACATATCTCTCTATGGAAGTGACCCCAAGACTGGCAAATACACTTGCTTTCTGTTGTCAAGTATTGTATGTTTATATTCTAGAAGCTTGAAGTTATGTTTTGCTCCATAATGCATAAATGCAGAATAATGTGTTTACTTTGATTTCTGTCTGTAAATAAAGAAAACCCATAGAAGCCAAGAGAAACATATTCAGTCCATTGGGATTCTGCAGGCCATGAAGATAAAATCTGCTTAGGCAGGCAACAGTGTTTTCTATATGGTGTCTAGAATAAAAGTAAGTTTCTTTTGCTGTGTCGTGGAGAGAAGGTATTGGAACTGCAGGGAGTGTACAACGTTGTGCTGCAAGAAAGTCTTAGCCAAAGTTATGTGGTTTTGTTTGGTATTTTTAAATTTAGTTCTTCTTAGAGGTTTAACAATGTAGTTTCAACAGTTCTTTCCTGGGTAATTTAAGCCAAGTTTACCTGGGCAATGTTATGTCCAGTATATTAATTGAAACTGAAAAAGTGAATTAAAGCAAGTTAGAAACCCAGTGAGAGAATATGAGAGTTCATTGAATTGGATAAAAGTTGGAGAAAGGCAGCAATCTTGGTGCATTTTTAAAAGGTCAGACTTTGTAAGTATTTGTAATTCCATAACAGTTAATCCTTTGCTAGATATCTCAAAACAAAAGAAATGAGAAACAGGGAAATGTTACTGAAATGTTGCCATTTAGATAGTACAGCAAACTGCAGTCATTGCAAATTATCTCTGTGGTACAAAATCTGGCTATTGGCAGGTCCAGTTTTTTAGTTTTGTTTATATCAGTTTTGTCTCCTCCATTTTGTCTTGACTGCTACATTTTAGAAGTAATCACTCAATCCTGAGCTTCATAGGCTTTCTTTTGGATCAAACAAATTTTATTTATTGCAGGTTCTGAACTGGAAGTAAATATGGGAGGTGTTGGAACAGCTTCTAGAATTAGTATTTTAACTTGAATGAATAGCTTAAAGAGTGCTTGAGTGAATTCTCTTATTTCTGAATATTTTAAGGGTTTGCAATGACAAAGCCTTTGGGGGAAGGAGCAACGCATTCAAGGCAAACTGTGGTATGTTTAAAGAATCTAGGTTGTAAGTTTTGATAGGTTCCTGAAGCAAAGAGATTGCACTTAACTCCCTTGTCAAAACCATGACCTACACTCCAAATCATGGCTTGAAAGACACCAATCATCTTTTACTTCCCAGTTACGTATGATGTAGATAGGAAATATAAGGGAAGTCTGCCCTGGGAATCCAAAGGAAATATTTGGAAGGAGTGGCTGAGAGAAACATGTCAGAGATCAACACACACTTGGGAAGCTCAGGCATTGAGGCTTGAAGGTTGTATTAGCCCGAGTGTCAGAATTCAGTGGATCATGCAACATCTGTCACTTGAGCACAGAATGTGTGAATTGCTGGGCCTTTGTAGCCTCTTCAGGACACCTCGTGGTCCTGTCAGTCTGCCACCTGCTCTCTGCAAAGCCCCTCAGCCTTGTGCAGAAGTGTGTTGGTGCTGCCTTCTCTCCAAGGCTTACAAACTTCAAAGCAAGCTAGTGAGCTTCTGTTGGTACTTATCATGTTGCAGGCCACAGCTGAACTCCCACCATGTAAGCCTGGACTGTAAGTGCTCCTGTCTCTTTGCAGGAGGCCTTTTGTCCTCTAAGAAAAGCTTGCATTTCTCAGAGGATGAAAAAAAAAAACCCTATCTTGCTCCCCACAGGCCTTTGGGTTGTAATTGTATGGAGTCAATATGCATCCTAGTTCCAACCTCACCCAACCAGTCCTTTATCTCCTCTGGATGTACTGCATGTCTGTTTCTGTTCCATTGTCACTGCAGCATGTATGTGCATAGCGTAAGCCTTGTGTTACTGCATTAAAGCCTCTACAAATCCAAATAAATAATTATCTCATTATTGATGGGAATCAACTTTTTTCCCCAGTGCTGTTCTGCTTGTCTTCAATGCTAACCAGCCGCAGAAATGTTACAGTTCAGAGTTTTTATTCTCCTTTCCTTTTTTTCTCCTCAAGAGAATGTCTAGTAATATAAGTCCCAGCCTATATTCAAAAAAATGCTTAGCAGCAAGCAGTTGGCACATGGCACCTCTAGCAGGTGTTGTGCTTGTTAAAGCCACTTAATACAAATTCATAGGTGGATAAATCATGAAGAGATTTTTTGGAAGCAGCAGTGCCTTGTAGGCAAGAGTCCTTATATGCTGTGGTGAAAACATGATGGCTCTTCTTTTCTCAGGGCTCCAGAGAATCATCATTTTGCCGTGGAAGGAGATATGGAGAGCAGTCCCTACAGGGTGACACGGGGTCCTCTGGCACATCCCAGCTATCAGCTTCAGTTTGCTGTGCAGCAACTTCAGCAGCAGAAACTTCAGTCGAGACAGCTCTTGGAGCAAAACCAAGCACGGCAACAGGTAACTAAGAAAAAATCCTGCCTGGGATGTGACACTGCTGGCTGAATCTGGCAGAACAAAACCAGAGACACATAGTGGAGGTTTTGTGAAGGAAGTAGCTCTTAAGTGACTTGCAACAAAACCAATATTAGTGCAGTGATTTTGATAGCACTTCAATACTGTGGAATAGATTCTTCCATTACGTTGACATCTTAAGAGCTGGAGGAAATATGAAAAAGGGCTTGTATTATTGTTGTTCTGGATGACTCCTAGATGCCAAAGGTGGACCATTGTATATGAAAAAGCATTTCCATTCTACTGGGAGAATCTTTCAAGGTTATAATGACTTAATTGATGCACTTGTTACCTTACTTTGTTATTATGGAGAGAAAGATGTATTCTGAGTGATGACCCAAACACTATCTTGCTAAAAGGAAGGAGGCCTTTGGGTGAACAAACTTTCATTCAAAACAGCTTGGTCTCCAATAGCAAGGAGCTGTTTGGAGCAGTCTGGCATGACTGGAGTCTCATGAGCAGACCTAACAAATGGAGGTCTAGACACCCACTCTCCCTCCTGTGAAGCAGATGAGTCAGGGTCCTTGAAAACAGGTTATAGGCAAATTGCCCTCATCCTTTTCTGAGAGCATCTTGAAGGAGAGGCCCTTCTGCTTTTTGCTCCTTGCTCTCCTTTCAAGACCCTACTTAGCCATTTATTTCGCATCCTCAGCTTCTCTCACCTACAGTCTTCTCGCCCCCACTCCACATGGGAGGTCTTCCTTTCATCTCTGTCCACTGAGCTCTGGGTGGGCAGATGTGGCTGCTCACGAGCTCAGGAAAGGACCATAAACTGGCTTGTGCCTGTGAGGAGGCTGGAGCTGGCCATGGGGCCTGGCTGAGGCCTCTTCTAACTGCTGACATTGAGCTGATGTTATTCTTGGCCTGGGGCAGAGCCATTACTCAGGAGTTTCTGTTAAAATGATTCTTTGTTAAACCTCCTCTCACCCCCACAACATCCCCCCTCCTTTCTCTCCCTCCCTTCTCCTTCTGAGCCAGGCATTTTGGAGTTGCTGTATTGAGGCTATTGCCATGCTGCAGGACTCAGGCTGCACTGAATTTGATGTCAATGAAGAGAAATACTTGCTGAACGTGGGGGCTTTCAGAATTTCTGTCATTAATAAAATGTCATCTTAATGAAGTGGTTGTTTCTTGGATACTTTTTGTCCAAGACATTGTATGGAGCCAGCCATCCCTCCTCTTCCAATCACAGTTGCATCAATCCTCTGATGCCCATGCCCACCCTGCCAGTCATGGTACTACCCTTGTCTTCCACTGCACCCTCTCTAGCTTTCTGTCACTCACCTCTTCCTTCTGCTAGTTAGCTTTTCAGACTTCAGTCCTTTAACTTGGCATTTCTAAGAACTGCCTTTCTTTTCTGCAGGTTATGCATTCTCTGACTTACATCTTCCCACTATCTCTGCTTTGACTTCTGCACCACCCTTTCATGCTGACCCTTGTTTGTCCTCCCTTTTTAGCTAGAGTTTCATGTTGCTTATCCTAGCCTGTGTGGCTTTACCACATTTCCTTGTCAGTGTCACCTATGCTACCTATCTCCCATTGCTTGCTGTTTTGTTTCTCTTCCTTCCCATGTATTGACATCTGCTCCATCCTTTGTTGTCTTGCCTGCTACATGTAAATTTGTCAGTCTCCCCTCAGCAGAAGAGAAATATTGCCCAAGACTGAAGGCCTATGGCTTGGAAGAGTGTCATAATCTCTCTACTTTGGGGAATGCATGCAGGATATCTCCGAGACTGTTTTATCTGATTGTTCAAGTCCTTGTTTTGGTTAGAAGGCAGACTAGCCATTTGTCAATAGCTGCAGTACATGTACTAATTAACATTTCTTGAGGTATACCCTGAGTGTGGTGTGACCATGTAACATGACTGGATGCCATTCTTTCCTTCTGTCTCTGGCAATGGGACTAGTTACATGTATGACTATATGTATGTGATCAAGTAAATGAGCACCATGATTAATAGCATAGCAAATTCTTGTCCTGTATATTAACCAACTCAGTATGTTGGAGATGAGATGGATGCAGTGGAAAGTATCTGGGCTTTTCTAGTCAAGTATTTGTATCGTAAGAGTCCCTCCATCCACCGTGCAGTAGATTTATCTTACAATGTGTGTTAAGGTGAAGGCTTCTTGTGTACTTTGTTGCAGCACCCACTCTTGGTTGAGCAATTTCCAGACACTGAAGAATGATGATGATTTCTCCAGGCATTTAACAATCTGCAGAATACCAAATTCTGTGTGGGTGGAGGAAGGGGAATAATAGCGAACAGTTTTCACTCATTATATGCAGAAGCTGGTTCACACAGTGTACTATGGTAGAAATAGACCTTTGATGCCAGAATAGGTACTTAATTACTTGGACAAAAAGAAAACCACCAAACTGACTAGAAGAGACTCTAACAAACAAATAGGTGGAGTGATATGGACCAGAACAAACACAGTTCAGACCTTGAGAAAAGTGAACAAAAATAGAAAGGGGAAGAGTTTGAAAGTAGAGACAAAAAGCTGAAATTGATATCAGTAAAATCAAGGAACAAGAATTACAAAATCAAACCAAACAATAACAAAAACAGGCTTACAGCAGTATTTTTAATGTTTAAAGGAGACTTCATGTGACATGTTATGACCTAGATGTTATTATCACTGCTGCAGTTGGCAAGACAGCTAATATACCATCATTGTTTATTCTCTAATTGTTTCCTGTACTGGAAAGATGCCATTAGCTGTTAAGGAGGTTCCTTCTTTGTGTGGCTATGTTCTGTCTGCTTAGCCTAGCATCTACTGGGTTTAAAATTTTATGCCAAACATTTCACATGGGAAAAAAAGCTAAATTAAAACAGGGGAAGTACAATTGTATGGTGGAATGATCCCTGTCAGTCCTGCTTACATCAAAAAGGCTCATGTTAAGTAAGACATGAATCATGTTAATTAGTTGTGTGGGCAGTTATGTGATCATGATTTCAATCACAAATTTAAGTAGATTTTATGCTGTATTAGGCTAAATTAATTATAAATAATTCTCCTCCCAGTCATTTAAAAACTGTGTCTTCTGAAATATTCCTAATTTTATGAAGTTTAGTGAATTTTTTTCTTTTATTATTTATGATTCTCTTCTGATATCCTTTCCATTTATTTAGATTTGACTGGAAATGCTGAGCACTGTGAATAATATAGAACTATATTATTACTGCCTGAGGATACAGGACAGCTTTGAACGCAGCCTCGAACATCATTAAACTGTTTTCTAAACTGTTATACATGGAACTGCTGTCAGATTTGCAGTATCTCTTTTTCTTCAGTTTCTTGTTCATTCTTGCAGCTTTCTCCCTCAAATTGTTTTCCCACTAAATGTGCTAACTGCCATTTTTCCTATTTGAGTCTTGTGATACTGATGAGTCAAAGTCTCAGTGTAAGTAAAACAGAACAACCATTCTGAAAGCAGTAGTCTGAGCTGATTTATACCAGCTGAATTTTTGTCCCCATGTATCTGATCCTGTCACTATTATTAGAATTATGGTAACACCCAGATGTATTAACTGTCTTTTCAATACAATGATACAGCCCAATCCTTGACCCAGAGAGCTAGCAGTACCAAGAGAAATAAAACAGAAAGCACCAAGTCAACTGAATATTGTGTATTTTTTTCTTGCTCTGAAGAATTTACCAACAGTCAATACATACCATGAGCTTGTTCTTCTTTAAGACCCCAAGATACTTAGTGCAGTTTTACATTGTAGTAGTTAATAGTACATTTTGAGCCTGGTCTTTATCACCACTTTGTGAATTTTCAATTCAACCAATCAGTGTATCCAAACTGATTTATCTGAATGCATTACTATGTGTGCAAAACAATTTCCACTAAACAATTCATATGACTGGAAAGGTCTCCCAAGCCTATTAATTCTCTGTATTCTTGTGATGTTAACTGAAACACAATTGCTTTTCTATAAAGTGGTGGGTTGTGCTTTGTTGGGTTTGATTTTTATTTTTTTCTTTTTTATTTTTTGACTTAGACCCATGTTACTGTTTATTGCTTATAAACATCTCAGTTTGCAATGCCAGAGATTTGGAACTAGCTGCACAGATCTTTATGCAATACATGTGTGCATGCATCTGTCTGTCAGTTTTCATACACTGCTGAGTCTCATCTTTTTCAGATTTGATGATCCAATTGAATGTGAATGACTGTGGGATAGAAATCTCACATCTATGTTTCATACAAATTTCATTAAAATTAGAGCCATATATCTGGGAAGGGGATTCAACTACTGTTCCCACTAAGGCACAGGCTGCAGTATGAGACCACTCCTGGTCAGACAGCACAAAATCAACACAAGAATGCCCAGACCCATGAAGGGAGGCATAACTTGGGGTATGCTTTATATTAGATACTGTAAGACAGATTCACAGGAAATGAGCTTCATTACCTCCTCTGGTCACACAATGAACATGTTTTTGCTTGCAACATTTGTTCCATTACTGTGCTGGGGATGGGTGTTAGATACAGGGATGGTAAGTGCCAGGAACATTCTTTCTGTTTTTGAAGATCATTAATATATCTGCTTTTCTTCAAAGTACTACACTACCTCTCTGCTTTTAATCACTAACAGCCCAAACTTAACTGTTACTGACTAATACGCTTAGATGTTCATTGTCCTTATTGACAAGGTTTACACATTGAGGTTTTCTAATTTAATTTTTTTTTGTTCAGGTAATACTTTGTGTATGATGTTGTTGTAAATGTTGAAGCAAGAAATATTGCTTCAGTCTGTGATGTAGGGAAAAATACTCTGTCAGTGCTAATTTTCTTAATGGGCAAGGCAGAATTAATGCTGTTCCTCTTCCCCAGAAAAAATTGCACAAGAATTAACTCACTAATAATTTACAGAAATTTTAGCTAAAACTTCTGATACCTTTTTTTAGCGTTTTTCAGATTTGTAGTCCTAGAGACTTGTTAGGGTAGCAAGTGTTGCTTCAACATCAAGTTGAATCTGCCAGCCTGGGAACTGTAATTGGAAGTTTTTTCACTTGAAGCAGCAGTGGTTGTAGGGTGCTGTCTGCTTCAGGACTGCATCTGTCAGTGTTTGTCTAGGCTTCTCCCTAGACCCTTAGTCTTCAGAATCCTGAGTGGTAAGGTCTGTCTCCTATGTTTTGGATGTGCTGAAAACTACCCAACCCTTCCTTTGTGTGATCAGGCTCTGCTCTCCCTGACTGTCCTCTTTATTTGCACAGAAGCTTCTCCGGGTTTCCTATCCTGTCCCCATGGAGTTCACAGCAGGGCAGTGTACTTTGTAGCTGAATCCAGAAGCCGTGGTCCTTGTCAGATTCCAGTCCCCCCATCCTTGCCTGGAAGACAGCCAGAATCTCAGCACAGTGTGCAAACAAAGGCGTTTTCAGAAGTCTGTAACCCCCAACAAAAACATCCATGACCTTTCTTTAGGCAGGTTTCAACACAGTTTTTGCTGATCAGACTTTGTCCAAGCATCCATGCTTTCTGTTTCTTCAGAGTCATGGACCTCCTTGCCAGTGCTTATTAACAGAGGAAAGGGTTATGACTGTATGCATTTTGGACTCCAGGATCTTACTGATTTTAGTCACAAGAAAAAGAACTTAAAGGAAAAATGCATAATATCAAAAGAACTTATAGGAAATATGGAAAATATAATTTCACATTGAAATGTTATTGCTGAATAAGAAGTGAGCGCAGTGACTTGAGGGTCTCCAACCCTACTGTGTCAGGCTCTGAGATGCAAGAGACTAAACCAAGTTCCCATTTAGTTTGTTTCTCTGTGGGGAGAGGTGGGGTGTGACTGCTATTTTCCAGACTTCTGCACTTGTACTAGCTTCCTTATTGAGAATCTGGAAGCTGCAATCAAGGTAGAGCTTCAGGGAAGGGAGAGGTTAAGGACTGGGAGCTCAAGGGCGTCTTGTCAGTGAGCTCTAGTTAGGAAACAGGCCTGTTTTGGCTCCTGCACTTCCTTCTCTCCCTAGAGCTCTGCCTGTCAGAAACGCCTTCCCACACACCACAGCTCTGCTATTTGCCAGAGAATTGCGGGGGAAAGGGGCTTTTCCTGTCTGTGTGCTGAGGCTCAGCCAGCTCTCAGACTGTGGTTTTCTCTGGAGCCTGGAGCCCATTTGCTGTGGCTTTGTGTAGTTTCTACCCGAGGAGAAGCTGAGGACAAACTCAGTGAAGGGCACTGCTCCCAGGGTCACACTGAGGGCTCTTCCCCTCATCTCCTATCACTGGCCTCTAGATGGCAAATTACAGTAATTTCACGAATATAAGCCGCACTTTTTTCATTGAAGACTCCAGCCTACCCCAGCGGTGCGGCTTATATTCAGGTGCGGCTTATAATCGTGAAATTACTGTACAAGGTTCCGGCATTGCCTCTGTGCTGGGCATCTGACTGACTTCGAGGAAAGACAAAGCAGAACTCCCAGCAGGTTGTTCCTTCCTGAGGAGAGTTTAGCAGTCTGTAGAGCTCCCATAGAGGAAATATTCTCTACTGCCTGCTTTGCCAGGCCATTGCTCAGTTCTCCAGTGTCTTGTAACATGCAGATCCTTTTGTTCCCTGTGTTATATCTCCAACATGCTTACTCTCCCACATGCTGTATGAATAGAAATATTTTCTGTTCCCTGATATTACTGGGGATTTTCTTTTCGTCAGAGGTGGACTTAAAGTTCCTTTTTCAGATGAAGGTACCCTAGAGCTTTTCTGTTATTCCAAGTACCTACACAATTAGACCAAATAAGTAGCATTGTATCATCTTCCCCATAACCTTATTCTTCCTAGAACTATGTCTCAATCTTACCTCCCACATAAAGAATAATTTAGCAAGATAATGCAGAAAATCAATGTAATGAAATCTTCTTTGTGGGTGGAAGCCCACTGCAAGATGCAATTGAGGGTTGGGCCTCTTGTTTTTAAATCCAGAATAGTAGAATTCTGTGTCAGTAGTGGGGTTGTCTGCCTTCCTAGAAGCTAGTCCTGGCTTCCAAGAGCATACAATTCACTGACTTAACAACTTGACTCTTTATGTGTGGGACTTCCCCTGGAGCCCTGTGGTTGCCTTCGCCAGGCAGATAATATCCCTCACAAAAATGTCACCCACCTCCATCAGCATTCTCAGCAATGTTCACAGAGGTAATCACCAATTACTATGGGATTTTTATTTTTTTTTTTTTTACCCAGGCTGTTTTGGCCAACTACTCACAATCCAGCACCAGTCATATATCTATGCCAACTGGCTCTGATGCCCACAAGACATCAAATGCCACTTCCAGTATTCAGAAGGCAGCCAGTTTGCACAAAGTGATGCCATCCCAGAGTACAGCTCCTCAGCTGGTTCCAAAGCCTCCAAGAAACCACAGACAGGCAGTGATCAGAAAGGCTGCAGCCCAGAGGATTTCCAAGTAAGTTTTATCTCTTCCATCCACAATAGGGAGTTGGCACTGATTCCCCTGAAAGTGAATATTGGAGAAGAAACTGTCTACATCTGACTCTGACAGATCTTTTGGCTGTGCTATCTAGGATAAATCTCAGAATAACCTGAGGTGTATATACTGAAATAAGCATTGCACTATGTTGCAGTTGTGTGTTGCACAAGGTTATGGAAGGTAACTGTAACATCATACAAAGGTAAGGACATAGGAACTGTCAGATTGATCCCAGAGTGGGATTCAATAACGTGAGTACAGGTTGCTAGTGGCATTTTAGATGCCCTGGGCTATTCCACCTGACTTCCAGCTGCTCTTCCAGATGAGTATAGGTCTTCTGTAGATTTTGTTTTGTAACTGTCAGTCCCATGCAGAAGTCTCAAATAGCTTGAGGGCACTAATTTATTGTACATATACATATAGGTACTTAAGTCACTCCCTCTGTCTAATCTTTGATGGCGGCTAGAATCTGGTGGGTCAGAAGAGGGTGCCAAAAACAAAGCCAGAACAAAGCAATTCAATACCTTTAACAATATAATCTGCCCCTGAGCCAAGTTTTCCCATAAATTTAACATACCATGTTGGATTTAGGCCTTCAAGCACAAGTGTTTATTTCATTTGAAATGTTTATATTGTGCCTGATGTAATGATAGCTTTTCTCATTAACTGCAGAAATCCTTCTTTTAACTTTTAGTAAGCTTTTAGTTAAATAATGCTTGCTATTTTAAGGTAAGTGGATGGATTTGGCAGTTATCTTTATAAACAAATGCTATCTTTAAAAACAAACAAAAATACTTACTATGAAATTTTGCTTACTGATTGTAAGTTTCCTTCCTTTCCGTTTCTTGGTATGTCTTCTGTTTTGTGCATTATGAGAAAATGTGAGCAAGGCTTCTGGGTTTTCAGCTTCCTCAACTCTCTGTTTATCTCCTCTTAAATGGTAGAACTGCTGTAGTCTAAATCCTTCATCAGGTTTTTTCTCATATATCCTCAGACTTGTTTCATCCTGAAAAATTGATTTCATAACTTCCTTCCTTGTACTTACTGTACAGCCAGAAGAGTTGTAAAGCTTTCAGAGCAAGCTCCTGTGAGGTTTCCTGATTCTGTTTTCACTTCCTGTTTAAAGAGAGAAGTTTTAGTTTTAGATTACTGATGAAAGACACCTTATGAAGATGCAGTCACTATGTGTGAATCAAATCTGGAACTGCAAGATGTATTTAAGGAACTTGGACAGAACTGCTTTGGGGAAGTTTGTGTATTTGCTGCCTGTACTCTTGCTATCTTAAGAGATAGCACACAGAGTTAATGCCCCAAAACTATTTAAAAAGAAAACAAGATGTTAGTAAATTTTGTCAGCTCAGCAAATGCTGATGTGAGCATCAGGTCTGGCAGGTATGCTCCGATAGCTTTGCTGTCTGACTTCTTTCATGTTGGGTGGCTCTTGTTAGTACAGGTGACAGGCTGTGTCAGTGGGTTTCTCTGCTGGGCAGCAGGGATGTGTATTTGAAGATGCCGGTGAGCTGTGCTCACTTCTTGGCAATGGAAATGTTTATCCTTGTGAGATGGAATTGCAGCTCCTTGGACAGACTTTACTTTGCTGCATTTTTGTGGTTTCTGCTGTGTGACAGGCAGGAGTGTGGGAAAACCGGAAAAAGTTCAGCACCAAAAATGCACAGAAGGGGGAAAAAAAGCAAAAGATTCCTTCAGAATTTCAGAAAACTAATCCAAGTATTGAAGGCTGCAGGGAGCCGCTCCGGAAATATTTTCCAAGTTGCCTTTCAGTCTCCAACATAAGGCTCCAAACCCATTCTTGCCATTCATGGGATCTTGCAGTAACATTTTTTCACTTACATGGAAAACAACCGTGCCTAGCTATATTTCCAGCACACTGAGAGCTGATCATTTAAAAACTGCTATGTCTTAGACTAATTTAATCCATTCATTGTTGTCAGGAAAAGACCAGATACACATCTGCAGAGAGGAGAGAATGGAGAAAAGCCTCTGTGTCAAAGGAATATAGACTAGAGAGGAAAAAGATGTCTTGCATGCTCCAGCCTGTTTTCTACAGTCCCTGATAATTTGTACAGAGTATTTTCAAACACATTGTGTAGTTTGCTTTCAAAAAAGTCCAGTGGTAGAAACTCTACTGTGCGCTATAAAAATCTGTTTAAGAATCTAGACAACCTTTTAATCAGCTAGTTTCTCCTGATGCATTATCTGAATTTTTTCTTTGTTTCAGCCTGTTGTACCTTGTTCCTCCTTCCTGAACCTTAAACACTTTCTCATGTAAATACTTTCCGTCTTTTGAATATCCTTTAACTTCTTGGAGTAACCTAATTTTGCTCAGACTTGTTGAGGTTTTGTTAACCTCAGATGGTAGCTCTACCTGCCAAGTCCTTAATTGTCTTGAATTTACTTGTTTTCTTCAGTTTGTCAGAGTGCTTGGACTGTGGCACCCAAAATTGTACTTTTCTGGTGAGACTACCATGTTCTTAGGTTATGACATGGCAAATATCCCTCTCCGTAACATCTTTTTGGCTGCCTTATTTTTCTGTCAGGTCACTTTTGATTTGCTGCCTTCTCTCACTTCCTAATACTTCTTGGCTGCTTTTCTGATCTCTTTCCTCAGAGAGGATCTCAGGGCTATGTATTATTCCTACAAGACTCACTGAAACGAATCACATTCTCTTGTTAAGGCTCTCACATTCTTTCTCCCCCCATATATTTCAGTAAGCCAGGCCTTATTTCTGTTTGCTCTTGCACTGCCCAGCTTCTGTTTCACATCTTAATAAAGATCATCTTTTTAAAGTTGTTTCTAGAATTTCTCCAGAGACATGGCCATGGTGACAAAACTAAAGTCAACTTCGTTTCTTTGGCCTATCTCCTCCTTTCATGCGTTACCAATTCTCTCCCAGCCAACACACATGGCTTCCAGAAGAGGAAGAAACAAGAAGTAGAAAACTCAGATACAAACAGAATGAGATGCTTAAGATGAACATTACTGACTAATTAAAAAACTGTCTAGTAACTTGGACACTTTCCTGGTTGAAGCATAAAGGAAAAAAGTAATGGAACAGCCAGACAACTCAGTCTTGTTTTTTCAGTTCCTGGCTTCTCTTGTTTTTGTAAAAGATGGGGGGTTGACCTTATAATGGATTGTGCCCAAAGCAGACTCCTTGCTTAAACTAGCAGAGTGGAAAACTGTGGCCCATATTAAGGTGTGGAAAAAGACTAACTGGGAGAAATGGTTTAGTATGCAGCTCTATGCTGAAATATAGTGCCATAAAATGGTGTCATGGACCTCCATAGTTTCGATTAAATGTGCTCGTATCTCTAATAGATAGTTGCTAACACAACAAGCTCTTTTTTCTTTCCCAGAATCAGACTCGGTCTTTCCCCCTGCTCATGTTGCTATTACTATTGACAGGTCTATGAACCATGAAGAGACTTGATGATATTTTGAGATAGATATCACAGATACAGTATTTATAAGCTATAGGATGAAGCACATGTTCCCTGGAAGCAGTATTTGGTGTCTGGAATCTTCACATTACAGATGACAGCATGCAAAGTAGAAAAATACATTAGTTCAACTGTTCGCCCGAGTGGACTGGTGGTAGATGAAAAATGCCTCTGCTTTTAGGAATGACTAAGTCATACCAGATATACATTTCTGTGCTATCATTCATGTAGTAACTTTTCAGAAACCTTCTCTCTGTGACAGTGTCAAGAAGAATAAGGCTTTGAGCAACCTCTGACCATCAGTCAAAAGAAAACATCTCAGAAAAATTGATCTGTCAATATTAGATCACTGTATATAAGGAGAGGAAATGCTAGGTAGGGAAAAGGAGCATATTGCTCACAATGTTGTCAGAGAGAGACCAAGAAGATCACCAAGATTTGCCAGCAGTAGACTGGAACATTACAAACTGTTGGGGATATTGATCAGCTTGTCATAATTTCCTGTACTGAACATCTCTGTAAATGTCATAACAGCTCTATTCAGAAAGCCTTTTGAAATAAATCTTCAAGTCCCACCACTGCAGTACAAAAATCTTTCTACCATGTTCTCTTTTGTTTTACATGGTGCCAGCAGTAGAAGAGCCAAAGTTCTTCTCTGTTGAAACTAGTACAGAAATAGGGTAGAGGGGATCCATTTCTCCAGGGTTCAGGAAATCTATCCCAGAGTGGGGAGGAGTCCTGACTGCAGCTGGACACAGAAGTAGCCAGCTTTTCTAGGATACACTGGCCAAGCCTAGCAAATGTGCCAAAAGCAGATGCTGATCACAGAGCGAGCCCTGTAAAACACTATGGCTCTGTTTTGTATCCTGTCTCGCCCATGCATGAAGTGTCTTTAGTGAGCTGGGTACATCACACACATAAAGTGAGTGCCCACTGAAAAGAGGACAGGCAGCAGAACACACATCTAACAGTTACTGGAACCCCTTTGACTGTTTTGCTACTGCTGTACTATAGCACACTTGTTTTATCAACTCCTGAATATCTGGGTTAATCAGGCTGCCTGACCCTTAGACATTTTTGGCAGTAAAAGCAGTGCATCTGAGAGACATGCCTTGATTTAACACCCTGACACAGCTGGGCTCACTAGACCTGTAGCTTGTAGCCCTTGGCTAGCCTCAGATCATACACACAGATAGGCATGCAGGGGTACCCTGTCCAAGAACAACAAAGAGGAACAAGCCTCCCTGACTCTGGGTTTTTACATCGGTTGCTGTCCTCTTGTCAAACCTGGGCTTTTTGTAATGTGAGTATGTTAGTGTCAGATCTGTCTGGTTCCGCTGGACCTTAAGATGCATCTGTAGCGTTCCAGAGATTGTTAAAACAAAGGTTTTCAAAATTCAGTCAAAAAGGTATTTCTCTTTCACCTATGGAACAGCATTTGCAGTCCAAAGCTGGGCTACTGCTAGTCAAGTGCCTAAATTAAGGAAGCCAGTATCAGTCCTGAAGAGGAGTTAGCTGTATAGGAGATAGAGAAGAGCAGTGACAGATTTAAATGGATTTAAAAGTTGGGACTTTTTTTGTTAGTATTGAAGAAGAAATGGTGAACGTAACAATGGATTGCACTGGAAAAGTGGAAGCAAAAACAACACAGACATTAAAAGTAGGGAACTGAGAAAACACAGTAGGATTTCAGCCAACCCAAGGAGGAGGAAAGTGGAAGGGGATTACCTCAGTTAAAGCAGTGAGTATGTTCTGGCACTGAAGCTTCCATCAGAACAGCACTGAGCGCATGAGGAAGTGAGCTTAGCATGGTGGGAGATCCCAGGAACAGAGCTGAGAATGAGCTCTCAGAATCAGGTGCCTGTTGAAACTGCAAGAGTCAAGGTACCCAACATTGTGGGTAGGCAGGGAAGAAGGGCAAGTCTGTAGAGATAAATTCTCTGAATAATGAGGTAGAAGAGTGACTGTTCTCTGTTTCGCTTTTTTATTGTTATTGAACTTTCAGGCATTCTTGATTACTTTTTCGACTCCTAGTCTTGCATTATGCTTTCAGAAGGGTGAGCTGAATGTGGCTGTCAGTTGTGCTAAGAAAGTGGGCTAGTTCATTATGAACATGGAACCTCTATGTAATGAGCATAAAGAGCCATCTCAGATCAGGGATTCTCAGCTCCCAGAGGGACCATGCAATATCAGCGCAAAAAACCCTCATAAGTACAGATCCCAAATTCTCTCCAAGAGACAGTAAACACAAAAATAGGCACCTCATTTGCCAATAGCATTTCCAGTTAAGGCTGATTGAAGTAAGGGGTTGTGGCACGCAGATGTATCTGCATCCCTCTCCCTTCATGTATGGACTCCAGTGCATTTCACTGAAAAAACTTCTAGCTGTCAGAAACACCTGGGTTACTGGCAACTTGCTGACCTTGAAATCTGGAAGCAAAAGGTTTCAGATAAAACCATAGAAACTGCACGTGTTTTAACAGTGAATTACAGTTTAAACAGTGAATAACAGTCTGTTAGTTTTCAGGGCATCCCATGGGGATTGGAGATTATGATGCTCTTCAGGGGAAGAGCTGACAGCAGCTGTAACACTGCAGAGCTGAGAGTGAAGAAGGGCTCTGGCAGAGATGAGTACACACAGAAGTCTGTAGTGTTCAGAAATGAATTTAGCTGAAGGGAAGAAAAGCAAGGAAGAATGAGGGAGGAGAGGACAAACCAGGAATAAATGTATAATTGCATAGATTTTTAAGGACAGAATAGATTCTTGCAGCTGCATGACTTGCCCTTCTCTTGTGAGTAGACCCAATTTTTCTGTAGGAGAACACAGTCTCCATTTGGTAATGAATCTTTGTGAGATAAAGTGCAGCTGTAGTCTACAGAGTACGGTTTTGCTGCAACTCAGGGGCTGAGATCAATGCAGAAGGATTTACATAAGGTATCTGCTTGAGGAATGGCACCCGATTACTGAAAGTTAGATGCATCCCATGTGTCTCAGTTTGCAAGATAAGTGCGAAATCTTGGCTAAAAGAGCTCTCTCTGCTGAGGCAATATGCAAGGACTTAACTCTTGAATTTAGCGTGTTTTGACAGCGTGTGCATTTCTGTGCAACAGTTGCTTAATACTTTAATTCAAATCGTTGGACTTAGAAGACCACAGCATTACTAGTTGCGATGTATGTTGGTGGTCCAATACCATTTACTATCTTCTTCATTCTTCAGCATCAGCTTCCAAGGCATGTGAGACAATTAAGTGTTTTAATCACATCAAAGTTTTCTTGGTGGCTTGACTGTTCATTTGTGTTGCTCTGCTTTTTTGGAGTGAGTTGCTGTCACTGCATTTTTCCTACCATGTTCAGGCACAGCTTCATGGTTACAGTCCCAGTGAGATTATGTAAACTTGGGGAATTCTCAAAGACTTTTATTCTTCTTTGCTCTGTAATTTCTTATCTGTGTTTGATTTTATGGTTTTACTTCTTAGAGTCACCTCCACTGAAAAGCAACTGAATGGATTCCAGAACAGCCTTCACAGTTCTGCATCCTGTGAGCCAGGGCCATATTCCACAGGTGAGTAACAGTGCCGAAGACCATGAAAGTGGAGATGGGCATGCTGGGGTACTTTCATCTTTTTCAAGAACTGGCAAGAATAAAACTATCAGCAAGAAGAAACACAGCTGTCTCCTGTACATGTAGTGGTTCCTAGGTAACAGTCTGTGTTCAGCTGTGCAGGGAATTTATACCCCTTGGGATTAAAAAAGACTGAACAGAAGGAAGCAAAGGCTGAATTTCATAGAATTGGAAGACCCCTTAAAATATGGCTTTGGAGCAAAAAAACCACCTTGGCTCAAATGGTTCCTTTTTGCTTTAGACTTTGGCTCAAGATGCTCTCTTGTTTAAGCTTGGCCTGTAATGAAGCGCGAGGACATTCTTTACATTTTTCTTTAGTCTTGAAGAAAAGCTCTTAGTACAGAAAGACATAGCTGAGACTTGTGAATCAGCTGCAAAGTGAAGTCAATCAGTAGAGGTGAAAGTATCTGATAGAAAATCACTGAGAGTTACAGAATCAAATCTTCATCATTCCCTAGTGCCTAATTAATTCAAACAGGATCATCTGCTGATAAATTCTCAGCAAATGAGAACCCAATCAGTTTTAAATTTATGCAGACCTGTTGGTAGGTAGAGCATAGTCTTGTAAATCCATACTACCCATGACTCACAGTAATTTGTTATAGCGCTGTAGTGGAATATATGGACACATTAATGCTTTGAAAAATTACGTTTTTGATCTTCTATTTTGTAGTGGTACTTTGAAAACATGACTTAAGTGTCACTAATGCAGTAATCTCTGTGTTTTCAGAGGCTGAAAGAAAAGTTTGTGGAGGGGTGAACTGCAGAGTTCGTCTCTTGGATATTTCTCTCTGAAACTTAAAATGTGACATTTTCATTATTTTTATCAGTGTTTTTTTTGCCAATCCTCTCGGACAAACATTCAACTAATGCTCTTAACATACAGTTCCAATGATCATGGGAACATGACAGTGTACCCTGGCATATAATGGGATTATCAAAATAATTAAAAATAAATAAAATTATGTTTGCCCTGTGTTATATGTGTTATATATCAAAAGTTTTGGTCTACTGTATAGGGCAATTAAAGTTTTTAGTACAGTATATAAAGCAAGGTTACACCTAAATTTAAAAGTAAATGTAAAAATTGAGTTCTCAATATATTGACAAAACTGGTTTATTGAGTGGACTTACATGAAGGTGTTCGTGTGGTGAATTCTGCCTTCTTTTTCACATTTTCAAGAGTGCTGTTACAGTTACCACTCTGTAATTTTAACCTTTCCAAGAGGATCTCTCTATCTCCTCTGGATACTGTTATGTGTTTCCATGATAACTGTAGGTAGCATTTTGCTATCATTCCCCATTTCTGTGAATACCTACTCAGTGCATGCATGAAGATGGATAATTATATTAATGATGGTATGCAACAGAGGAATAACAGAGGCTAGATAACAACTGCAAAGTTCAGAGTAGTCTGCGAATACTTGTAATCCAGTGAGAATTGAGAACTTCAGCTCATGTTTCCTTCTGTAGAACTGGTCTAGCTGCATTGTGCTAAGCTACCCTCTCTGAAGCTGAAACAAAGGGTTAGCCTGCTATTTAACTAAGAGTATCAGGGCTTAAGCAAAGCCCAGGTTTGGCTAGGGGTAGGCAAGTAGAACCACGATGGGTGGGTCACTCAAAGCTTCCTTGCTGCTAGAACAGGGATATAGCTCCAAGAACAGTGCTAAATATTGCCATGATTAAATTAACTAAAGCAAAGTGTTTGTTCTTGGAAACAATATTTTCTTCAACTTTGCACCAAGCCCCTGGTATGTGTCAGAGGCTGTTGTGCCCAGTTTATGCATCTCAGAAACTCCTCTGCAGTAGTAGTCCTTGCTGCAGGAACAGCTGTTTCTCTTCTTCACTCTCTCCATTGATTGCTTACACTAAGGCCCCGATTTTCCCTCTGCAGCAGTTTACTTGGGGTTACTGTTTCACATGTGTTTAGTAACTTAGATACCAACTAGAAAGGTTGGACACCCAAGTCATGAAGAAAATCACAGAATAAACTGCAAGCATTTAAAGACAGAAGGCTGTGAAAAGCTGCAGATACAAAAGAGGAACCAGGCAGGACCTCTATATAAACACATACAGATGTTCAAAAATGTCTGAGAAGCTTGAATAGGCCTTCTTGTCTAACAGCCTGTCTGAGAATAGTTACA
This sequence comes from Sialia sialis, assembly GCA_009812075.1. Taxonomy (NCBI): domain Eukaryota; kingdom Metazoa; phylum Chordata; class Aves; order Passeriformes; family Turdidae; genus Sialia; species Sialia sialis. The sequence continues at coordinate 7,629,836 of VRYO01001269.1, read as the reverse complement.
GGTCTCTGTGAAGAAGCATAAAGATTTCATGAGTGATCTTACCTCAAGCCAGGATAATGCTCAATGGAAGAGAGAATCAGGGAGTATGGAAACGTTTAACTAGAACGTCCAGAAGACAGTTCATTAGTGCTGCAACTGTAAAATAGCAGTTGTAGACTCTTGTGCAGTGGGTTCAGGCTCTCGAGAGCAGATCCTTTGAAATAAAAGGGAAAATAAAAGTCAACATTTCTGCAAAGTAGCTCAGGATTCTCAAACAAGCCACCAGTACAATGAAAGTAGCCTCATCCTCATTGCATAGAGAGGCAGAAGTTATGGGAGCTGTCTGTCACTGGTGTAATGAGAGAGAAGGCAGAGAGCCTCATGACTGTACAGACAGGAAGCTAAGTTTGCAAATGGGGTTATTTGTAGTGTCTGAAGAGACAAGTTCTTAGCAAAACTTGTGGTAGTTTAAAAGGATTTATTCTAATAAAGAAATACTAAGAATTATACCTCTAGGGAACATGTAAATTGCTAGTGGCCTGAGTTTTTACTGAGCACCCAGCCGCTAGTGGGTTTCTGCTTTTTTTATTCTGTTTTACTTTGAGGGTCCCTCAGTATTACACGGATTGCTTCCTGTTTCATGGAGTTTAGCAATTCAATTAGTGTTATTGAAACAGGGTGATTTTGAATTAAGGAACGAGTTCTCTTTTCAAAGTCTTATTCAGAGCATAGTTTTCTGAGTAACAGCTAAGTATTGTGGTTGGTTGTTCAGGTCCAGGTTGTCTTTAGGAGGCTGTGCTTGATATATGGAGGCTGGGCTTGAATTCAGATGATGGTCAGACTGGTCATTTTTGTTTTACTGTCTATTTTAAGAATGCAAGGTGAATGGAGACATTTTGCTGTGTTTTGCTAGTTTATTTTCCTTTCCTCTCTAATGGCATTAGGTAAATAGTGTATGAATTTGTTTTCTCAAGAAAGTGAAGGTCTACGAAGAAAAAGATGTCATTTTTCCACCAGAATTTAATTTTTGAACAAGCTGACAAGAAATATCAAGAAATTTTTTGTAATTATGTGTCAATCTCAAGGTTAGAAATTAATTCTATTTATTATTTTTCATTTTTGAAAGTGATAACACAAAGGCGGTTTTGGGGAGACTAGAGGATGAAAAGCACTTTATGAAAACAGCATTGTCCCAAGCAGCTTCTCTGTTCCTGAGTCTGCAAGGGCCTGGAGATAGGAACAATCTACAAGTATAGTTAACCCTTCAGTGCAGCTAGAGAGGATGCTCAAGTTGATTTTATTTGGTTTGGTTTGATTTCCAAAGGTTAACAGCAACTGTTGAGATGCTGTGTGAATGACACCCATGTTCTGTAAGCTTTTGTCCTTCATTTGCTGCAAGTTTCTTAAGAGTTTGTGACATTTTAAATGCTTCAGAAGACAGAACACCTCTGGGGTTCTGTTTTGCTATGACAAAAACATAATGTACTAATAAACTATATAATTACAAACAAACATGAATCATGACTAAAACTGGGCAAGACTGGTGCCTGGCTCCAAACTTGACAGGACCTTCATCTTTCCATAAACAGACTGATTAACATTAATGCAGTTTTATTGTGTTGATGTTTATTTCACTAGTGTCCACATAACTTTTCCACCGTGTTCTGCTGAGAGGAGAAAAAACATTAGAATTAGGGGAAGTAAAAATTAATAATATACATTTCAAGTTTGACAGTGAAGACCGCTAATTCCTGCAGTCTTGGATCTCTATCTAGTCTGGTTGAAAAGAGGAGTCTAAAACTAATTTATTTGTATTTTAGTTTTCTAGAGAATACTTGGTGTAGAAAGTAAGTGTCAAAACTCAGTCTGAAACTGGAATGAAACTTTTTGAGCTAGTTGGTATAGGCTTGATTTTATTTCCCATGATTCTGAGTTCTCAGTAGCTCTGCGTAGTTGCAGGATAATGAACAGTTGTCTGTTTATTTTAGACGTTCACCTGCCCCCATATCTGCATGAATGCCAAGTCCAGAAAGCATGCAACTCTTTGAAATTGTGTGTTGTCATCTGTAAGGGCTTAAAACTCCATCCTGAACTGCAAAGAGACTAGAAGAGTATGGGGATTAATAAAATGGTTTGGATCTAATCCATGTAGAAGGCAGACTGCTATTCTTCATTTTCTAGTGATAACCCTCTGCTAAGGTGGAGAGCAATGTCTTAATGTCATATGGAAGCAGTGTGGTCCAGTATGGAGCAATGAATGTAGCCTGCTTGTAAGCTAGTGACAGTAACAAGCACTTTTGTACTTCTCACCATCTAGCATGCTCCAGATTTTTTTCATTTTACAGAAAATCTGCAAGTAGACTCTGTGTTTCTGAAGTTTTTAATATCCAAGATTATTGTATGGACCTTTAAAACAAGGTCATATTTTTATATATCATGTTATTGGAGACTTGAAATTAGAGTTAGCATTGGAGGTGCTAAGTCTTGACTGGCTGTTGTCTACCCACTGCTTGAATATTATTCTTGAAATGCAGCCTCTTAAGATTCCTTTAGCAGGTATGCAAATGTACAAACTTATAAATTGTCCTGATCCAGGGAAAAAAAAAGGCAAGTAAACACAGCAGGCATATAAACAAGAAACATACAATCACTTCATATTTTTTGCCAGATCTAAACAAACAAATGGCGCAGTTTGGAGATCTTTTATCAATGAGAATCTCTCAAGTCTCTTGGAGCATAAAGGGTGGGGATTGGATGTAATATGTCCTGTTACCACTGTGCATGGCCTGTGTTAGACTTCCAGCCATTTGTTACTGTGGGGTGGAATTCCCAGCTGCCCAGCCTTGTCCAGGCTTCCTCAGCTTCTGCCAGGTTCCCTGCAGCCTTGGAAAGCAGTAGATTGTTGAACACCAATGTATTTATTTTTATGTTGTTACCACATTCCCAGGAGGAACCTTGACTATGATTTCAGCTGGTCTCACCACACTGTCCAAATCCTTCATCAGGAGCAGCTGGGAAAAAAAGTCACTCAGGTTTCTACACAGCACATTGCTGGTACGCTGCCTCCCTCTCGCTAATCCTGTTAATTCCAGTCTTCATTTGCCACCCTCCTGGTTCTCTGCGTTGTTGCTGTGACTGACTGCACAAATGGTCTTCACTTTAAAAGATGACCTTGAAATGGGCACCTCGGGTAACCTCTACCTCAGACTGCTTTGACTACTGAGGCACAAGGTATCTTATGACACAAAAGAGCAACTTTTGATGTCACCTCGTTACTTAATCCTAGTCTGGGACTAGAGTGAGGATGAGCTCTTCCCCATAAATCCTTTCAGAACTACCTGTTTGGCTGAGAAGCTCTGGGTAGGTCATCGAAGAGGGAGCTGCTGCGTGATATCCATCACTTTGCATCAAACTTTTCTGGTGTGGTCTCTTGCCCTTTGTTAACAGCAGTTCTGTCAGTATCTGTCTGTAATGCTGTCTCCGTGCAGAGAAAGGATCATTGAGAAACAGAATCATGCTTTTATCATATTTTGGAAAGCAGTGGAGCTTGAGTTGAATCCTACTATTGTGCCTCCCATTTTGGGAGGGCAAAGAATCAGTTACAGTGGAGGATATTTAGTTGCACATTTGTTCTTATAGTTATCTTCCTAAAGCCATTGGTTTTTTATGCATCACAAAAACATCCTGAGTAATTTCTCTTTTACCCCTACTGACTTCCACAGTTTTATAAAGAGGGCACACAGGAAGGGGATAAAAATAATTTCACTCGCTGCTTTAGGTGATGAATCTGTCCCAGGTCTGATAATGACACGCAAGCCTGTAGTACCAGATGGGCAAGAAGAGTAAAGAGGCTTTCTTTTTTACTCCATTTCTTAGTACTCTTTGAAGGGTTAGGGAACCATTATCTTATGACTAACAATGAGCAAATACTGATGTTTCAAATAAGTACCTCTGAAATAGATACAAGTTATGAACAGGACATGACTATGTTTGAGTTTACCCAGTTCTGAAAAAAGTATGTGTAAGTCTTACTAAGTTTCAGCAGAGTGCAAAGTTCTGCCAGAACCAGCATTCCAGGCCCTTCTCAGATGATGTTAACAAGATAATATCCAGCTCAGCCATTGCCTCTCAGATAGAACTGAGGGTCAGTGTTCACTTCTAATCAACAGAAATGATGTTTATTCCTTGTGAGAACAACCTGCCTCTCACAGCTTTACTCAACCTTTTGCCTTTCTTTTGTGAAGGGAAGGAGCTTTTTCCTGTTACTGCTGATCTCATGCCACTGAAAGGACATTCCACATCTCAGGACTCTTCCTGAGAAAGCAGGAGAAAATAAAAAGAACAGTCTTTAGAATCAGCTTCCCTGTCTAAGAGCTAGAACTCAGTTTGAATTTTAGGAGCCTTCACTTCTGACAAACTCTAAAGCATGATAAGTGATGATTGCAGGCAGTTGGCATTTTTGCCTGACAGAGGCTGGGTGTTGTTTGTTCTTAGTAGTGAGGTGATGGCAAACTGCCTGCATTTCCTTGCTGTGTTGGAAATGTCATTCAAGATCAGGTGTGCAAAGACTGGGGAGAGGTTATATAATGCTTTGGCTGCTTCTGTCTCACATCTGGTCCTTTGGCATTAAGCTACCTATAGAGGGGATGCCTTTGCCCATCCAAATTGGATTTTGTTTTAATCTAGCATTGTTTTATTGAGGCTAAAAATAGAAGCCAAAATGTGTGTGAATAGGTTAAAATGTGTGTCTGAAGTTATGAAATGAAATGTGGGGAAGAGTCAGAGAAGAGAACCACAGTGAGAGATGACTAAGATAAATCAGAAAGCAAACTGTCAGTACATGAGTGCATTAGCAGTTGGGATGAATTGTGTGGTGTCTTTAACATGGAGAGCAGGAAGGCTGATGTTGACTTCCACTGATATTTCTCTACTTGTCAATGAGTCTGTTTACTGCTTTCTTATGCAGGATGACTTCTCAGGGATGCAGTTGTATGTACTGTGTGCAGTTGTATGTATGGAATGTAGTTGTATGTGTATGTATATCATGACATTCACATCACGCTCCCCACACACACTCAGGCATCCACACCTCCGCAGCCCCCAAGAAAATTTTCATGATTTGGAGCTGCTGCTTTCCCGGTCCAGCAAGTCAGGTGGAAATTGTGCCCAAAATATGGGAGAGGGAAGGCTGGCTTTCTGTTGTCAGCTGTCCTGGCTTGCTATTAGTGTCAGTCACACGTAGATATAAATAAACCCCATGTATTTATTGCCTTTCTTAGTTATACTGTGTATAATCCAGAGAATGCTGGGCATAATTCTAAGATCAGAAATTCATTCTAGGTTAAAAAAAAAAGTCTGAATTTCTTGAATAATCTTAGCTTTTCAAGGAGAAAGGAAGTTCTTGTTTTCAACATTAGATTCAGGAGACTTCAGTATGCTGCTCAGTTCTCCCACAAACTTTCTGTGGGTAAGATGAAAAAGTCCAAACTAGCTGTAAAAAAATATTAGAATGTGTTCCTGACCCAGTACTGTCATCTAGCCTTGTGCTTATCTCTGTCTTACTCCTGCAGCTCGGAAACACAGCAGATCATGTGCTGGTTTGTGAGCAAGGCTATATACATCTGTGCTGGGAAAGTCTGTGTGGCACTGAATATTAGTGTGCAGATATCTCTTAAATGACTTCATGCAACTCCTTTGATTTTGTTGTGACTCAGAATCACGTCCATAAAAGAGAGGTAATCTTTTTCTTCCCACTGTGACTGTTCTGAGTTTTTGAGGTGCAGTCATGGATGACATAATAGTGTGTAAACATGTGGACAGACATAGGGCAGATAATTTGACACCTCCTGGCAGGCAGAGAATAAAGGAGGCTCATACTGTTGTATGTGGTGATTCACTGCAGTGACTCTTTATCACTGGAGACAGTCAACCCTATATGTTGGCTTCTGTCAGCAATGAGCTCTTTTTCTTCCTCCTATTCAACCAGAACCTTCATCTACTCAACTACAAGGAGGTGGAATCCTCACCACTAGCTTTGAAGTGATAAAACTTCAGAGAATTATAATTATGAAATTACTGAATTGGCAACAAGCTGCACTCTTGTTAGGAAGTTACATATTTACTTGTAGGCATAGGAATGCCCCTCTCTGTGCAGAGCTCTCAAGGTAATCATACAAGAACTTAAGGAAAGTGATTTTAACTCAGTTTGTGACAAAAGACAAACTGTGCTATGCATTTCTGTATGAATAGGAAGGCTCAAACATCTTCAAAACAGGAAAATGAGGTTGAAGTTGACTGCCTTCTCTCATGTGCCTTTGTTTCCTTAATTTCAGCATATTTCCAAGGGATATGTTTCTGGACTGGTATGCTATCTTAATGCACATGGTTGACAGTTTGATTCCTAAATCAGTTTTCAAACTTTCTGTGCAGTGACATAGTTGGCAATTCCACTTTCTAAACATCTTTCCAGATCCTCTGTGCTCTGTGATGTTTGGCTCTATGCTGAACTTTCAAGGAGAGTGTATTTTCTTTAAATATAGCAATATTTTTAATAAACAGCTCTCAACAAATGTCACTCATGTTTAGGAGAAAGCTGATGTGCCAGATACACTGGACAAGCTTTACCTACTAGATTTGCTGTAAAACGCGAACTGTCGAAAATAAACTTGGTACATTTCTAAGTGTTTTGGATTTTTCTTTTTGAAGAGCTGTCTAAGGATGTTTAAGTAAATGAAGTGAAGATTTGACATTTGACAAAAGACATTGATGTTTTCCCATAATGTGCCTAAGTAGTTAAATGTTGAAGTTATGTAGAAGTCAAAACTGTGTTTTTGTACTAATGGGGAAGGAGGGGTCTAAATTCCATATTCCCGTTTTGTTTCTTTTTATAGATTAATGTTTTCACACCCCTAACTGTCCTGCACCAAGGTCCTCAGCATGTGTTGGAGTGGGGAAGTAGATTCCCATGCAAGCAAATGAGTAAAAGACAAAGAAAGAGAGAACGCATACTGGTATATGGGAAAAAGATTTAGAGGAGGGTGCATGTGAGATGAGTCACATGAGTCAGAAGCAAGAGTGAAGAAAGTATTCTGGTGCTTAAAAAGAATACCAATAGTATTTTTCCACACACTAGCTTACTAAGTTAGGTTTTGTTATACTGGTCTGTGATCTCATCTATTGTGGCAGAGAGGTTGTGTGACAGGGACACCCATGTTTCTGGTGATGGCTGAGATTTGCAGAGCAGTGCAGTAGTTTTCCCCACAGAACAGTCCTCCATGATTACTTGAAATCTATGAGTAAAAAAACCTTTGGTTTTTTTTCCCAGCTTCTGCTCGCAGAGAAGGATTAACACAGAGCTCCAGGTGAGGAATCCCAAGAGTTGTTTCAAGTGTGGGACAAAGGAAGAAGCAGCAGCGGTGGCTTCACACCATCACATTCTCATATCAGCCAAAAAAGAGAGAAGAGGAGGTTTTGGTGAGAGAACAACCCACTGAAAGGAGTATCTAAACATCTGTGAAAGCAGATTGTGGTGATAAACCGGCTGGCAGAGGTGAATGAGTGCTTCTGAGAGTTTCTGCTGCTGAGTCTTTGTCCCTTCCTTCCGTTTCTTCCTGACCACTAACTGTGCGAGAACTTTCTGTAAGACGAGATCTCCCCTGCAGCTGTTCTTCGTGAAGTCCAGGTTTGAACATAAAGTCTCACTTGCTCAGCCATTTCAATCTGTTCTAGTCTGGTAATAGCCAAGATTCCACGCTTTCTTCACATGGCAACCATCAGCAGAGAAAAATATTAGAACATGCGACTGGAGATGTCTGTGTTGGTTGTCATCTTGAATTTTGGCACAGAGCCATAGAAATTAACAGTTTAAATAAAGTAATTTCATTTGTTTGTTTTGGGTATAATTTCAGTCATTAATTCACACGCCCAAAATATTTGCTGTTGTTCTACTGGACAGGATTTTAAATCTCTCTTTGTTTCCCTGTGGTATACTTGTATTATGTGTGGCTTATTTTGTATTTTGATTTCTGCTTGTTTAGACTCTGTAAAGTTTTTTAATTG
>VRYO01001269.1:7535685-7620799 GCA_009812075.1 Sialia sialis | reverse complement strand
GAAATTGTATTGGAGAGAAGATCCATCCATCCTTAAAAATGAAAAGGAAGCAGCTTCAGCTCTGACTCTTTGTTGGTGCCAAGTTAAAGTAAAACTCAGTATTTTGCAACTTCTGCCTTGAACAACAGCAAGGGGTGTGACTGGATCTCAAAGGTGAAAAATCTTCTATTGCTTGAATCAGAGCCTTCAGAGGTTGGATTCAGCATCCTGTTTGATTGCTTTTCTTACTCTGCTTTCCTCTGTCTTTTCTAGTTTGTATAGTCAGTGTTAAGGGATCATTCAAATGTGTTGACAAGTAGATAGTGATCAACCCAGGGGACTGACAGAAGAAACTGTAACAGAGGGGGAAGGTGTTTTCTCTTTAAATGTTTGTGCTCACTCTTGGATTCCACATATTTTTTGTCACTCAAGACCAGATAAATTCTGAGAAGGTTAAATAATTATGTTCATACCTTACTAGTTTCACCATCACTTGCTTCAGGCATGAATTCATAGGACAGAACATGCATTTTTCTATTTCTGGTATACACACACACGACACACTGAATACTTCACTTGTCCAAAATGCAGCTCTCTGATACAGCTGTTCCTTCATTAGCTTATCTTTCATTTCCATAAGACAGTCACAACCAAGTTCACTTTCTTCACATTTTTGTTGGCTCATGATTTGTGAAAGTTTAGTTGCAGAACTTGTTACATCAGACTTGTGCACATTCTCAGCAGCTGTGGGCTTCAAGACCACAGACTTTAGGTCTGTCTTCTCACAGACTACTCTGCTATGCATGGTATTGGCTATCACCTCCAGCTTGGTTAGAGAGGCTATTTCCATATAAGATTTAGCTTCAGTAACTAACAATTCCATTCCTTTCTTCCTCCCAAAGAGTCTGAGTTACCACCATTGCACTGGGTTTTAGGATTGAGTAGCTTGTAGGATATACATCCTTGTGGACCTCTCATGTCTGCTTTTGTCCTCTAGTTGGTTCAGGTTATCACAGCCACTGCTGAAAACTGTAGAGAGGTTTGTAGGATAGAGATTTAGCTAGCTCAGGAGAGGTGGTTGTGTTATAGTAATCATTGTCAGAAGCAATGTTTTTAAATCTTTGTCAAGAAAATTACCGATTAATATTGGCTTATTATGAACACAGGTGAATTATTTTGTCAGCTTTGCAAGTATCACACCCACTCATTTTGGGATAATGATTTGAACTTGCTTACAGACATTTTTCCTGAACTTCTTTGAATTGCATTTTAGATGTAGCCAACACCCACATCTGTAACTGTGACGACTTAGTAGCAGTATATTAAATATCCCATCTCTAAGATTTTTTAAAGATTCAGGAAAATGCACAGTGTAGTGTAAGACCCTTATTTTGAAGGGATTAATTTTGTCAGGAGCAGTGAAGACTTGCATCCTTTTACCTGAGAAAAATTTTCTCCTGCTTCTGACAAATTAAAAAAGCCAACCCAGGAGTATCAAGACTGGTCTTTTACCTGAAGCCAAACACCTAGACCCTGAATTCCTTTTTATTCTCAGGATGTGCTCAGTCAGAACATCAAATGACTTAGCAGTATTCCTTTGTCTTGAGCATCTGTTGATCCCATCTCTGAACACATATGCTGATACACTGGGAACACATGCAATAGAGAATCAGGAACAAATTCTGTGATTCTAGCCTCTTTTTTTTCTATCCCCCTGTACTCTTCAGCCTGGAGTCCATATGCCTTTGTGCATGATGGGTACTGTGAACTGAAGGGTAACATGTATTTTGTCTCTTTGCAGTCTGTCCCTTTCCATAAACCTCTCAGTGCTGCAATTAAGAGATTCACTGGGGAAGCATACAACTGTTTCCCACCCATCTTGGGAGAGAAGGCATTTTACAGGAGTGTTTTCTTCTACAAAGGAGGGAAGTACAATAGCAAACCATTTTGGATATATAATAGTTGCACAATGGGAGTACAGTTATATGTGTTCCATAAGTGTGGTTTATTTTTTTCTCTGTATCCATCAATGGTTCCATCAGAAGTGTCCTTCTTCACTGCAAGAAAATTACCAATAGAAAGCCCCAACAATCATTCAGCATCTATTTCAGTGGTAACAGTGAATAATGTAATCAAAGGATCCCCTTCTTCTGTGATGTTTGTATCACTTCTAAGTTCCAGAGCCTGAGCTAGTGACAGAGAATTAGGCTTCTTAGTCTTGAAAGCAGTAATGTGCACATCAGAGTCCTGGGGCTGACCTAATGAGGAGTTCATACAGCATTTTGTGCTGTGTTTTAGGTATGGGCATACCACGACATAAAAATTAAGGGGAGGGATATTAGATTTTCTTCTTTTCAGATGAGCTGACTTGTGCTCAAGACATGAAGTATCAAGTTACCTTTTAACATCTTTTATCTTGACCTTTAAAACAGACTCACAGGGCATGTGAGTGCCATCAGTAGGAGTTCATGTTGTGACCCTAGACAAACCACTTGCTCTTGGATGCTAACAAGATGGACTGAAATTTCTATTCTCAAGATTAGGTATGTTTTTGGACAATCATGATTTGTTGGAAGTGCTCCTCATTGTGATGCCTGCAAGGTCAACAGATATATCTCTGATATGGGTTCCACATTGTGGAAGGAAATTTTGGTATCAAGACCTCTGTTTACTAGTAGGAATCTCAGTGCTGTGCCTTTTCCTCATAACAGATACTCTCCATATGCATGGAATTGAGAGGCTGGCAGTGCTAGACCATTCTTCTTTACCTGAGGAGCTCATTGATGCACAGATGACTTCACAGAACAGCCTTGGATTCTCAGCAGACATTCTCTGAGGCCTGTACCTTGTACTAATGCAACACTTCCAGTAATTTTGGATTATTTGTTGGAAACAAAAGCAGTCTGGCTTCTGTTTTATTTTTTAAGATTTACTTGATAAAATTGCCAAGGACTTTTTTCTTTATACTTGGTGATAATTCTGGGCTCACTGTTTGAATCTGGATGAGTTATTTGCTGGTATATAAATAGTTGAATTTTTTTGGTTGCAGTAAATGGCCGATGGATCCTTTTCAAATTATTTCCTTTCTGAACACATTATTTTTATGGTTCTGTCATAAGTTTCTTCCAAAAGAAGCTTCTGAGCTTTACTTAAATCTGGGTCTGGGTATTTTTTCCTTCTAGAACCTGTGTTTCTAGAGCTGAGATATCCTTGTTCACACCAAACATCAGGAGAATCTTAATTAGCTTTACAGAACTGAGATTGCTTATACTGACAGCTTAACATTCTTAGTTTTCTTTGTGCAGAAAGTGGTTAATTGGAAAAGAGATGAGCAAGGAAGGATGTAAGGGAGAAGTTGAAAGAGGAGTAATCGTTCATTATCATGCCCACTAGAAGTGGAGCATCAAATGAAACTAACAGATGCAAGTTTCAAAGAAAAAAAATTAAGAAAGAAAGAGGAGATGGCAACCTTTTTCCACTGTGTGCATTTGACCTATGGAATTTCTTGTTACAAAATATGAACACAAAAAAGAGTATGTGGTTTGAAAAGATAAGTACACAAATCCATGAAAAAGTAATCTGTTAGGGCATATTAAATATTAAAACTGAAAACTGAAGTTTCTAAGACTTTTCAATTTACTATTCTGGGGAAATCTCACAATGGGCTGTTCTAATTTCTAACTCGTGCATCAGGCTGTTGATCTCTGTCCAACAAGAGCTAGGCTATGTGATCTTGCAGTCTGACTTCGTATGGGTTTTTTATTTTGATGGTTGTAGTACAGACTATTAGAATAGCCAAGACAAAGCTACTTTGACAGTGGCATGTTCCACCAGCATTCATCCTGTGGTGTTGGGTTTTCTTAGGAAAAGTGGGTGGGCACTATATATTGCAGAGCCTTTCAGAATGAGGAAACTTTTAAAAGAACATAAGGGACACCAAGATCCACCTCTAGACAAATTGGGATTTTGGAGGAAAGTAGATTGCCATGTGGAAGTCATAATATTACTCTTGTAAATGGTTAATTGCATAAATATGGGGAAAAAAACTTTCCACTAACTGAAGGTTTTAGGATATGTTATTCATACACATTTCACTCTTTGCCACCTTTGTCTTCCAAAGAGTTTGAGTGCAGAGCACCTTCAAGGTGAATGTGTACAACCACAGCATGTCTTAATGAGCCTGCTTTTAGAACACTGCTGTCCTTTTCCAAAGAATGAAGGTTCCCTGCTGACTTAGAGATGAGTAGTTAGGAAATGCAGACTGATCTCAAAATTGTGGATTCTGAGTCTTCCCTTGCAGTTGTAATGCAAAAGGACAACTCCACTGAACTGAGGGTGACAACACCAAGTCTGCCCTGAGGAGTCTGCTCTATTACCTTACCAAAAAAGGATTTTATTGGCCCTCATTGAAAAGGAGTTTTCACTGCTGTTTTGAATTAAAAGGAAAGAATCACTGATCGCTGTGGAGACCCTGGTATGAAGACTTTGCAAGTGGTATTCAGTGAATCATAGTAGTTCCCAGGGGAAAAAACTATACTTAACAGGGCCTTTTCTCTACAAGTCCACACCCACAACAAAGACAGTGATCTTGAGAAATCTTCTGTTCTTTGAAAAGAGGTGGCTTCTTTATCTGACCTCTCATACAATCAAATTTGCCTTAAAAAGACCAAATTGGATGCAACTGTTAAGGATTTAGGGGCTGTTAAAAATGCATCTTATATTAACAAAACTTTTATAATTTGTTTGGGGCAGGTGAAAGAGGTGCTGTTATCTCTAAAAGCAATTTCAACACTGGATTTGGCATTTTGCCTTCTGCTGTTCTGGGATATGCAACAGAGGACAACCCCAGAACATTAGTTCAATTTGATGCCCCTGCAAGAATATTTTAGAAAATCTTATTTCACCATAGTTACAGCAATGGCAAAGTGTAGTCTCCTTTCCCCACACAAAGAGGAGATAAGTTACAGTGCTCAGTGTAGTTATCTTCCAAAGTTATAAAATCCCCCCAGAAACATGTTGGTGTTATTGAGCTGATCCCTTATCTTGAGTGTTATCGTGTCAAAGTTCAGGAGGGAGTCTTTGAAAAGTTTCTGTACTGACAAGTCAAAATGCTTGACTGTCATCACTCCCTCATTCTACTATAAAGCTGTTTTTTTCTGAGTTTTCTTCTTGGGGAGGAAAAACAAGACGGGTTTTTTCCCAGTAATTATTGTATAGGATTTATCTCATGGTTTTCATGTGGTTTTGCCTTATTTATATGATCTTCTGAAAAAGTTATGCTGTATCAGATATATTTAATATATTTAGTACACCTAGGATGTCTTAATCCAACGCAGATAGAGAGCTGTGAATCTGCTGGGAAGTTTTAGGTGTCCCATTGGTGCCACTACTTACATTAGTAATGCTGCCAGTTGCATGATGCTTCCTCCATTCAATCTTGGGGTTATCTTTCTTCTTCAAAGTGTTTTATCCACTATTGATAATTCCAGAAAATCAATGTGGAATACATTTTGTCTCTGATACCATCCTGGAATTTTTTTCCCTTAGCCACAGACCTACAAAACTCCTGTCTCCATATGTGTAGTAAAACTTTAATTTGAAAATCATCTAGGAATAAGGATTGGTGGCTCCCTCTGCTAAATTGTGGCCTAGATATTTTAAATGAAAGCAGGTAAAATTGACAAAAATAATGACAATTTAAAATGTGTATTCAGCACAATTTATCTGCTGCCACACTATACTTCCCTGAGATTTTATTGCCATCTCTTTTCTTTTGTTTCTCTTTATTTGTGCTGCTTGGTTTTTTTCCAGTTCTTCAGATCAGCGCGACAGAGCACTTAGCATGGTAGTATCTAAATGAGATCTTCAGATCCTAAAGCATACTTAGAGATTATTGTAGCAAGTCTCTTTTGAGGGGGCAGACATAAAATTGTGTCATGCAAAGCAGCTTGTTGCAAGCTGGATGTCTTTCAGAGACTCTTGTGAGTCAGACTGTCTGCTACTGCTGTCCTCTGCAAGTGTAGTTTCTTACAAATCCTTGAAAACAGTGGTTTTCTCCCAGGTGGTTTTCTCTCTTTAGTCAACCTGCAAGAGGATTTCAGCACTTCAAAAGGCCAAAATTTTGTTTCAAGAAAGGGCCAGAACATGGTTACCATGACATTCTCCAGTCATTACACTACATGCATTGCACAAATCCTGTAAGATTTGCCCCTGGCTGCACAGCAAATCTTTGTTTTGTCTGCTTCCTGAGGAGAACAACTTCAGGAGAAAAAAGAAATCCTTCCTGAAAAATGTCAGGAAATCTGGTTTGATATGACCCAGCTGGTTTCTTTCATCAAGTGATGCATATGCATTGGCCATGATATATTATTATAATGTCTCATTTCTGAATCTCATGAGTCAATATCTAAACAGCTAGTGAGAAATGGCTGAATGTTGGCAGACCAGAAAAGGGAAGTCCACTTTGCCTTCTGCAATACGCCTAATGCCTACATGTTAATTTTTTTCCCATATTGGCCCCATGCAGACAATGAGGTATCTTCTTCCTTTTCCTGTCACACCTGAAGGATGGGTTGCCATCCAGAGGGACCTGGCTAAGGGGTGACCTAACAGGGGCATTCCAGTACCTGAAGGGAGCCTACAATACAAAAAGACTTTTTTACAACATCATGTAGTGACAGGACAAGAAGGAATAGATTCAAATTGAAAGAGTAACTTTAGATACTAGGAAGAAGTTCTTTACTGTGAAGTTTGTGAAGCACTGGAACAGGCTGCCCAGGAAAAATGTGGATGCTGGAACCCTAGAGCTGTTCAAGGCTAGGCTGGATGAAGCTCTGAGAAATATGGTCTAACAGAAGGTGTCTTTGTCCATGGTAGGGGGTTGGAACTACATTATCTTTAAGGTTCCTTCCAACCCAAACCATTCTGTGATCTTTCCTAGTCAACTAAGTGGAATGAGAGGGAAAGAATATCACCTGCACAAAGATCACAAGCCTCCTTAAAGAGGGAGAAGCAAGTCTTTGTCTTCAGAAGGTTCCACTTGGTATTGCTTGGTTTAAGTTAGCAGTAGCAGCATAAACCAGCATAGGGGACAGAGTTTCTGCCTGGAAGCTATTGACTAGGTTTGCAGGATGTGGGAAACCAATAATGGGGGGGCAGGGTGGAGAGGGAAGGAAGGAGCGGACAAGTGGTTTGCCATAAACCACAGCTGTAAAGAACTCATTATTCATTACTACATAGAAAGGTCCTTATTCCTAAGTGTATTTTTCATTAAATACACTTAGGCCAGTAGTGGAAAGGGCCCAGCTGCTTGGTTGAATGCCTTCAGACCATTTCTGCATCTTTCTAAGAAACCTAACCCTATATAAGGGTGTTATAAAGCAGCCAAGTAACTGGGATCTTTAATCTTGGAAATTGGTCTTCCCTGGAACCACACTACGTACCATATTCTTTCTGTAATTATGGGCAGAAGTGGCATCTCAGATGTATTACTGTCATTTAGAGAGGGGCAACCATTAATTAGCAGTTTTCATTTGCTGTGTTTCTTGTTGTTACACCAGAATTCATTTCTAAGACCCTCTATTTCGTAATGAGTAAACTGTCTCATCTCTTTTGTGTTGACTTGTTGCATGATAAAGGATCTTACATTTGTATCTGAAGCCTCTCTTCAAGAGAGGTCAAGAGACACCAAGCTTTACTGTTTCCATCTGTCAGTTCTGGAACTGCGTAAGAAATTAACCAGGATTTAAATTAATTCCCTGTATGCAAAAGAAAATACTGGTAAAGTGGAGACCTGAAAGTTCAGGTGTTCTTTTACTAAACATAGTAATTTTATACAGCTTTTGACTAATCTTTCTACTGATTTTGAATGTAAAAATTAATAGATGTTATTTTAAAATAATTAGAAGGCTTATTTGCATCCTTGCACTATATCCAGGTTGCTGGTGTTATTTCTAAACCACAATTAATGTAGGCTATTGGCAGCCAATAAGACCACAAAGTAGTATAGTTTTCCAAGTGTGTAGATATCACACTGTTGGCTCCATATGTATTGAAAACTGTATTTTCATTATTTGCTTCATTGCCTTTCAATCCCCTGTTAGAGAAGACAAGCCAGTACTAGAGTGATGCTCTTTTGTATGCCACTAGAAACACTTGTGGGCATAGAACCTTATCTGTACAGTGGAGCTGGCTCTAGAGTTGCATTCTGGTCACTGTGATACTCCCTGCCCTGCACTGGGCTTGAGATCAAATTGAAGACATCTGCCTCCTGAGACATTGCAATGGATACTCTTCTTGGGATGGCTGTAGTGATTGCCTTTACAAAGAAACCTGAGCCACATCTCCTGTATGTTTGTTCTGGTGAGGACATCTAGTCACAGATCAGGAAAGCTTCAGAGCAGCAGAGAAAGAAAAGGATCTGTGAACTGAGAAAATGAAATTTTGATAGCTACAACAGAGAAATATGACATCCCAGTACGCAGCAGAACAGAGCTATGATGTTGCCAGAGGAGTGGACAGGTATGTTTGTCTTTTATTTCTTTTGGGCACAGTCCATCGTTCTGACTGACTGTACTGATGTCTGTTGGTTATATGGAAAGGTGAAACACCAAGCAGCATATCCCAGTTCACAAAGTGGTGACAGGAATGGGCTTTATGTAAGTGCAGTGGGATTGCTAGAGACCATCCAATTCAACACCCAGGGAACAAAGACTCGTTTAGTCTGCAAAGACCATTCTTTGCTGAGGTATAAGTAAGTGTATGTTCCATACCCATTGAAGCAGTGTTCAGAGCCCTACAGTGCACTACAGCCTGAAAAACAAGGTGTTTTTACAGGTTCAGGACCTAGACCAAGTTCAGGTCTAGGCCTTTCGTGTACTCTAATAGTTTGCCACAGAGCAACAGGGACTGCACAGATGGTTGTTTGATCATCTGTGTAGGATCTGCCTTATGGTACCGCAGAATAGGCTTTTTTCACTGTAATCATTGATCTTTGTTACTGAGAAACTGTGCTGGGATTGTTTTCATCAGCTTTTGTTTGTTTCTGAAACAACAAAAGGGAACTGTTGAGAGCTGTATTCAGTGTTGGCAATGAAGATCCCACTTTTTCTTTCCCATTGTCTTCTTCAATTTGCTAGCTAGTAACAGCACAGTAACTGCCCTCTCCCTTCTCGCACAAGTGTCCTGAAACATTTTGGTACACTTGTGCCCAGGAGTGTATTCAATCTGTTACTAAGCCCCAGTATTTAGTATAGTTTGTTGCTGAATTAGAGCTAAAACAGCCCTAGAAAAGTTACTTTAGTTTTAAGAAAAAAAAAGTAGTTTCACAAATCTAGTTCTCAAATGTTGCTACAGAAACGGAAGGCTGAACAGAAAAGCAGTGTTTGATTTCAAAAAATAGTGTTCCCATGAGTGTACCTGTGTCTGTACTGGTTGGACACCCCAGGACTCTTCACGCCTGGTTTTCCATTGTCATTTTGTCTGCCAAGAGGCAAAAGGCTTGGTCTTCCTGCCAGCCCTTCCTGTCGCTGAGGAGCAGCAGTGAACAAGGGCTAGTGACAGTCCCATCTCAGGGGGCTGCCAGGGTTAATCCCTGGGTGGTTCCCATGTGCTCCAAGTGCCACGCAGAACTCTGAGTGTGTAAGTGTTTTAGCTCAACCCTTTGCAGCTCCCTGTCCTTGATTCCCTGTTTATTAGCAAGGAAGCCCTCCAGTTGGTTGGGGAGCAAAGCCAGCCCAGAGCACGGGAGGAACAATGACCAAAGAACAGACTGCTGTTAGTAAACCAAAACCTCCCTTGAGGCTGCTACTAAAAGGAGATCAGAGAGTATTACTATGCCAGTAGGCATCTGGATTTCTCCTACATACACACTCTTGTAGCTAGTAAATTTCTGGCCTGTCTGTCACATGGTGGTGTAGTCATAATTCATTTATTTGCTCCCTCCCTGGGCAGGTGGCAGGGAAGCCTGGGCACAGCCATACTGTAGTGCTGCAGGACTGATCAGAGCTTTCATCATCACACCAATCACACAGGTCTGGGAGCCCCAGAGAGATGAAAATGATAAAGCACTGGGGAGTGCCTCTATCAAGGCATGTGTGCCTTGGCATAAATGGCACATGAGTTGGCATGCTGCCTCCACTGACCCACCCTTGCCAACCTCCATCCGGTTGGTGATGGTTCAGGAAAGCTGTTTTATGGTTTATTAAGACATTTGAGTTTACAGAGTTTGGCAGCCTCACGTGAGCTACATGGAAGTGGCCACTATTGTAAAGGGCTTGATGGAAGAGCTGGATTCTGAGCTGACGTGGAGAGCCCTGGCACTTAACCAGCTAGTTGTCATTTTACACTCAGTTGCTGGGGACCAGGAATTGGGAGGGGACAGGGAGGAATCTCTGTGGTCTCTAGAACATGGCTTTTAAGTAGCTGTGTTTTGGCAAGTCACAGACAGCCTTTGAGTCTCATGTGGCATTCAGCACCAGAGATTTTTACCTCTGCTAAAGTGGCTGCAAAAGCCCATTTTAAAGGATTACATTGATTTCTTGCCCAGGCACCATCTGTAGTCTTTTTTATGAGCATCAAATCAGTACATGAGAGGAAGGTTTTGTTATTTACCTGGATGTACAGGTCTGTACTGGCAGACCATACATATCATCTTCAAATGGACATACGATATTTGTCAGCTGTGGCAACTGCATTGCCTTGGATATTTAAACAATATTGTTGAAAGTGTTTTATGTTTGAGGGGAATTTTATATGAATCTATCAAAAGCAGATGCCAGCAGCAATGTACATGTGAGAAGGACTAGGTTGGAACAGGGCACATTTATACCAGGTACAGTTTGAGGGTAATAAGAAATTTCCATTTCAGGATTTTCTTGCTGACCTAAATTCCATCTGTTCTTTTGAAGAAACATTTTGGAAGGGGTAAATATTTTAGACTGAGAATGCCACAGCAGTAGCAGTTTAAAACCAGCGAATCATCTAACCCTCCAACAAAAAACGTGCTTGTGAAAAAATTAGCATCTCCCCCCACCCCCCAAAATATTTATTTTTTTACAAAGTTTTTGAGATTACTATTTTTAAAGTCTTGGCAGGTGAGACCAAGTTCAGGTCATCATGCAGAACAGGTGCAGAACACCCCAAAGCACCTCACAAACCACAACAGACAAGAGGTCCTCAGGATGTACCAGATCACAAATGAATAGGCCCAGTATTCAGGTACCCACAGATGCTCCTGCCCTGACCCTGCAACCATCTTTTAGAAACTCCAAGAAGGTAAAAGAGCTGAATGGAGACATCAGTCCCTCTGAAAATGGACTTGGCACCCTCTTTCCTTGTATTTGTCCACCCTTGGTAGGCTGACTGGGAGCCTTGCAGTTTGCATTTGGAACCCAATAGCCAGGATCTGTCAACTGAACTTAAGGGGTTTTGGCAGACACAGTTTCAGTTGCAGGACTCCTGGAGCACAGCTCTGAGGAACATTAAGTGTATCTCTGAGCACTTCTTCTCTTAGCAGATTCCCTGCTTGGTGCATTTTCCTCCTCTAAGGAAATTGCCTTCAAAAATTCCTCCTACAAGGAAAACCTTTAATACTTCAGGCTAATGGGGAGGGCTGAGGTCTTAAGATAGCTAAAGCAAGAATAGAAAACATCTCCCCTTTTCCCTTCTCCCTTTCACCTGCTTTCTCATTCTCTTGCTTTCCCATCTCAACCACCCAGCATTCAAATACACAGCAGTTCTTCCATATTATCCTCTTCTTCCACACCAACTGTCCAGCCATTTTGGAGAGTGTGGTCTTTGTGTCACCAAAGTACTTCCTAGAAGGAACATTACACTGCCAAGATGAGCAAGGAGTGTTCCAGAAGAAATCCCCAAGGGCTGCCAGACTCTCAAGGTTTGGCACTTGGCCCTCAGCATTCGTAGTCTCTGACCCCCAGTCCTCTTTGTGTTAGCCTGGGAGCAGGAGAGTGGGTGCTGACAGTTTTTCCTTGGCTTTGGGTGGGCCAGGGGGCCTTTCAGCTGCACTTGCAGGATTTCACCACCATGTTGGAGAGCTGCTCCACCTTGGGGGTCCTCCCAACGTAGTACAAGATAGTGAGTGGCTCCAGGTCCTGGGGAACACAGCAGGGTGAAGCAGATGCCTCAGGATTCAGTGTGTTGTATAAACCCAGCACCTGCAGGAACAAAGTAAATGTTGTGACAGGGTCAGGAATACATTTTAGTTGGTTGAGGAACATGAGGGGGCTGCCAAGTCAACAAGTCTCTAGGTGTTTGCACTATGCTCATCAGAGGGTATTTCCCTGAGATGAGTAATGCTTTCCTGTCATTTCCTCATCATGGCCTGCTCTTAAAGGGTCTCACCTGCCCTGGCCTGACTCTTAAGAGTTCTTCATTGGGCTGTTTTTTGGTTTGGGATTTTTTTTTTTTCTAATTGTAATACCCTTGCTTTTTGTGACTGATGCCTAAGGGTTGAAGGAGTGCAAGTAGTTGTCTCCTTTCATCTCTAATTTGGTACAGCAGTATGTCACAATTTTTGCTTTTAACAAGGTTGGGTGTAACTAGCCTGGGGCCATGCTGTCTTGGATTCTATTAAAGAAACCAGAAGAAAGAATATCAGTGCTGCATATTTCAACCAACATCTCCAGATAGCACTGGATGGATGCCAGTCCTCTCAAGTATCCACAATTCCCTCCCAGCTTTGAACTGATGCCTTTTCCCTCCGCTCCATCCTCCAAGTCATTACTCTGTAATACTGGAGCCAGGACAGTGTCCTGTGGGACTCCACTGGGTTCTTCCTCCCAGCTGGCCCCAGCCCACAGATGACTATACACTACAGCCATGTCACCACTACAGAACAGTTGCCACATTGCTTGCCAGAGGTGACGACCTCTCAGCAGTGAGCATGATCTCACCTGCGCTAGTGGTCTCTTCAGTGCTTATCTGGTATAAACAACAGGTTTTTTAACTACTTTACAGTCTTCGGGGATGACAGGTGCTAAGGATACATCCTGTTCTATCATTCAGATCCATGTAATCACTGTTGTTGTGGTAGAAAATCTCTGGGATCTTAAGCAAAGCACCCCTGGCTGTACCACAGGGTATAATGTGCTCTGGGGCCACTACTCAACAGCAAGTTAAACACCTGGTGAGTTTTCTTTTTCTCATGTCTTTTTTAAGAGGTGCTGGCAAGCTGTCAGCAGCTATATTGTTCTAAAGTTTTCTTTGATCACTTAACTGACCTTAATGCTTGCTCATTTCCTTTCTTGCTTAAGATCACTAGGAGTCATTCTAAAGTCTCCTTTCCCTCACACTGATTCAGTCCAGTTACCTTCTACAGAGCTTTTCAGGACAACCAGATGGTAAAGCTACATGCCCATTACCCTTTCAAAGCTGTTCATTCCCTTGCTTTGTCTTGTGCTTACTGCCCAGCATCTGTTCACTTCTTCATTCCCACAGATCAGCTGTTCCCACTGATATTAGTCCTTGAGCTTCAGTGAACCTTACTGCTCTGCAGACTGTCAAGAAAATGTTAGCATCTTTTCTGAAATATCATCTTTACCTAGTTATTTGTTCTTCAGCTCAATCTGCTTTTTCCAGTAACTTTTTGAGTGAAATCTGAAGTTAATTTGCTAGTGAGCTGGATTGCTGCCTTTTGTCTTTTGTGGGCAGAAGCACAGGATTTTCCCTTGACTTTTCCTGCTTCAGCAGTGGACTGTCTGATGCTTAATCTGTCTTTCCTCTTGATACTTTTCCCATGCCTATGCTATTCTATTACTTTTATTTTCTTTGCTCTAGCCAGGCTCAGACTGTATTCTTCCTAAAGTCTGACTAGAGGTTTTCCCTGAGTTACCTAAAGACATTTGCTTTCTGCCAAGTTTTCACTCAAAAATCTCACTGCCTAGTAGCTTCCTCCCTCGGCTGTAGGTCAGGTAGGATTTATGCAGCTGGAAAGGATACCTGTGAGAAAGATCTTACTGAATGGCTATCTTCACTTCTGGAAATAGACATGGATTTCCCTGCACTTTTGAGCTATACCTGCCCCTTTAGGAGCAGATGCTGGGCACATGCCATTGCACAACAGTTTTTCATGACAACCTGGCACAGAATGTAGAAAAATCCTCTGTCCAGTGTAAACGGCAGGAGAAATTTAGGCAGAAGGCAATTACCAGAACTGATGTTTGATATGAACAATTCAGTTAATACTATGGCCACTGCCAAGTAAGTACCCTAAAACCATCAATCCTGCTGTTTCACATCTTATCCAAGAGACAATAGCATTTTTTTCCTCAAGATTTGCCTGCAAGCAGACTCAGTACTGATTCAAAAGCAAGCACATTTTCCTGGCTGAACCACCTAGGCTTTTTTCTGCAGTTTCCTCAGAATGTTTTTCACAAATATTGATCCGAATTGCTTATGCTGCTTTGAAGAGACTGAATATTAATCAAACTTAGGGAGGAAGGGGCAAGCACAGCCACAAGGCCTGGCAGGATAATATACAGGACGTACCGTGCTGTGAGTGGTGTCTGCGCTGCGAAGGTACGGACAGGGGCCTGAACAGAAGTTAGCAAAGTAGCCCTTCGGCTCATGGACCCATTTCCAGCCAAGGTCCTGTCGGAAGTCAATGTACAGAGGACGCACGCAGCAGTTCTCCTCCAGGTTCCTGAAACACAGTAGTGAAACACAGTGAATCTAAAAGGAGCCCTTACACGCAGTTGCGAGATGCAGCTTCCTGAGCAGAAGGACCCATAGCAGCAGTGCTGGCGGGACATGGTGGCTGTGTATGCCAAATGCCAGGAGTGGCACAGCAGGCAGCAGCAGCAGCTCAGCAGCCGGGCGCTGCTCCTGTGAAGCAGCACCCAGCTGCTCCAGCAATGGGCACAGGGCTGCTGTGGGCCCCACCCAGCCTGTGTTCCTGGAAGGTGCTTGTGGGTCTCTTTGAACCAGTGGCTCTACCAGAAGCACACAGCAACTCTGCTGAACTGGGTAGTTTCCACTCTGGCAGCACAGTGACTCACAACCCCTTGGACAGCTCTGCCTTTTCCAGTGGCATGGAGTCTCACTAGGCTGCCCACCTCAGGCACAGGATCCGAGCAGGTTTCTCACTTACTGGAAACAGTAGCTTGTATCCAGGGCCCGTTTCTTTCTCTGGCTTCCCAACACAGGGCTCTTCAGTCGATGTGGGGGCAACATCATCAAGATGAGGTGGGGATTATGCAAGTCCTTCTGCTTCTTCAGGCGCCCCAAGTCCCCACGTCCATAGTCATCCTCACTGTCAATACCTTCAGAAAAAGAGGATCCACAAAGAAGAAATCAGCATCAAAGTGGAGGATGCAGCAGGACCTTTTAATACATTTGACACGCTCATGCTTGCTCTTGAACCAGATTCAGGCACCATCTCTACTTACTTGTTCACTCACAGAGACCCCTTTATTTCTGATGATTTTGATGGTTGCAGGCCTGAAATCAAGGCTTATGGGCCACCTGTTTTACCATTTGCAAACTGCTGGTGGGGCCATTAATCCATCCCACTCACTCCTGGCTTGAGTCCCAGGATAGGCAGGAAGATGAATGGTTTAAAGAAGATGTCAGATAATTGGCACTCTGCAGAATAGCCTCAGAAATGGAGCCTGTGGGGGCCAGTAGCTGCTGCCCAGGGCTGCAAGCCAGGAGGTTCCTAGCTCTTAGGCCAGCCAAGCCACTGACTTTCTGAGCCACCTCACACAGGATGCCTAACTTCCTTGTGTTTCAGTCACCCTAACTGGAAAGTAGAGCCTCTGTGGAAATCTGAGAAAGCATTAAGTTGAACTTCCCAGAGAGACACTGAAATATAAAAGTACAGTAATTTCATGCCTATAAGGTGCACCGGAGTATAAGGCACACTTCCAGGTTGCCAGCAAACTCCTGTACTTTGTCCATATATAAGGCGCACCAGCGTATAAGGCACACTTTTTTTTAAATAAGCGAGGCTCTGTGCGCAACAAATTAACGAATTAGTAACAGAATCCCGTGTGGCTGGGTTTACTGTCAGGTGCTCAATTTGCAAACAGTTTTCACAGATTGGTGTAGCCTTTAAACGCAGCCCCAGGCGCCCTCCCCATGCTGCGGGCCCCAGCACTCCTGCCCCTGGCGCTGGCTGCCACGGCTGCCCGCACAGCAGCGGGGGCTGGCCGCGCCGCAGTGCACGGGGGCTGGGCGCACCATGTGAGGTGGTGGCGGGGGCCGCCCGCACAGCTTGCACTTCCGGGTTGGCAAATGTCCAAACTTCCCTCATGTATAAGGCGCACCGGTGTATAAGGCGCACTCCCGGGTTTGGATCAAAATTTCAGTCAAAAAGGCGCACCTTATACGCGTCAAATTACTGTACTCCTTTCTGCAGACACACATGCAAACCCAGGAAGCCTGCCCTTACTTCTTTTTGTAACCCATGTATATGGTGGATATATAGATACAATGAACACACAAACCCAGATGTGTATGTTTTAAGACAAATGTTACACAATGTAAAGTTCTTGAATACACAAAGCAAGATCTCATTTTTTTCTTTATGTGCTTCAGGCTTTCCCTTTCCCAACAGCCTTCCACAACCCAGGTCTTTATCACCTTTGAACTTGATCTCCAGGACTTCATGCAAATTCTCCAAGATGTCCCCATTGGGCTGAAAAGTATGGCAAGGACAGTGTATGCTAATTTCCAGGCCAAGGTTGGACTCTGCAAAGAAAATGACTCTGTGAGAAACAGTCTTTCTCAGCTGGGACAGCTCCTGGCATAATAAAGTTTTAAGGAAGTTTTACACATGCTGTGCTAACTCCTAGACAATGGGCTGGTCTCAAAGTCAGGCATACTATCAGAATTGAGGAACAGACGCTGCCTTGGGAAGAATAGGAAGAAAAATCCACTAGCTTCACCTTTGCCAAAAGCCTTGCTCTTGCTAAAGAGAACTTTCTGGAGAGGTAAGAATCGTGCTTGTTAGTTTTTTTAGGCTATTCAGCATCCAGAAATATTTGTGAGCTTCAAGGAGTTTCACTGGAAAAACAAGTATTTTGAAGAGCTGACTTTTGGTTTCTTAAATCAGTTTTGCCATCCTCAGTACCTATTGTCTGGCTTCTGTTTACTGTCTAAGGAGAAATCTGAAAATGAGCAAGTTGGATATGGACAAGTAATTTTACTGGAAGGATTTTTCCCAGCAGCTGCAACCTCCTGTTTTGTTGAACGGCTAGCAGTCTAAGTCACAGTCTTTCCAGAGGCAAATCAACTTTCCTAATAACTTCCTGGACCAGTCATGCTGTGTGGGCCTGACTACAGGAACATAAGACTCTTATGAAAGCTCCTTTTTCATGTTGTGCCATGAATTAAAACGTCTTGCTTCCTTGGGCATTGACAAGGTGCCTAGCACCTTTCTTCCTCAGCGCTATATATACTCTGTGATGTTTTGTCAGCTAATGTGCCTGCCCAGAGCTATCTGCAGTTCCAGCTCTGAACTTGAGCCATCAGGACAACTTAGACTGCTTGAAAGAGGAGGAGCCTGCAAGCTCACAGCTTACCCTTCCAGGGAGCAGCTTCTTGCCAGTACCTGCATTCCAGTCTTCAGTGGCACCTAGCTTCTATCTGAGGCCAATCCAGCTGTGAGTCACGATACTCACACTCCAGCTGTGAATGGGGTCAGTGTTCTTGCTGGGAACTGCCCCATAACTATCTGTTGGGCTGTGCAGCGGTGACAGAGGTATGTTCTCTGCAGTGTTAAAGCCTCCATCTATCTGGGTGTGTCAGCCTCTGGTATTTCCTCACCTTTATACCTGAGAAGCTGTACACAGCTAAATAAACCAGGATCCTTGCTGCTTTTTCCCATACTACATCTGCTCTAAATCACATGAAAATTTAAGTAAAGCATTTGTCATTTTCTATGATCACTTAGACAAACAGAGGGATCCCCTCTGGGCTTAGTTGTAAAGAATTTCCTCCAGGGAATGATTCCTTGTTCTGACTCAGCCCACAGAGCTACACAGTGGGGCCTCCAGGAAAGAGCTAGGAGTCTAATAAATGTCATGCATTGAGGAAGTTCTCTGGAGGAAGGCTTTTTCTCAGACTGAAAGAACCTGTCCTCTCTGTGAACCAAGCTCTTGCAACAAGGGGACCAGAAAGATACTTCTGTGAACATTGTTCCCTATTTCTGTGGATGTCTTGACACCCAGGCCAGCTAAGACCCCTACCTCTGTGCAGAAGCCACTCACGCACGGTCTCGGTGACATCGAAGGACAGCCACTCAGGGGAGCCCCGTGTCTGCACATTCCTGCCACTGAGGTACCGCTGCTTCGCTATGTGCTCATCTGGCCGAAGGATCTGTGTCAGAAGGAGTGGTAGAAAAAATCAGCCAGTGCCACACAGAAGGAAGGGATGGCCTTCAGTCTTTTTTTCTCCCACAGCTTGCTAAAAACTAATTTAGAAGGTAGGTCTTAGCAAGTGAGACACCGGGAATACCCTGGGTCAGGTGAGAAGGACATGCTTCACAACCAACTTGAACTCCAGAGATCTACACAGGGCTTATTTCTGTGTCCTAAACAGCCCACCTCTCCGAGTTCAGAATTGAACACAGAGAGGGGCACACATACAGAGGTAGAAGCACATGGCAGTTTATTTAATGGATGGGTTTGGTTTTGTATACACCTGTGGAATATGGATCTGGATTTCAGAGTAGAACCACCATTGGTAAATACAGCATCTTTGCTACAAGTCATCTGCCCAGGAAGCCAATTTATTGAGTTCTCACTGTGACATTTTCAGGTGTCCTACATTCTTCAAGTTTTGTCAAAACACACCAGGGCTGTTCAGGTTTGGTAACCTCTGTTCTGACATCTTTTCCCACTTCAGGACAAACAACCACAGCACATTCAAGGTGTTCCTTCCTGCAGACCCCAGGTTGACTCCACAGACCACTGAACCCATGGAGAAGCTCTGAGCTCACCTCCTTGTCAGTTGTGTCATCTGGTGGAGAATTGCTCTGACCTCTAGTGCTGGATTCCAAGAAGTCCTCAAGAGCTACCACCCAAAGACAACTTTAGCTGCACTCTTATGGAAAAGTAGACAGACATGAGCCTGTGGGAGTGTGCCACCTGGATGCTAAGCTGCATCATTAGGTGGTCCAGTTCAGCCTATTACCACTTCCAAGCCTGAAGCAGACCTTATTCTGTCAGTCTCTAGGTTCAAAGAAAACTCCAGGTAAGTATCTGTATTAACAGGTGGCCTGAATTGTGCTGCTGGAGAGCTGCTGCTGAAAGGAACATTGAAAGTGAGCACTGTTTTACTAGTAAATTAGTGACAAGACAGGGACCTCCATCCATTGGATTAACACCAACTGTACTGCAACAGTCAAGAGAACAAAACTGCCAAGGATCCTACACAGGATATGACAGAAGGGTTCAGAGCTGCTACTCTGATGAGGAGCTCCCATTCCAAGTGGGGAAAGGGCAGCCCCACGTTGTAAAAGGAATGGAAGCTGACTGTATCTCTGCATATGGTGGAAGAAGCCTGGATTACAGCACGTACTTTCTTACCTCTTCCATGGTTCAGCACATATCAGTTGGGACAACCATTAAAGAGTCAAGCTGTTCTGGGCTTAGACACTGGGGAAGGTGATAAGAATACTCACCTGGAAGAGCTCAATGCGCTGCTCACTGCGTTTGGAGCTTGGGTTGGGCACACGCAGCACCCGAAACTCGGCCCGGAAGAGGTTGGTGCTGTTCTTCTCTGCTGACGACACATTAAAGCGGAACACATTGGAGGTGACACCTTTTGGACAAATGCCCAACTCATCTAGGAGAAATAAATATAGAAACACTGAGAATCACATCTCTGAGGGGCAGGATCTCAAATATTGAGAAAGAACTTTCCAGTAGAGACTTCTCATTCAAACATCTTTCCACCTGTGAGGCACGGCTATCTAGCTCAAGATAACACAGGATGAATTCACTCAAATTTGGTCTATGTTGCAACATTTTGCAAACATTCCCACTACTGCCATCATTATTTCAATGCCACAAGACAAAGAATCAGTAGAGATCAGCCACAATATGGTTATTACCATGTCTTCTAACTCTGCTCATCAAATGTTGCTAATACTCATGAGTTGGCTGCATCCAAAGTGACAACCTCACTTGCATTTAGTGGGGACCTATTCCCAACACCTAGGATGTTGTTATTCTGCTCATGATGGAGACATGAAGCCACATACAAAGTGATCCCATTGCTGCTCAATCATAATTTCACAAATCTAGATATTGCCTCCTAGAATGGAAGCCATCCAGTGTAAAACCCACAAAGCATGAGGTGTCAAAGACTCTTCAGGACAGTGATTACAGTGATGTGTAATGAAAGAACTGGGGTTTTAAATTGGCTCTCACTTATGAACTGGAGAAGGACTTAATGAATAGCACTGGACCTGTGGAGATCACAGACATGGGAAGGAAATAATGCAGCACTTTTCTGCTTCCACATGTGCCTGCTGAACAGAAAAACCCTTTTCACAGATGCCTCAAAAGAAAGAAGGTAAAACATTTCAGGTCCAAAACAGAGTCCTCAAGAGCAAGTAACACTGTCTTCAAAGGGACCATTTTGGTCTCATGGAAGTCTTTGTTGTTGCTATTGTTTATTGACCTTGTTAGCTTTCAAGGCTCTAACATCATGAAAGCTTCCTGCAGACAAGACACAGCAGCTCCTGCTCTATGTCCACATGCAGGTTTGTTTGCAGCCCTGCAGAGCCTCTTAAATGACCTCTGACTGTTGTCCAATGCAGCAGGAGGCTCTTATATCAGCTGATAGTTACTTCTAAACAAACAAACAGAAAGAAACAGAAGGAAAAACTATCACCTGTTCCCAGACATGGTTCCAGCCTGTGACAAATAGGTTAGAAGCTCTAGATGGAACAACCTTAAAGTTACATTCCTACAGGCCCCCCTTTTGATCCCATCATCACAATCTCCCCTGAGAACCAGCTTCTGAAAATGGGATAGTGTGAAACAGCACCTGAGCGCAGAGGTTCACCTCCCATGCCATTCTGATTTCAGCAACACTGATGTACACTCATATCAATGGAGATTAAGGTCTTCTTGTGCTACACACAGATTCAGCAAACAGGACCCTGCCAGTTCTCAAGGATGTGTTTTTAGGGTGCTGAAATTTTACTTAAGCTAAGGACCAGAGGCTGACATTGGACTTTAATTGGAAGAGTTTTTGTCATTAGTACACTGATCAGAACATACAGGAACATTCCCATACAGGAAAGTTATTGAAGAGGTGGCTGTTCGGGAACCCCAGGAGACCAGACCTCACTGCAGGCATGAGTGGCCCAAAAGCCCTGCAACACAAAGAGTACACCCAGCCACCCACAAACACCTACTGTGGGGACTCCATCCCTGCAAGCAATTCAAGCTTTGACGCTGCAGAAAAGCCCAGCAAAAACCCAAGTTCTCATTAAGTGCCCAAAGACATCTTTCTAGCTGAAGTCTAGCACTGATTACTGGTCTGTGTCCTAGACCTAGGCAGATAGAGTGTTTCAATAGCCCCTGAAGCTGCTTTGCACGCCTAGTCCTATTAATAGTGGTGTTAACAGCCTGCCCTTTCATTTCAGACCTGACTGACTGGCCCTAAGGGGTGTCCCAATTATCATCAAAAATGCCTTTTTGCATCAGACCACTGGTCCATCTAGCTCAGCATGTTTCCAACAGCAGTGCTTTATCTGAAAATCTATTTAGAGGCTGCAAATATGGTCCTATGCACAGAACTAACGAGAGAACTCATGTGTTATCATTTCCTTCATGTTTTTGGCTCAATTAGACAGCCATAGTGGTAAGACATTACATCTATTGTATTTCACCTGCTGTGAAAGAAAGCAAGCCACATTGCTTTCTACCTACTACAGCATCTTCATCAAGGTGCTGGTCTTGGAAGACCTTTTCAGTGAAAATAGAAATAGATTTTTCCCCTTCCCTAAAAGCTTCATGTTCTGTTTTTTCCTTGGGAACAAGCCCACTGTGATGCAGAACTGTAGCTGTGTTCTGTATTTCACTCCTGTGAGGCTGGAGCTTTTTTCTTATAGCACAAGGTTCAGGATAGAGGTCTTACTCCCAGGAAACTTGACAACTTTCAGGCAGAGTACTTTTTTGCATGAGGTCACAGGCAAAGAGAGCAAGGGGATTTTTCAGGGACTTTGGTCCAGACCCAGCTGAGATGTGTTAATCACACTGGAATCCAGACCTGTTCACCACCAGCACAGAACAAAGCCTGGAGGCAATAATCCTGCAAGCTCTCCCAGTCCACAACTCTCAGTGGCAGTAACCAAGCCTGGAGACCAGGAATCTGTGATGCCATGTGCACCCATGCCAGGCTATGTCTGGTATGATATAGCCTCACAACTGGACCCTGCTATTACTGTGGAGTCAGCAGCCAGAGTTGTTCACTGCACCAATGGCCTCTTTGTGTGGATAATGTGGTGAAGAGAGCAGGTTCTTTTGGGAACTTCCACTTCATACTACTGCTTTAGGTGAGGTGCAGGCTTGCTGCATGGTGCTGGATCCAGCAGAAACAGCTGTTGTTTCTGGCAAGCCCCAAGAAGGCTGATGGCTGTGCAGTTCAAGTTTGATGGGAAGGAAGGGTAGGCTGTCTGTGAGCAGGTGTTGCCTCACTCTGTATTATACCCCTGAATCACCAAGGTGTTTCATGCCAAAGCTGCATTAACTTTAGAGAAAAAAGTTGATCCACCTGGAACTCCACAGGTGGCAGGTTTGGAGGGAATAGATGCTTGGCCTTAGTGATCCATTACTTTAATTGCCTTGTCTCTCAAGCTGCCTTGGAAAATGGAATCTGTTCCTCCTTCAAGAAGGTAAGCAAAAACCTATTTGCAGGACTGCTGCAGATGCTTCCCAAACTTGAACATAACCAAGTCAGTGGTTAAGGGGGTCTGATCCACCTGAGTTTTATGAGATCCCTGAAGTGAATGGCTGGTCAAAAGTGAGTTATCTTCTGAAAGAAAATCACTTTTTTATTCAGGCGGTGTACCTGAGAGGCACAGGGAAAAGACCATTCTGTGAGTCACCAAGCAGCTCAGAGAAGCGATGGAGAATTTGGTTATTTCTGTTCCTCAGCCCTCCTCACTTTTGGGCCTTGCATCTTTGAAAAGGATGGGTTATTTGAGCCAATATGGCACTTGGCTAATAGTCTGGAGCTAGAAGAGTTTGTGTGAGTTTGTCTGTATCATCACTGCAGTTCCTTCAATGGAGTAGTCCTCCCCTTCCCCCCTCCCCCGCAGAGACTGGCTTTGGCTCAGAGCATGCTCTTAGATCACCATCTGGCACAGTGACAGAGTCATGGGAAAGTTGAACACCAGCCACTTCTGAAAGATGCGGGGCCAAATTCAGCCATGGTATAAGCAATGAAACTCCCCAGGTTTCAAAAAGAGTGTCTCTTGCCACCACAATCTGTCTGGAGTTAGTCTCCCCTAGTGTCACCAAATTACAAAGTTCCCTCTTTCTCTGGGTGGTGGCATCTACGCTGCCGACTCCCAGAAATTTAATCTCAGCACTACTTGGTCTCCTGAACCCACTGTCACAGTGTCCTATGGGGACATGGGACAGAATTATTCATTTCTACAGGAATTTTCCCAAAGCCACAATCCCTGCTCATCACTCCTTTTCATGCACTGTTTCTTCATTCCACTTTCCTCTCAATTTCAGCCATATCCACAGTCCTAACTTAATTTGCCACTGTTGTGCTTTGTGTTTTCTCCATTTCCTTCCCCCAAAATGGTAGCGCATAGTGTGGCTGGACTATTTTGCAGACACTTGGTTTTCCCATATATGTTTATAATTTTGCCAATTATACTTCAGTAGGTCAAAAAATCAGAAATACAGGTAACCTATGCCCTTTCTGTTCTTGAATATGTCTTCTGAGCTTAGAGCTAATCATATAACCATATGGAATGCAGTCTGCTAGAGATTAAGTAAAATTTGTTGCATTACCACATTGTAGCTTACTCCAGATCATCATATGTCAAGATTAACATAAACCTGGCAGAGTAACTGCATTCTGAGACAGCCTGCACCAAGTCACAGCTCCTCCCCAGAACTGCTGGTGTTCAAATCTTGTCCCCAGGACACCACAACATCACAGGAGAACACCCTGCATAGTGGTATGACTGCATCTTCCAATTCCAAGGAATCCTAAACAAACCAAAATTACTGCTTGTGCCTACATGTGCTCAGCATCTGCAATCTGCTTCGGGTTCATGTCTGCTCAGTGTGTATCTGCTCAGCTTCTATGCCTGAATCTGTTTAGTGTCCACATCTGGGCCTGTTCATCATCTGCTCCACACCTGCTCAACATCTGTCCTGTTTCCTCAATGCTTGTGTTCCCTTGGGGGTCCCTTTGGCATTGCTGTTTGCTTTACACCTGCTTAGCATCCCTGCTGTCTTCTGCTTGCTCTCTGAAAGCTCACACTATCCGAGTAACACCTTCATCAGTGTCCTCCAAGCAGCAGCCTCTTCAGCAAGTGCCTCTCCACCTTCTCTCCTGCCGGCGCGGATGCCGCACAGACCGGACAGTGTCCTGTGCCTCTGCGGCAGGCGCTAGAGCTTCAGCAGGGAGGAGGCCGTCTACCTGCTGTCACCCAAACACCAGACCTGCACCGTCTCCCAGCCCGGTGCGCAGCATCCACCCCGCTCCCCGCCTTGTCCTGATATCAAGGCTCTAGGCATGGGCTTCTAGGCACAGGTTTGGCTCGCCGTGCCGGCCGGGGCCTGGGGCGATGCCGCTCCCGGACCCTGCCACCCACCGTCCCCGCTGCCGGCCAAGCCCCGCGCCGTCCCGCCGCCGGTCCGAGCGCCCCTCGCCCCGCGGCTCTCGCTCATCTCCGTACCCGAGCACGGCCAGGCGGAGACGCGCCCCCCGCCCGCCTCCGCCCCGCCGGGGAAGCGGCCCCTTCGGCGGGGCCCGGCGCCCCTCGGCCCGGCCCCTCCCCCGCGCCCGGGATCCCGGGCACTCTGCCCCGCGGGCGCGGCACCCCGCACTTACTGTGCTCGGGGAGGCCCTGGATCATGTCAAATTTATGAATCTCTTTGGCATAGTATTCGGACTCGGTGTTGTCCTGAGAGCAGCTCTCTTCCTTCTCCTCCTCCATCTCCTCCAGCAGCTCCCGAGTGCTGTTATAGAGGGCCAGGATCTGGTAGGGCACATGGGCCGGCCCCACGGTCTCCGGGGGGCTGGTGAGCCGCAGCTTGCTCAGGATCTGCCCTCGGATGGCCTCTACCCTTTTCTTCTTGATGTGGTCCAGGTCCAAGGTGGTGCAGGAGGACAGCGAGAGGCTCACGGTAGCGAAGCTCAGCAGGGAGAGCAGTACCAGAGCCCTTTGCACGTACATCTTCATGTGTGAGGGGGCGGCAGCGGGGGCCTCCAGGAGAGACCCCCGAGCGGCGGCGAGAAGGCGCGGGGGACCGGGCGGTGTGCTGGCGGCAGCCTCCCCAGAACCCGCAGGCTGAGGCTTGGCGAGGAGGTGCATGAACTCACTGCGCCGTGCGCGACTCAGGACTTCCAGGAAGAGCTGGCAGCGCTCCGCAAGGAGAAGCGGCAGGCGCCGTGCCTCGCCGCGCCGCGCTCCTTCCCCATGCGCCGCCCCGCGCCCCGCGGAGCCGGGGGCGCCCCGCCGCGCCGCGCCGCCGCACGTGTCAGCGGCCCGCGCCGCCCCGCCGCCGCGGGGGGAGCGCCGCGCCCGCCCCTCTCGCTGCACCATTCATGCCCCCGCCGGGCCCCGCGCCCTACATCGCCCGGTGCCCGGCCCTCGGCGCCCGGGAGAGTGGCACCCCGGCGATTCTCGCCCAGCCAGCAGCGCTCCCGCCGGGCCGTCCGCTGCGCCCGTGGGTTCCGCCGTGCACCGATACCGCTCCACACCGGCCCGCCCGCGCACACTGCCGCTCCCCCGGCCCCGACGCTGAAATTTTATACCTCCCTCCCATGACGTCCCCGGGACGGGGCTCGGGCGGGGGAGGGAGCTGCAAGCCCGGCCTTCGGCCGCGCCAACCCCGCGCTAATGGCTCCAGCAGCCGCACAGCCCCCGCCGCTCCCCCCCCGTTCCCACCCCCGCCGCCCCCCGCGCTGGCCGGGGCCGCCTCGCCCCGCGCACCCCGGGCCCCTCGGCGCGGGGCGGCCCCGCGCGCCCTCCGACGTGGCCGCCGCACCGCCCCGGCGGCGGCGCGCGGGCGCCCCCTGCTGGCATCACTCGCGCGGCGGCGGGCGGGCCCTTCGCGGTGGTCCGGGCAGCGCAGGGCCCCTCCCGCTTCCAGCTGCGAAATCGCATTAAAAGGCGCTAAAAATACCCCGAATACTTTCCTGATGTGGTTTCTTTCCGAGGGAGGGAGGAGCCGAGCGGCGCGGTTCGGCCGCAGAGCTGCGGACGCGGCCCCACGGCCGAAGCACGGTGACCGCAGGGTCACGGCGATGCCCCCTCAGCCCTGAGGGCAGGTGGCAGCGAGGGCTCGTGGGGGGTGCCCGGTCACGGCAGTCCTCGTTGCGGTGAAGGGGCTGCATCGGGCATCCGCTGCCCTCGGAGGGGGCCACGACCACAGGCGGGAGACAAAGCATGGGCTGTGGATGGGGTTTTAATTCATAACCCGGGCCTGTTCGGGTCTCTCTCCCGGGCTGAGCCCACACTGCGGCCACTCGCCACACCGGCCCCCGCCCCAGTGCTACGGGCTGGGCCCGTGCCTGCTGTCCCGAAGAGCAGAGAGGGGTTCCCGGTCCGTGGAGCGAGAGAGAGTCCTTCTCTTGGCATCGCCTGGACCCAGCACCCAGCCCTTCTCCCGGGGCCAGCAGAGGGTCAGCCCCTGAGCCAGAGGCTTGGTGCCTTCCACAGCCATGGCAGCCGCTCGCAGCGCTGTCTGCGCTGCCGAAAGAGCCAGCCAACCCGCTGGGCTGGCGGTGCGTTGGAGAAGTGGGGCAGGGACAGCTCCTGCGAGGCTGTGAGGAAGGTGGGATGTGGGCAGAACTCTCTGCGGAAGCAAGTCCTGGATCTTCTTGCTCTGGGAGAGGTGCGGCCCCTTGGAGCGGTGGTCTCCAGCAACAGCAGGCGACAGTGCAGCTGGAGGCATCTGGAAACACCGGGCACAGCCTTCCCTTACCGGCATGTTCCAGGGCCTTGGGCTGGGAGAGCGCTGCAAGCTTCAAGGAACAGGGCCTCACCCAAGACATAGACAGGCTGACAATAAATCCAGTCCAGGGCAGCTGGGGGAGCTGGATGCTCTGTGAGACATTTTGTGCAGCTCTGAGGAGATGTAAGGGTGAGCTGCTCACTATTTGCTTGTGCTTTGGGAAGAGGAATTAAGAGTTCTTTCATGGAGCAAAGATGTAACAAGATCTAGTGGCTCCAAGATGATGTCAGGCAAATTTTCCCTTGAAATAAGATGCAAATTCTGACTGTCGATGTTAACTAT
Source organism: Sialia sialis (assembly GCA_009812075.1). Lineage (NCBI taxonomy): Eukaryota > Metazoa > Chordata > Aves > Passeriformes > Turdidae > Sialia > Sialia sialis. Next base: position 7,593,353 of record VRYO01001269.1, on the reverse strand, counting down.
CCATGGAATATTATTTTCTAGATTGGGACAGATGTTTCTAGACCTTCTCAGGCACTTCTGAAAGGAATTTTGGATGCTTTTCCCCACTGGGATCTCCTCTACCCTGCTGCCAAGTTGGCGGTCGCACTAAATGCAGTCAAACTGATTGCTTTGGACTCCAGTAATCCATTTGCTACAGTGCTGCATGGTGAGTTATTAGTTAAGATGGAGATATACACAGAAATGATAAGAAATTACCAGAGCTTCCCAGAGGTTGGTCCTGGGCCCAGGTTTTATTAATGATCTTGGCACACAAAAATGGATGTGCTGATGCAATTGGCTGCTTATCCAAAACTGGAGGAGTTGTCAGTACAGAGGAGGACTGGGATATCCTATAGGAGGGTGTAGGCAATTTTGAAGGCTAATACAGGAGAAATGGGATGAAATGCAATAGCACAAAATGCAAGGTTATGTTGCTAATGGCTGAGATCAGACTTTTCTGTTACAAGCTGACAGCGGGAGCTTACTGCTTGGAAGTAATAGTGGAGAAGGAGGTAGGTGTCCTACTGTTTCCAGTATTGGGCCATTTACTTTCTGCTCCAAGTGTTGCTCTGTGGGTTGAAAAGAGATGGGGAAGCTCCGTGGTCTGATAGACACTGGAAGCAATGCTGGTGGCTGTGAGTAGCAGTCATTAACAGATTGCACATCTTTGCTGCCTGTCAAAGCCCCTCTACCTTCCAGAAGGAGGAACATCTCTGAAGCTTTACAATTGCTAGGGAATTTTGTTCTGGAGCCTACAGAAATAAAAATATTTGCAGTTGTTTCCCTCTTCCAAAACCCCTTAGAGATGGGGTAGATACTTGAGAGGTGTGTTGGAGGAAAAAAACCTGCAGAAAAATTAAACTGAGATGCTTGGAACTGCCAGCATGCTGCTAGTGTGGAGCAGGATGCAGCAGCACTCTTTGCTGGCTGCTTCGCTTCCTAGTGGAATCTTAATGTTTTAATGAATTGGCCCATATCAAAATTGGGACTCTGGCTGGCTGCCTGATGTGAAGATTGGGTGAGGAAGGAAGCGCAGTGCTATGCCACTTGTTGCTACTGGAATTGTCCCGCATCCCATAAATCCTACAGCTGTCAAAGCGCTGCTTTAGAAAACCTTTGGCCACTCTGAATAAAGTGGTCATTGTGCTACCATGTGGGCTTTCCACCACAGCTGTAGCTTATAACTACATGTGTTTGCCCTTGCTTTAAAGGGGGTCTGGGACCAGAAGCATATGGGAGGGCTGGAGTGTGATTTCTTTCCCAGACTTTCTCAGGGATAGGGGGACCAGACACAAGCTCTATTCATATGTCTGCCAGTTAAGGAGAAATCAGCTGTAAACAGCACTAATGGGGGACTCTGTTAGTCCTATTCTGTGTGATCAGGTTTGTGTTGAAACCAGAGGGAGAGAGTCCGTGCTTAGATGTGAGAACTTGTCCGTGAAAGGAATGCTTGCATAGTTCTTACTTGCAGTTCAGCTGAGAGCGGGCGGCAGCAGTGTGATTTACAGTGAGCACAAAACCAAACAGGTAAGGCAGACTGAGAGCTGAGAATACACCTGAAACTGTACACTGGGAAAGAGAAACCCTGGCACCACAGACCTGAACTGGGCAGAAAGCAAGCATTGAAAACAGCTTTGGATAACCACGGCAGCACCAGACATTTGTCCTGGTACCTGACTTCTTCTTGTTGGAGCCAATCTGTGTGGAGCCAATCTAGGCCCAGGGTGAAATGCTGCCTGTGGTGTCACCAGTAAGACAGAGGTGAATTAAACTGTTCAGAAAATGTAACCCCAATGCTTAAGGCAAGCAAAATCCACTTTAGCCACAACATGAAATGATGGATGAAAACTCTTTTCTTCCTGTTTCCTCTTGTTGCCCTCCCCAAGCAGGCAAATCTTTCAGGGGTAGGTGACAAACCCCATTCCAACAAGTGGAGTCCAGAGGGACTCGAGGTAGGACAGATTTTAGGTTTCACTCTTTCTGCACATCTGATCTTCTCTTTCACTGAGAATCTCTGAAGTCAGGAGTCAAAATTCCAAGGCAAGGCTCAGTTCCCCAAGTCCTTACATGTTTTATTTCCTGCACATGGACTTCACCCTCTGTCAGCTGCCTGAGACTTCTCTCCCTGGGGTAGACAGCAAGCAGCACAGAGTGTTTTGCGGGGAGATGGGAAGTACAGGTGTACTATCTGGGATGGGGACCCAGGGGAATTGTGCGGAGAAGTTCCAAACAAGGGAATGCACTGGTCATACTACTTCTTGATCTGTCTGTCCAGGATTGTACCCTGCATGGCTTTACGCTGGCTCTGGGAGAGTCACCCTGCCAGCCACCTATGTGGCAATGTACTCCTACCCAAGAATTCCTGCCCCAGGGATGCCTTCCTGATTTAGCAGACATGGCTCTGGATGTTATCATGCTCCTCTTAGGATGCTCTTTTTCTGATCAAGGTCAGCTGTAAGTGTATTGTAAGCCCAGGGCTATAGTTCCCTCTGTCTCCTGGCATCTGTGTAGCTGTTGTTGCTGCAGCTATTTGGAGGAGTTGGGGAGAATTGGGAAATGCAGGGCCATATTCCCATAGCCCTGTGGCAAAGCATGGGGCTAGGTGCAAACTATCCTCTCTACCTCATGAATGCTTGCATCTGTAATGAAAAGAACAAAGTATATGGATGATCATAAATTTATAAAGCCCAGTAAGCCTGGCTCCAAAAAAGGAAAATCATGTCTCACTTACTGAATTCTTTGAACATGTCAAGGTTTGTAAAGGGAGATCGTATCTTTTATTAGGCCAATTGATATAGCTGGAAAAAAAACACAAGCTTTCAGGCACAGAAACTCTTATTTTATGTTTTTTTTCCAGCTATATCAGTTGGTCTAATAAAAAGTTATTACCTCTGCCCACAAATCTTATTTCACTTAATCCTTATATCATCACAGCACAACTACTTGAGCATGTCAGTAGGAATGGAAAAGAGGAGAATGATTTGATGCAATTTATTTAGATGACTTGAAGTTCCTCAGCCAAACCATGAGCTTCTACAAAAGCTAAGCACGTATGGAGTGAAATCTGGTGCCTTTAGTAAAAGGTATTCCTGGGAGGCTTAAAAGTTTAGACTTAGAGAGTCAATTTTCATCATGGCAAAGTGTTAGCAGAGTAGTTTGTGGTCTGGTACAGTTCTTTATTGTAGCAGCAGAAGAAATTATTTAGGCTAATGAGGATGGGTGAAAAATGTGAGGAATGTGAGATAGCAGAAAAAAATATTGGCAAAGGGACGAAGTTCTGGAAAACTGAATGTTTGTTAAACATGTGGAGCTAAAACCAGATCTATTTACAATTAATCTGTACATCTGTGCAGCCAAGAAACAGGCTGGGGTCGTTTTATACAGCTCAGTGGAAATCTCTGCACAACTCACAGTTGAGAAGCATGTGTGTAATGATCACTGTGCTTACATTTGATCCTTGGCACTGCCTCCACCATGGGCTCTGGGGACATCGGGAAAGCTGTGTCAGAGAGCCAGGGAGAATTGGGAAGAGCATCAGAAGCCATCAGGAGACTTTGGCAAAAGCATCTCTCGGGAGACAGATCTGTAAGGCTAGGATTCCCTGCCTTAGGGGGAACTTAAAAAGTGTCTTCGGCAAAAATCTGGAGAAGGCAGAGCGTCCAACTGTTCCTGGCCTGCCGCACCGCCAGTGCAATTAGAGCGGGCTAACAGATCACCCGCGCGAGCTGTTGCAGCACTGGTGGCCCCCTCAGTCAGGCCAAGGTTTTGGGACTGCTGCGGGGTGCGTGTGTTTGTGGCGGCCCCGCGGCCGGGCACGGGTGTCCGGACGGTGCGGGGCCGTGCCCGCGGTTGCCGGGGCGGCGGGGCGGGCTGTCCGCCGGAAGCACCGGCGGCCGCGGCGGCGGATGGAGCCTGATCCGGAGCGAGCGGAGGCGCCGCGGAGGAGCGGTGTCGCCGGGGTGAGCGGGGCGGGGGCGGGCCCAGCCTCTCCGAGCGGGGGGCTCCGGGGCCTTGGACCGCGGTCCGGTCGTGGCACGGGGGTGAGCGGCCCGGTTGCCGTGGGGCGCCGTGCGGCAGAAGGGCCGGGCCGAGCAGCGCGGCCGGGGCGGCCCGTGAGGCGGCTGCGGGGCTCACACCTGCGGCAGGCGATGCCTCTGCACTGTGAGGGCACCGCGCCTCGCTGCGGGGAGGGCCCTGCCCTGCGACTGCTCCCAGTGAAACGGCATGTGCCAGTAACTCTGCTCCTTCGTGTTTCCCCCTGCGCTACAGGTACTAAAGATGGGCCGTCGAGCCCGCCAAGACCTCTTTGCAGATGAAAATCTCAGCAGGAAGAATTCCCCGTCTGCTTCTCTTGGAGAGGTGGGTGTCCTGTCAGGAGGACTTGTCTGTTGTCCTGCTGTTGTCTCCACTGGAGAATTACGAATTTCTTCTGAGATTCCTTCCTGCATGGTGTGCTTCACCCTTTGAAATTTTTCCTTAGATTTGGGACTCATGTGACTGCCCTGTCCCTTTCCTGGTGTTGCCTTTGTATAATAGTTTCCACACAGGGCTATCTAGGGCTATGGTTGCTCACATGTCAAGTATGGACAGTAGTATAATACAGCACTTAGAGCCTCTCCCTCCTGTGCATGCATATCTTCCTGATATTTTAGTTTCTAGAATTCAAATATGAGCAGACACGTCATTTTTTGACCAGTTTTGCCACCATCTATGGTAACAAGGCAGATAAACAGATGCCTTACTTTTGTGCTTTGTTTTGCTGGAGCTAAAGTACATATGACCTGGTCTCTACCAAGTTTGTGTAGTCATGCTCTTTTTAATTTTCTCTGTGCATGGCTACAAAGGTTGTGCTAGGAGCCAGCTTTGCAGCATCTGAGTTATCCTTTTGGATTATAATGTGCAAACTCAGCTCCCACTTGTCTTTGGAGGAAAACGCTGGTTCAGAGGCTGTTCTCTCAGTACATCTTCAAATGGTAGAAAGGGGTCAGGAACCCCTCTTTCTCAGGAGAATGAGGCAACATCCTCAAGTATCCAGAAATAGATCTGAACTGTTTCAATTATTTTTTTTTGCTTAGTGTTGCAGAATGTTGAAATTCTTCCTGGAAGCTTGCTGTTGGATGTTAGCATTGCTTCTCCACAAGCATCTCCTCCTAGAAGGAGCAGCTCTCAAGAAATGATGTGCCAATTTTGCTCCCTGACACATACCAGATGGACAAAAGTATCATCTGACTTCCACCTTGTTGACAGTGATATTTGTTTAAATGAGGTGATGCTTATCTTTTTGCAATGCCAGTCAATGGTCTCCAGCATACCATATTCTTGGCTTCTTTAAACTGGAAACCTATTTTGCCCTGCTGGCCACCCTGGCACCAACTCTGCTTCAAGCTACTCTGCTCAGAGCCCTGGAACCTTCTGTCTTGGAGTGACTACTCCCCGATTCCGTGTGCAGTGACAAAACTTTCCTATTACACTGAGTAGCTGTGTCCCAGACATCTGTGTCAAGATGGTTGTGGGGGGACTTTTCCTTTGAGACCCTGTGATGCTGTTGAAGATAGCACTGTTACAGTTGAGCTAACAGTAACACCCTCTAGAGCAGGCTTTTTCTTTTCTGGAGAAAGTATGCTCTTTTCTTTTGGTAGTCATAATGGAGAATCATCTTCCACCTAGGGATTCTCCCCTTGGATGTGCTGTAGGCATTCAGGATGGATTCTGTGAGGGAATGTGCTGAATCATAGGTAAAGAAAGTCTTAAAGAAACCACCTGGTGGTTTAAGGGAATGTAATCATTAGCTGGCCTCCACATTAGGGTGGCTCACTGTTAGATTGTTCTCTTGCTGGAACTGGTCATCCTACTCCATGGGCTGATTGCCTGCTTTTAAAGAGACCAGGGCATTATGTAGAGGTACAGCTGATGGTCTGCAACTTACTGCAGTTTGCTTGTCCTTGTGCTTACTGCTCACATCACAGCCATTTCAATAGCTGGGAAGAGATCGTAGGGACTCTAGGCCTTGGGCAGCCCTGGAGAAGACTAAAAAGTCTTTACAGTATTCTGTTTGAAAGCAGTGAGCTTTTCAGCAGTAGAAGGGTGAGGACTTCCAGCCATACAACATTCAAATATGTTAGTACTGGATCTTAACCACCAGGAAGAATCGTTTGTGTCAGTAGTCTCCCTTCAGACAGGTCTTTGTTGCTAAATGTTTGTGTTAATTGAAAACCTTGGAGCTGCTGGAAGAAAGACAAAATCCACTGTAAATAATCCTCAGCCTTTTCCTTTGCTCCAGAATTGCAGGCTTTTTATATGTAAGCATATTTGTTACCGAAGTGAGTATTTAACAGAACTAATTCACCCTAGATTGGCCATCTGGTCATCTTGAAACCTTTATAAGAAATCTTCCCAAAAGAAATGAAAGATTTTGAGGACAAAGGGGTTTGTCTTAAACCTTTGCCATATTCACACCCTCATATGCAGTTTCACATTCAGGTTAGTGATTTTGCCTTCAGAGGTTCCTCAGAGTTTTAAAACTGGTTTAATTCACTTTGATGCTTTCTCTCAATTTTTTTTTAATTCCATGCCAATTCACCCAGTTTCCACCCATCTCAAATTTCTGGGTATGAACGAATTTGTGCTATTGTTTGGATCTTTTCATGACACTGAGAAGCATCCAGGAAGTGTTTTCCAGTCAGTGCAGCTTGCTTGAAGGAAGAAAAAAATACCTGTCTATCCATGTTTCAACATTTGGGCTTATTACAAGGAAATTCACTTAGGGGGTGAACAATTATTGTAATTAAAAAATCTTTGTTTTGAAGTCAACAGGCAAATCATCTGACTTGGAGCATAGATCTTATCGGGTTACTGCTGATCTGTGCTTGGCCTGGGCTCTCTCTTCCAAAAGAGAATCCAAACTGTTGCTCTATGCAGCAAATGTGTTGTTAAAACCCCCTTCCCCAGGGCATAGTTGCAATGTCTTGTGCCTTGTAGCCTAACACAGTTCCCCCAAGCTCTATGAAAATGTTATGATGCCTTAATATTTTTTCAGCTCCTGTTGTGTGTATGTATGTCCCACAAGAATATTCTTAACGACACCAGCAAATCTGTATTTCCTCTGCCCAAATCTCTACTTCATAATTCCCGTTCTTCATGGAACTACCTGCCTTATCTTCAAATGAAGACTTCCTCAGGGGGCTCATGAAAGGTCACAAAGCTCACACTCTGCCCATGTGACATGCAGAGCATTCCTGTCTTTTCAGAAGTACAAGTACTAACAAACAGCATTGCAGCTATGTGTTATTTCACCGGGCAAGATGGAACATGATTATTTGCTGTAATTGGTGCAGTTGGCACCCTCCTGCAGCAAAGGCTGTGTGCGTTCCTGGCCTTTAGAGCTCCTTGGAATTCGGCATGCACTTCTTGGGCACCCAGGGGAATATGCTGTAAGTGGGAATTCCTTGAGATAAATCTGCTTGCTGCATGCCAGAACTTCACATTTCAAACATTCATTTTCAGGGGGGTAATGTATCTCTTTTTCCATGGAGAGGCCTTTCCCATCCCCTGGCTTGATGTGGTACATTTACTCATCTTGATGCTATCGAGTTTCTGACAGAATGGGAGAAACTCAAGCTAGTCATGTTATTTGTATAATGGGAGGGACAGATCATATAATGAGATCTGTTGAAGATCTTTGCTATCCCATCCTAACAGGACTTCTGGACACTTTTACAGGATAAAAGTCAAACATTTTTCCTGGCTCTAGCATCACTGCACCCAACAGCCTGAATGCTGGCGTGATGACATCCATCAGACGAAGCTGTTTGGCCAGGTTTGGAGCTCTTGATGAGATTGGTTTGGAAAGCTGAGTGGAAAAGCCTTTTTAAAAAAATGTATCAGCAGATTTTTCCTTTCCTGTTTCTTCTATCAACTAGAATGAACTATTTGCTATTCTGTAAGAAATCTTTATGCAAAAATATTTTAATGTTTTCCCACTTCCATGGTCTATTTTCTCTTTATCCTACTCTGAAGTGATTCCCTTGGGACCTGGTTCAAGAGTTCCTGGTTGCTGCCTCTTATAGTCTCAGTATGATTTTGCCAGCATGTCTCTGGCAGCACTCTGTAGATCCTTTGAGTGGAGACTGCTTTACTAGGCAGTGGTCAGCCTAAAGGATGAAGGTTTTCCCTATTCTGAGAATATTTCCACACAGGTAGGACAAAATGACTTTATATCAGGGTTTGACCAAAAATCAGGTTCCTTGCTGGTTCTCTCTGCCACATTTCACCACAGCCTGGGGAAAGGCTCTGTGCTTTCACTTTGGAAAGTATGTTCTCTTGTTGTCCTAGCTGGTATTTGTAAGCTTGTTTATGTAGTTGTGGTCCTTGGGTGGTAGTTAAAAGCATTTCTTGCTGTAAAAAATACCTTATTCAGCATAGATCCAAATAGACAGACAAAAACTTGGGCCACTTCTGCTGTTGGAAGGATGTTCCCACAGGTGAATTTTGCAAAGCAGCTATCTGGACTTCCACCAGCCAGTTTACAAACACTCCTGGCAGTGATTCTTTAGGCTGGCATCCAGGCATCATTTTAATGGGACTCCATTACCTAACCCAAATGAGTAAATAATAATAATAACAATAATAAATAATTGCTGAGAGTGAAACCCATGTGGCAGATTGCTCCAATAAGTGGTTAATTAAATGCTTTTCCAATATGTGTTGCCCAGCTGGATTTTCTTCCATGCTAGTGCAAATCTTGTACTACTTGGGCTCTGTACATCCAGAGAAGCTTAGGTCATGTTGGACCCCACAGAATCTTTTCTGCATTTGGCTGTGGGAACAAGCAGGCCCCTGGCTAACAGATACATGATTCCAACAGATTTTTACTAGTTGGGCAAATCTGATTTTATTTGTGCTGCTCATTGGTAAGGACCCTTTTGTACCCCAGCTGCCCTAATCTGCATGTAGCCCTCCTCTGCTCTTGTCATGGTGAGATCATAAGGCCAGATGACAGCAAAAACACAAAAAGAACTGAGATACCAAACTGCTTCCATCAGAGATATATGCGATTTATGAATCACATGGCTTCCATGTTCCACAGGAGAGATGATTTAATCCAGAAGAAAAGTCAGGTGGGTTAGTGGAGTGTTTCCAGTCATCCTATGCTTACTCCTGGTATAGGGTCATAGATCAATCTAGGATACTCTTGATTCTCCTCCTGAGTGGTTCTGAACAGTGTGATTTGTAGAATAGCTTAGAGATCATCGGGTTCTTAATTACCTCCTTGCATTAGGTGCCTAACAGCACTGGGTGTTGCAAAGGCTGGTGCTGATAGTCTCCTCATCTAAAAGGTTCTCAACCAGTTTGCAACTTTCACAGTGACTAACAGACTGATTTTCTTGAGTTACTTATCTACCAAGCTGCTCCCTCATAGCGTTAGCTGAAGATCATCTGAAGCTATGCTTATCTTACACCAACTGCTACAGCTTGTGCTCTCAGGGGAGAATCTGAGGCTGCCTTGAGAAACAGTAGCTTCTGAAAGAGGCTGTATTCTGGTCTCTGGCATGGCTGCAGTGACTCTCCATGAGAATATTTTTAGGATCCTATATACCTGAATAATTTGAGTTTTATCGTGTTATAGGGAGAATGAACTGAGTCTGTTCTCTTCTTGTCACATTTGATTTTGTTTTTTTTTTTTTTTCTTTAAGTATCACAGTTAATGTCTGCATAAATGACTGGATGGGGTCATATGGATATATGGATTATAATACGGATTATAATGGTGGGATCAACTTTGTGCTTTGTTCAAGTGAATAAGGTTGCAAGGCATGTGCTGCAGGACAGTCATAAATGCCAATCTTCAAGCTGTTTTATGCAGGCTTCCATAGTGCTTCCTTTTAACTTCTTTTTCTCTTTTTCCCTCCTGACCCTTCTAGGATGAAGACTCTCAGGAAAAGGTTGACCATGTAAGACTAGAGGATTTCTAGGTAGATGCTGGCTCCTCTGAAGGGGACTAGTAGGATTAACCTATTATGTGTCTGGAGACTACCTTAAGAGGATACTCTAGTACTGGGGAATAATATCAAGTTTGCTTTGGATTCAGTGCCTTTCCTGCATCCTCTGTTTCTGTTGCTGACAGATTTTTAATTATCTTTGAAACAGCTGCTCTTATCAGCTGCTGCATCTTGTTTTGAGGTCACAGATGTATATGTGGCCACTGAAAAGATGCTCTATTTTCATTTAAAAGTCAGGATAGCAATTAGCTAAGACAGTACAAAACCTGACTGAACCTAGATTGGTGTCCAGAATGGTTAGTTTGTCTTTTAACATGAAAATGTGTCTTCAGGGATGATGAAGTCTTGCTGGTGCCCCAGAGGAGAAGGCCAGGCAGTAGTAACAAGGACATGTGCCTTTGTATTTTCTACTGAGTCTTTTTTTTTTATTGCACCAGCGCTGAATGCCAGAATCTGTAGTTAGTAACGTCATAGTGCTTCTTACCAGGCTCCAGTTACACACAGAGAAGGAATACACATATCCTTTCTTATCCTGCACCAAAGCTAAAATATGCCTTAGCATTAAATCAGCATTAGAAGCCAGGATGATACTGCTCAGAACAACCTGTTCCTGTTGAAGTCTTTGGGCCTTGCACTCTTCCTAACCATGGAATTGGTGTTGCCCAATTTTTCCTGCCTAGAGTTGCTCCCTGTTAGATAATTAAAACACCCTCTCCTGTGCTCTTAATTCCTTCTGCTGAAGGACCACTCCAGTACTGGTAGCACAGTAGATTCATCTGTGAAATTTAGAGCCCAGAAAAGAAACTGCTATCACCCATCTCATTAATTCTGGCCTCTGAAGGGTATGCTCATTACCAGGAGTCAAGACTATTCAGATTCACTCAGTTTTCTCTTGGTAGTGCAAGAGGTGATATTGTAGAAAAGATCCACTGGGTTTATTTGGCAGTGATGGATAGTTCAGGACTTTGCCCAGAGCACTTTTCCATTTATCATGCAAAGAGACCTCCCACTGATGGGTATAGTTTTGGGGACTGGTTGCCTAATAGAAATTTTTACTGATAATTGATCTAATCTTCCCCCCTCCACCTTGCTGGAACCAGTCCTTACAGTCATTTCACTGGAACTAATTCCACCTCCATACAGTGCCCTAAATCATTGATTCCCAGGGTCTGCTGTTGAGTGCTGACTGGTCATGTGCCACAGATGCCTTCTTGCTTCTGGCTGCTAAATTTCATTAAAATAACTTTACTGATATGACTCTTCCACGTGAGCAATTGTTGCTTCAGGGGTGTTATGTAATGGTGCCTGGCAAGGAGATTTTACTTATTGTGAGGGGATCCCTGCTTTGAAAACCCTCTTATTTAGGTAATTCCTGTGTCCTTTATTCAGGCTTATGCTTTTAAGCATGACAGTCACACTTTATAATATTTTTCCACTTGTAGAAGTCTGTAAATGGTATAAAATGGTTAACTGAGTGTTCAGAAATCCGACTGATCAGTAAGCTGCATGTAACTTATACTACTGTGTGCTTACAAAGTTCTGTTAATTGTATCATAAGTCTCTTCCAAATCAACTTTTAGTGGAACTTCATGTTATAAAGTGTGATTCAAATCTTGTTGCAGTATATTCCTCCCTTAGTCATTGCCTGGCCAATCTGAAATACTTGGCTTCTTGAATCATTTGTCCGAACTTGGCCCCTTTGTCCCCCTGATGGCTCATATAACCCTTCTCTGAACTCCCTCTGGGCTTTGCTAAGTGTTACAATCTGAACTCTTCCTGGGTTTGGTGCCTTTCCTCTTGCTATGCTGAAGATAACTTTGTAGCTGCATGAATACTGACAAACAGCCCCATCTGGGTTGTGGATGTGAATGTACCTGCTGAAGTCCTGCCCTCCAGCCATCTGCCTGCTCTGAAACTTGTTTTGCATCCTTTGGCAAACCGCTCATCTCGCATCTGAATTTTTGCCAGTTGAATCACTCATTTGGCTGCACCTTCCAAGACTGCCTGGGATATTTAGCCAAAGGCTGTAAGACTAATCAATGGTATAATAAAGGGTATATCCTAATATTTCAGTTAATTTGCAGAGGCAGAATAAGCAGGAGTATGAATGTGGTTGTAAGCCAAGATTTTGCTGGGTTCTTTTAGTGGCTTTGCCATAGATTTGCTTTGGGGCCTTGGAGAAGTCCCTCCACTAGTTTTTTTTAGTAGTCTATCTGAAAGGAAGGCTAGAGCTTTATGCAGAAGCACTGTGGGTATTCCCTAAACAGACCCACTGGGGGATTTAGATGCATTATCCTCATAACAAAATCCATATCCTACGCTGGGTGCTTGTGTAGTAGGGAGATAATCTCAGGATGGGCTGGTGGATCTATTGGGATGGTAAAGAGTGGCTGGGAATGGCAGAGTGTCTGAAATCCTGTCCTTCTGTGGAGTTCTGGTCCCATTCTGTGAGCTCTGGGAGTGCATGTCCTTGCATTACCAGTGAGAGACTCTGATCCCCATCCTGTGTTTTCTAGCCTTCAGAGATGGAGCAGGGCTTTTCCTTGCCTTCAGGGACCTCTAGGTCCTAAATAAGCAGCTGTTCATTTCAGTGTTGCAACCTCATGCTGTAAATGTAGAGATTAAACTGGCCATCTCCTTTCTAAGCTGGAAAATGCTGATTTTATTGTTCTCTTCCTTCTCTGAAAAAGATGGAGCAAGTAATGTTGGGGAATATTATATGTAATGACAAGCCTATGAGCTGTTCTGAGTCTGAGAAAGCTCTCAGTACTTCCTCCTGAAGCCTCTCTGCTGTGCAAATGGAACCAAGAGAATTTTGGTACCATAGGGAAAGACTTTCTAACTGAAGGCAACAACATTTGAGCGGGAAGACATCAGTTCCAATGATAGACTGGGACTTCATCCTCTAGTTGTGCTTTGCTAGACATGCCATAGGTAGTCTGAAGGTCCTTCATGGTCTAAAAACAGGGACAACACTTGATTTCTGACCCTTATATGGATGGATGCTGGCCTCTGTGGCTCTATATCACTCAGTGTTTGAGCGACAACATGCTTTAAGGCAAAAACTGGTTAGAGGATTTGAAGATCTGACCTTTCCAGAGGGGTTGTCAAAGTTCTTTTGTAGTTCTAGTTGCCAGTGCTTCTAAAACATTTGGGTGGAAAAGTGGGCTGTTGCTTTTTAGGTTTAGTCAGGAACAATTGTTTTCATTGAACCTTTGTTGGAAGAACAACTATAAAAAATGTGAGTACCTGAAATATTAAGCCAGTTGTGTTCTTACGCTCCTAGGTCACCCAGTTGGGTGGGGTTGAGAGAGTATATTTGCATTCTAAAATATAGTGCAGAATGATGTGGAGAGCCCCTGCTGAGAAACAACCTGCACTCTACCTGGGGAGGTACCAGCTTCATTACCAGAAATACCTAAAACAAGACAATTTCCAGGCTTGAGCTGACTCACATGGATCCTGCTTGCAGGTGTGTCTACACCTGTGGTGTAGACATGGCCTGGGGCTTGATATGATCAGGGCCTTTAATCAGAGCGGTATTTTCCTGACCCAGTTCTTACCCTTGCACAGTGGTTGGCATCCAGCTCCAAGCTCTCATTCCATTGTCTGGTCTGGTCTGGATCTGTGCAGCAGCTACCCCCTAAGTGCTCTCCTCTACACACTCTGAAACTTAGAAACGTGCAAGTGCGGAACCCAGCAGCAGCTCAGTGTTGATCAGGGGACCTTATTTGCGTAAAAATAATCACAATGGCTTGGGCACTGTCCTTCCACTCTGGTTTAGAGCATTCATGACCTAAGAAGTCATAATTGTAATGCAGTCACTTACAATTTGCACTGCAGTAAGATCTAGAAAGATGTTGGCTGGAACAAAAATTTCCTATTCCCAAAGACCTTAGTCTAACTCTGTTTTTCTCTAGCATCCTGTTCTCCCCTGTGATCTTCAGCTTGTAGAGGAGCCTTCACCAGGAGTAGCTGCATTTGTATATGGCATATTGCCACGGTTTTGCCTTCTTAGGCATGCAATTGGGAGTAGGGTGGACTGGCAGTAGATAGCTCTTGAAGCAATTGGCATTTCTGAGAATCTGGGAGGGTTCTCTGAAGCAGAATTTCCCATAGCTATTGCACACTGTGAGTGCCCTCCCATTTATGTGGTCGTCCTGGGCTGAGCTGCATTTGTTTGTGTCCCAGGGTTTCTGTCATCTGTTTGGATTCTTACATTATTCTAGTAAATAGCCCCCACCAAAAGGATCCAGCATCTGAGGAAGCACTGGGTTTTATACCTGCTTCCATTTTACAGGGTTTGCATTTAATTTTTTTTTCAGAGGTCTTCTGGTTCCTTGTGGAAATGCTGGACTCCCAGCCTGTTCCTGGGGACCTCTCATCTGGAAGTTGGCCAGATTCTCCAGGAGGAATCTCAAAAATGCAGCTGAACTTATGTTCCCTAATTAGGCCAACTTCCCCAGAGTGAGCCCCAGCACTGCATGGCCTGGATCTCCCCAAGGCCTTGTGCAGCCTCTATCCCGTGCACCCCGACTGGCTGACCAGCAGGGCAGTTATTTTCAGCTTTCTGAGCTTATCTCCTTGCCTTTTGATGACATCTGAAATAGCTTTTCTAGTCAGCCATGTTTCCCAGCCTTTCTAGTAGTATCCTGCCTGCTTGTCTACCTTAATGTGAATTAGGGACAATCTAATTGAAAGTAATTTTACTAAAAGCTTTTCCTTTCCCACACATTTATTTCATACTTTGAGTGTTCCTGGACCCACCTCAAGGCAACAAAAGAGCTGTAGGAGGTGGGAAAGTGGATGGGAAAATGTCTGACCATATGTAGCATAAAGTGGTAGCAAACTGAGAAATGTTCATGACTGGGAGGGCTGGAGGGGCACTTCCCTATTACTATGGGTTGTGAGAGGATTCTGTCTGGTGACTCCTTGTTCATAGAGTCAGATTGTTGTGTGCTGATTCACTGTTTTCCTGCAGGGGAGAGCTGTAACTTCTCAGACAGGTTAAGGTGCCAAACGCTGCAAAGGTGACAGCTTTCCTTGTGGGAACGTGTCAGCTGACAAATAGCTGGCCACTGTTTTAGGAGAGCAATTCTTGATAGCTGGTTAACAATATGAACTGCTCCTTTACCTGTGATAGATGGCAGAGAATATTTGAAGACCCCCAAAAACTTGACTCAATAACATTTTTCCTAGTAAAGGAAGGTCAGTGACTGTGAAAAGAAGGACAGTTTGTGGATGAAATGCAAATCCAGTATTTGACTGACCTGCAGAAGTCCTCTGAGGGTATTCATTAAAATCATAAGCACTATTTGAACCATCTATGGACATGGTATAGAGAGCCAGCAGAGATGGGTTGTTCTTTGCAAAAGCCCAGGGTTGCATAGATCTTGGAATTGATGTGTTTTTGATATCATACATGCTCATATAATCAGTATAGAATATTTTATGTGGCTGTTTAGGAGCAGTGGGGCTGTTTGACTTACAGCTCCTTAAATGGCAGCAATCAAAGCTAATTCATCAGTCCTGGTTGTGGAGATTTGCTTTTCTTCAGAAGAGAGTCCTTGAGAATGCCTATACTTCTTTCTTTCTTTCCCCTTCATGGTCAATACTGGATAAAAACAAGACACCTACATACTGTGTAAAATCTCAGTGTTTGTATATTGTAAAAACATAGATCCTACATATTTTAGGAGAAATACAATATGATAGAAGAATTGTGTGTCCTCTGTTGCACATAGTCAATGTCATTTCAGTCCCTGCATCCCTGCACAGAGTGCTTAGTGTTTCAAAGGAGTTGTCATGTTGATGAAGGTAAATTAATCCATATTTCCAGACCCGCCTGAGAATCTGAGGAGTGTAACATGCCCATAATCTGCCTCTGTTGTGGTAGGTCCTAAAAGAAACTTTGCTGGACCTTCAGGATTCAGAGACACACAGGGTAGTTGCTTCCATTAGGGAAGCAGCATCCAGCTGGCACCTTCAGAACTGTAGACGTGATCTGACAAGTAGCCTGGAATTTCTGCTTTAATGGGGAAGCCAGATTAGAATTCTGCATCTGTCTGATAAGAAAGGGCCTGAAAAACAATAAAGAAGAGGGTAGAGTTTCTACTTTAATGTAGGAGAGATGGAATTCAGGCCAGTCATTTTTCCAAGAGAGAGATAAAATACTGATTATGGATGTAGTATCAAAGTGTTGGTATGGAAGGTGGCTTGAGAAATACTGGAAAAGTGCCATCGTAAAAATGGTGAGTTGAATTTCTGAGAAAAAAATCCACCAAAAAAACACAGACCATGGCAATTTTCCTTGGAAAAGGGACAATCTGTAGAAACTCAAGTAGAGGAGATCTTCTGGAGATAAATAATGAACAAAACTGAAGTGGAAAGGCAAATGCCAGCAGTAAGTGATTAGTTGATGCTGTGAAAGAGACTGAGCAGCAATGTCTGAGAGACATTGGAATCTCAGTGTTTTAAACACTAAACTGTTTGGATATAGCTTTGCATTTGGGAACATACATAAAAATCTTGCCTAAAGTATAACAGTAGGTACCAATGACTTCTGTTCATTTAAATCCCCCAGTTTTTTTCACCAAAAAAGATATGTTTAGGAGCACATTTGCTGCATTACAGAAGAACAGTGTACTCTGTTTCTGCTCTGATCCTTCTGGGGTTGACATTTGTCCCACTTTCTGCCTCGAGCTCTTGCTTGCAGCTGCAAAGTCCCTACCTGTCACCGTATTATGGCAAAGCATAACATTGCATTCTCAATTGTAAATTATGCTGAGGTTTTGGAACTGTGAAAGTGTATGAAAGTAAGTTTTTTTTACTTGACAAAAGTGTATGTGGCATGTGACCTTATTGCAGCACTTTCAGGCAGCTAACAAAGAAAACTTATTTCTCCTCAGCTGACAGTTAACATTGCCTTTTGTAGGCAATTCAGAAAGAATTAGCTGATTTATTACAAGAGGAATAAAAGACCTGTAGGTGTATGTGAGGTGTTTTCTGGTCTGATGGACATTCAGGGTTGCCTGGTGTATATGATCAATGGGAACACATTATAATATTGGCAAGACATTGGAATCAAACCCCTAGATGACCTGGAGTCACGCCTTGTGCAAAGACTGGGCCAGACATTGTCATCACCCTCTGATCTGGTGTGCCCCACTTGAGTTATCTTTGATTTGATCTGAAGTTTTGATGATGAGTGAATTAAATTGCAGATACATTGAGATGCTGCATTTTCCCTCAGCCTTATCGCCCAGGTTCTTTGTTGTCATTTTTGTATCCCCATGCACTTTTGTGAGGAGTTGTGAGGCTGTGTGTTGGAAATATGTCTTGCCAGCTATAAGAGGGATAGTGTGAGGGGAAAGTGGATTGTTTGCATGGGAAGCATGTGTGTGGGAAGGAGTGTGTTTTTGAGTTGGGGTGTGTGTAATGGCAATAGGGATGTTCATGTGGGTATGCACATGTGTGGTGTGTGTTCCCGCTTTTTCCTGGGCTCTGGGTGTGTCCAGATCAACTGAATTCAAAATGCTCCTTTTTTGGCACTGTAGCCTCTTCTCTGGTTTGGCATCTTAAGAATCTGGGGGAATCATTTAAAGATCAGAAAAATCCATTCACTTGGGCCCCTGAAGGTTTCACATTCTGTGACATGGTCATTCCAGTCGACTGAGCTCTGTCCCCTACGGATGAGCCCATATAAGGAGGCTGTTTCCTGTGTTTCACGCTCCCTGCCTGTCCCTCTGCCCTCCTGTGCTCCCTTTGCTGAAGAAAGTTGGTATTTTGGGACTGCAGCTCCTGCCTCATTCCTGCTCCCTGTTTATTTTTGGAGGATGACTATTTTTGCTCCTATCAGGGAGCTATGCAGGGTCATACCCCCTCCCGGCAGCAGGCAGAGGCTGCCCCTGGCAGGGTCTCCTAATTTCCCACACTCACAAACAATGCTTCTACTTCAAGAAATAAACACGTGAGGCCCCTACCATCAGGGGTTAGCTCGGCCTTGTCCTCATCTATGGCAAGAGGCAATTTGGCTTTGGCTCAGGGTTGACCCCACCACACATGCAAGGTCCTCTCTGAAGTCAAAAATCCTCAGGAGTCATCCCACTCATGCACTTAAAAGCAGTGGAAGCAACCTGTGCCCCCACCATTCCTTTGTAGGTAGCAATTTTTCTCTGATTTGGGACATCTTTTATGCAATCATTCTTTCTCATGATCATCCATTTACAGGTCCCTGTAATCCATCTTGCCTCAATGGGCACCATGAACTGGGAGCTGTGTGAGCTGGGTTCACTTGCCCCTGCTTTCATCCCTGCCTGCCATACAGAACACTGAAGTCAGTGCTGTACAAAGTGTCTCAGGCTGGGGGAGCCAAGCCCAAAACTGTAAACAGCAATAGGCAGCTTCCAAATGGTGGGAATTCATAGCCCCATTTGAAAATTCCATCATAAGCTCCAAGCTGAATTCCCATTTTTCTCTTGCCATGAGGCAGAGTGCCACATAAGACAATGCAAGAAAATAGCAGGGGATGTCTTTAAGCTCCAGTTGATCTTCCCCTTTGGATTTCACTGGTGACAGTGGTGGGATTCATCCCAACTAACTGTGGAAGAGTTTCAGTATGGATCACTGTGTCTGAACTTGGCATCTATTCTCCTATTCTAGGCAGTGGACAAAAGCAGACTTTTTAGGAACAATTCCTCATCTAAAACAAGATGTCTAAAACATGTTGTCTTGTACCCTAGGAAAGGCATAATGTGATACCTCCCACTGATATGTGGGCAGCAGTGATGAACAAGTTCCCTGTGAACCCTATTTTGCCAGGAGAGGACATCCTCTGTGGATCAGTCATCTACTGTATTATGTGTCCTCAAAAAGTCAAAGGCACACTGACCTGGAACTTGTCGACATACTGATTAGGGTGATGCATCTTTTGTTTATAGACAAGCTTAAAATCCTGTCCTACAGTTTGTCTTCCTTTTATTTTATGATTAAAGAGCATGTTAAACACTATCTCTCTGTTACTTGGTAAAGTGTTACATTAGTGTATGTGTACCTGGTGTCTCAATTGGCTTGACTTTACCGTGACCGGAGCTGTCTGTAACATGTCTCTTCTCTTTATTAAAGGTTCCACCACCTAAACCCCCACGCCGGCAAGGAGGCTGGGCAGATGATCCTGTACTGGCACCTACCAAGTGAGTCCTCACCTCTTTCCTCATTAAGAAGGATTTAGGTGTGGAATAAAGTTGGACTTTGCTGTCACAGACATTGGAACAGTTTTCCTTGGTCTTTTAGACGGCCTCCCTTTCCAATATCAATGTAACTTGTTCAAGCCATTTGAAGTATTGCTCTTGCTTGGTTCTGTTGGCTAATTGACTTGGTGAGGCTTAGAACGTGTACATGTCCCTGTTTACCCAAGGCAGTGTATTCCTTACCTGGTACAGTGCCTGGAAGAAGTCAAGAGCATAATAAGCATGTTAAATGCAGGAGCTGGGATGGGGGGATTTCACTGGTTCCGTCCTTTCCAGGAGAGTGACACATGACAGCACCACACTGACAAGAGTCCAATGAACACATCAGGATTTAGTGATCAGCCTTGACAGTAAAGGTGAAATTTGTCAATGTTTATGTGTGTATAAGGTTATGGTATAATGGAGATGGATGGAGATGGTCAGCAAGAAGAGAGGGGAGGAAAAAGTATACAAATTGTAGAATGTGTGTTGAGAAGCCTGATGGTTACATGAAGGACACATAAGACAAAGGAAATATCTGGATGTGGTAATAGAATAGGTTTGAAAACTAAAGGACAGTTCAGACTGGGAGGAGATTACGTGCTTTCAAATAGTTGTGGTTTTCGAAGCTGAGAAGTTATGCTGATGTATTTTATATTCACACAGCTGAAGGGCTCAGCTGTGGAGTGGCGTGAGATTGCTTGTGTAGTTAAAGGCCTATAATATAAGCCTATATGTCTTAATATATATTTGGAGGCAGTCTAATTTATGAAAAGTTGTGTATTTTCTTTTCTGAAACTGAGAATGGGTGAGAATATCCATAGCCTTGCTACAGAGTAAGTGTTTCTTGGGTGTGCAGAAAGGTGGTCTGTATTCTGGGGTAGCCTTTCCAAAAAACAATACTTTCCTGGGAAAAATATCACTCTATTTGTCTCTGAAAAATAAATAATCTGGAAGTCGGAAGACTAGAATAAAGTAAGGGAGTAAAGATCTCAGCCTGAACTGCTGTTGCTCTCCAGTTTAAACCTGATAATAGTTATTTTTCATAGGCTGGCTGCAGCTAGAAGTTGCCATTGCAAAGATGCATCCACCTCAGGCTATTAAAACAGTGCCACCAATGATACTGGATCTTTGCAGGACCAAGTAGAAGCTTTATGGAAATGTGACAGCAGATAAGAAGGTTCACTTTCATTGTTTAGGAAAAATAAGTTATGCAGTTGTTGGTTAGGTGAAGGACTGGATTGGAGGTAATACATATGCAAGACTGTGCCTAATGTGCCCTGAAGGACAGTGAGCAGGTTCCTAATGTTTTCCATTGTTTGACATTAGCTTTATCCTATAGATTTGCAGCAGTTGCTGTGGGTGGTTCCCCCAGCATCTCAACTGCATGGGTTACAAGACATTGTAGGTGTCTGGAGTGAAGGCTTCTATGATACTGCATGTAGTTCAGCTGGACAAACAGAACAGGACACAGGGTTGCAGACCTTTCTTATCTGAGAATCTGCACACTGGGACATGAGACCAAGATGTGTACCTTGCTCAGTCATGTATGTCATATGTCATATCTGACAGTGTTAATTTGTAATAAGGGTTTTTATTGAATAAGTTTTATGAAGAAGTTTCTTCTGAACTTTCTCCAGTCATTTGAGGTACAAGAGTTTTGTATAACTAATTCCCCTGTCTTTCCTTTCCTGTGTATTCTCTCCAAGCTGATCTTTCTTCTTCCCTCCCTTAAAAAAGTCTGAGATGCTGGCCTGTAGGGCTTGCTTTGTGACATATCCCAGGGTAAAGCCTTCATGTGAAAAGTCTGAGTCATCGGCTGATGTCATCCCAATGTTGCTGTAGCTTTCTTGTTTCTGTTTTCTCAGGCTCTATCTCCCCACAGCTTTTCAACCAATTTGACTCAGTTTGGAAGCCCATCAAGTTAACTTGCTCCAAGTTCACTAGTGTAGATGTAGTTAGAATAACATGCTTCTGTTGATATATCTGATTTAGGTTTAAGCCCTTTTTTGCCAGTGTAACTTGAATCTGCACTTGGGAATTGTTCTGTTAGAAGTAATTTGATTTTCAGAACTGACAATGTTAAAATCTGATTTTTTTTTCTTTCACTTAAAAAGGAAGGATGAGCACGGTGGCTACAGTTAGATGTTCTGTGTTGTAAATCCGTTGTGGCTCAGATGGGATACTGCAGCTACTTGTACAATGATCTTGTAGCTACTTAGGTTATTCTTTCTCCATTTGAAGTCTTAACTTTTAGTTCTGTTTCTGACAGATTCAGTCACTTATAACTGCATATGTGTTGCTTTTCCTGCAGGGATGCTTTTCTGCTATATTTCTAGCTCAGAGTCTTATCAGTATGAAATGATCACTTGAAAATTTTCTTTTTATTTCCATTTGGCATATGTTAGAGTAGAATTTCGTTTGTAACCTGTTTTTCTGCCTTTGTGCTCTCTTTTAGTCCCTTACCTGCCCAGCTCATGTCATGCTTTTGTAAACTTACAAATATTCTCACCATCTTGCTGATTATTTGCGTCAGACTGCTGCTCTCCCAGACAGTTGCAAGATAGGAAGAGGAGGAGGACTCTTGAAGTTTTCCAACCTAAATTATTTTTAAAATTAATTAGTACAGATGATGTGTGAGAGACCGTATTTTATCATGAGTTCACATAGCATTTGCAAGTGTCAGATATTTAAATTGCTGAGAACTATCAAAATGATCTATTTTACTAGTTTTCAAAAGCCAAACATGGGAAGTTTACTTTGGACTTCCAGTACTCTTGTAGAAGAGTTGTCATTGCTAGGAGTCTCATTGTGTAAATCTAGGTAACAGGGAGGATCACTGGTGAGTGTCCGAGCAAACTCCCAGGCTGGTCCTTTGCAAACAGCAACTAAATGGTTCAAAGCAGTGACAGAAAATTCGTTTTTCCATACTACTAGGACCATCTGTACCTGAATCTGCTGTATCTAGTTAAACCTGTACTCAGCAGAATCGTTCTCTGTGAGGTGAGCTGCCCCAGCTACATTCTAGCCCCAGTATTAGCAGAAAGGGGACCAGCCAAGAGCTTGGGCAGCCACCTGGGGGCTAGTAGCCTGCTGAGATAAATAACAGTAATTACAGCTGGGTTTTCCTACAGAAGCAGCTCTCTAACCACTGGATGGAGCCCAAGTGCCATTCTGAAAGCTGTGCTGATGTCCCTAATGACATCAGTGCTGACACTCACGACAGGCAAAGCAAAGCTTTACTGTCAGGTTATCCCACGCATCAAAAGGAAGAAACACAAAGTGCCTGCCAGTGGGGGAAGGAAAAGGGAACTCAGTTTTGCATACTGGTGAGGATTTGATCAAGGGTGGGGGTGCTTCCATGATTTATTTAATTCTCATCTCTCTGAGTTTCCTCATATAATTTCTTCCATTTCCTCTCTAGCAGTATCTTAATTTCTTTGCTTCTTGGGTCTCTTTCAATTTACTTAGGTGCTTGATCCTTTTGGTCTTGCAATGAGCCCCATAAAATTCCTACAGCTCTGCTGGCAACAGCTAGGGTTGTTGAGGAATAAACACAGCTTGTTTCAGGTAGCCCTGCAAGTAAACACAAGTGCTGCTTTCAGTAGCAAATCCCTTCCAGTGCCTGCACATGTACCTCATTTCTGCTGCATGGATCAAAGCAGTTTAGCAACAGGTGCTTCAGCTACAACTGAAATTTCCCCTTTCTGACTGATAGGCCACACAGAGTTAGAAGAATCAAGGCTTATTTAGGAGAATGACCAAGCTGAAATATTTTGGAACAGAAGTGGCACAGTGGTATAGTGTCCAGGAATGCATTTGTCAAGAAGGTGGATATTAAGTGCCTGTAGGAAGAAAGAGGATGCAGTTGGGGTGACCTTTAGAGCACGATAACACAGCCTCTGTGTAGATATCATTTAAGGCTCTGAAGGGTGGGCAGTGGTGAGATGGCACCCTGGAGCTGGAGAAAAGTTATTTAAGAGATTAAGGGGTTTTATGATTCAAGGTCTCTAGAGATAAGTAAAGTTAAAAACCTCCTGTTTCAAAAATATGGGCTTAAACTATCTTGTATTCTCTCTATAAGAAGTGACCCCTGAGAGTGCCTGGTTTTAGAACCTCTAGCAATCCCCATCTTGCAGCTGTGAGTAATAAAGTGCTTGTGAGTTTCTCTGTCTAGAACAGTGAGGGAAAGCCTGTGTCATTGCTTCTGTTCTCTAGTCCCAGTCCAGCAGTGTTGAGGTGAGTCTCAGTCTGGACTTCTCTGTGACACTGCCTCGTTAGGAGCAGAGCCAGACTCCTGGCTGCATGAGAGATGTCAGCCTCACTCTGCAGCTTGCAGCCCTCTGTGGATGTTCTCAGTAAAGTGAGTGCAGGCAGAGAGGATCAAGGCTGCCAAGTGAGGGGGCACAACTTAGAAGGAGAGGAAAGAAAAGGAAGTCTGATTAAGTTTTGTCTTGAAGTGTCTGTTTTTGGGTTTGTCCCTGCATTGATCTGCAAGGGAATGAGGCAAGTAATGGCCCCTTGGGGACCTTCAGGACTTTCCTCTCAATGTCAGCCGTCATTTTCAATCACCCTCTCCCTCCCAGCCATTAATTTTGGCCCAGGATCATGGGGACTTGTCCATCTATCACTCCTAATTGACACTAAATGATCTGTCAGTTTATTGATGAACGGCAGGAGTGGAATTGTCACAATATATTTTACTTTCTAACAACTCCTCCTGACAATTTTACCTTGTCCATCTCACTCTCCTCACATAAATCTCCATTGGCCTCTCATTCCTTCTCTTGGGCTGATCTGGTGCCAGCCACCTCCATGCCATCGGCACGCATCAAGGACATCAAGATGGCGGTAAGCTGCAATGTGCAGGCCCAGGGTGGGTTTTTTCCTCTCTCCCTGCTCCCTCCTCATTTTTTCTTCTTCTTCTTTTTTTCTTTTTTTTTTTTTTTTTTTTTTTTAATAGGCTGGATGTTCCAGGAATGCTAACAAGCTCCTGTCCTCTTGTCCCTTCATGTCATTGCTGGGGTGAGCTCTCCTTGGTGTTTCTGTTTAGACGCAGTAAAGATAACTGGCAGAAAAAGAAAAGTCCCTAAAAGACAGAGGAGTCACCTGAGAATCTCTCAGTGCCCTGGCTGTCACAGGGGATTTTTATTCCTTTTAAACCTGCTTAGTGTGACTTGCAAGAGTTTCCTGCAAGACTTGTGTCCACTTATGTCTTTACGGTGCTCAGAGGAGCCTGGAAAGAGTTTTGCTTTTTCTTCTTTTTCCTTTTTTTACCCTTTTATTCTTTTCAAGATGTTTTAAAACCATTTTTTATTTTTCCTTTCTTTTTTTCTCTCTGATTTTTAACCTATTTCTGTTTTTTTTTTCCTCAGTCAGTGATGTTTTCTTTGGCTTCTTTTTCTGGAAAGGTACTGTGCAATGGAAGGTCTAGTAGGATTGCAGCCTCTTTCACCCCTAGAAATGAAGCTTGCATGACAAAAACAGAACTGAAGTGGGGCATTTTGGGTAACGGTCCATGTAAGCTGCTGAAGTGGCAGAGTATTCTCAGGGTGAAGTATCTGACTTTTTTTTTTTTTTATTAATGATTGAGGACAAAGCATCTTCCTTTCTTATTTCTCTCCATCTCAAAGAAATTTCCCAGCAAATTTAGGGGATGCTATTATTGCTGTCCCAAATATTTCTATTTTAAAATAGCAAAACCTTCTCGAAGAACACAACTCCCAACTCTGTTGTGTCTGTCATAGCAAAGGCTATAAGCTTGTCTGGCCATTGTAGGTCACCTGTATGTTGGCTGTGAAGTCTAGCTTAATGCAGTTTACCTGTTGAAAGGGACCTGAGATGACTTGATCTACTTGCTTGGCCCTATTTCCCCTGCCCCCAGCCCCCTTCCCCATAAAATCCCTCTACTATTTTCAAATTCTTAATCCAAGTTCTTAAAATATCTTTGTTCAGAAGCTGTTGGTCTCAGATGACAGAACAAGATACCATTAAGTAATAAACACCTAATTCTTTCTCATATTTTTTATATAAATGTTTTCAGCGAGGCCAGTCACAAGTGAAAGGTCTTTGAGCCCTCATAATCACGGGTTTGTTCTCTATTGTGAGATTTGGAAAAAACCTAAACAACCTTAAACATATTTTCTGTCTCCTTTAGCAGTCACTTCTTTCCTGTAACCAGAAGTTTACTTTTTTCTTTAAAAGGAAGCTGAAATGCTCCTGTTACCTCAAGAGTAATTTTTTGTGAGAGTTGGGCTTTGTGCTTACTGGAGGCCAAGATCGTGATCACTTGGATAGGAGCCCCCGTTCTCAGGGGACTAAAGATATTTGGTGAATACCTCTAGAAACTGCAGCACTGCTTTCTGTTTTCCCACACAGCAGGAATTTGTATTGAGTGTTGTTGTTTTTTCTGTTGCTCAGTGGGAGCTCTGAACAGCGCTGCCGGTCAGCTCTCTACCAGTGAGCAAGAGGGGGAACCTTGGGAACATCTGCTTCGGGGATGATGCAGTGAGTAGGCTGAGGTTCAGTGATCCTCAGGAGCACTGTCAGCTTGTTCTTCTGTGCCAGTTCCTAAAGGTCCTGCTTGCCAGCTTTCCTCTTCTGTTGTTTCTGTTAAGTAAGCCCACATATTAGGGCGTGAGGAGAAACAAAAACACTTCAGCTGGAGATTAAGTGCCTTGCTAGTCCATTTCAGCTGGAGCTGGCTAGCAGCAGTGTCTGTCAGATCTCATCTTGCAGAGCATGCATGCCTGCTCATTGCTGCAGCCGTCCTCTTCCAGAGCCATGGTCTGGGGCAGTGTGTTCAGCATGCAGTGCAGCCAGCACAGGCAGCGTGTGAGGGGCCAGAAGGTGGATGGTAGAACCATTACAGTTTAAAAAATGTGTGTCTGCCCAAAACTGCATTGTAGTGACACAGATAGCCATGCATGCCAGGGCTAGGAAGTAGAGGGCTGTGAGGTGACATCCTATGATGAAAATAAAGGCTCATAGCATGCTGAAATCAGTGGCAAAACTTGCCTCGATTGTACGATACGTGAAGATTAAACTCCTGAATTTTGTAAAGGAAAACCTGGCTTTTCCAGGTTGCCACAGGCCAGGAAGAGAGGGTGGAAACTTAAAACAGATTGGAGCCCCAGGGGAGGCACAATGGAATATCTTAGAAAGTACCTTGTGGTGCTTTCCAGCACGGGCAGCAGTTCTAATTTACAGACAGCCTTGGTGAATGTGTCTTTTCCTGTGCCACAGCAAACAAGTAGTGACCAGACCCACACTTGGAGAGCCTGAAGAGCTATCAGTTAGCACTTGCGTGTGTCGTATTGGATGTGTAACTTTGTTGTGCCTTAGGCTATTGAACAAGCTGCAACTCCTTGCTTACCGCCTACTCACTGTGGTGATGGGCACTTAAGGAACACTTGAGCAAGAGAGTATAACGTCTTTTAAAATAGTTTTTCCCCTCCTCCCTCAGGCCTAGACCTGAGTTACAGTCTTTGCCTGAGAGGCAAAAGGCTTCGTGCCTCCCTGTGGGCTGAGCCGAGCTTCGGTGCTGAGGTGTGTCATGGTTGTGGATGGAAGCTCTGAGGCAGAACGCCCTCTGCTGACTTGCTTCAGCCCGCCCTTACATCGCCCTACTCTCTCCAAACAAAATGCATCTCTGATCATCACGACTTTCTCCTTTTTTCCCGTTTCGTTCTTTTAGCAAGAGGGATGCGTGGAGCAGCTTTCTGGTTCCACGCGATTCGTAGAAGTGGTTGAGGCATGTCAGTAAATACGCCAACACACACACACGGGCAGATGCTGTGTAAAATGGGAGCAGCTCTGGGTCCGGAGTGGCGGCGGGTGTCGGGGCTGGCCCGGGCTGTGTTGCGGGCCGGCCCGGGCTCGCAGCTCCGCGCTGTGCCCGGCAGGGGGCGGCCGCGGCCCGGCCATGCTGCGGCTGTGGCGGCGGCGCGGCCCGAGCGGCCCCGGCCCCGAGCGGAGCGGGGCGGGCGCAGCTGCCAGTCCTGCGGGCTGCCCGCGCTCCCTGTTCTCTCCTCCGCCACGCCATACTGGGCGTTCCCGTCCCACCGCCTCCGTGTGCGTTTAGCAAGTCCTTCTCTTTTCCTCGGCTATGCTGCCCGCCCTCACACCTCCCGGGCCGCATGAGAGAACCTCCGGCCTGCACAGTGAACCCCTTGGAACTGGCTGTGGCCGTGCCGACCAAAGTGTGCCTGGAGCTCTTGTGAGCTGTGGACATAAAAAGGTTTCAAGGACGTTTTCCCCCATTCATCCTAGTTATGTCCTCTGTTAAAATAGGTTAACGGTGTCTAATTAACCACTCCACATTGTCATGCTGCATAAAGATAGCATCCTGGCTGTTCTCTGAGCCCTGCCACTTTATCTCCATTTAGATCTCCGTAGTAGTCCATTAAATGAGAAAGAAACAGTTTAGTAGAGATGATGTCTACATTGGAACTGCCTTTCACCTTTCAGCACAGAAGTTGCAGGCAGCTCTCCTGTACATCAGGGGGCTGTGTGGGAGTGAAGTCTCGGGTTTGAGGCTTAACCCATTCTCATTAATGTGGACTGAGGATTCCTCCTGGGCAGAAGTGAGCAGACAGCACTCAAGAGAGAGATCAGATCTGTATCCTCTGCCCCAGGGCAAAGCTCAGAGAGAAATAGGTATTCTGTACTAGGAGTGACTACCACGGGGTTACACAAGGACTGTCAGGGTCTTTCACCCAGTTTCACAGCTATTCAATACCTCGAAATAGAGAGGGGGTAAGCAGCTGTTCAAAACCATAGGGAATATTCTGGGATTACGGTTATGTTTGGGAGTGCTGACGGCCTCTCAGGGAAAGAGAGTTTAAAGGGAACTGTCCAGGTGATGGAGTATATCCATGTTCTTTGCCCCTCCAGATGCAATGGACTTGGGAGCATAGGTGAGAAAACCAGATGTCTCTCTGTCTCATAAAAATAGGGAGTAGCTGGTGTGTAATACAGCAGACTGGATGTATTTCTGAGCACTGCTCCTGTGGTTGTATTGTTTTGTTTATCCTTACTTGGATAGCTGTAGTTCATATTCAGTTGCTCATTTTGTAGTCCTTATTTCTGCCCTCCTTGGGCTGTCCCTGCTGCTGCAGCAGATAAAGCAGGGCAGTGCGCTTTGTGTTGCTGAGAACATGAGAAAAGAGTAGGAAAGCTGTACATGCTGTCTTGAGTTTAGTCGGGTTTGTTCCATGTCTGCTTTCACTCACCACTAGAAAGCTCACAAGATGAATGAAGAGGGTGCTGTTTACCCAGACCTGATATTCCTGAAGGAGGAAATGCTTGTCTCAATGTGTGGCAGTTGGCATTGGTAAGATGAAACTATTCCTAGGGCTACTCCACAGTCCTTAAAGCAGTGTGATAGTATAATGAAGAAATTGTGTGAGGCTTTCCACAGTGCTTGGAGAGCAAAGAGACAATCAGTTATTTGGTTCTGCAGTAATACTGTCTCCAGGTAGAGCTTAGCCCTCAGCTAAGTTTATGGAATGGACAGAATTAAAGGTGGGGCACCTTTCGAAGATCTATTAATGATCTCTTGATGCCTTGAAGGTTTTTAACCGTAGGACACTAAATGAAGCTTGTCTTTCCTCTCAGAGTCACTTTGTTATGTAGATTTAGGTACTGCAATTTTGCCAAAAAAGCAAAAGATTTTTTCCCCCAGTCTGAAACAAGAACTCAAAAAATAATTTGGCACCAAACAAAATGAAAGGAAGCCTTATAAGAAAAATAGAGGAAATAGTAGGTTGCCTGGTGTTTTCTTTGCTTGATCATTAAGGCCACAGAGGGTGTAAAACATACAATTCCTTCCTGTGCTACAGAAGCTTCATACTATATTTTTGGGATGTGAGCTCATGAGCTGTCTTGAAATGCTGGTTTTGTCAAATGATATATTAACATATCATATATTAACAAACATATGTGGTACAGGTGAGTGGAAGCAGATGTATCTTCTAAACAGAAGAACAGTCATTTCTAGCTCCTGCTCCAGTGCTGTTAGTATATAAATGCTCTGGATAAACTGCAGTACTGAGAGACTTGCCTCACCCCAGTGCCACTGTTGGGACCTGTGGCACAGGGACCAAGGTGTTCTCCTGGGGTTGTAACTTGCTCTGGGAAGAAGGAATAGTCTTGTTTGATGGGAGAGTTCTAACACCTGGGCTCTGAGATTAAAGGGGCCAATACTATTCTCCCCCTCCCTGCTGATGGGTTTGTTCTCCAAATTACTGTTTTTTCCGATGTATGGTGCAGGTGTTTCATAATGAGGTATCTGCTTATTGAGTAAGTCCTTTCCTAACAACATGGAAAAGTTGAGAAAGCTTCAGCCTCAAAACATAAGCAAAGCAGTCTCTGCCTCTAAGACTAACAAGACTGCCTTCCCTGTGTGCCACCTGGGTATCAGTCATGACAGGAATCTTAGGAAAAAAGAAACAGAAATTGCTT
Organism: Sialia sialis; assembly: GCA_009812075.1. Lineage (NCBI taxonomy): Eukaryota > Metazoa > Chordata > Aves > Passeriformes > Turdidae > Sialia > Sialia sialis. The sequence goes on along the minus strand of VRYO01001269.1, from coordinate 7,563,643 downwards.
ACAGGGATGGTAGTAATGACCTTTTCTCCTGGGAAGTACAAACATGTGGAGTGTTTCATTCCTGCCTGGAGACAGGAGCAAAGATGTAAGGAGTGTGAGTACTGAGGAGAGTGTTACTTGGGATTGGACAATCATCAAGAGTAACGGGAGCATGTCAAGAAAATGTTAAATTGACCCCCCAGGAAATCATGTCACTGTGCATGGCTGTGCAATGCCATCATTTGGGATGTTTCAGCTCGGAGAGTGTAAGGCTATGTGGGAACCAGTTTTGTGAAGGCATAAAGGAGGAATAAAATAGGAGAAATCTTGCATCATCTTTCTACCTCTATCTTCTTAGAGTCTAAATGCCACTGAGTGCTGGTGGAGGACTCTCCAAAGCCATCCATTTCTTTCTCCATACTATCAGGAGGTTCATAAAAAGTGCTTTGTACTACCACTGGAGAGAAGGATGGAGCTGGACAGTTCATCCTCACTGGAAGAGCTCTTTCCCCAGTTAGGTTGCATTTTTGCCTCTGAACAGAGGGCACAGATGTAGCTGAAAGTGCAGCTGCAGATGTCACCACACAGCTGCAGTTCTGATTATAGCAGTTGATATTACTGGGCTCAGATCACTGATTCAGTGTAATCTTTGGCTTCTCACAGACTGCAAACTCCAGAGACAGTGGTAGAGACAAGGGACTTTCTTCTCCGTATAGCTAGGCATCCTCTCTGCCCTACTCCTTGCTCTTAGAAGAATAGATTATTCACAGGAGAGCTAGATGAAGACTGTGACTTGCTGGAACAGAGGACAGATGTGGAGAGGCCTGTGCCATGTCATGAAATGCTTTGAAAAAAGCAGTGCAAGGCAGTGAAGCAAATTTTCTTACATTTTGGTGTGTCCTGGGACAGTGCATGTGATAGGGGACAGTCCCATGTATTCTTTGTCATGGTACCCTGCCTTCAGCTTAAGGATGGGTGAATATTTATTCCCAACGCATAGACATGAAACTTCACTCTGCAAAATGGCCAAAGCAATCAGCGAGTGATGGAGTATCTGCTAAAAAGAAACCTGGCATTTAATTAACTTTTCAAAGTGCTGGTTCAGCAATCTCCATGTTTTACATTTTGAATATTGAACAAGCGTCCCTAATCAGGTCTGAATTACTTCTGGGCTTGCTGGGGTGGAGAGCAAGGGAGCTGCCATTTGCTAGCACCTCCCTGCCATGTTATTATTATGAACTCCTGTTAACTCAGCCAGATCAACTCTGATTTTCTGCAGTGACTGCATGTCTGACCTGAGCTTGGCCAGCTCAGGTGGGACCCCTAACCCAAAAGACAACAAGAAAACCTTTATGCACAACCATGAGGAGGAAGAAACTGTTGATCTCTCTGGAGAACTCTTCAAGGTGTGATGTGTTGTATCAGACCTGATGCAGGAACTGTTTTGTGCAATAACAATCATATGGGGAAAGGTGAAGTTTTAAAATTTCTCTAGCCTTTTCTAAGCATAAGCCTTCCTTGTCTTGTAGGTTGGGAAGAAAGCATGCAGAAGAAGTAGAAGAGTAAGTTCTCATTGTTGCTGAGACTTCTTCCACAACTTTTACATCTGATCTGATCATCTGACCAGCACACCAGGATCTGAAAGCTGAGAAGGATGCATTCCTGCAGATATGTCAGGAATTCATATCATGTCCTGGGATGGGGCAGGGCTGATCATTCTATAGCTCCCTGGATATGGAGTAGATGATGGCTCTGTCACTCCCATAAAACAGAAAGAAGGAAAGTTAGAGAGCCACTGCTTTCCTCCCAGACTCACCCCAAGTCTGCAGCCTAGGGGTTTATCTTAGGTGCATCTTGCTTAAGCTGAGATTTCTGCCGAGCCCAGGAATGAGGGGTATGGAAGTTCAGTCTTCCATGTGGGCTAAGCATACTAGGAAACTCTCTCCTTGACAGGCGGTGAAGTTTGTGGGGAGGAAGGGGACACAACAAGATGTTTTTCTGGGCTTGCAACTAAAATTCTTTCTTATGCTTTGCTGCAGCCATCGTCTCAGACAGCAGAGCCTGGAGGCATCAGATGATGGAGGAGGTAAGGTATCACCTACTTGACTGCAAGAAGTGCCTTCATGCATGTCTAGGTGCTCTCTAGTAAAGTGAGCAGAGGCATCTTGTAAGAAATTGCAAGGAAATTTACCACTCTGAGGGTAAACAAATGTAGGAGCTGCTTAGGTCTCCCCAGATGAATGAGGGTGAAAGGGTAAAGGAGATGGAGAGGGAGGATGAGGAAATGAACTTGTAGTCTACCTTTGGCTCTTCATGAATATAGAATTATAGAAAACCCTTGGAAAGCAGGAAAGTGGCAATGATGCACTTTTCTCTGTAATTACCTTCATGAAGAACAGTGGACTGGGCAAAATGAGAGCTAAAAGCACAACAAAAGTTTAAGAATGGAGAGAGAAGTCCCTGCTCCCCCCAGGTTTGGGTGACAGTAGGCTCTCCTTAAAGCATCTGTTACCTTTTATAGCAATATCCTTGTTGCCTGGGATTTCTGTCGTGATGGAGTTCTTAATTTAAAAAAGTCTGCTTGCCCTAATCACGGTGATAGATCATAAGCTAAACATAAACACTGGTGGGTAATCCCATCTCATCCCTCTACGGGCTGCTATGGAATGTACTGGACTCCTGATTTAGCACTAGTTTTCTTTATAGTGTGTATCACCTGCTCTTCTAGGACTGGGTGAGTCAAGAGAAATATCAGGAAAAATCCACAGTATGAATTCAAGACAAGCACTAGACAACTGTGTGGAGCATAGAAATTCATTAAAGCCTCTAGGAGGTATCTCAGTTTTCAAGGGCTAAGAATTTTACGGTGTATAAAAAAGATGTGTCTGTAAAATACCACCAAGCATCAAAAGAATTATCTGGAGTCACAAAGGATCAGACATCAGTATGGTTAATGAGATTAAATGAAGACTTATTTGGGTCTTCCAGACAGATTAAGCATTGCAACATATGACTGCCAGAAGTGGCACCTTTATAGCATTGGCATCTTCAGAACAGACAAAATTTTCCCCCTGGGAAGTTCCTTGGGCTTCTTAAATTTCAGCGTATGTCACTGAGGCTGGTAGTTTGTTCTGAACAACTCTGTGTGCATACATGCTGTCCTTTTTGCTGAACCTTGGTCATGTACTTGGAGTATGACTATCTTTGCTAACTGGGCATAAAAATGCTTGCCACATGTTTGTTTGTAGCATGTGACTTTCAGTACTCCAAGACCTTGGGTAATAAATATGGAACAGAATTAATGCAGAGTGTGGTATGAAGACATGTTGAATCCTAATAGACTTCACTTATTTATCTTTGCCTGACCTGTGGTTAGCAGTTGAATTTGGATTGTTTGCAAACTGGCATTTCGTTTTGGATTAAATCTATGCATTAGAAGAAAGATATAGTATGGTTCCTACCGAGGCAGTTTCTGGTACGAATACGCTGGGTTATAGATTTAATTTGCATATAGAAAATCTCTAAATGGATGATGCATTGCATGATTGTGGTCCTATTTCAACAGGGAGGTTATGCAAACTGTTCTGTGAAGAACAGTGATATATAAACAAACTACAGAACATTAATAAAATTACTCTTTTGAATAAGCAGAAGAGATACAAATAACTGCCCAGTGTAGAAGGCAGGGAGTAGCATGCTGTGGCTGTGCAGTAAATTGAGCTTTATCAGCCTCCCCTTTGCATAGAACTGCACTTGAGTTTGTGTCCTTAACTGTAACAGTAAAGCTCATATTCTAAACATACAAAAATCAAGACATTGGTGTATGGATCCCCAAGGATGGGTCACGGTTATTTTGTGCTGCATAATGTCTTAGCTTGTACACCTTAATATGAACAGGCGCGGTTGCGTAATTATTGCTGCTGTCAACCAATATATTTGGATCGCCTTTCTTTAACCTATTAGAAAGCTGAGCTGTACCATTCCATTAACATTGTTTGTCCCTCATCCAACCTTTTCATTAGAAGAATGAAGGACAAAACTATATGCCCTTAAAAAGGTGTTCTTGTGAATTTGAAATGTGCTCACTTGTGATTGTTTGTACATCACTAATATAACCAGAGTTTGGAGTCCATTTGAGAATGTGTTAAAAAAGTATAGGGGCTGTAGAGGGGGCTGCCACTGGTTTGACAGGTGGAGTGGAGGGAAGTTTGCAAAGCCGAGTGGAGACCTTTGCCTTGATAGGCCTTGTAGTTTCAGAAATAAAAGTAAAATTATTTCACTGCTCCTGGCCAGTGTATGAAACAGCATCTGATTCCTTATCTCTGTGGGAGTTTGGGGGAGAAGGGTGGGTACGTTGCAGGCTGTGTGGAATGACTGAAGCAGTATGGGAGGTGGTAAGTGGATGGACCAGACAGGGACATGCGTGGAATGATCTGCAGTTTCAGCCATTCGTTACCCAGAATGTGGAAACTCAGCTTTGAAAAAGTGCAGTGTCTCTCCAAAAGTAGCTCTGGGTTATCTAATTGATAGCTAGGTTGATTTTCTACAGCACCCACTGCGATCTTAGTGCCCACCCTCCTGAACACGTGCTGGTACTCTTGAGAACTCGGGCACAGCAGATGCATGATGCCTCTGTTAGTGGGTATGTGCCCACTGGATCTTGTCATGGGGGACCAGGTCCTCGCATGGTGAGAAACCTGCTTTAGCAGGATTTAATGCATCATGCTGGAGGAATAATAGACGCTTCACAAGCACCACAAAAGTGTTTAATTCCTAAAGGACAGGTCTAGTTAAGTCACTTCTGGCCAGGGGCAATTGGGGGCTTAATGCTTTGTATGTAGTAATCTGTGCAATCTGAGAGAGAGGAGTTTGAGGGTAATTGCTCAATTTTCTGTCCATGTCAACAGGGAAAATGAGCAGCAGTGACTGAACTCTGTATGGCAGGAAAACTGCATGATATGGGAGACGCGAGACTCTGTGGAATTTAAAAGGTGCTATCTGCAGCACACTGCTTCCTTTTCTGCAGGAGCCGAGAGCCGCCACATGCAGACTATCCTTTGTCATGAGGTGGGAGGGAAGATGTGACAACCAAGCTGAAGTTGAAGGGCTTTATCCTCCCTTTGCTGCTTTCTCCAGCAGGGAGGGCTTTACTTTGCCCGTGTGTCTCTTTCTGGCACAGAGCTAGATAGGGCTGTTTCCTGTAGGGTGAGAAATGCTAATAGTCGTCCCCCACCTCAGCAATCTGATTTGTCATTTGGCTAGAAGTTTCTTTGTTGTTCCTTTCCTGTCCACCTGTTCTGGACTGCTGTGTTATATTCCCCGTGATGTCTTTCTCCTTACTACTTTGCCCTTGGATTTTTCTCCCCAGCACTTTATGGGAATTTATTAGCTAAGGCTGTAATCCCTGTCCCAGCTATACCCACACAAACTATTGCCCCATCATGAGAAGTCGTTTTCTGCTTTGTCTCTGTTACTCTTGGGTTGCATGGCTCCTAGAAAAGGCTTTTCTTGGCAAACTGGGATGTGATGTATGATTTTCTGTCTGCAGGAACAACAGCTTGTTATTTTAAAGCAGATAGTGCATGTGCATGAGATAACTGATTGAGATGAAAGCCTGACTGTGCTACATAGACAACCTGACCTGCAGGTGAGGAAAGCTGCCAGGAGACAATCACTAGATATCTGCCCTCAAGGCAAAACCCCTTTCTGCCTGCTGGGGAGCCTCCTCAAGGAAGCAGAGCTGATGATTAGACCTCTCTATGCAATGTCATACCTCTAGAAGGACTTCTTACCCTTCTGGCATGTGCCAGAAGCTCCTTTGCATTTGAACAGGATGAGAATCCAGACTTTGAACAACAGAGGGGAAGTGGGCAGATGCCATGGTCCCCAATCCTTCTGGGTAGTGATATCTGTCAGGTGGGAGATCTGTAATTCACAGGCAGAAAATATCCAGCACTTCCTGAGCTGCATGCAAATATACACCAGTGATGATATTGCTTCAAACAGAACTGAGAGTAGAGCACAGTGAGGGTTATTGTTGGCTTTATCATTCCTGATCAATTTTTCCAGTTGCTTCCCTGGGTGTGCTGCTGTTTCTACAGAGCACACCATGTGCTGGTGGATTCCAGAGACCATGAGCTGCAAGGACAGTTGCAGTGGCTGAGCATTAGGGTAAGAGAGGGCAGAATTTACAGGAACAGTCAGGCCTGTGGCCAGTGGGTATAGGCTCAAAAGGCAGTGTTGGAGTGATTTGGAGAGAGCTAAATGGATGAAAAGTTCTGAGAATCAGTGAGATGGAGACAGAGTGAAAGAGATGTTGTTCTGGAAGAGGTATGAATGGGCTGAATAGAAGGTTTTGGGGCAGAGAGTGTCAGTGGTTTGTTGGATGTCTGGGACTCTGCATTGTGACTCCATGTGTGGCTCTGTCAGCATACCGCAGCTCTCCCTTTGCTGCTTCTCCACCCTATGCACTATTCTGAGTCTCTGTGCAAGGTCACTGAAGGGCAGACTCAGCCCAACCTGATGGTTTCCCCTGAGCTGTTGGTCCAGGCCAGTTTGAACTCCTCCAATAACTGCTGGCATTGTGATCTAGAGCCTCTGGTGCTGGAAGAAAGCTCTCTTGAGAGCGACAGTGGGCAAGGGTGAGCAGAGAGTATGTCCCAAGGGACTGTCTGAAGTTGTATTTGAAGCAGCGGAGCACTGGCCAGGGTGCAGTGGGCTCCTTAATTACAAGGGAGCACACACAGCTTGTTGAGACCTGAAAATGGCAGTCTGAGGAAGCATCTTCTGTTGCTAAATTCTGCGATATGGTTGATAGACAGTCATATTGGGTCTGTGATTGCTGAGTCCATAAATGCAGTTGACGGACTAGGTTTACCTAAAATACCCTTTAAGAAAAAGCTCTTGAAAGATGATTACAGAATTGAGACACCATCATTTAAAACTGCCTGAGGCAAACTCCTTTGAAAATTGCAGCAGTGGAGGGACAGAGAGAGAACCACATAGCCCTTGATTGTAGTGTTGTTCCCTCAGGACCCGTCCCCCCTCCTCCTCAGTTTCTCATCTGATATGAGAGAGAGCAGCAGTAAGATTCCTCATCTGTCTTATGAAAATCCGATTCTGAGTGGCTCTGATCAAACCCGGCTGGCTGTCAGCAGCGGTGGCCTTGTGTGGAGGGAGGGAGGCTTCTGAGGAGTCGCTGGATGTGGAGGTGTCATGGGTGCTGCCGATCAAAGAGGCATTTTTTTAATAAATATATATAAGAAAAAATAAAAAACCTAAGGATTTAGCATAAAAGAAATGTAGTTTGTCTTGTTTTTCCGTGTAACATGAAGAGGATGAAATAGAATCAGGCATGCCTCTCCTTAACATACTTCCGCAGGAGCATCCTGAGATGCTGCTTTCCCTGCCCCAGTAATGCTCTAACGCAAAGTCCCTAGTCTCTAACATTGTTGAAGAGGGTTTTGTGTTTCTGAGTTCACTGGACCCTCTCAGGAGGGTCCTCATATCTTCTTATCTCATGCCCCACTACCTTCTGAGTATGTTTTAGCAGGGGAATACTGCAAAGAAACAGGGAGCAGCCTTTGAAAAGGGGAAAACACATGTTACTGGAAAGGAGGGCAGGCATAGCATTCTGTCACAGGGCTGTTGGTAAGACTAGGAGCTGTGTTACTACTCTAAATGCTGATAACCTCAGAGCATGGTGGATTCTAGGTCCTGGACCTGGCCTCCAGTCTCTCCTGTGTTCTGCTGCTGATGAACAGACCTATGCATTATGAGATTCCTTACCTTTAAAGCTGTCAGGGTCTGCTCCTACTTCTTCCATAAGTACAAGCCATGCTTCACTGCTTGTGAAGCCCTGCACTGAGCCCCATGACTCATATGACAGGGCTGTTCTGTGCTTCTCCTCCCACTTCAAAGGACTGAAACTGGGCAGAGCCTTTGTGTCAGCAGCAGCCTTGAGAAGCAGCAGAAATGCCTGGATGCCTGTCCCCTGCAAGCTGTCAGGTGCAGAAGAAGCCATACCACACCAAGCAGTCTGTGAAAGCGCTACACTATTGAAGCAAGTAGAATGGCTCCTGGGCCACCTGACTGTCCAGCCAGTCATCCATCTCGCTGAGATGCAGTATTATGCAAGGCAAATGTATAACCTTTTCACACAAGGCTTTTAACGCAAGGGTCAGTACTGAATCTGCTGTATGACCTTTCCTAGATCCTGATTCCTCTGGCACTTGCTCACAGGGTGACTTTTTCCATCAGCTTGACCAGGTTGTGCTGTTATCATCCTCTTCTCAGAAGGGGGCTTTGGGACATGGGGCACTCAGGTTATCTTCTGTCTATCTCAGCTTTTGAGACGGTAGCTGTGGTGCTGTCTGCTTTTCTCTCTGCTGTTTTCATCTCCCTGCTGGTTGATCAGGCAGGTGCGCTGCTCCATGTTTTCCTGCTAGTAGGGCAATTTCAGTCAGGGAAAGACATCCCTATGAAATTAATGTCCAAGCATCCAAAGAAGCATTCTTTATTCTCTTCATTTGCCTGCTGCTCTCCTGAGAAAGCTTCCAAGAGGCTTCAAGCTTGTTTGTGTGTTCAGCAGAAGCTGTCTGTGTCCCTTGTTCTTTATGGTATTTTTGACGATTATTTTTGCCTGTTGCTTTCCACTTTTTTATTTCCTTTTTTTTTTAATTTTCCATTTTTCCACTTAGAGAGAAAAATTATTTATTGCATTGAGATGCGCTAATTAAAGCCATTTTCTGGTATTTGGTTACTGAAGTGTTTGATGTCTCTCTGACAAGACCATGAAATGCACAGAGTGTCCACAGGGACAGAATTTGCTGAACACGGTGCTTTGTAAATGAGGGGACACAGTGTCGCAGCAGCTCATGAATATGAAACGCCCATGATGCTACCTCAGTGGACTTGGGAACACAGATGAATCCTGTCATGTGCTAAATGAGACCAATTTCTTTCACTTAACTTCATCTTCAATCAGACCTTCCATTTGCCTGTTTAAAATTCCCCAAACGTGATGCAGAAGGTAGCAGCATTCAGTAAAACAAAGTTTTGCAGCAGCAGACATACTGTAATTATTTCAGTTTTATATTTTATGAGCAAGGAACATAAAGTTAGTTTCATTTTTATACCTGCTCGGTGGTGGAAACTGTTAGTTCCAGAAGCCACTACCCTCTTTGTGTTCTCTGGATATGGTGGTGTGTGCACAGAGAGGGCAGTACAGTACCTACCATCATTCTGGACTGGCCTTTGAAACACTAAGCCAGTTGGGGAAAGTGGATCAGACTGTGTGAGATGAAGTCTTGAGTGTTTATGGGGGTCAGGATGGGTGCTCAGGGTACCCTTAAAGCAGCTTAGGGAGGAAGCAGCAACCACGCTCTGACTAACTGCAGGCCTAAACTGGAACATGGTTTCTAGATGCAGCTTTGCCAGTGATTTATTACCTGACCTGGAAGCGGTTCTATCCATCCCTATTTATGTGCCATCTTGTTTCTAGCAGACAACTTAGTTCTTTGGGGCAAGGACTAGATATTACTGGGAGTTTACAGGATTTTAAGATGCCCAGCCTGCAGGTGTTGCTACTAAACCAAAAATCAGCCCTTCTTGGGAGGAGAGGTGCAATTTTCCAACTTCCAGGAGCAGCTAGGTACTAGATTGGTAGAGGTTCTCCCATCTCCTGCTTGTTGCTTTCTGTGGTTGTCTTCTTTGCCTGTCAGTAAGTTATTTGCTACAAGGTAAGAAAGGTGATGGTTAGAACATGTACTTTAATATGAGCACCTGAATCCCTCCTTTCTGTATGACTTCAAAAGCTGCTATTCCTTGCTTATTGTTTGACTGTCGGCATGTAGCATGGGTTGCCTTCACTCTTTCCCCTCCTTCTTCTCCTCCTCTCATTCACTACTATCTTATGTCATTGGTGCCGTGCCATAACTTAGTAACAAAGCCCTTTTTGTGTTAGACCTAGCTAAGTTCAGCTGTTGAAATAAAATAATATACTTAATTTTATGCTGGGACTTATATGTTTTGGGGCAATCAGTTTTGTACAGTGACTTAACTCCCCAATTAGCCAACATTTGATATTGGTATCTCCTGCCCCACCATATCTTCCATATGAGTACACTCATTTTGAATTAATTCTTTGTTCACTTGTTCATAACCATCTGGGAGGTGGAGGGGAGTTAGCATTTGTCATCTAGTGTTTGGTGCTCACTCATCTTGCCACAGGGCATTTGTTCACTTCATTGCTCACTACAAAGCAGTGACCTGGTATCTGTGAAGGTGTGTCTCCTTTTTTGCAGTAATTTCTGAGGTTTGCCTACATGGACATGAGAGCTTAGCCAGTAAAGTATGTGTCAAGGTTCTGCACCAGAAACAGAGATTTATGGAAAATTATCTGAAATTCCCACACTGAATTGAAGAGGAAAATGTGGGTCACAGAGCAAAGCACACAGAGTGGGGATTTGTCATGCAACTTTGTTGTTGGAAAGAGATGCAGTGCGAGATTGGGAGGACATGGTCCTGTGAACATGTACTAACGTTCTGTGTTTCTGCGTGTACTAATGTTATATGTAAAGCCTCTCTACAGCTAGTGGGAATATTAAAAGTAGAGCATATGCCTACTCTACTGCAGCAGAATAGCCCATGCTGTGCTATTCCCCCTGCAGCTGACACTGTGCCACAACTTAGCTGTATTACCAGAGCTTGTATGAAAAAAAAAGTGAGTCTCAAGAAGAGCAACAAAAATAATTAAGTGGCTGGAGAATGAGTGGGGGTAAGGTTGGGTACTTGGTGATAAGTGAGAACTGAGACACTTTGCAAACTGTACAGAGAGGTTGGAGAGGGATTGTGCAGAAGTGGCACCATGGGAATTGGCAGAGGGAAGAGGTTATTATGAGTAACAAGTGAAATAAAGACCCAACTATTTCAGGAATTATTTGCCCCTGATAGCAGTTAGCTCAGGGACCCATATTTTCTTAAAATTTTAGACATTTCTGTACTGTTTCACTTCAGTCTTACAGTCGTAAAGGGCATTGCTTCTGCCTAGAAATGGGCAAGGCATCTGCACTTTGCCGTAAGAACAAGCGTGCACTGGCCTTTGTTGGAGGGGCTGGCAGGGGCCCCCAGAGCTTTTCCAGCTCTTCTGTCTGAAATATTTTCAAAGTGTCTATAAAATATTGGAGCCTTGAATTTCTTTTGGAAAGAATTTCTAAGTGATCGCCTGAATTTTGCTAATACAGAGTGGAGGTCATGCTCTGCAAGGAGTTTAGAAATCTCTCTATGGAATTCAATGGCAATGAGATAAAATCAGCACTAAAGAACCCAGGAGTGTTTGTGAACCTGCAAAATGGAAGGGACATCACTGATCATGGCCCTAAGTTTACAACTTTTTCTAGTATAAAAAGAGATCAACAAAACAAAAGAGAATTGGGAAGAGTAGATTCCTGAAATAGCTGCCAAAATGAATACTGAGTGAAGAAATTCCGTTTCCTGCAAACACCTTTTACATTTCTGCTGTCAAAAGTGGATAAGGATCTGACCTTCTCCTGGTCTGTAGGTGAGGACAGCTCTGTTCCCAGGTATTTTTAAATTTATTTGTGTTTGCTGAGAAGCGTTCATAGTCTTGTCATAAAAGGATGAATTAGGAGAGGTTTAGTGGTTTCTCGTTCCCATGCTCATTTTCCTTGACTTAACTAACAGGGCACCTCATCACAGAGCTTCATTCCCCGCCTTGGACCAGTCTCACCAGTCTGTTCCTTCCTTGGTCCTTGTTGCTTATATAGAGGGACGTTCTCCCACATTATCCCTGAGCAGACTTTACCAGCTGGCCCCATATGTTGGTCTGTCTGTCCCTGGAGATGCTTTTGTCCCATAAGTGCATTTTGCTACAAGTTTTACCAAGACCTGGGGGCCTCTGCAGGGAAGAGCCAGCAGGACAGCAGCTTCTACCAGGTATTGTCCTCACAAGCAAGGTGGGGAGATCAGCCCCAAATGCCCAGTGATGCACAGTTGAGGCATTCCTCACTCTTGCCTCCTGTGTCTGAGGGGCAGCCTAGGGGCTGTTGCTGCAGTTTCCCTTTATATGTCTTTGAGAAGTTTGCTGCAGTTGGAGAACCTCTTTGCAGGCGCCTGCTCCTTGGGCAGCTGGGGAGCTAGAAGGCACAGCTCTGCTGAGGCCAGCCAAGCTGTCACTCCTCGTGCCGTGGCCATGCTTGTGACAGCCCCCGTCCTGCTCAGCCTTCCACCAAGCAACCAATTAGTGAGAAATCCCACTGTGTGGCCGGCTCTGGATGGCCACCGCGCCAGGGCCTGGCTGACCTGTGCCCTGCTGCAGCTGACCAGCGAGCTGGGGCACTCGGCAGCCCTGCAGCAGGGGAGGGTAGCTGATAACCTGTGCAGCTCTGACAGGCTGGACTAGGGGCTTCTCGGGAAGACCCTGCCCTCGGCACCATAGGTGGGAATGTCTCTCTAGCTCCTGAATATTCATCTCAGCCTGGGCTGCAAAATGGGGCAAAGCCAGGCTCAGCTGCCTGCTGCCATCCAGCAGTAGCATTGCTGTGCTGCTGGCAGAGCTGGGAGCAGGCTGCTCATTCCATTGCTGAAGGGCTCTTCCCTGAGCCCAACCAGCTTCTGCATGGTTTCAGGGCTCGGGGTCTCTGGAGAGCCTTTGTGGCTTTGAGTCTTTAAAGGAGCTTGGTATTGGTGTACTCTGTTCTTGCTTTATGCCTCCAGTTACTTTGCCTTCTCTTTCTCCTTTTTTTGCACTAACTTTTTGCAGTGCTTTGTCAAATGACAGCCTGTGCAGTGTTTTCAGGGCCTTGCTTCTTTAGCAGGATACAAAGCACACAGTTCTTCCTCTTACCCTCAGTTCTTTTGTTTCCAGCATCTGTTTTAGTTGGTGTAGCAGTTGTCATTGTGCTGGGAATATCCAATGACCTTCAGCCATTCCAGGATGACACTGGAAATCATAAAAAGGTTTGTGACAATACACCTAAACAAGTGTTCCCTAGTGTTTGTATCTGCTAGACCACCAGCACTTCCTTTCTGAGGAAGGTCACGGGCCTCTGCACAGCCTGAGGCCCCAACAGCAGATCCTTCAACATGTAGTTTTATGTGGATTCTCTCAGTTTCTGCCCATATTTCATTTTTAACAGAGTCTTGGTGGCTGGTGTCTGAATAAATGATAGCACATAACAAGCAAATTCTTGTCAGTTCGTGATGGCAATGTAGGCAGCAAGGTTTAGTACAGGTGGCTTCTTTAGGCTTCAAGGTTGTGTTCAGGTTTGTAGTCCATGGCCGTAGAGCCCTGCTTGGATGAATCTGTTCCTCTTGCAAGATTTCTTGTGACTTCAGCCATCAAAGATTTATTGCCTTGTTTTAATATTAAACAATGTATTTTTAATTATTGCTAAAAAGCCCTTTTGTGTTTTCCTCTAATAAGAAACAGGGGGGCTTCCCAGTGAAGCAAGGGAACCTTTGTCTTCAGAGAGAGGAGAGCACAACACTCCCCACTTACTGCTGCTGCTCTCTCTTGTTGCAGACATTCCTGTGATCCCTGACTTGGAGGATGTCCAGGAGGAAGATCTTGCCATGCAAGTGGCAGCTCCCCCCAGGTAAGAGCATTGCCAGGTGCTCTTGAGACTCTCATCAGCAGGGCAAACTGGCTAGTGAAATTAAACCCATCTTACTCATGCTCTTTGGATGTCAGCAGCAGTGCTGTTCAGCAGGATTTGGTGCGGTGTTTTGTGACAGTAGTGCTCCAAGATGAACAGTGCAAAACTCTTATTTCCTATTACACAGAGAAAGCAATTACTGCATATTCTCTCTCTATAAAAAACCTACATTAGAATAATGTATTTGATGTTGCAAAATCAAACTCTCAAAAGAAGGGAATTTCTTGATTTAAGGTTGCCTACATAACCCCGAATGTCTCCAATGCACATGCATTGTCACACACAGTTTAATTTTAATGGTTGTAGGCTGCTTTGCCCTCCAAAGGATATCCTTCTTACTCAAACACATAGTTAATTTGCAAAGTACAATCCTGCTGTTTGAAGGTACCATCACAGTACCCTTAGAGTCAGCTCAAGGGAGACCAGAAAGTTTTAAGACATGGAAGTTTTTGGAGTTTTGTCTTAAACATACCAGGAAAGTCTCTACTGGGCCTATTGCCAAAGTCACAGACTGTTATTTCTGCTGATCCTTATTTGGAGGGGTGGATATCTTGCTCCTGGCCACAGATGTCTTTCTCACAAGTGTGGGGTAATTATTGTAATTTTATAGCTATTAACAAAGATATTTGACAGTTTACAGTCATAAATTTAAAATTACTGTGTCTCTCACTGAGATTCATTTCTTTTTCTCTCTCTCTTTATTTTTTTTTTTAATAAAGCGATCTGATCCTCCTGTATTCATAGTTTTCTTGTAGTAAAAAAGTCAAGTTTTCATGGACAAACACAAGAAAATTCAATTAATAGAGGTCTTTTCTATAGTGTTGGATCGCCTGTGAAGGCAGGTATGGTGCAACACACCCCCCTACACCATATTTTTCTTGGAAGGCTACATTTTAGGAAGTCTCATAGCTCTGATGGAGGTCAAACATGAAAAGCCAGAAATCCCTGCTATCTGTAGCTTGTATGGTGTTGCTCTCAGAGGCTCCTTTGCTAAGGCACAGGGGCTGTTTGAATGCTCACTATAGCCGTCTTTTCTTTCTAGCCCTTGCAACTAATCTGTGGATCTTCTTTTGGCATGCTGGTTTCTCTGCAGGAGTCCATGGTTTTCCACATCCCATGTTTTTATGCATGTTCACAGCCTGGTACATAGATTTGTCAATGACTGTTCATTTGCTGACGGAGCTGTGCTTCTGTCTGGGCACATCCATCCAAGAATCTGCATGGGGGATGTGGAATCTCAAAATATCACCAGACTACTGTTCATGCCAACCTTCTCCTCACATGTGCTTCCACACTTACACAGGCTTGTTTTCTGACTCTTTCTGGCTGCAGTGTGCAGGTGAACCGAGTGCTGACCTACCATGACCTGGACAAAGATCTGATGAAATATGCTGCCTTCCAGACTCTGGTAAGTGGATGTTGGTATGAGCTGGCCAGTGTGATTCCCTCTTCTTCCAGGCTCATGTCATCCTTCACAGTGATACTCAGCTGTACAAAATACACAGCCTTATCATCCAAAGAGCTTGCAGTCTCCCTGTAAGTCTGTTCCTCTCTGCAGCATGGCTTTTGCACTTGTTTTTGTCTGTAAATAATGTGGATATGGTATCTGTTGCTCAGATGAGGTTCATGCTGTTGTCCTGGACAAAGTGACCCTTATGATGCAAATGTGATCATGTCTAACAAATGTATCTGGTGAAATGATGGTGTTCCAATTTCTCAGTGTCTGTAAGACTGTGACTCTGTATGTTCATAGGATGGGGAGGTAGACCTCAAGCTCCTTACCAAAGTTTTGGCTCCAGAACATGAACTACGAGAGGTAAGTCTTTGTTTTGTGGAAACACCAAAAAGGTAAAAGCCTCCTGTGTGTGTCAGCCTGTACTAGGAAAGGAAGCTTTGTCAGTGGGGTGAGAAGAGATGTGAGGAGGAGCTTGTCCGAGATGTTGGAGGTTTGATTTCCCCAGCAGGTGATTTTTAAGATAGATAGTGCTTTCTTGGTGTGAGTTTATGGCATCACTATGATTGACCCCCTTCAGTATGAAGGAGGTGGTCAGGAAAATGTGAAAGGCCTAATACTGTCGGAGATCCCTGCAGAAACAGTGCTTTGTCCTTTGGCAGTACAGATGGTTCGACAGAAAAGTACAGAGGGACAAAGGCAGAAAGTATTTTGGGTTTTTGCAGGGGGTTTTTAAAGCAGGATAGAACAATTTCAATACAACTGGGTGGGCAGGAGCTCAGGGCTTGCAAGAAAGGACTTCTGCAACTTTGAGCTGCTCATGCTTCAGCAGAAGTGCAGAAGAGTGAAAGGGCTCCTTTCTGTGCCCTGCATCTAATATGAGCACATATCAACAAATATGTCCTTTTTGGAATTTTAGAAGATTAATAATTTTGTCCGTGTTCTAAAACTGTAGCAGATATTCACATTTCATTCTGTCTAGTATTCCTGCTCTACCCAGCTAAATCTGCGTCTTCCCTGGTCAGGGCAGTTGTCTTTTGGCTTCTCTCTTTGCTGTTCTGGCATTGTTCAGAGAACTTATGATGACACCAGTAACATTTCAGCATGTTTGTCTCTTTTCCTTTTGGTAGGATGATGTCAGCTGGGATTGGGATCATCTCTTCACAGAGGTGTCATCAGAACTAGTGACTGAGTGGGACCTGGGACAGTCAGAAAGGGAGGACCACCTCAGTCTCCCATAGAGCTCTGACACACCAGATGTCTCATACATCCATCTCCTGTAAATAGTTAAGCACTTTAATTTTCTATTCACTTGTTTGTATTTGAGAATTTATTTCAGACGTGAAAATAAATAGGACTTTGCTTCATAGAAAAATTGTCTTGGGAGAAGTTTTGATTATTTTCTAATCCGAATTTTCATTCTTGAAAGAAATTAAGAGTTCTAAGCACAATAAAATATTTACTTAAAAAGAGTCATTCCACCTCAATAGCACCTCTACAGGTAACTGCAATGGTCGATCTTTTCTCTGTGGAAACTCGGCCTCTGTGGAGCAGACCATCGTACAATGGAATGTGGTTTGCACTGATGGCTATCAGAGAAACTTAGGCTGATATGACTTGTTTTCATAGAACATCCAGGTTACCATCTTCCTCACAACAGACACCTCAGGTTTTCAGGATATCTGATTTACATTTCATCCACCAACCTCCAGCCTTTACTTGTTAGTTTTACCTCTCTCTCGGAACATTACCTATGGATTGACTCGGGAAGCAGCATCACCTATTAAACTGCCACTTTTTGCAGCCCTTCTTTATACCTTGAGGTTTCACAGCTAAATTCTGACCAGGCATAACCTCACTTAGCTTTTGCAATCACATGAAACCACAGCCTGATTGGAGATTGCTTCAGGCATAGGTACTTTGCAAGGAAAATGTTCATTCCATGTGTGTCAAAGAATGGAGCCTGATGCTCTCAAACAAGGTAACTCCCTGGAGGATGTCTCCTTGGAACCAAGTAACTCACTCTTATTGTCATCTAAAGAAAAACTCGTTTAGCAGTTAATACCTTGTCCCTGTGGAGCTGTGGTCATTATTTGCAGGAAACAGTAACATTACTTCTAAACCAATGTCCTTCAAAGCCGTGCCCTGTTGGAGAGTCTTGCTACATACTTCTGGGGAGAGCAGGTGCTGGGAGGAAGCTTGCTGTGCTGCTTTTCTTTGCATATCTGGTTGCTCTAACAGAGCACTGCATTCCCACTTTTGCGACAGCATGACAGGTCAAATAGCTCACTGTGAATTCAGTACTCTGCAGAATTTCAGGTGAGAGCTGAATGCCAAACAACTTCATCAACAAAAAAGGAGTTGGGCCCCACTCTGGGGCACAAAAAATAATGGGAGGCGTATATGTCTTAAGGAAACACTAAGCTTTTTACAACCGAGACATCTCCTATAACTAGAAAACTGAGGCATAAGCTTGAGAGGCAGTTGTATGGAAGATAATCTGAAAGTCTTTCTCTGAGTAGAGAAACCGGTTTTGGTAGGAGCAGAAACTTCCCAGCTGAGTTAGCGTCTACTTTTCTGTGACATGATTCCTGGCCAAATAGAATTTAGAATGCTTTGTACATCCCAGGAAAAAAATTAAATTTAGCAAACTAAAATAGGTTAGTAAATCAGACAACAAGCCAGTCTGAGAGGGGAAAAAAATGTGTGCTTTTTGGCTGCCTGCCTCAGCTGGGGACCCTGGGCAGGGATACTCTAGGGTGGGAAGCAGGTGTGTGGGGGCCAGGCTTGTGCCCAGTCTGGGACTTTGGTAACCCAGCAAGCACCTGGGCAGAGCTGGAGAGAAGGGCTTGGAAAAAATGCCAGCCTCATCTATTTGATGGCAGGAAGAGATAGCTTTGATCGTTTAGTCAGACCTGCTATAATATAGGCCATGGCAGAGTCCATTGACATGGGGCTGAGCTTTGCCTGTCTTTGGAAAGGCAGATAATGTATTTAAAACTCTTTCCAGGTTATTTTCTAATAGGTGATTGCCCTTACAGTTTAACATCTGCTTTATTTCTAGACTCAGTTTTTGAGTTGCATCTTTAGTTTCTTAAGCCTGCTTGCTTTCACCTTTCCACAGCCATGCTGTCAGATATTTTCTCCTTGCTTCAGTATTTATGCACTGGGATCAAGTTGTCTCTTTAATTTCCTTCAATAAACTAAATAGACTGAGACTTGTTTCCATGTCTCTTCAATTCCTTGCACAGCTGGAGGAGGAGAGGTGGGTATCAGGCTCCTGGCCCTTCTCCACTAAGCTGTTTCCACCCACCTTCCTTCCACAGTTGTGGTTGCAGAGTTGGGAAGATGAATAAGACCTCTTGCTTCTTTTATCTCAAGTTCTGGTGCTGTCCTTACTAAAGAGGAACAATGAGCTGCTCTTTCATGCCCAGGCTCGTGGTAATGCATCAGTGTGTATTGGCTGTGGCAAAACTGCCTAACGCTTTTCTGACAAGTCCTGTGGAAAGTGCATGCAGGAGAGGTAATGACAAGTGTAACTTCTTCTTGTGGACTGCAAAGCAGTTGCTCTGGTGGAGCCTCAGGTGAGATGAGAAGGAACAGTTTTCAAAACAGTGCTGCCAGTTCCTAGGAACTTGGATCAGCCCTCTGGGTTGTGCCTGGCCAAGGCATAGAGCAGCATTCCCTTGCTGGTCTCCACAGACCCTGTATTGCAGAGGTATGATGCAAGGTACAGTGGTGTGCTTAGGGCCACAAGGAATCTTTGGCAGAATCAGGGCTAGAAATTAAGAACCTCAAGTTCCTAATTCAAACCTGGCAAGTGTTTTCCATCTTCAATTCAAACATGGCAACTCAATGTACAACAGTCTTGCTTAGTCTTTGTTCTGCTCTGTGTTTACATTGCTGTGGAAGAGCTGCAAACCTGTCAAAATGTCTCAACAGCATGTTTAGCTCAGTGTGCTGGCATGAGGGGTCTGCCCAGGGACTTGCTGGGATTCTGGATGAGTATAAATATCTACCTGCAGATAGCTTCTGACAGACTCAGAGCTGTAGAGCAGTACTGGGCAAATGGTGAGCCTCATTACAGATAAAGTAAAAGAAGTGCATAAAGGAAAAATTAAATATAGGTCCTATCAGTTTTAGAAATCTCTGGTTTTAGTTGTAATAATACATATTATATTTATATATTTATAGGCTTTCTTGGTGGAGATGCCTTACTAGAGTGCAGTTTGTCGGTGATGGGGGGAATATTGGGGCTGAGACAGCCTAGGAAACACTGAAAAAAAATGGAGGAAATAAAAGCTGAAAAAAAAAGCCAGATCCAGCAGCTTTCCATTAAAGAACCTCTTAGAGGGACTCTGGCTGGCTGTTTTATTAAGTGTGATAAAGTGACTGGAGGTGGGGGGGAGCTCCTATGTTAATAAGTTGGAAAGGCACTGCCGTTCCTCTCTCCAAAGCATCTCAGGGAAAGTGGAATTAATTCATGGCATATGCTCCCAGCATCTGCTGTGGTGACCCAGAGTGGCGGGAGCCGAGTGCCAGGCAGTGCGAGCCAGAGCCTGCAGTCCCAGCTCCTCTCCCGGGGGCTTGTGCAGTGCTGCTGCCTGTGGCTGGGCGTGGAGGCTGCTCCCGTGGAACACACCCAGCTGCCAGCCTGCCCACTGGCCTGGCACAGCCCAGGACACAGCATTTCTGCCTCTGAAGAGGGACGGATGCTCTAGGCTTGGGGAGGGAGAAGGGGATGTTTGCATATAAAAGAGACCAGTTTGAATGAAAGCGAACCCAGTTTGTCCCAAACAGCCTAAATTCCTCCCACATCATTCTCTGACCAAAACATCCCTTCTCCAGCCCTCTGACTTGTTCTGTCTGAGGCTCTGAGTCCTCAGTTTTCCTCTTATTTCTTTCCCACCATGTCTTTACAGATGATTTGATCCTCTCCTTGAGAGAGAGGACAGACATATTTGGTGTTAGATGGGATTTCATTCTCTGTTTAATGGCTTCTGGGAAATAACTTTTCACACCTTATTTCCCCTTGACTGACCCAGACCACTAGTACAGAGTGCTGTGGTAATCTTTGCCTGTGCTTCATAATCTGCCCGTGAGCTTTCCCTCAGGAAAGGGTGCCTCTAGGCTACTCTTTTTGCAGCCGTGTCCTTCCATTTTTTGGACAGCTGCCTGAGATGTGGGACACTTTCATAGCCTGGAGAACTGACAGAGCCAGGAGAAACTGGAACGGTGGATCATCCCCATGCAGGGCAGAGATGCCCCATGCTGCCTCTGTGCTCTCCCAGCAGCTGCTCCTTGCAGCTTCTCCACTTGAGCTCCATTTTGAAATGTCGTGCCCCAGTCCTGGGCTGTGCAGGAATGGTGCTGTGCTGAGTGAGGGCCAAGGCAGGGCAACATGGGAGATCCACAGTTGGCTGCTCTGGTGAGACCAGTCCTCTCAGGGCTGTGCTTTATCCAGGGGGATGATCTGCACTCCTGGCAGTCACGACCTAGGAAGGACCCTGATAGATTAGGTCATGAATGCTGTGTGGCATGGATGTCCAGAGTTCCTGAGCACACTAATCTCTCTTCCATGATCCCTGGGGAGATGAAACGTTTCCTTCTAGTGCCCTGTTACTTGCGTCTGCCCCAGCAGGCTGCTCTGCACAGACTTCACTGGGGCCAGACTAGCTCCATGCCATGGGCTCTCTTATCAGGCTCCATCTCCTGTCACTTTCAGGACCACTTCATTATCCTTTTATTAGCCCTCTTCTCCTGCTTATCATTATTAATAATCACACTGGATCAGCTGGAGTGCTGACAGCTGCCCCTTGTCTATTCTTTCTGTCTATTTTAATCCTGCCTGCTTATCTGAAATAAACCTGATCCTTTTTCTTTTAATTAAAGAAATTTGGTGAGCCAGCCCCTCCTCCATGCAGAGATAGGACTGATCACACTAGTGATATGGAGGGAGCAGGAAAAGGGGCAGATTACTGGGTGACAGTGTTTTCCACAGCCCAAAGATATGGGATGTCAGACTAGAGGCTGGAAGAGATTGGGGCACATATGTTGCGAGAATAAACACAGCACTGGATCACTGTGAGGTACTTATTTTGGGCTCTCTGTGTCTGGTCAGATATATTGATGCAGGGCTGTGCGACTACGCTGCACCAGTGCAACACCAGCAAGGGAGGTTTATTCCTCTCTCTGTTTAGCATGGGTGGCAATGGCAATGCCAGGCTCAGAGC
The DNA here is from genome assembly GCA_009812075.1 of Sialia sialis. Taxonomy (NCBI): domain Eukaryota; kingdom Metazoa; phylum Chordata; class Aves; order Passeriformes; family Turdidae; genus Sialia; species Sialia sialis. The sequence continues at coordinate 7,542,302 of VRYO01001269.1, read as the reverse complement.
AGATGTGAGTGGCCTCTATGAGTGGCCAGGGCTACTGGAGTCACTACAGTTCCTACAGGGGCTAGAGGAGTTTGTTTCTCAGTGCTTTATGGTGCTGCCAGAAGATGCAAGTGCTGGTCTTCACAGTGATGCTCCTGCTTTTTGCTCCCACAAGCATTGTTTCCTGGGGCTGCCTATCTCATTCTGGTCTCTTAAAAATGCCTTGCTGGGCAGTTTGCTTGACCTGAAATATTTGTGTTGTCTGTAGGAACAGGTCACTCAAGGAAGGGCTGTGCAAATACGCTAGGAGAAAATTGTTGTGCTAATTCACACTTTTATGAACCTATAAACTCAAATCTGCATTCATTGCAATCTGCAAAGTGACTGGAGTGTGGGCTGAAATGCTTAGAAAGTGTTAATCAAGGGTGCATAACAAAGGAAAACACTCTGAAGTGCAGCAGCAGGAGCTTGGCCGTAAGCAGCAGGAGTATTCAACCTTAGTGCTAAACAGGCTGATTGGTTGGCTCTCAAACGCTTCATTTCAGATGCACAAGTTGCAGGTTGACTGAATGCGTATGTACCCTCTGCTACAGAATATGGCAACTGGCTCACATTTGTAGGGCTGTTTCACCTGAGAGGCTGTAGGCCCAGGAAGGGTATAGAGCAGAACTTCCTGATGCTCAAGTGGGAGTGTAGCTTTGAAATCCTGTCAAGCAGAGCCATGCTGACTTTTGTCCCTGTACTTCTGTTGCTTGTTAATATTGCAGCTGACTGGGATGAATGTTAGCCTGAAGTTCAGATGCTGGTGGTGGAGCTGCCACAGTACAAATCTATGTATGTGGCTTAAAGATCTTTTAAAAATATGTGATTCTCTAGCAATCACAGGCAAGAATTGTGTATGGTGACATTTATGCTGTTGCTTCTATGTGAAATGTCCTCATGCTTACAGAAAATTTCTTCATCACTGCTTAATGTTGAACAAAATGTTTGAAAGATGAGAACATACAGAATTCACTTGCCTAAACTGATATACTAATAACTGATCAGCTTTTCTTATCTGACTCTGCTCCTTCAGCAAAAGAGATTCCTTTTTTGGACCCAAGTAAGGAAAATTCCTAGGATAGTTTTTGGCCCTGAAATGATGAGAGACACTGTATTTGGTGTTGTGGGACATTTTGAATCAGCCAAAAGAGGTGGACTTGCAGTCCATGTGATAGACTGAAGTCTTGCTCTGCTCATTATCCTGATCAGCAGAAGTACTCACGAAGCCAGGAAAATGCCTTGCAAAATTGCCAAAGAATTTGATCCAATTCAAGCAATCTCAGTGCCTGGAGTTCCAAAGCCAAATTGGAGCTAAGCTTGTGGCTCCCTGTGGCCTGCAAGGTTGTACCTACCTGACAAATAAATGGGCAATAATAGTTCAGGCTATAGTAGCTGTATCTGAGCTCATGCACAGCTAGTCCAGGTAGCAAACCCCATCTGTCCCAGAGGTACAAGAAACAGCCTGGACTTGCCCTGCTGAGTGCTCTAAGTCCTTTAAGATCTGAGCTAGTTCCTTTAAAGCCTCTCTGGTATTGGCCTCTGTATTGCTTCACAGAGATACTCATTTCCATGGCTTTCAAACCCATAGTCCCCAAGGCTTAAGATCTTGTGTGTCCCTGTGCATAGGGGATTGGATGCTCTTAATTTCATACAGAGGGACCAGAATTGTAGGCTGATAATTCAGATTCTCCAGGGTCCCACAGTGAGACTGTGACACAGCTAGGAACTGAATCCAGCATCTCTGAGCATCTGTCCAGTTTCATAGCCACATTGCTTTGCTAACTGAAATTATGCACAATATATTTGTTCATTTTAATTTTCTGTCAAGGGCTGTTTTCAGGTTACACATCTCCTTCCAGATGTTCATGAACACAAAGTAAGTCTTTATAGTCTCTGTACAAAACATCTTCCTCAGGAACAGCACCAGCACACTGCCCACCTGGTAGTATGCCTACTGAGAGAGGAAACTGTAATCATGTCCTGCAAAAACTGCTTTCTACCACAAGGCTGCTCTGCTTATCCCAGAAATAGCCAGGGAAAGGCATGAATTGTGAATGAGCCCAACCATTTTCCAGTGCAAACTCTGGAAGTCTGAAGCCACTAGGGCTCTTCAGCCTGCAGAGAGAGTTCTTCTGCTGAGTTCAGCAGAAGATGACCATAAAGTAGGTATGGAAATTCTCCATGCTGAGAGATACATAGACCATTCAGGAAAGCTTTGGTAATTCATACAGTAGCATGCTGCCTTAAGATTAACCAAACAAATGTGGTGGCATTTTTTGTTTGGTTGTTCAGTTGTTTAGTTATTCAGTTGTTTGGTAGGTTTCTTAAGTCACATGGTGGTCAAGAGGCTTTAACAAAACTGTGGGCCCTGCCTGTTCCAGGGCCTGTAGGTTCTTGTCAGAGGGTATCCCAGCCCCAGTATAGTTCTTAATCAAGTAGGACTGGTTGTGGCACCATCTGCCACAGCTTCTTGTGACATAAAACAGGCAAAGAGAGAGTTCTGCAATATATCGATGACTTACATGACATGCAAATGAGTGTGGAGTTTGGAGAATATTTGTTCAGTAAAGGCAATGTCATATTACACAAATGTACCTGGAATAGTTGTATGGGTCTAAAACATCCTTAACTTGTCAGATATACAGGTGTTTTGTTTTCATAAAGTGGACACATATCTGTGTCATACTGGATCCAGGCCTTTCCTTGGGTGGAGGGTGTCCCTGTGCTATATAGAGCATACCTATATCTCACCAGCTGAGCACGTTCTGTCTTGTTGGGCCCAGGGATCTGTTTGTCTATCAGTGCACATTCACCAGCGATGGCCGGGGTTGGAAGTATTTATGGCAATTAAAATGTTTTGCCTGGAAGCTGTTTTGGGGCTTTTTTGAAGTGAGAATTTTCAGACTTCAAGGTGTTAACAGCCCCTCTAAACGGTTTTGTTTTTTAATTGCAGCAAATGACTCTGGAGCCATTAAACATTCGCCTCTCTGCAGTTGTTTCTAAGCCCTTTCAGTCCTTCTTCTATTTATTCTGTTTAATTCAGTCAGGTAGCTTCGGGGCAGTGAAGATCAATACTTTACTTTGATAGAAAAGAGTCAGGTTTGAAACGTAGAGATAAAACTGACACATTTTGTATAAATTTAATTAAAAATGCACCTTTAGTGGCTTGTTGCAAGCACAAAGCCAGCCCTCCATCTAGCTATCCCTCTGTCTCACTCTCTGTCTCTGTCTTTCCTTTCTTGTTCCTAACAGGAAGATCTCTGAATTTGCCTCACCAACAAAGCGCCTCGTTTTATGATTTTTGTCTTGAAAGTTTAGCACTGAGGGAGCAGAATAGAAGGGATGTGAAATTCTAAACAGATCTTCTGCTCTTTGCCCGGTCCCTTCCTTTTGGTGGTGGTGACTGGGGGGACAGGGAAGGAGCCAGCTCCCAAGTGAAGAAAGGAGGGGTAAGAGGCAAAATGTTGGTGGTTTTTGTTTTGTTTTGTTTTGGGGGGTTGGGTTTTTTTTGTTGTTTTGTTTTCTTTGGTTTTGGGGTTTGTTGTTGTTGTTGTTGTTGTTGTTTTTTAAACCCAGCAGATTGGGCATCCTGGGGTACTTTCTCTTTGGATCTGAAGCTTTCCTCCATTCCCTCCTCTTCTTGCTTTGTTAAACTGAGAATTATTTTTCTAACTACGTGTGCATCCCTGATCCCATTAGTACAGTAGTGCTACAAGGCAGTGTCTTTATTTTCTCTTTCTTTTTCCTCCTTTCTCCTCCTCATTTCTTCCTTCTCCCTCTCTCCCTAACCCTGCTGCCATTGGGCACATTTGTCTTGTGTTTTATAAGTGGCCCCTTTCACCCCCTTCCCCTGCATCTCTCTTTCTCTTTCTCTCTCTCTCTCTCTCTCAATCGTGTTTGGCTTGGTTCATTTTTCACTTGAGTGGCTTTCCTCCCAGACTTCCCTCTGCTCCAGCCTCCCTCTGCTCAACACCAATAAAACACACACAACACAGGTAGAACAAGGTGCCAGGGCTCAGTGTGACAAACGACTCACACACCACTCAATAACCAGGGCTGTAAATTGCCCTCTCTTCACCCTCTGCCGCCTTCTGGGGACAGCAGCTTGGCTGGGCCCTTGCAAAATGGGCTGTCCTGTTACAGTGTGGGATCAGGAAGCCCAGTGGGAATTGGACACTGCTGCCACTGGGGCAGAGACTTTTCCAGTCCTGTCTTTTGGGATTGTGGGATTTAGTGTCTTTTATTCACTCCCCATGGGGCCATGCAGCCTAAGGGGTCCCAAGGACTTGTTGAAAAATGGGGGTTGTGCCAATAAGGGGTACAAATGACCTGCCTGACCTACACACCACCTATTTAAGTCATATTTTGTGGCCAAGAGTTTCAAGATTTGTTCCATCCATACGAGCTTTGGGACAGTTTTAAAGGGAAGGATGATTCCTGAGGGCTTCTCTGTTCCTGGGCTGGCAGCTCTGGCTGAGCACCATGTCACCTCTGAGAGCAGGGCCTCCATGGCTGATGTTCCCTGTGTCTGCACCAACCCAGCTTAAGCACCTCAGACACCTACTGCTGAACCATGGCCTGGCCTTCCCTGGGAAACAGCATTGCCCTGGCTGTTCACATTGTACATTATATTGCTGCAGTGCTCACATGGGCTTGGAGATGTGCACTTGTGTTCCAACAAACTTACAGGAAAGAGAAGTAAACCACCACCTGAGAAAAAGAGATCACCTGTCAAGGAACAGGCAAGGGCAAACAAAGGGTAGCAAAATAAATGTGAACAGCACCTCTCACTAACCATCAACTTCTGCAATTGACTTCTTCCTTGTCTTTGAAAGCCCCATATGTTTGGTACATTATGGATGGTGTGGAGAAGGGGAGTGAGGGGACACTAAGTAGATGTCATTGGGAGAGGCTGGACAGAAAGAAAGGATCTAGAAGATAAGCTCATACACGGGCCAGGTGAGCTTGTGAAGAAGGTTGAAGGACAAAGAGGCACAGCTGCATATACTGAAGAAGCAGCAGCAAAAATTAACCTGGATAATGGAACAAAGGAGAGGGAGGTGTCTGCCTGCTTCTCCATGACCCAGGTGATCTGGGGACTGTGTGTGGCTGTCTGTGGGTCAGCATGCAGGCAGTGCCCAGCTTGAGGCAGAGCAGGGGCTTTCAGATCCAGTGGAACGGAGCGACGTGCAGCTGCTGCACAGAAATGTACTCTTTGAATTCCATTGTGGCTGACTTCAGCTGTCAAACTGTAGTTGCTGTGAATTTTGCTTGAGAATCAGAAGGTACTGTACAGGTGGTGCTGAGTTGTTCAACAAGATGCAAAGGGGGGTCCATGCCCAATGGATTTCAGGTGCCAGCCCCTCTTGTCTTAGATAATTGCCAACTCTGGCAGATGTGTGTGTTTCATTTGGCTCTGGGAATCCTCACGATCTCTCACAGAGTTAATTTGTAGCAGTAATATATGTAGAACATTCAGCCTCATACTTGCAGGAGGCTGCTTTTCAGCTGTGAGTGAGGAGTGGATTTTGTAATCTTTTTACTACTGCTTTAGTTTGTCAGTGCAAAAGGAAAATACTCATCTATGTATCACGGTATCTCTCATTCTGTACTGGTGTCTCTGCTCTGCAGCTCAGGCTGCTCAGTTTTACCAGCAGTAAAAGCAGCGAGTTTCCTTGCTGACCTAAAGCGTGATGGGTTAACTCTTGTCAGTTTGACTACATAATATCGGCTGGAATACCAGTTCTAATTCTCCTGAGTGATTCGTGGAGGTGAGTGCTGAGGGCTGGTTTCTCAGGGAGGGTACCGGGAAGGAGCGTGCCGCACAGTGCGCGTCTGCAGACGGACAAACTCTCACGTCTGCTGCCTTTAATCATGGCAAATGAAAGTTTCTAAACAGCGGAAGATGTCCAGGCTTTGTGTTCTGCCACCGGAGCTGCCTCTGCGCCGCCGTCAGTGCCGGTAATTGCAGACAGAAGCTGCTTTGTGTTAAAATGGCATCGGTAATTGAAACGGAATTCAGAATCAGGACCCTGCAGGCACCGCTCGGTGAAAGAAGAAATAAAGATCGTTTGGGTCACATCTTTTGTAATTTGCGTTTAATAATCGTACCAGGAGGTACATACAAAGGAAGAGGAGAGATAAGACACAGCCCACTCCCCCTCCTCGCTCTGCCTTGCAGCCTTCCTGCAGAATGGGGGAGCCTGGTGGGAACCCTGCACCCCCCGCCTGGGCTGGGGGGTGGGAGGGCTGCGGGCTCCCTCCCACCGTGGCTCGGGGCTGCCTGGTGAGGCCAAGTCAGTGCTGCTCACTGGCAGCCAGGAGGAGAGAATGGCTCCTTAGGCTCCTGTTAAACTTATGCTCAACTTCTGGTCTTATGGTTAGGCTGAGGATTTATGGGCCCAGGTGCTGGCTCTTGCCCAGTGGGTCTGGCTCAGCTCTGAGCATCAGAGGGTACTCCACTAGTTTACAGTTTCTGAGTTTCCCATTGAAATGGGATCCTTTTGGTATCCTTTGATGGGCTTCTGCAGTTATGCCTATATAAGTACAGTAATTTCACGATTATAAGCCGCACCTTTTTCCTTAAAGAATCCAGC
>VRYO01001269.1:7412940-7534685 GCA_009812075.1 Sialia sialis | reverse complement strand
CCTGGATGTGCGGCTTATAATCAGGTGTGGCTTATAATCGTGAAATTACTGTATATTCAAGCAGATGCAAACTGTAGGACATGACTCATGCTGAAATGTCCCAAAGTTCTCCCACCACAGCACAGCAAGGTCTTCTCTGTTCTGCTTCTGGGAAATGGGACCTGTCAGATACCTCCGCCATAATCTCTGGGGTGGTCAAGATCTATGACATACGATCTAGAACATGAGAACCAAGATCTGGTTCTAAGATCATATAGTCTACTGATCTGCCTGTGATTTTCCTTAGCTTTGGCTCTGTTAAGCCTTGCTGTAGTACAAGTATAACCCACATTTATTCTTCAGTAAAAAAATCCAGCACCACTTATTTCTTGTGCCAAACCCAACCACAGGAAACACACACACCTAAGAAATGGCAGTTTCCATTCACATACATTCCACTTTGATATTTTTAAAACCCAGTGCCAACCTGGGAGCTACTCTAAATCTGGATGAGATGAACACAGATGCAAGCAGAAACAGTCCATTCTACCCTTGAATAGTTGATCTCTTTACCCAAGATTTCTAGTTCATTATGGGGAACAAGCTCAGCTCTGTTTGTCTTTGTTGGTGTCCTGTTAATTTCAGTGGAAAGAAGCACATGTTACTGCCTGGGTTTATTTCATGCAGTGTACGTTTTCTCTACCATTAGGCTTAGCTCAGGAACAGACTTCATTGTCACCTTTGAGGATATCGAGGAGACATCTCCAATGTCCAGCAGCTCCCCTATGCTCTGAATTGGTGCTCTAACCTCATGGTTTCCCTTGCACACAAACTCTGCATTTCTTCTTTAAACTGCTTCTGGCAGCTCATCATTTCACAATTCTCGCCTATGGCCAGGAAGAGCATCATCTGTCAGCTACATCTGGAGCTGCCATCCTGCCTTCTTCCACAGAGCCCAAGGGGTCCTTTCAAGAGGGCCAGAGCAGCAGTTGTGACAGGAGAAATTTAGGCTGGGGAGAGGTACCTTGACTTCTGCTAGTTATAATTGCAAGGAAGAATCTTGTTAAATTTTAAGAGCCAATATCCTGATTTTTATTTAGCCTACATAAGACTAAACATGACTTGGTGTCCCTTGCTCAAATGTTGTAAGTACTCAGTAGTAAATACCCAGACACCTGGAATCAGATGAGGGAAAGTATCTGAAAGAGGTAAAGAGTTTCTCATCATGATGGAGAGAGTGTCCAAGCTCTGTGTAACTACATGCACATACCCAATCTTTCCTTCTGCCTGAGAAACTGAGGCTGAATTAACCTTTGGTGCAGCAGCAGAATTGCTGGGGATGTCCCTAACTGGCTGAGGTGATCCATACAAGGAACTGTGGATGCTTTGGCCTTTCTCTCATGTTATACCTGGCAAGGATTTAGCAAGCATAACCACATTAATCCTGCTCCTTGCCAGCGTTTCAGGAAATGACAATATTACAGCTCTGCAAAGATACCCAGGGGAGCTGCACTGCTGCATATGCATGGCCTTCTGGCTGGGCGTGTGTGTCCTACAGTGCCATCAGCCATGGTGAGGTGCTGCGGCAATACTCCCCTACTGCTCTCTTTCCTCTTTGGTTCAGTCTCAAATTCTCACGTTTTGACATCTCCACACTCTTCCTCAATGGAGAACTAGAGATCTTAGGTGGATGGTTACATGTTAGGTGATAGAGAGAAGACAAATCTTGAAGAAGAAATGAGCCCTTCAGGCCTTGCCTTATTTTAGTAATACTCTTAGGAGGCAGTTTGGCCTCTGCCAGCTGTGTGTTGCAGAAGATGTCGTTAGGAGGAGGAGGCCACAAAAATGTCGAAAGCATCTTTCCTGTACATCTTTCTCACACACCTTTTCCATCACTACCCATCCCCACACAGGGATTACATCTGCACTTCCTACACACTCATCTGGGAACCCTATACACACACACCTACACACACTGACACAAATGCACCAGAGTCCTATTTTCTGTATGCCCTGACCTTCCTTTCCTCCTCCCATCTGTTTGTTGAATAATTCCTGGCTAAGTCACTTTCTCTGGGCAGCCCCTGGGCTGGGGCACAGGGACTTGCCCCCTCTCCCGCCTGGCTGTCCAGGGGGCCTTTGAACATGTGTTTCTGGGAGGCAGACACCAGCTGGCTGGGTGACATTTGCATAGTCAGCTAAAAGCCCATGAGCTGAGCTGGGAACGTCTGGAGGAGCCTGTGGCAGGATGGAGGGAATAGGGAAGCGCTGGTCAGCTCGAGGTCAGCTGGAACAGATTTCTCAACAAACAGACAGATGGTGAAAGGAGATGAGGGGTGGGGGGAGCATGCAAAGGCTCCTACATCAAATATATAAGTCACCACATGCAGTATAAGTGACCAATGTGCCTATGGGCATGGCAGTCAGCGTGCTGTTTCCTTCCAATGCCACGGGGGTGGGGAGATGCATGGGGTGAGCACAGGCTCTCATTGCTCTTGGTGCCAGGAAGGGGAGTGGGGTGGATCACAGAGCAGGGAAGGGGCAGGGAGAGGCGTGGGACTCCAAGGGGTCCCAATGCTGTGAAGCAGCAGTAGGATCTGGAGGCTCCATGCAGCCTCCTGCACTGAACCTAAGGGGCCCTGTGGCTGGAGCTCTATCCAGGCATCAGCAAGGCTGCATGACTGTGACGACTGAAACCCAGTTTGTCTGGCCACACTGAGCTCACAAAGCACCACCTACCTTGGGGTTTGAGACTGGGGTTTGTATAGTCCCAAGCAAAAGGTACCCTTATTATACAGATCCCCCAATTACTGTTGTTCTGCCTGCTGTTTGCCCCATGTCTCCCCCTACTCCAGCTAATTTCATTGGACTGAAAATAATAAAGCAATCTGAATGGTTTTGCTCCTACAAGGACATGTCTTTGCCATTCCAAAATAACAGCAAAATATATTTATGAGCCCCTGTGCTGCCTTTGCCCTCTCTACTGATCACTGTTCCCGGCTGCTTGCCTGCTTTTCATGCTCTTTTCTGTCTGCACAGCCCCTTCCTCAGGACAGAAAATACACTTTATTTTTTCATCCCACAGCACCTTTTGAAGCACTGGAGAAAAAAAGCACTCCCTTAGCATGGGAATTGCTCAAGCAGATAGAACTGACTTTTACCCCAGTGCTTAAAGTGGTCACAATTAAATACTTCAGGATAAAAAGGCCAGGAAATGCTATAATGGACAATTAGGGGCTAAGCCGCCCAGAGATTACTGTTTTCCTCCTTCCAAGGTGTTTAGCAGTTGCCACATGTCCTTGACCAGGAGCGTTCACAAATTACAAGTTGTCTTTAAAATCCTGGGCTTACATCCTCCATGTACCATTGTTAATTGCTAGAGGCTAGTTATGTGCTGTAGTATGAGGTATTCCCATTACATACCTTGTTTTGTTTTATTATTCAGGAGAAATGGAAATGCAATGAATTTATGTAATTTTTAATGCACTTTGGGTTTTACTTTTTTTTTTCCTTGTGCTGTTGCCTAGATAGTGCTAAATCCTCTCCTGAGGGATGCAAACACGTTACACATGTTCCCCATGATGAATGCAGGCAGACAGATGTTACAGGAATGTGTAAGGAAGGCTGTCCCACAGGCCATCTAGAGCAGGGAAATTGCACATAAACTCTTTGTATGATCTGCTCTGATCCGATCCCATCCCATCCCATGTAAAGGGGGTCTGCACATTAAACAAAATTGACAAGGTCCTAGTGGCACCAATAGGCCTTAATTACGCTGGTCTCACCTGGGATCCACACCCAGGAGTTTCATTTAAGCTCAGCCTGGGCCACTCATCACCCTGTTGAGCTGTGCTGTAGCTCTGCCTCTCTCTAGCTTGGTCTCTTTTCCTGGCCTCAGACCTATGCTACAGCTGCATCTTTAGCCCCAGCACTTGCTGCTCCTGATGGGGCTCCCTGGCTGAACCCTGGGCCTGATAAATTATTTTGCCATGCTAGGGCCATTGGTTGGCCCTATAACCAGCACTCAGCTTTGCCTCTGAGCACCTGCTCCAGTTCTGCAGGACCACGCTTTGATCAGTGAGGACACTGTTTGGGCTGGCATCATCTTTGTCTGTGATGTCATGCCAGAATTTTATTGTCACTTTTACCTTGTCCTGGCTTAGCTTCATCAACAGCTTCTTCATGATGATGGGTTTTTGTTTTTTTTAAGTCCAAGTAATGGTGTCTCTTTTCTCACAATTATATTCAGAGATTTCTAGTAGGCTAAGGACGGCTAGTCTTCTTTTAGAAAGGCATTTCTGACTTGTTCTCAGTTTCCATTCCTTTTTTGATCTTCCAGTCTGGTTTGTTCCTGTAGCCTGGAGATGCTGAAATCCAGAAGCCACTTACAGTCTAGACTATTGTGGGCCTTGGCCAATGGTATAATCCTCTGCACTCTCAGCAGTAAACACAGAAATTCCCCCTGACTGCTCAGATACTGCCTTCAGCTTCCCCAGTTAACTGTAGAGCTTTTTATTGTAAGAACACCTGTCTGGAAGAAATGGATCTTATCTTTAAACAACACTGCCTGAATTTCTAACCTATTGAGTATTTTTTTAACTTGCAGTTTATTAATAATTGACTTCTCCAAAGTACTAGGTTGCATTTGATCTAGGTGTCTCTGTTCTGTTATACTGGAAATGAGTAAGAGAGATGTCCTTTGCAGTCAGGAAAGTGTCATGCATGCCTGTTATAAGATAGAAATAGCAATTGTTATTTGAGCTCATGATATATGAAGCAAAAGGAAATGTACTGTTATTGTTTTTCTCAAAAAGTCTTGAATTTGGTCCTCAGGGCCTTATTTATCACTTGGAAATATTTGCATGCCTGTTGGGATTTCATCAGAACACTTGCAAATCCCCCAAGTTTTCTGAATTCTCGCAGAGGAGGCTCTTCTGTCTTAAGTGTAAGCTGTTCTGTTGTTTTGTGCCTTGTGTTCGTCCTCTAACCAGGGAAGAAAAATGAGAAACATTCAGTGCAAGTGTCCCATGCAACTGTCAGAAAGCTGCATTTGTGCTGTGTGGGGAAGTGTGATGCAGCAGGGCAGAGAGGGGCTCACCACACAGGCTGTTCTCAACTGATACTTGTTCTTGTTTGGGTCAGACGTGCTCCTCAGTCTGAATGCACCTCTGCACTCTGCTGCACTATTTAAATTATCACCAATGAAGTATGCAGGGAAAGAGAAAGTGAGCTTGTGCCAGCTCTCTCTGCATACACATATGCACACCTTATCACAAGCTCTGCCAGCTCCTGGAAATCTGAGTGCTTTTGTACCTCCAAACTTAAGTGTGTGCTTCCCACTCCATGGGCAGCTGCTGCCAAATGCCCAGCTCATGTTTTGTTTTATGAATCCCTTGCTTCTATGAGGCTTTATTATTATTATTCTTTGAGCTAAAATGGATCCATGACCTTGTGGGACAAGGACATCAGCCTGGCTGGCAGCGTACATGCTTTCTTGTGCTTGCACTCTCCCTCCCCTCCACAATTACTCTTCATGCAGCACAGAAAATAAAGCATTCCAGCAAAATATGACTGCCCCTCTCTCAATGGGAGGTCACCAAGGCTTGGGCTAGCACAAGAAAAAAGCCCAGGGAAGGAGCTGCTGTTTTTTGATTTGTGTGCTGGCTGGGCAAAAGGAGAGACTGCTGAATGAAAGGAAGGTACTATGGGAGCGGCTAATTGAGTAATCGCAGCTCAGAGCTGCAGAGAAGGTGGCAGGAGCAGGCAAGAGAGACCTTCTCTTCTGGCTGACAGGCACCCTTGATTTCATTTCTTGACATGGGTTTAAGAGCAACAGGACAGGTCTATGTATCTGGATTGTGACATTGCATAGCACAATTGCTGTGCCTCTGCCATAGCCAGGTCTGCCCCTGAATTTGCCTCTTTTCCTCCTGTTTCCTTTCAAGCCTTTCTCATACCTGGAAGGCTTTATGCACTAGTTGTATATATGAATAAAACACTTGGCTCTGTGTCCAGCCCTTGGTGCAAAGAGTTGGGAAGTTGAACAGCTTGCCTTCTCCCTGTGCTGGGCATGGGATGCTCATCATGAGCATGCCCTTATGCACACTTCATCATCCTTTCTGTTTGCATCTGGACGCTGGGGTTTTGAGGCTGAATTCAGCAAGAGCCAAAATCACTCCTCCTTCTTGCAGCTGAGTGCAAGATGCTGCAGTTGCCAGGGTGGTACAAGGCAGATATGACATCTCCTGGTATTGCTGGGCTCAGAGAGGGACCTGCTGTTCCTTGCTCCTGCCTCTGTCCACACTGAGCTGGCAGCCACTGCAATCCTTGTCTGAATGCAAACTTCAGGCGCATGTTCTTCATTGCCATCGAGATGAACATTTCCCAGCACTGGCAATAATCCATTCCCGTCATATGCCTGATCTCAGGACCATACTGGAGCTCAAATAGCTGCAGCTGGAGAGGCAGGGTGTGGGCAAGACCTGAGCCCATGCCACTTGCATTTGCCAGTTTTTCTGAACTCCGCAAGTCTGGCATAGTCATTCCCCTGAATCTGAATACCACTTTTCCACCTCCTCCATGGATGAGCAGATATTATTGTGATGAGCCTGTATTTTATTTCTACTCTGGAGGAAGACTATTACTGCACTAGTCAGAGCAATCAAGACATTTGTTCTTGGCTGTGAAGGATGCTCAGAGAGGGAGGACAGGCAGAGTACCTCCAGCATCACTAGAGGTCTCTCTTTATCTGTATGTGCTTCTCTGCAGGCCAGTGGGAGAAAAATACACTTGCTCAGAATAATTTCTTTATCTGCTTCTTGACATGTCACAGTCCTGTAGCGCATGCAAGCTCTTGGGGCTGAGTTCTCCTTGGCTCAGCTTCTCTGGAGAGTGTCTCTGTCTGGGATCAGTCTTCTGCTGATCAGGTCTCCCAAGTCCTCTTCTCCCAGCACCCTTGTCAGCACTTTAGGGCTCTTCAGCTGGGTAGCCCGATAGCTCTTTACCCTTGGCCAGCCGACCCAGGCTCAAGAAGTGATTTGCCAGAACCATAGTCTGAGCTTTCTAGAATCTAGTGAAGAGCTGGTCCTTTCTTCCTCATCTTCTGGACAGGCAGTCAGTGTCTCAGCTTGCCCTTCTGCTCTCATGCCTCTGCAACTCCTGTGTGCTTGATGGGTGCTGCAAAATCCTCCAGCATCCCAGCAAAAAGCACTAGCAGTAAAATATTCATGTTGTTTGGACTTGATAGCAGTGGAAGGAGGGAAGTTGTGTAACTGGCACTAAGATTTTTGGATCATTAGTTTTCCACTTTCCCATGTCTCACTTCATTGTGAACCACATTCTCAAAATTTTGCTTTGCAAGCTACCTGGAGCACAAGGCCTTCTCAAGGAGCTAGAGTATCCACTTTTAAAAGAAACACTTTGGTCTGAACACTGTGGCTTGTTTTCCATGAACTCTTTGGTGGCAGGCAATGAGCCACAGTGCAGTGACTTCAGACACAAGCACTTCTCTTTGATGTAAGGGCCTGGGCCCAGCACTGATGAATGAAGCTTCAACTTCTTTCTCAACACAGGATGAAAGTTTGCTTCCATACTGTGTTTCCTTTTCCATATGGAGAGATATGCAGCAGCCATCACTATGGTGCAGGCAATGCCACAGCATCAGAACCCCTGCAGCAGTTCTGCAGGGTGATTTTTGTCAAGGGCAGGAGTTACTCAGCCTGTAACCAGACTCATAGCAGGCAGTAGCTAGCCAGCCTGGCAGGCACTGGACCTCCCAAAAGCAGCCTTTGAAGTGTTAAAGTAGTAAGTAAAAATCACTAGTAGCAGAGGTGGAGGATGTACTGCAACTTTTCCTAGCTCTGGCCTGCTCTTGTCCTCAGCTTCTTGTGCAAGGTTCTCCTTTATCTTCCTCCTTTTTTCTTTTCATTTTTTAAGGTGAGAAATGGATGAAATATTTGTGCTTAAGTAAGACATTTATGCATGAGGTAGACTGAAATGCCAGACTGTTTCTTAGAGCTCTGTCATATTCTCACAGTATCCTCTGAGCTGCTTGCTGCTGGTTTAACCCTCTTCACTGACAGAGACTTGCAGCTCAGAAAACCCAGACTAGCAGCCTGGCTGCAACCCCCCCAAGATGACCTGTAGCTCTTGGTGGCACTGTTTCAGCAAGAGAAGCCATGTGAATCTGGAAATCTAGGCCTAGTGGTGGGAAGTGAACTTAAGAGAATCCCTGCCATGGCCTAGAAAAGTGACAGTAGTGTAGACACAGGTGGTGCAGTCTGTTTGCATGTAGCTAAAGATACTGATTCTGTGATACTGCTGCCCTTTTGGAAGTCCTTTAGATTAGATCTTTGTCTTGTTTTGCATTCATCAACTACTCCCCCTGATGTATCCTTGCTAACCTTCCACTGAGCAGAAAGATGAACAATTCATGACATGGCATGTGAGTGATTTGGGAAACATGAAGAAACAGCATGTCTGCAGCCTTCTTATGATGCATTTGACTTCTGAGCCCAGCAAGACAAAGGCTGAAATAGACTGATTTGTTCATTGATTGTTTCATTTTTTTGCTATCTGCTCCTTTGCTCTTGTGCTGAAGAGCTAATAAATGCCTGTTATCTCTCATTGATAATATGGGTAGACATACCTAAGTCCTGTTCCTCATGGTGAGGTCCCGTCATCTGTTCTCCTAGTTGCACGTGAATTGATTATTTTTATTCTGCCCCTTTGGCAAATTTGCTAAATTGCCCATCGCTACCTTTGTGTCCTGCTGCAGGCTCCTCTGTGAGGACCACTGCAAGGGAGATGGAGTTAGGTGTTCTGAATACTGGAATCCTGGAAGTGTGTGAGGCCTGATGGTGACAGCAATGTGGAAACCTGTCTTAATGCACTGAAGAGGAAGAGAAATTACGCGATAGCTGTGCACTGCTCCTCTGTGCTTGTTCCTGAAAGGACGAGATGCAGTGGACCAGATTTGGTCTTGCTGAGTCTGTAGCCCAGAGAACTACACTGAGTTGGCAGCAGATTGGATATTGGGATGTGCTACTGTCATTTGTCTTTCTGATAGATTTTTCCCTTGGATAATCTCTGTTTGAGGGAGCTCAAAAGGAGGAAAATTGTTCCTAGGACAACTTTTCTTCTGCATACATGTGGCCTCACTCAGGTCAACTCAGAATCATTCACAGAATCAGCCAGCTTAGCAAAGGCTGTGAACATAAACTAGATCTGCAGGGGAGGAAGGTACTTTGCCTTCCCGGCTGAGAATTCCTGCACAGAGGCCAATATGCAATAGCCAGTTCAAACACACCTCCAAAAGAACCTCTGGTGAAACATCATGTCAGGTGGTATCCTTCACTGTCCTGTGGATTTCAAACTTGGTGTTTGACTACAATATGCAAGGTGAAAGAGAGTCAGTGCTTGAGATACAAAGATTGTATGAATTTGTTGCTTGGAAAATGGACAGTTCTCAAAAGAGGGAGAAACCAGTACATCAACTGAGAGCCAAGACCCAGAAAGGATGGACACAAGGGGTGTGCCACATCAGTTCTTTTTAATGTGGTGCACTGGTATGTAAAACCTGAATGTATTTATCCTGTGGCCTCTCATCCACCAGGGAACCAGAAAAATTGAGTCGATATATTGTGAGCTGGGGAGGGCATTGTCACCCACAGACCAGGCACTTGCCTTCCTTTGCCTGCTTTTAGTGCAGTGTGGTTTATGCACAGGTGTATGAATATACCTATTATGTATGAGTCAAGCAGAAGGAGTGACACCAACTTCTGCTGCTGGTTTCAGTGGGATTTAGGAAGCCTAAAATCCTGGCTGTAGATATATTTAACCCTACTGTGCTGTGTCCTTGCATCTCAGAGATTACTGTACAAGTTTGCAGGCACATAGGCAATTATCTGCCTGCATTTCTCTGTATGCTCATGTGTTGGTAGCATCTCTGTGCACCCAAGTCTCTGCCTGGGGGTACAGTACAGTGCTGTAACCAGGAATGTCCTGGAGCCAAAGCTGCTGTAGTAATTACAGCAGATAAACTGCTCTGCTTGAGGGTTGCTGTCCACACCAGACTGCAAGGCAGGCAGCCTGGCTTTAGCACTGAAGTCTATTCATTTTAATAAGAGGGACACCCTGTGTTATTAAGAAGAGTGTTTATTACTGTCGCAGCACGCTGACAGCAGCTTCCATCATCGTTAAAAGGCAGATGTGGGGGAGGAGGGTAGAGAGCGATGTGCTCCTGTCTCAGAGGGTAGGACCCAGCTGGTGAGGAGGCTGAGGGCTTCAGGGCTTTTCCCTTGGCCCAAAAGAAAGTTGCCAGTGGAGAAGAAGCCTTCAGGGTGGATGGATAGGGAAGTGAGGGGCCCTGTTCAGTCTAATCCTCAGGTTCCAGCCTAAATAAAGTCTGTTCTGTGTGAGAGAGCCTTACCTGCCTCATGCTGTGCAGGGACTGGGAGGCTGCAGGTAGAGATACAGAGGAGGGCAGCAGCACTGGATACTTGCTGGGAGAGGAGGGTGTAGGATATGTATAGGATGCTGATGTGGCTGCTTGGTCCAGGAGAAAAATCTCAGCACCCTTCTTCACTCTTATTTAGTGGTGGCACCAGCATAGAGCTGTACAGTTTGTACAGCCCTGTCTAGAGCCCCTCACCTGTGACATGTGAGAGGACATCTTAGTGTACAAAAGCAGCTCTGACTCAGGGAATGGCACAAGCAGACTTGCACCCGTTGCTGTCTGGACACACCTTTCATTTTAGCAATTCTGGCATAATGCTGGAGTTTGTAGTCTCAGGGAAGAGTAGGAGGAGGAGCTGGTCAAGAGGTGGTGCTTATGCACAGAGTGAACAGCCTATGTTAGTAGATGGCTTTGTTGATGCTTTCACTATACAGATGAGACCTGAAGTTTAGAGGAGCCACTGCCAGTGCAGGACAGGAGACGTGGCACCCGTGTAAAAGGTCTGCACACCACATTCCCATTCTGCCACCAATGCTTTCACATTTCTGAGCACCCAAGACCACATTTCTGAGCACCCAAGGTAGTTCTTAGACACAGATGGAGCCAAATCCCTCCTGGTTACTGGGATTCACTTTCTTATGTTCAGTCAGAAACAACTACATCCAAAGCTGGAAAGGGACTTCATTACTGTGTTCCATGATGCACAAAGGAAAGTCATCAAAGATTTTTGCTTTCAGCTGAAGAGCTATAATTTCACATGCTACTTTCAGTTTTCAAACAAAAGAAGGAAAATGTGCTTAAAATTTCCCTGTCTTCCTCCCACATATTGCTCTCTCCCTAATTTCTTCTCCAGTATATTCAAAACTGCCCCTAGTCCTTCTCTCTGGGCTTCCTTCTCATTTCTACTCCTTCTGGATTAAAATTCCTGATTTCTCTTATCTGAAGATCAAGTACTAGAGGAATTAAAGCACTACTGGGAACACCAGCTCTCCCGTGCCACTTTCCCTCCTGAGGAGTCCATGGATGAGGGAAACAAGATGACCTGAGCAGTGACTGTCATAGGATGGAGTTGATGATCCAGATGGATCTTCCTGGTGCCCTTTGTCTGCTGCAGCATCTGTCATAGCAGGTGTTAGTAGAAAAACACACTCCCTCCTGTGCTCTGTATACAAGTTTAAGGCCTCTGCAGCCCCATGAGGAGCAATTCTGTCCCAGCAGAGGTGTGATAGAGGACCAGTCCTTAGTGGAAACTCTGGATGTCCTGTAACTTCATAATCAAAGCAGCTGACTGATGTACCAGTGGTTTCATCCTACCAAGCAACAGGTGACCACGAGGGAGTAGATGGAAAAGAGATATATGGCAGGGCAGTCTGCAAGTGAGCAGAGGGCTGGTGGGAAGCTTGGAGGAATGTGCCAGTCAGGGAGAAGCCTGCATCCTGAGCCAATGGTGTGTGCTCTGATGTGGAGCTCCTTCTGCAGCCATGGTCAGTAGAGGTGAAGAGGGGTCCTTGATCTGTGTGACTTAGAGCCTTGCTGACTGCAGAAGCTTTTGCTGCTCAGATGCCTCTGGTGGGTGGGGATACCTCTGGCTGCTCCCCTGGCCCTCACCCACCTTGTTGAGGCTCTCCAGCCATGTGTGACATTAAGGCTCCTCCAGGTCTTGGCAGGTTTCGCAAGGTTGATTGGGACCAGCGCGTGTCACTCTCGGCCACTTCCTCATCACCATAACTCTGGGCTGAATAACAAGAGGCCGAGAATCTGCTAACGCAGGCCCCGGCAGAATGCCCCATCACTCTCTTTTATTCGTACTGGAGATTTATGCTGCCTATCTCCCTTCCCTTTGTCCACCAGCCGGGCCCTATAAGTCATGTCCCTGGGCTGACAGGTCACGTGTCCAGTGCTGCTGCCCTGTCACAGTGACTGATGCCAGGGGGTGATTAAAAGAGAGGAGGGGTGAGAGGTCAGCAGCAGGCAGCATGATGCGAGTGGGGGGATGTAATTATCACTCCTGTGACATACTGCTGGGGGCTTTCATGGATCGTCACCCGGGCTGGAGGTGGGGAGGGTGGTGCTGGAGGAGGGAGGGGGAGTGGATGGACACAAGGCAAGAGTGGGCAGTAGGATTATGGGAAGCAGGGGCTTTCTGAACGGTAAATATCTCTGTCCTGGAAAAGAAGAATTTAGATGGAACAGGAGAAAAACTAATATTAAACCATATAAATGAGAGAAATAATTTCGATTGTGACAATGGGAAGATTAAGAATGCTGGCTGGCAGATATAGTCTAAGATGATGTTGAGAACTGTCTTAGCAGTGAGCGTAGTTCTGAGTATGGTTAGACTCCAGCACTGCTGAGCTTTGGGGAAAGAAGTGAGACAAGAGTTCACTGTTTCTAGTCTTACTTAGGTAATTCCAGAGTATTAAAATTTTGGTATGGATTCTGTTTGTGTCTTCAAAGGTTCTGTCACTTAAACTTGAATTTCTAGTTTGGTCTTGTAACTGGGAACCACTTCATCAAGGTTTTTCCTAAACTAGGACTTAGATACTCTCAGCCTCCAAGAATGCACATGAGACCACTTTCAGTTCCCATAGTTTCAGTGAGTCAAACTGTCTTGGTGAGCCATACAATAGCATGGGTATCACTCACTATAAGCCTGAAGTTTAGCACTAGGCTCTTGGACTGTGCCTGGGAAGAGGGTGAAGAACATAGGGTGCTGTCATGCCCTCAGAATTGTGAGATGCAGGAATGCCCCCATAGGACAGGTAAGTTCATCTTGGCCCATAACCATCCTCTAACAGATGCTGTCACCTGTGAGTCGCAGCAAGATTCATGAGATGCACACATATGCCCCATCACTAAGGTGTTGCCCTAAACTTTTGTAGTTGGATGATGATGACATGGACAACTATACCTGGTGCCATTTTGAGCCTTTGATTACTGTTTTTGACCGTACAGGGAATGACATCTCTTCATACTTCATACTGATAAGTGTATCAGTGCTGCCCTAGTTGTCTCTCGGAGGCAGAGATGGAACTTCTTTGTGAAATTCCATTGGCCAGAAATAATTTATGTTTAGAGGAAAAATATCACTGAGTAAGCTAGGGTAAATATTATTCATGCAGTCTGAATTAAAAGATAAGTGTATTCTAAACATTGTCTTTCTGGGCAGAATTACTGTCACACTTCATTGAAGCTCAGAACTTAATTTATCATTAAACTACTTAAACTTAGAAAGAAACTCAGCAATATTTGCAGTAGGTAATCTTCAGGCTCCAAATTGCCAGGTCTCTTTGTCTTTCTTGCAGAGAAATTAACATTTTCTTTCCTTTAGACACATTCCCTCAGATTTTTCAGAAATATCATGGTACATGTATAGTGTCTCTTCTTTCTGCTTTGCTTCATCTTAGCCATGCTGGCAGGCATGGACAGGACTTAGTCAGTGCCTCATATTATTATCATCTTTCATGTGCTACTATGTCTCCACTGTAGGTTTTCGGACAGGAGTTTATTTCTGGAAGGGACTCTGGTTATGGGTAGTCTCTGTCGCATTAGCAGAATGTTGTCAGTGTATTTACAGGTTCAGAGAAAATATAGAAGAAAGGAATGCTAAAAATTCATCTAATCAAGCTAAAATATTCTTACATGATTCCTTCCAAATTCTTCACTACCTTGGTCTTTAAGTCTTTAAAGATTGGTCTTTAAAGTCTTATTTCTAGACTTTACTATATATACAACTATAAGATCTTTGAGCTTTCTGAATCTCCCTTGATGTAGTTTAGGCAACAATTTTTTTCCCACCTTCCAAAGACCCTGCCTCTTCAAAGCAGCCTGCTATGGATTGCCATATGTCTCCTCCAGTCTTCTTTTTCTCTAGACTAAACAAACCTGGTTACAGCCTTTTCCCTGCGGGCCACGTTTTCTAGATCTCCAGCCATTATTTCTTAACTTCCCAGTAGCCTTTTGGACTGTCTGCTTTTCTATCTGAACATCAGTGAAGATTGAGGAAGAAGAAAGGGCCAAGAAGTCCAACACAGACCTTAGTAACACTAAGGAGATCACAAGGATTAGAGGAAAATATTATACTTTACTGGAAATCAGCTCAGAAGATATTGAAAATCTGAAGGGTGGAAACTGGGAACTGAAAAGGATGAACCTAATGGTGTCCACTTGGTCACCTCCTACTTGGTGATGCTGGAACAGATGCCTTTTTTAGTGTGGTTTAAAGAAATCTTGTCACTTAAAGTAATAGGGACTAAAACTGAATGGGCTTGGGAAATGAGACCAAAAGTGAAAGAGTAGAAAGTTACTTGGATGAAAAAAACCTATGTGAATACATCCCAGATCTTTTGCAGCTCTTAACTCTAATAAAAAGTGTGATTACTTGTGTTCCTTTTCTAAAAGAGTTCTAGGTAGTGACATTGGCAGGAAGTGTTTGATGAACTGAAAATTATAAATCAAGGAGGAGTTCCAGATGTGAAATCTGAGTATTTGTGTTGGAAACCTGGGTCATAGGGCTGATCTAGGTTATTACACTATGTAGACTAGAAAGACCTCTTCCACACCAAACAATCAGTTGTAATCTTGCACCCTAAGTGCAAAATTTCTTTGTTCTTTAGTCTTCAAACCCAGATTCATTCCTCAAATACATTTGATTAATTTCAAACAATGAGTACACTTGAGAGAATTCAACTGCAACAAACAAGCTGTCAGTGAAGAAATGGGCTAAATTTGGCAAATAGAGTATTTGCTGGATATTGCTCACTTAGGTTTAGCGGGGACTGGAAAGGACGTGCCAAAACAGCTGCTCCTGGTCTTTGCACAAAAGACGTTTCCTTGAAGAAGGCATTAGGAATCTCTTATTCTAGAGGAGAAAAGTGAAAGGGAAAATTTACTGATGATGAGCTCTGGCAATAGTGATGGGAGGCAAAAGGATGTGGTGGTTAACAGAGGGACTGGATGATGATAGGCAGGGAGAATGAGAGCAACAGATAGGAGTGGGAGACACCAGAGGGGTGGGAAGCATGGGGGAGGAGGTGAGGAAGTGAGCGAGGAGAAGACAGCGTGACTGTGTCTGATCTACACTGACGAGTACCAATGTTAACTGTCACCTCTCATCTCCAAACTAAATCACGCCTGGAATTGGAGGCAGCAAGGAGCTGATAGAGTCAGCCTCAGAGAGCCGACAAGTCAATCAGAGCGGAGATGCGTGGAGAGACACCAGCTTTATAGGGCTCGGTGCCTTCATTCATCGCAGGATTTACACCTGTCAGGCTCCCGCGGGGGGAGCGCGCTGGGACTCACTTTGGCACCACTTAAAATGGGACAACAGACACATTACTGCAATCACCCTCTGCTTTCATGTCCTCTGGAGGGTGTGTTTTATATTACAGGGAGCTCAGCTGCCTTTGTGAGTTGAATTTGAAGCTGAACACGCCTCTTGCTATGCAGGAAGGGACTGCCTGCATTTGAGCACCTGGAAGGCTGTTCCCCGTGCAAACCTGCAATGCCCCAGACCAAAGGAGGGCCTTTTCAGGGCAGGGGGTGATGATGGGGTAACTTTTCACTCACTAAAATACTTCAGGAGCTATGTAGGCTGTGCAAACCTCATTACCTGGGTCTGACATAATATCTATTAGAAGAGGTCGACAGAGGCCAGAACAAGAGATCAGCCTTCCTGTCTTCTTCCCAGCTCTTCTCAAATACCTGCAGTGCTCCATAAAGATTCTCCTCTCCTTTCAATAGAGTGCCCAGATCAGAACTCTTCCCTGCTGGCTAAATCCTGGGTACCAAAGCTTGTGATACAGGCTTTGAGCTGCCTGATCTCTTAATCCAGCTGTGTGTATTCATTTGAAACTGAAAGCAGCTCCTTTTTGTCGTCTGCTTCTCAGCATTAACTTCTCTTTGATGTAATTCTTGCTTCCGATGCTCTCTCCCTTCATGGGGAAGATTAGTGTGAAATTGGCCTGCTTCTCCAGAGACTGCAGTGTTAAGCCTTCAACACTTGGTCCTTATTGGAAATCCTTAACCCACATCGAGAAGGGGGGAGGGAAGGAAAGTGTAAGAGTTCCAGATTTGACTCTGCCAGAGCTCTGATTCCTCCTTTCCCTTCAATGTTTTGGGAGTGGGGAGCATGGAGGTTGAAGGACTTAGGGATGTTCTCTGCATGATCCATGTATTTTAAAGCAGGGACTAAGATGCCATCCTAGCTGCTGGGCATATATCCTCTCAGGTTGAGAAGTGAGGATGGCAATGCAGGGATAATCAGAGGGAACTGTGAGTGTGCAAACAGTATGCCCAGGTTGGTCAGAGTGACATGTTTTGCGATATAAGCAACAAAATTGTTGCTAATCTGCTTTGAGGAAGTACACTTGGAGATGGATTTCCTATGCCCATGTGGTGAGGATGGAGTGCAAGAGAGAAAATTTCTCTCTTCTTGGACAGATGTGGCTGCAGGGCTGCCTTAAAGTTCATGTGGAGCTTTTTCCTCATGAGAAGACTGATGGGTTCAGTGGGGAGAGACTTCAGTGAGCTCCAGTACTGCATTTCCTGAGTATCTATGCCTTAGACAAGTTGCTTGTGAGCTTTTCCCTTTTCCACAGTGACAGGACAACATTCCTTACTCTCCCTTTCACTCTACTTCTTGCTTCTGTCTCCTTTCTGCTTGTCTTCCATCATCCCATCATTACATGAACTTCTACTTTACTTCACCAACCACTTCCATCAGCCCTTGGACCTGTGCCTGCTCCTTCCTTTTCCATCAGTCTCTTCTGCACCCGCTGTTCCTCCTGGTGTCTCTTCCTTACTTTCCACGCTCTCAGGTTCTGACTTTTGCTGCATTCCACCTCCACTATCCCCTTCTGCTTGGTCCTGCTCCACTGCCCTCCCCACAAACACATGGTGCCATTATCTAAGGAAGGGCCTTGAGCACCCCCCTTGGTTTAGCCTTGTGCTTCCTCTTGCTTGGTCGACCCCCTCCCCTACCTAGGTCTGCAAATCACTCCTTCCCATGTCAGCCAGCAAATTGGTTTATCCTCCCCCCATCCCAGCTTTCATTACCTTGCCGAAATGAAGCGATATCTCCTCGGCGGAGGCTTCCCGTCGCTGCAGCCAGTACCCAAATCATGAGAGCTGGCATAATAAATGAAGACAAAGTGCCGGCGGCCCAGGCCATCTCTCCCACTGCGCCACTAGCCGCTGCCAGCTTCATTATTCGCTTAAGTTGCCGGAGAAAATTACTTAACCCTGACCCGTGTATTAGGGCCCTGTATTAATGCTGCGACAGGCGTCTCTTACAGCAAAGAACAATTTATTAGAGCCGAAACAGGCTGCTTTTCTCTGACATTTTTCCAATCTGAGCTTTGAACACACATCATTAAACTTGTCTGACTCTCTCCCCTTCTCCATCATTCCTTTTTTATTTTTTTAAACAGAAAGTGCTGTAGAGAATAGAGATTGTTCTGAACTCACTCTGAGTGCCTCAGACTTTGCCCCCTCCTTTCTCCCGTTATGCTCTTTCCTCCAAATGCAGTCCATGTCTGTCTCTCTCTGTCTAATTCACCCTTACTCTTCTACCTTTGTAGTCACATATCTTGCTTTTCAAATTCTTCTTTCTGAAGTTCTCTCTCATTCTCTGCTTGCTTACCTGTCCCTCTTTGTATGGGTGTCATACCTTCTTTGACTCCATAACCTTGGCTGATCTCACTTCTTTCTCTGGGCCAAACTGGAAGAAATATGCTGGAAAATGCATGTTCCCAATGTGAGAATAGGGTCTGTCCTACTTTGCCCTGCTCTGGGATTTCCTGGAATAGCAGAGATCATCAGAGCATGGAGTTGCCTTATGAACTCATTTTCGATACTACCACCCTTATCTCCTTCTCTCCAAGGGCTCACTTAAGCCGTTGGGGCCTCTACATCACCCAGCAGTCCTCAAGCAGTGCGAGCACCAGGAAGAGTTTCAGAGGATAGGCTGGGGCTGGTGTGTGTGCTTTCTTCTTGCTTGCTAAAATATACCCAAATGCTTTGGTGGCATTCAGTTACGCTCTCTTCTTTAAAGCTGATTCTAGTCATTGAATTGACAGAACACAGCCTTCAATTGGGATAGATTTAGCTCGAGGCTAACCATGCAATCTCTCCCCTTCCCTTTTTTCTGATGGGCTACAGAGGGAGAGAGACAAACAGAGAGAGGGGGAGAGATGAGAAGCAGCCATACAAGCTGTTCCTCAGACCTCATTGCTGAAGCCTTGCAAAGCTGACAGGTGACATAATACTAAGGAAGAAAACAGATAGTAGCAGAGAGTTTTTGAAATACTTGATCACTTTTTGTTTGAGAGGCAGGGCCTAGACTTACTCACTTGAAGAGAACCTGGGCAATGGGAGTGCAGAATGATAGTTCAGACTGGGTATCCAAAGCTGGAGGCTACAATTTACAGCATCTTGAGGGAGTCTCAGCTGTTTAAGGCTTGGTGAGAGAGCATTTGGGGTTCAACTGTCAGGACTGAGTGCTTAGCCCCTGGGTCAGATTGCCTATTGAGCTGTTGTAGTTTGTCTCTAGAACTCCCCTGCCCAGAGGTCAGATTAGCTAAGGGGCTGACATGAAGCCTATGTTGGCCTTATTATCAATTTTATCAGTCCAGAGCTGATGGCTTCAGCATCATTAGAAGAAGACAACATGAGTAACCCAGAATTTCAACATGCAGGCTTTTTATGATAAACATTTTTCTCCATTTCCATTTTACTGGTGATATGTCCGAGAAAAGAGCAAGAAATATATACTTCGTTGAAAAAAGCTAAATGTATGGGCTTTCATAAACCATTCTGGCTTCAAAGATTTCTAACTCTGGTTCTGGACCTACTGTAATGGTCTGTTAGTAATTCGCTTATTGCCAACAATTTTCTCATGGGAATAAGTGCATGAAGAGAACCTGCTAAGGATTGAATGGATCTTGGTGATTACCATGCCCTCCAGCTTGCTTTCTAAGAGACCATATATTCCTGGACATGTCCTCTATTTGTCAGCAATGAAACTTGATGCTAAATGGGAGGCCTTGCCTTATGTGGAGGGTCTGCTTCTCTCTGCTTCTGTCTGGATCGCCCTGAGGAGCTGGAGATTACTAGAACTCAACACATGGTCACACATAGATGGGATTAAGCTAAGAAGGGGTAGGGGATCTGCCTGGTTTGGGAGTTGGGAGAGATTAATTGGGCTACTATGCAGAACTTTATACACTGTGACAGTGAGCACTTCTGTCTGCCTTCATGGTCTCCTGTGTGATCTAGTGAGAAGTATTTCTGGTTTTACATTAATTTATTGTGAGTCTTAAACTGGATTGATTTTCCTGCAGCCTATAGAGTGGGACAATCCACCCCTCATCTTCAATCCAGACGAATGGCTTTTGTCAAAGGAAGAGGACAGTTCAGACCCCATAGTTTTTTCAATCTGAAGCTGCTCAGTTGACACTCTGACTTCTCTGTTGCAACTTTTCTCTCCCATATGGACATTGCCAAAGACCTTTGTCATCTCAAAACCAGATTTTTCACAGTCTCAAGTATGTTATTGGCAATAGACTAAAAATCAAAAAAATCATAATAACTAAAGCATTAACTAATATTAACTATGGTAGTAATGGGTTATATTACTCTAATTTAGCAGAAATGTTACTATCTTCCTGTCTACTAAAAATTTGTCTGGGATACCAAAGTTTTATATTGAAAAAGGAATGAAAATTAAAGTGATGGGTTTTTTTCATAGAATCATTCACATTCAAGGTGGGAGTTCAACTTTTTATCCTAGTCTCATCCCTTAGTGTTTATGGGGGCTAGATGAATTTTCAAGGCTGCTTACCTTCACAAAGAGGGAGAAAGTTATTTCTAGCAATGTCAGGAATCAAGGGGATTCTGTAGCTATTTGTCAGGGGAGTGATTGTGAGCTGAAGGACAGGAAATTCATGAAGACATTAACATGGTACATGAGATGACTTAGGGGCTGGTGGGCTGTGTCACAACAGTGATACCTCTACAATAGAGGAAATATTTCAGGAGGCACACAGAGTGGTGCAGAAGCTGGATCACTGTACAGTTTGGGGTAGTTTTCCTCCCCTTGTACATCATTTATGTGAATGATTCAGTTAGAGGTCCTAGTTTTTAGCCACCTATTAAGGGATCAGCTAATGCGAGACACTCTGAATAGCCATGCATGACCTCTCATGAAGGGAGGCCAACACTTGTTGCATCTTCTTCTTTGGCCAAGGCATTTAAGATGAGCTGTCAGACGGCCCTTCAGGAACTCAACAGCTCCAGTGGACTTCTGTTTAGTGTGCAGGCTCTGCTACCACATAAAGCATCTCTTCAGCCACTAAAGCTGCTGATCTGTGGAACTTCTTCATTGCTTTTTCTTCAGATGTGAGTACAGGGTCACTGGTGCTGACATGGAGAAGAGGGGTGGAGGAGATAGCAGTGAGGGTGAGAGGGGATGGTTGGTTGGTGCAGCTGCCCTTCTGCTGGGAGTCCCTCCCGAATTCCCTGCCACTCTCCTGCTTAGCCTGATAGCTCCTCCAAGTTCTCTAATCACCTTCCTGCTGTAATGAGCCTCTCATCTCACTGATGGAAATCAGGGTATTTGGTTATGAAAGGGACACTGTTAATAACACGATCTCTCTCTTCCCCACTCCATCCCCCACTCCCCCCATCAACCCCCCTTCCAGTTCTCCACACAATTCTCTCAATTAACGATAGGCAGAAATTAATTTTTCCCCTGGACTGAAACAATTGCTTGGCGGAGGATTGCCAGCTCGGTTCCAGATAGGGACCTTTCCCAGCAGAGCCCAGAGAAAGGAGGAGAGACCGAGGCGATAAGCAGGGCCCTATCAGCAGCCACAGGACGCAGTAATACAAATGTTATCCTTAGAAATGTATTTAAAGAGGATATGTTTATAATTCGAAGGGGATTGTCAGGACTGCTCCCCTCCCCCTCCCCACAGATCCATGCTGCTGTGTTCTTCCTTACCATGAAGAACTCTCAATCCTCCAAAAGGCTTGGCAAAGTCAGCACCCTCGGCTCCTGCAGCCACAGTGTGAGGTAGGAGAAGTGGGTGCCTGGGTGCACTGCTGGGAATGGCTGTGGAAGGCCAGAGCATTCAGCAGGCAAAAGCCAGAAAAGACAGTGAGCAGGATCTTCTCCAGAGGTAAGGGCTTGCAGCAGTTCTGTTTGGGTTTTGGGCAGGAAGAGGCAAGGAGTCTACAAATACACACAGCTGCTGAAAAAAAGCAGTGGTAGAGGAATGAACAAGTACATGAGATAAGGGAGCCAAGCCCTAGCTGCAGGCTGGTCTAGAGGGCGGTGGGAGGTTAAGTACAGCCTGGGGCAGGGATGTAATTGATGTTGCATGAGACTCAGAAAATGCTGTCCTATTGGTTGCTCTCTAAAGCTACACATTGATGGGTCCCATATGAAAAATAGCTCCATGTTTTAAAAAAAGCTTTCTGGCTCAGCCCAACCAACAGATGCCAGCCAACAAGTGTGCTCCTGGCTGAAACACCCAGCCCAGTTCACACACCCATGGAACAGGGCACCTTCACCTTCCCTCAAATAATGAATGACAGTGCACTCTATAAGGCCTTCTGGCAACCCCTGCCTGCCCACTTCATGCAGACTTGTGACATGCCCCACAGCTCTGTATAAGACCCGCTGTTCTTCTTTGTGCCAGTTGATCTCACTGAAATAAACAGGCAGATAATTAGAAGATGCAAGGACAATAGGAGAGAAACGAACAAGAGGGGCTGTAGAGGACTTTCAGGAAGCAAAACCTGCAATCATTATAACTGCAAAAGACATAATTCCAGCCTCCTTGAGGCTTTACCTGTCCTTGCAGGTGATCCCTACACTCGCCTGTGCTGGGTTGCTTTGAGGCCTACAGATTTTGAAACACCGCTTGTTCTTGCTCCGGGCAAGTTAGCACTCAGCTCCTGCCCAACCATATTAACATCCACAATGCTCCAGCCCTCACCAGCATCACTGGTACCACTGCCTATTCTCTGCTGCCATGGCAAATGTACTTATTTTCTGAACATCCTCAGGGGATTTAGTCAGGCCCCTGCCGCTGGCTGCTAGACTGCTAAGTGCCTCTCTGGGTGTCTCTGAGGCTGCTGCTTTTACACCAGCAGTGGCAGGTAGACAGGCACTCCAGTAGGAACCCAGATCATTCCAGTCCTACAGAAGTCATTGATCAACTGCCTAATAAAGCAAAATCATAAAATAAAACATGCTAGATAAGAGATGAGTAGCATCACGACCAGACTTTCTGTTGCAAGATTAAGGGGAATCCTGCAATTTATTTAGTGTTTCTTTAGTTACTGCCTTGCTTGCCCTCTGTTTCTCAGTAAAGCTGATTTCATTTTATTAATTTATTTCCAGAGGATCTCTGCATCTGTGACACCTTGTCTTTCACCTGTCACAGTAATAATCATGTTTGTTTTATGTTACCTCACACCTATATTTAGTGTACTCTTCGCAGCAATCAGGAGTTTGACTTGGCCATATCAGCAGGAGTGGCACCTTGTCACAAGTCCCAGCACTGTATCCTGCGCATGGTAACTGCTCAGCCAACTGCTAGCAGTGATGGAGTCCCCATGAATCCTCACTGAGGTAGATCTGCATCGCTATGCAGTGCTCAGCACACAATACTGGAAGGAGGGTTCATACACACTAGGTCCCACAAACCTTCTGGCTCCCCTCACTTTAGCTCACTCTGTCTCCACCGTGCAGACTTTGTCCATCCCCGGCCACATGTGTGAAGGCAGGCACCAGTCCCAGAAGGTCCAGAGCATCTACTGGGGCAGAAGGGGTGGAGGATGATTTGGTAGACCCTACTGGTCTTGAAGTGCAGGGGAGCAGTGGTGGACCAGAGAAGATCTGATTCATTGAGTCTGAAGAAAAGATACATGTTTTAAAATACAAAATCAGTTTGTTGCAGTACAATGTGAAAACCTCTTTCTTTTGCTGGGCACAAGTGAAGTCTTTTGGCCCCATGTAGAGGTGCTGTGGGGGAAAAAAATGAAACCTAAAATCCAGACCACATTCACTGCAAGATTAAAATACAACTTTTGAAGACAAGCCAGCCCCGCTTTCTGTATTGCTTCACGTTCATAGCTAGGAAGTTCTTTCAGATATCTCTGTGAAGTGTAATAGAGATACTGGAAATTAAGCACAGGCCTGTCAAAGGATGTTGAAATGATCATACCTAATCATTGGGACTCTCAGGAATCCTTAAAGTCCACATTGAATGGATATAAAAGATGCTGGCAGCAGATTACATAAGTGTAGGCCTGAGTTTCACTGCACCCTCAAAGACACTTGGGAGCCAAAGCATATTAGGGAAACACCACCTTGTGCTTGTAAAACAGTAACCAGAAATAAACTGGCCCTGTCTGTTCCATAAGTTCTGGCAAGAGTCCTGATTCTGGGCCAAAAGCAAGAGCTTTGACTGTAGAGGAAAAAAGCATATACTGCCATACTGTCTGTAAAAGAATGTAGACTGGATATTTGCCTTGCAAATGACACTAAAGAAGAGAAAACACCAAATTTCTTTTTTTTCCCCTGGTGTCTCTCTCCACTCCTGCCCTGACTCCCTTAGCAGCATGGTTTCTCCATCCATTCCCAGTGCTGCCAAACAACTGCCTCAGATCAGCACCCAATGATATTGGTGGTGTTGGGGTAACCTGTGTCACAGGAGCATGTGGTGACTCATTTTTCCAGGCCCATGGGAGTCACTAATTTGAACTGTTACTGGCTTTTTTGGCAACACCCATGGAATGATATGACCCACTCTGTAAGGGAAGAACACAGACGCGTCTCTACAATTGACTGATTTGCTTGAGCTTCTGCATTGAAGTTCAGGGTTCTCTGCATGTCATTTGTTCCCTCAGTGTTTCTCACTGTTGCCAAACTGATAATCCTCAGTGATGTTGTGAAGCCACCTATCCTGGTGACAGTGAAATTCTTCCCCTTTTTATCATATTTGGTAGTACTGAAATATTCTTAATTTGTAGTGGCATGCCCAGTTACTCAGAAAGGGTTACTGTGAGGTTCACCACTAAAGCTATCACTAGATCAGTCTGCATGGCCTTTACTAGTATGGGTTTGCATGAACCCAATGGTACAAAACATGGGAAAAGAAGCTGAGCTCTGTAAGTGTGTTTGAATTGTCCTCCCTAGCTATATTTTTGGGGCTGGTATTCACTGACTGTTGCCTTACACACATAGCCAGAGCCTCCATGACAGCCTCCTCCTCCTCTCCTTGCCATTTTCATCCAGCTTTTGTCACTGGGCTGTCCACGCTGAGCCAGCCTGGCATTGGTCACCTCACACAAATGTCCACGTTGGTGGACTAGCATTTCCAGATGAGAGCAATTCAAGGCAGACTGTACCAGCTCCTGGGGAGAAGTTCCTAGAAGTGTCTTGACATGTGCAGAGCCTCCCAGATTCCATTTCTGTTACTTTCAGGTGCTGTTTCAACTTGGACTTGGGAGACTGGACTTTGAAGGCATCTGAGGGAGTGTTCTTCCAAGACAAGTAGACACAGCTGATTAGTCACATCAAGATGCTGGTGAGTGTTTAGCAAATATGCACAGAAAAGGTCTCTCCCTCTGGCCAATGTATACCTATTTCTGGGAAGGACTGTATCTCTGAGAGAAGGTACATCCCATCACACCCGCACAGCTGGACCAAATTGACAACCCAAGATCTTCCAGTGGGCAACTTGCAACTTGGCAGCTAAAGTCTTCAGAAACTCCTTCCGGGTGGTGGGGCAGGAAGGAAGCGTGGCAGTACAGCCTTGTCCACCGTGCACTTCTCTCTCCCTCGCTCCCTCCCTCCCTCCCTTTCAGCCCTGTCCTTTCTCAATACCCAGGAAAGATTAACTCCTCTTCGCACACCAGAGAAAGTTATTATCATTAATGAAGAATTAAAAGAGAGTGATTAATAAAGGGCCCTTATCTGGCCATGAGGAGGAGGCTGGACAATGGAAGGAAGATGGAGAAAATGAAAAACAATAAATATGAAGCGTAAAAGGAGGCGAGCACTGCTCCCACTTGTTAGATCGCAGCTGCATCTCCTGAGGGGGGAAGGCTCCAAATTGCTAATTACTGCCTCTGAAAAGACCTCGCTCTGATATGTTTTCTGCTGAAAGGTTCCCATTAATGAAGCAGCGATGATGCCGTTTCCCTTTGACTTGCCTTCAATTCCCTCCCTGAGCTTCCTCCCAAGCCGGGAACAATGAGGCCCTGGGAGCTGGCGGCTCCCACAGGCCTCTCGGAGACTAGGCCGGGGGCAGCCGAGTGAGGGGAGCCGAGCCGGCTGTGAAATATGGAGGGGGGAGATAAGGCAAAGACAGAGGAAAGAGGCTCACTCCCAGGAGCCCAGGGAAAATTTGCAGTTATTATGAAGGAGATGAGACAGATTAAAAGCCCTTGTGTTCTGTGCTGCCCTTTTATTTAGTGGCTTCATCTCTGAGATGAAAGAAGTTGGAAATGACTTTCTCTGCATTTTGCTGCAAGAAGCTTCACGGCACATTTTTTGACTTTATTCCTCCCTTTGTCTCTTGTCCCCTTTCTGTCTCTCTTTTTCCTTTTAACCCCTGGAAGGTTTTGCTGAGAAGTGCCGTGGGACCAGGCAGAGCATTTGCTGGGGTAGAGCAATGACCCTGCTGCTCTCCCCATCCTGCTGGGCTGTATGGCTCCCACTGCCCGCCGGGGAGGGAGCTAGGCCAAAGCACTGCCATGACAAGCGGAGAGCATCCAGCCAAGCTTCCTCTCCTGCTTGCCTCAGAAATGTCCCTCACCACTAACACACCCTCTCCTGCCTCCAGGCCCAGCAGCAGTTCAGCACCTCTGGGCAGAAAAAAACCCATTCTTACAAAGCCCAGTGATGGATAACAACCCATGTGGGATGAGAGTGATGAACATTCTGTATCCCTGGGGCACTTAATGAACAAAATTACAGCTGAAAAGTAGTTCCCATTCAGGCAACTGACAAAGTGCACAGAGAATAAACAATCTGCCAGGGATGTGGGATGAAGTTGAATGTAGATTCAAAATTTACTTTTACTGACCCATGTCAGGGTGAACCTTGTAAGACTGGACAGAAATACAATAAACTGCTCAAAACCAGATTATCCCAACTGCTTCATTATACTTCTTGAACTCGTGTTCAAAATTTTCTGATTTTTCCCCATACACATCAGTGCTCCTTTGAGGCACCTTTTTAGTTCTTGGGACTCTTGCAACCACAAGAGCACTTTAATCCTGTCTCTTGCTCTTGCCCTATCTCTCTCACAGAAAACTGACCCTGCATACCAGTATGTTGTGTTTACTCAGGCCAAATGCTGACAACATCTGCAGAAATTTGGGTTTGAGTGTTAAATGTGGAAAAAAGAATGGACAGGTGAAGTAAAATTTATGAGTTGCAAAACATTTGTTGACCTACAGAAATGGCAGAGAACTAGTTGAGAAATGAGGGGAAAATGAGAGAAATTAGAGTGGGCATCTGCTTCCATCTTCCCAGGACATCTGAATACAGGATTTCTTGTACGCAATTGTTTGTCTGGTTTGTTATCCTGCCTGGAACGGCAGCCAGTATCTAGTGGTTGAAATAAAGGGGTAAGAAGCTCTGAAGTGATGTTTACAGAATAACCTTCCCATCAGGGGAGTTTCTCTCTAACCCAGACATTTTGTAGCTGTTTTATATCCTGAAGCATGAAAAAGGATTGCAGCGGTGAAAAAGGATTAGATTTTAGGAGGGATTTTCTCTCAGATCTGAGAGTAAAAAGAAACTGGCAGGGAAAACAAAATGCTGCTAGCAAGTAAGGTGAGTTACTGCCCCAGAAAGGGTTAAAAAACCGAAAGGACAGAATTTTACAGGCAAAGTGGTGCACATAAAGTAACTTTAATCAAGTCAGCTATTGGAAATGGGATTAAAAAAATCTGCCTAGTGACTGCTTTTCTTCTTTTAATACTTATTTTCCAAGGAAATAATTGAAAACTACAAGGAAATGAAAATGTTAACATGACACCTCTGACTGGCATAAAGGACTGGTTAGATAAACAGCATGAAGAAAGTTCAGCAAAGCTAAATGAAACTTGTCCTATTGGGGTGTAGGAATCAATGGCAAACTCAAGGATTCAGTTATTTTTGAAGTATCTTGACAAACTAGGGAGGGTGCCAGAGGACTGAGGAAGAGCAAACACGGTGCCGGTCTTTTGTGGTGGGAGCAGGGAGGCAGCAGTGGTCCTGGCAAATATTACCCTTTCAGAGTAACTTCTCTTCCTGGCAATGTTCAGGAATAAACAGAAATGGGGGAAAAAAGTAAGAACACAAAGGACAAGAGATGTGTGAGCAATAGGCAGCAGTATGTATTTATAGAGAATAAATCACATTGACATAAATATGATTACTTACTTTTGATTTGCTTTATAAAATTAGTGAAAAGAATACCTCAAACATAATATAGATATGGACTCTGGCAAAACCTTTGATATGCTGCATTGTAAAACTTTACATGAAAAACGAGCTAGTGTTGGCTTAAATGTGAGTGCAGCTATGTTGATTAAGAAAACCCCAAACACCCTTCTGAAAAAAAACAGCAAAAAACCAAACTAAACCCAAACAAAAAAACCACTCTCAACCCCAACCCAAAACCAAACAAAAACAAACGAACAAACCCCACAAACAAACAAACAATCAAACAACAAAAAGCCCCAAAACCACCCGAACAAAAAATCCCAGCAAAAAAACCCCCAAAACAAAACAAAAACGACGATGAAAAAAATCCATTCGAAACCCCCTGAAGACATATCATGAAAGTTGAGAAATAAAACAGAATGTTCCACAAAACGGGATGATGGCAGATTCACGCCTATCTTTATTCTGATGGCTGCTGGAGATGTGTAAATTGGAATGATGGGAAAAGAGATGCAAGCCTAAAGGAGGGGGAAGTAGCACTGTGAAGTTTAATTTAGGATGCACACAACTAACGTGGCAGCAACGAAATGGAGGCGTTTGGGTACCAAGTTTATTTGTTGTCCATTAGAAATGAGATACGATAATCAAGCAGCTAAAGGTTACGTATATGGCAAGGGCAGCCCCGCTGGCGGGTGAGGGACCCGCAATGGCGCCACTGAGGGCACCAGGCACAGCGTAAACACGGAGAGGCACGGAGCTCGGCGGCGGGCAGGGCAGCGGGGCGGGGAGGGGAGGGGAGGAGAGGAGAAGGGAGGGGAGGGGAAAGGAGGGCAGGGCCGGCGCTGCCCGGCCGGGCCGCCAGGGCTCGGCGGCGGCGCGGGGCCCCGCCCGCAGGCGGGGCGGGCGGAGGAAGTGGCCCGGGGAGGCCGGAAGCGGCGCTCAGGAGGGGCTGGCGGAGCGGGGCGCTGCCCGGTGAGCGGGGTCGTGGGGCGGCCAAGCAGGAGGCTGCGCGTCCGGGACGGTGAGGGCAGTTTTCCCGGCTTTTCTTGGTGAAGCTGGGGGGGTGTCGGGCAGCAGCAGTGGCGTCTCCCCAGAAGAGGGAGTTAGTGCGGCCGGGTCGCTGAGGACTAAGGGAGGCGGCCTGCGGCAGCGGGTGTTTCACCGGGCTGGGGGGTGCGGATGTTTCTGAGCCCGGTGGGGAGAGAAATCCAACGCCTGCGAGTCAGGGGTAGACAGAGAGGTGTTGTTAGGTGAGAGGTTTGGCCAGGGCTTCGGGATTGGCACACTGACAGCCGTGAGGTGTTTTTCGGCAGTAGGCGTTGGGGCTTGGTCTCGTACACCCTGCTCTAAGGAGTCCAGGGTCCCGCGCACCTTGCTTACCTGCTGAAGTGATGCTGGCTTGCAAACTACCTGTTTTACCATCTGTTTTACTCCCAGTTTTGCTGCTTGTCTACTATTTGGAAGACTCAATCTTTTTGTCAAGCAGGCTGACCCTTCTCTGTGGCTTTACTGACTCCGGGTAGCAAAAACTAATTGCATGCTTCCATACCTGTTTGGGATGTGTAATTGAGCGTGCTGCTTTCAACAGAAACGATGAAACTTAAGGCCTTTTCAGACACAGAGCACTCAAGCCAACTGCTGCAGGAGAGAGAGTTTTGTGCCATCATGACTAGAAGAGGGATTTAACTCTTGCAAAAAGAAGTGAGTGTTAGCCCAGGAAGTGACAGTTGTCCTGCACTGGGTCCTCCCAGGTAACTTCAAAGTAAGTGTCTAACTCCATTAATGTTAGAAAGGCTATGGCATACTACAGTCCAGTGATGTGTTGGTAGCCATATTTGTATCTAGCGCCAATTGTTTGTTGTCATTTTTAGTAGGCATTGCCAATGGATGAGCTGGTGCACGACTTGGCCTCGGCTTTAGAGCAGACTTCAGAGCAAAACAAACTGGATGAGCTATGGGAAGAGATGGCCCTGAGCCCACGGCAGCAGCGGCGTCAGCTTCGCAAGAGACGGGGTCGTAAACGACGCTCAGACTTCACGCATCAGGCAGAACATGCGTGCTGCTACAGTGAGGCCTCTGAGTCTAGCTTGGACGAAGCTGTCAAGGATTGCCGTGAGGTGCTGACAGCTAATTTCAGTGACTCTGATGACATGGCAGTGGTCAAACGACATCCAGCTCTTAGTGCCACCCTGAGGAGCAAGCAACACTTGTGGCATGAGTCAGACTCCTTTACAGAGAATGCACCCTGTCGACCTCTCAGACGCCGACGGAAAGTCAAACGTGTGACATCGGAGGTGGCTGCCAGTCTCCAGCAAAAGCTCAGAGTGTCAGAGTGGAACTATGAGAGGGGCTGCAGGTTAAAGTCTGCCAAGAAACAGCGTCTTTCACGCTGGAAAGAGAATGCCCCTTGGACATCATCCAGTCATGGCCTTTGTGAATCAGGAGAGAACAGGCCCTTCCTCAGCAATGGGGGAAGGAAGGAGCGGATGGAGTGTGAAGCTGATGATCAGAAGCAGGGTTCAGATGAAAACATGTCGGAATGGTGAGATCTCGGTTTCTTCCCCATGCTAGTCAGATGGCCGCCTTGCTTGCAGCTGCTTGTAAATGCTGTGCCTTGCTTTTTGAAGGTCTTAAAATTATTTGGTGCTGCTCTCTTTTTGAAGATGAGAAATATCTCAGCTGCTTCTAAACTGTAGATTTTTTCCAAGTCTTTCCTGTCAGTACAGTATGATGACCCAGAATGCTCCCTTGAAAAGTTGGCAAACTGGTTGGTTTCTGGCTCCTTTTACACAAGGAGTCCTCTGAAATGTCTATGGTCTTGCAGCTACAATGTGGCATGCTTGTGGCCTATGGATTGGGGAGTAAACCCGCAGCTGGCACCTGTGTTGCCTGACTGATATGAACTGATCTCAGTTTCTTGTTTTCAGCATTTACTATAAGTAGTAGTAGATAACAGATCAGATCTCCCATCATTACTGCTTGGCCTCTGTGCAGGAACTGTGTGAACCTCAGTCTAACCTTGCTTGCAGTTCTACATTTCTGCTCCTGATCTGATCATCAAATCCCCATCAGCTATGCGGAGAATGTGGTGAGGTGATGAAGAAGTTAAGGGGAACTTGCGTTACTTACAGGATAAACCTGTGCAAGCAGTGGAGTCTGATGTCCAGTTTTGGAGAATTTTGATGAATTTGATGAATCACATACAAGGGATTAAAACAAGACATGTAAACGTCATGGTCTAAATTTGTGTTGCCCTTGGGAATTTTTTTTCCCCAAGTGTGACCTTTATTCTCTCTGTCAAAGGTTTAGGATCATAAAACTGCTTCTGTCCAAAGAGATTTGTCAGGTGAGAAAAGAGGCAACTACTAAGAATCAAATGGAGGAAATTTCTTGATGAATGGCATACAAAAAGCAAATGTGGTTGCTCGTTTTCTAATTATCATTGTGTAAGAGCAGCAGACATTGAGGAGGCATTTAAAACAGAAAAATATTCTTTTTCACAAGACATGAGGTCTGGGACTCTACTGCAGGACATTTTAGAGGTCAAAATTGAAATACAGTCAAAAGGAGATGTGAAGCATAGATATATCAGGGGCTGTTAAACATTACAGTCTAGATGAAAGATCCTGCTCAGAAAGTCCTTAAATTTCTGACTTCTAAAAGCTAGAGGAACATACAGAGAAGTCTGCATTTGTCATGTTCTCATGTTCTTTTCTCAAGCACTGTAATAGTCACTATGAGAGGGGGGTGGATTTGGAAAGTCTAACTCTTTGATACAGTATGATTGCTCATAGGTTGAGGTTTAGTTAAGTGTTGTGACAGTCTAGCTCCTGCAGTTTGTCAGAGTGGACAGGTGATATTCATTATTACTGCTTTGTGGATAATAGGTAGAATTACAAACTTCTCAGTGGTGTTTTCTGGGACCCTGTGAAAAGCTTAGGTTATAATTAGTCTTCCCTCTGGCCCAGGGAACACCTATTGCATTTTTACTGGGTCATTTGTGATTTGTAGCATGTAACTTTAACAGTGTGGTCACTTTTTTCTTTTAAGAGTGACTGTTGCTATGAAGTGGGTGTGAAGAGGGGCTTTACAAGAAACTTGTGGATGGAAGCTTTGTTACTAGTTGTTAAAATATTTTTATCTTCTCAGAGCTGTTTGCTAGTAGTCCAGGAAAAGAAGTGTGCTAAGTAGCTTCTGAATAGTGCAGTCAGTGGTGATGGACTGAGAGATGCCCTTCCTAGATGCAGCAGGGATGGACAGTGTTCCTTGAGTCAGAGTCTGCTCCATCATGTTAAACTTGAACCTAAACCAGCAGGCTTTCATCCAGCCTTTATTTGTGCCAGCCTTGGAAAGAGTAAATAAAGAGCTGTGTCCAGACTGGTACTTGAGGACCATGCTGGGAGATGGCTTTGTTCTGTCTCAGTTGTCCCTTGCTCTCAGACTAATTATTGTGCAAGTGTATGCATCAAATGACACTTACCATCTGCTGCCAAATCCTTGGGATTCTCTCTGGAAAGCTAGTGCTTGGAATATTTGACCTCTCCAACACCACATGTGTGATCTATGCTGTGATTCACTAGGGAGGGCCACAGTTGGAGGGAGGAATACATACAGCCCTCTTCACTGCAGAGTATCCCTCACAGCAGTGAAGGATCATGCTTTGGTCTCCACTGCTCTAAATATAGCACTTTGCTGCCAGCAGCACAGTGAAACTGGCTGTGTTTGCCTCAATCCCACTGTGCTCTAGCTGTTTTTTTCTGGTACAGTAAGAGAGGTACTTTTCACAGATGTATGACAAGGGCATGTCCTGAGGAAGGGAGAAGAACATTGGATGCCTGGGAGAGCAAATGGTGGGGTTGTCATCACAAGCTCAAGGGACGAAAGGTGACTGATGCTGCTTGTGGGACTTGGAAGCAATCTGTGGTGATCTGGTGGTTTACAAAACTTTCATACTGAACTGGTTCCACTACTGTTCACTCCTCTAACAGTAGGGAATGTGACAGAATGAAATGAGTTTTCAGACAAACTAAGTTGTGTATTCAGAATGGATTTTTTTTTTAACCTTATTTTCCCTCCCCTACATTGACAGTTTCTTTGGTATGTTATGCCAGAATGAATCTGTAAATGCAGAAATATCCAGTATATTTTCTGTTTTCTAGAAGGCTTCTTATCCTAAGTCAGGTCAAAGACCTGTTTATTCAGTTGATAAACTCCCATTAACTGAGAAAGTCTTGGATATGGGTTCTTAACGAGGAAATTTTTTTTTCTAGCTTGCTTGTGGGACTATGTCCAGTCCTTTGCTCGAGAAAGATGAGCAAGTGTGCATGTCATGAAATCTTTAAAATTGTTTACCAAACATGGCAAAAGGTGAACATAAATTGAATGAAGGATGGATGTGCAGGAACACAATAAGGAAATGATGATGGTTCTGAATTGGGTAATGACATGACCCAATGCCTGATCTATAAATAATTGTGGAAACAACAGAGGAAACAAGTGCTTTTAGTTTAAGCAGTCATTTGTATATTTGTACAAAGGTGACAATTAGCTGCTAAGACGGTTAGAAGTAACATGATTCTGTTCCTAAATGTTTTGAGATTCCCTGCAGCCATAAATAAACAAAGGCAAATTATATATTGAGTGCTGAAGTTTTTTCTCTTGTTGGTCTAAGCTGAGTACTTCCAGAATGGTCTGAGTCTGGGCAGAACAAACTATAGTACAAGAGCTGTCTAAAAATCTCTTTGAGTACTGTATTTACTAATGAAAGAAATGCAGTTGGTCTCATAGGTTTTCAAGTAGCAAAATTCTTACTGTGACTTTTTCAAACCTGGCATTCTACTGCCCTACCAATGCTGTGAGATTTCATTGGCTTAATGCTGATGTATTTGTTGTGCTTTAATCTGAATTGGCAGCTTGGCTCCGTAAAGCCATCTGCTCACTCCCCTGCAGGGATGAAGGAGGAAAACGGAAAAGTAAAAGTGAGAAAACTCTCAGCTTTAGGTAACGTTGGTTTAGTAACTAAAGCAAAAACTGTGTGTGCAAGTAAAGCAAAATAAGGAATTCATTACTTCCTGTCGGCAGGCAGGTGTTCAGCCATCTCCAGGAATGCAGAAGTCCATCATTTGTAACATTATTTGGGAACACAAACACCACAGCTGCAAATGTCTCTGGCTTCATTCTTGTTTTTCCCAGCTTTTATTGCTGAGCATGACATTATATGATGTAGAATATCACTGTGGTCAGTCAGGGTCAGTTGTCCAGCCTATGTACCCTCACATCTTCTTGTGCACCCCACCCTGTTTGCTGGCAGGACTGTGTGAGACACACTTGGCACTGTGTAAGCACTGCTCAGCAGTAACTAAAACATCCCTGTATCATCAACACTGGTCACAAATCCAAAAGATAGAACCAAAGTGCTACTATGAGAAAAATTTAACTCTGTGCCAGCCAAAACCAGAACAATCTTCTGGCCTGAGAATGTTACCATCGCTCATTCTGAATGTCCAGTCAAGTTCCTTTACCCTTTGGAAGGGAGCTACTTTGATGACAGTGTGCAGTTGTATTCATGAGTCTGGCTAAGCTGATGAATTGGAGGCCAGTCTCTCCATAAAAGAAAAAAATTCCTCTCTCTTGGAAGGCAAGTGACAAAGACAGAGTATTCCGCTTCCCCTCCTTCTCCAGCCCAGCCTGACCTTCTGCAGCCCCTTGGTGCCTCTTGTTTTCTTATTTTTATAGAAAATCAATATCCCTCCTGACACAAACAATAGCTCAGGCAAAAGAATAAATGGGGGAAACCTGAGATCTCTGTCCATCACCTCTCAGTTTAACTCCCCCAAACTATTTAATTATAAGCATGCTTTGCTCCAGGTGTTTGCGACAGTGAAATTGCTAAATGAGGACCATTTTAACCGAAGATTGGGTGATCAATAACACTCTATAGCAGTAGCTTGTCGGATCAATAGCATTCATTATTTCATGGTTAAGGTAAGTAGCCTCCTTTGCAAGTGGAGGTCATTAATCAGTGCTTACTGGACCTGCAGAAAGGCCTGCATAGGAGTCTAGTTTGTGTTCAGCCCTGCAGTGCAGAAGGGTGAAATCCCTGAAAGTTTTTTGCTTTAAAGCATTGGCAGTGATGCTTATCTATAAGGAGTGAAAGAGCTCTCAGTGCAACAGGATTCTTGTCAATGTTTTTTCCTTTCTCAGGTACTTTTCCTCTGAGGATGCTAAAGCCCTTATGAAGCAATCACTTGGTCCTTACATCTGCAGCTTGTGATGATTATTTATCCAAGCTATCAAAAGGGAAAGCAGGCATGCTAAGAGATTTGCCCAGGGTCATGCAGTGAGTTAGTAGGAGAGCTTGGGATGAAACAATTACTTCATGGTTCTCAGTCCTTGGCCTTAATTGCTGTGGTGTATATGTGGGAGAATGAATGCATGGCCAAGCTTTGTAATGGATTAATTTGGAATTTGATATTAACTTAAAGGCTGAAAGGTGAGAATGCTGTACAGATTGTTCATCCTTTAAGTATAAATGGCCTTTATACAATGATGAAGATGCAGGGTTTTAGATATCCAGCATGATGAGTTAACTTGGCTGTATTTTAAGGGTGCTTTTTCTAAGAACAACAATATGCTCACAAAATAGAGTTTTATTCTGCGTCACTCATTGGAGTGACATATTTTGTGGTCCCTCATCATTCAGCCTTGTGAATCAAGGGCTTTCCAGTTGGTACTGGTCTCTAGTGTGATCAGGTTTCCCTGGAAAAGAGGCATCCAGAGATACTTTCAAACAGCCTTCCCTGACGGAAGACTGATTCTAGTGCTGACTTACACCTGCTGTTCACATCTAAGGTCTTAGTGCTCAGGGAGTAGGCAGTAAGTAGTTTCTGCTTGTCCTAATATCTTTCAGAGAAAGTATTGCTTGAAATATCCAAGGAATGATTTCAAGTCAGTGTTAAAGCTTTCAGATGCTTGGGGCTGACATGAACATGTATTTCTGCTACAAATATGCATCTAGCTTTGCAGGCAATTAATGGCTTTT
The DNA here is from genome assembly GCA_009812075.1 of Sialia sialis. Lineage (NCBI taxonomy): Eukaryota > Metazoa > Chordata > Aves > Passeriformes > Turdidae > Sialia > Sialia sialis. Next base: position 7,498,757 of record VRYO01001269.1, on the reverse strand, counting down.
TACACATTAATTTCTATCTTTATTCTTTTGTTCAAGAATGAAATCTCCTCTAACTGCTTCAGCAAATGCAAAGCATGCTCTGACAAGGTTGTGTTCAGCAACAGCAAGTCATGCTGTGCTAAGGTATTTAGCTGGAGAGTTGTAGATGTTGCAGCTGCTCATTACTCCGTATAAAATAAAAGTTGTGGGTTGGGGGGTGCTGTTTGCGTGACAGTGTAACATTTTTGAGGAAAAGGAATCTGAAGTAGAAAACTTAAGAGGGTTTTCAGTAGCTGTTAAGTGACCCAAGGACAGAGTTTTTAACTGTGTTTAATTTCCTGGTGAGTGTGCCACATGATGCCCTAGGTAGGTTATTAATTCTAGTACCCCAGGCAAATGCCATTTTATTAATTACTTCTTGATAACTTAGAACTAAACTAGATACAGGATTCTACTCTTTTTTCAAGTGATGCAGCATTGATAAGTTTTAACAGAAAGCAGTTACGTTCTGCTCTAGAGCCAGTCATGTATCTGAAATTCAATTTTTGTGAGACCTGTAAAACATTTTGGTCTTGGAGAAGCTAGTAAAATGTAGTAGAGTGGTTTTTATATTGTGCCTGTTGCAATTGTAACCATGTTTTTTAATCTGTTTTTCTTCCAGTGAAACCAGCAGTGTTTGCAGCAGCAGTGATACTGGCCTGTTCACCAATGATGAAGGCCGCCAAGGTAACAAGCATTCTGTGATTTTCCTCTAGGAAAGTTTTTGCTGCTAGGAAGTTTCTTACTTTCTTTACAAATGAAAAGAAAGATCTATATTTGAAGAGACAGAAGGGAATTGTGTGAGGAAAAACCAGTGGCAGGAAGTGGCTAGAAATTAAGAAATGAGGGCTACAATATATAATTTTCATAACACTACATTTTTCCTGATGAAATACTTTTTATATCAGATCCATAACATTTGCTATATAAGAAGCTACTTTTATGGTAAGACACAGACATACAAGAGGAATTTGAGAACTCTTCATAATGAAAAAGCACAGCTTGTGATTGTTTCTGTAGGTGTTTTAAGTGTTGTCTACATACCATTAGTGCCCAAATATGTTAGTTGTATTCTCTATGGGCAGGAAGAAAAGATGGGAAAAAATGACTTAATACTGACAAGTCACCTAATAGACTGTACTAAGAAGATGATGGTAACACGTGATAGGTTTTATTTCTTTAAATATGCATTCCTCCCATGCTCTTGTGTGCATTAGTTGAATGTGGTATTTTCAATGTCTGTTGTAGAAATGGTATCTTAGGAGTTTTGATTGTAAAGTGTAATCTGGTTTTATTTATCAGCCACAGTACAGTGTCTGGTTGGTGGGGGATATGGCAGAAGTGTGAAATAGTAGGCACATAGGCATTGAGGACTATTACATTTGGAGCATGTGGAATGTGATCCTAGAGACCTGCAATTCTGTGCACTCTGACTCTGTCACATTTCACAAGCTAAGATTTGGATGAGGTCTCTTCTGGGAATATATGAGTGCTAAATGAAGTAGCACCAATAGCTCAATAGGATATGCTACTTCCACTAGCTTGTTAATGGCCCAGGTACCTGTGTGAAGTGGCACAATGATAGCAAACATGCTTATGTGTTTTTTGATAGTATTTTAGGCTGTAGGACCAATCTGTGATCTTAGGGGAGTATAAAACTTTCCTTAAGAGTAGGGATTAGATATCAGCTTTGACTGTTGCTGAAAAATAACAGTTTCCAGACTCTGGTTGTTCAAAGGCAACAGAAAAGTAGAATCTTTTGTCCTCTCTTTTTGCTAATGATTGTTCAAGGGGAGCTGAAATTAGTGAGCACTTGTATATCAGATGATGAAGCAGAGTGGGGACTGAAGTGTCTTACTTCATCAGCTGAGACAAGATTAATGGAGACTGTGTAGTGTATATACATACTTTTCTGTATGCTTGCCGTATATACTTGCCCTGATGTTTTTACCCTGTTTTAGACATTAATTTTTGATTGCTACTATAAGTAGGATGCTCAATATACAGGAATGTGTAGAAATATGACTTAGATAAATTAATAAAGTCCAATTACAGCCTTCCCTGTGTAGGTAAGAGAAGAGGTTTGACATCCTTGTCATCATGTCTCTCTGTTGAAACAGTTTATACTATGATAGCTTTCAGGCCAAGATGATTTAGCTTACAGTTACGTTAAAATGGTTAAAAATATTGTTGCACTTTAGACTAAATAAAAAAATATATCCTTTTCCCTTTTTTTTCTTGACAATTCTCAGTCATAAAGTAAATTAAAAAAACCAACAGCTTTCCATGTCAGTGAGATGGAGAGAGCACTTTTTTTTCTTTTTGTCACAGATCATCACCTTATAGTTTTCCAGCACAATTCCAGGTTGAATAATGGGAAATTTAAGCTGGCAGCATTCTTAAATAAATGTGTTTTTTTTCCTTCCTTCTTTTGAGATTGCATCATGTAATATTTGTACTGTTGCTAATTAAATAAATCGTCTTTGCAGCTGCACATACCAGCACACTTCTTTAAGCAGAGAATGATCCTAGTTCATAATTTGATTGTTTAGGTGGGGATTTTTTTGGTTTTATATTTGTTAAATGCACTGGAATCTTTCACAGTGAAAATTACTGAATATTAGCATATTATGCTGATCGTTAACGTTTGTCTTGTGAAAATAGTGGTTTGAGGTATGGTAGGGCACTGCACTCATAGACCCAAACTTATAGGAGTCGTTTTGCACAAATTATGACCTCTTACGAGAACTATCCAATGTTACTTAGTTTTAATTTACTGTGGAGATGGGATTTTTATATTTGAAGATATAACTGGTAGGTCAGCTTGATACATGACAGAAAAAACAATGTCAGAGCTTTGGGATAAAGTGTTCTGGCTGTCCTGCCTGTCGCTGATCAGAGTTGGTTTTGTGCGTTGCTTCTTCTGTTATGTGCAAGATTGCAGCATTCTTACTAGGATGAGTTTTTTTACTTTCTTGTATGCTTTTGTTTTACTTTTTTTCTTTTTTTTTTTCCCCTCAGCAGGCTGTGTGGGTAGGCATAATGGACTTTGGTCAGGAATAATGTAACTCAGTGAGGAAAGGAGAGTAAGTGGGGATGCTTGAGTTGAGACTAAATGGTCGGCAAATGAGAATTTTCCCTAAAGTAGGTGTGCCAGTTTTTAAGGCAAGATGAAGCACCTTGCAATTACATGGACTGTTTGTGAGTTGGGCAGCTGAAGTGCTATGTGTTAGGTTGCTTGCTCTCTTCCTGCTTTTTTTTCATATGCTGCTTATGTGCTGCTGCTCTCAGGAATTTCTGGCCAGACAGATTTATTATGAACAGTGTCTGATGCAGTTCAGTTTAAGACTGCAACTGCATTAACTACAGCGACCCAGCTCCATGGAGACTTTGGTCATGACTTCTGTTGCTGTTGTTTTAGTTTTGCAGAGGGTTTGTAGTTCTGAGAGATTCTAAGAAATTTTGATTGAGAGTAACTCACAACATGGCTAGTACTTACACTTAGAGTGACCATTTCTGATAGTTACATGTTTTTGTCTTAGCTGCTGTCTTAGGAGACTAGGGGTCTTTCTCATCAGTATGTTTCTTTTGCTTACTCTGTGAGCCTGGTCTTCCCCTCTTGTGAAGTGTCTCTTGTGGCAGCCTATAACATGTGCCAAATGTTTGGCCTCTACCGGTGTCGCAGTAATTACTTCAGAGAAAGAGCTCTGCATAAGACATCACACAACACTGAACTAAGGTTGATGAGATGCAGTAGCAACAGAGTGCTAAACCTGCCTTAGGCAGGTCTATAAAGAGGCTTTGTTCTATAGGGAAATTCTGGAGACTGATGAGTTGGATAGTTTAAAGCATTTAGTGAGGCCCCATAGTTACTGAGGATCATTGAAACAGAATACAAATATAAGGCTCTTCAAGAACGAATTCCAAATGAGACTTCAGCTGTTTCACATTCAGGTATGCCTACTTGTATTTTGAGGGACTGTCACAAGGTATGTTGATGTTATTTGTGGCTAATTCCATCCTATTTCTTTAGGAGATGATGAGCAAAGTGATTGGTTTTATGAAGGAGAATGTGTTCCAGGATTCACTGTCCCCAACCTTCTTCCCAAATGGGGAGCTGATCACCGATCTGAAGTGGAGAGGATTGACTCAGGCCTGGACAAACTCTCTGTTTCCACCTTCCTTTTGCCCTCACGGCCAGCTCAGAGAGGTGAGGTCCATATGGAATAGTGTTTGAGAACTTTTGATAGGATGGCAAGAATAGATTCTGTTCATAGGTACTGCATTTAAACTGGTGTTGGTGATCTGTTTTGGTATGCAGTTAAGAAAAAGCTGCACTATTGGTGAGTTTACTGAAATAGTCATGCCAGCTGCCCACTGGCAGTCTTTCTTTTTTTTAAAAGCAAGGATTTTATTTGATTTGTGAATAAATTGGCATAGCTACATCTTTGAGACTGAAAAACAAGAGACAGAGGATGTGATTTGATTACTGAACTAAGGAGTTTTCCTGGTGGCTTTGTCAGGAAGAATCTTCTGTGTTCATTGTTCAGTTTTTCTGCATTTGATTTCCAGGATTTCATGCTCGCCTGAATCGCCTTCCAGGAGCTGCTGCTCGTTGTCTCCGTAAAGGTCGGAGGAGGCTGGTTAGCAAGGTATGCCCTTTTGAAAGATGGTAATTTTGTATTTCAAATCAGTCCTGATGTACTATTCTAAGATACCATGTCAGTTGTTTTCTGCAGAAACTGGTCCTGTATATTTTTTGTTTCATGTATTGTTTGATTTGTTTAACTGCTTTGACTGTCAGAAGATGATTGAGTGAGTGGATTTTAAGGCACATTTGGAGTGGCAAAGACAGCTGATCAGCACTGAAAGCAGTATGAAAGGCCTGAAGAAGAATGACAGGGAGCATAACTGTCAAGAAGATTTAGACAAGAATGTAGGGGAAAATGGTGATGGCATGAGACCTGTGCATGCTCATCTGAAACTATAAGGGCAGAGAGGTGAAGGAAGGCCAAGTTTTATATAGGGGAATAGACTGATATGAGTGGCAGCAAAGGAAGGTGGTTTTAGCACTTGCATTTTTAGTGGGAAGACAGGAGACTAAAAAAAGTATATGCAGTAAATGCAGACAAAGCTGCCCAAAGTTATTGACTAGTTTTATTATATGTAGGGTAGGGCAAACACCAAACAAAATATTTTCTTCTTTTTCTGATAGAATAATACTTTACAAATGTCTGTCTAAAAGAGAGGGCTACACCTGGTTTGGTCTGCATCGTGGAGTATTAAGCACTACTGTTAGTTGTAAAAGATAATTCTGAGAAGGAAGGTCTTGGCTGTGTCTAGTTTTTCTTTTTATTGTGATGTGCTGTGTACTTTTGAAAACATTGGCATAAGTTCTGAACTGGCTGGCCACAGTCTGCTAACGAAATGTGTTGGGGGGCCTGGAGTCTAGAGGAGTGTGACAGCTGCCTTCTATTCAGTCATACTTGAAAGATCCTTGTCTGCCCCTTCTTTCTTCCACTCACCTTGCTTAATTGTAACCAGCATTCAAAATACGAATCCTCAGCTGGCAAGAAACTGACTGTGTAGGGTTCCTGAGGCCACCTGCAAGTGACTGGGCCTGGCGGCACACCTCTAATGATCCAAATGAGAAGGATAATATTTACTTGTTTAATTCATCTTCATCACCTTAAAGGGATCTTTGTCATTTGCAGCGGAGGTCACTGCTCCCCCTTCCCCATCTCTCTCGAAATTGTAATCATAAATAATGAGTTTCATTCAGAGCTCCCCGCCAGCGAGCTGCTAATTACCAAAAGTGCGGCTTGTAATTTACACAGTAATAAACCGTAAATTTAAACATTATGCCACTTTAAGTTAATAATTTTCCTGCTGTAACAAATAGCCCATCTTTCACCCCTGCTGCTACAACTACCCCCAGACTTTGAGTGTGTTTTGCCTGTATACCTGGCACAAATGAACCTTACCTGTGAAAGACTTTTGCCTTCATCTTCAGCCCCTTGCTGAAAAGTATGCTTCTTTCTTGGAGGTAGTTGCTATGCAGATGTGAACAGCTGGTGCTTCAGGCTGCATGTGTACATGTGTGCCAGCATCGAGCACATACACAGGGCAGCATGTCACAGGAAGCAGCATGCTCCCAGAGCAAGTCCATTCTCCTAGGACTTACATTTCTTTAGTTGCTAGAGGTCCTGCTGCTGAATTGCTGCTTTCTGAAAGGGCAAAAGCATCACACTTTCACTCCTTAATTTATTCACTGGTGGTTGGTGAATCCCCCCTGTTAATGGAACAGTACAGTGTCCTATCTCAGCCTGTTTCTAGCCCAGCTGACCCCAGTAACATGGAAGGAAACACTTCCCAGTCATCTCCCCTGCTCTCATGCATGCTTTTGCTGCATACTTTGTTCTAGTTGAGTTTATGGTATGTTCCTCTGCAAGCAAGTATCATCACTAAAAATAATAAGCAGGCCTTATAAATAAAATGGAATGATTCTCTGCCATTCTAATTAGTTAAATCATCTCAGATGAAGTTCTAAAATAAAGGAGTAAACATGTTTAGCTGAGAGTGGGCTGGTAAGGAAAGGATGTAACCCAGGGAAGTAAGATTTGTTCTTACTGGCAACAGCAAGTTATTCTCTGCTCACTGTGTGAGAATTTGCAATCTTTTGCCTCTCTTTGTGTTTCAGGAGACATCCATGAGCAGTCTGGGCACCGAGAGGCTGAGTCATATTGTTAATGATCCGCGCCAGAAAGAGTAAGGCGCTTAAAAGCTGTTGTATAGAACTCTGGGAGGGGAAGAAGAGCTAGAAGATCCTCTTCTCTTCCAGGGGTGAAGAGCTGGGTGGACATTTAAGCATAAACTGTGGAATGGGAGACAGTATTCTACTGATGAGTTCTCTGTTACTCATAATTGCTGAATTCTGCTTTGTTATATATATATATATATATATATATATTTATATATAAAGCTGCCCAAGCATGTAGGCGCTACTCAAATGCCCTTTTTTTACAGTCAGCATTTTTTTTTTCATCCTCCCTTATACAATGTGCCATTGCAGTAGCTGCAGATCTTCTGGACAGTAAGAGAAAACTGAGCCCCATATGTTCATTTTTTTAAATGCTTCTTTGTGGAACTGTACTATGGGCACATACTCAGACTGCAGAAATGATGCTGACAAGGCAGCTGTGAAATTACTTTTTCTTTCTTTAGTGTTATGTCTGCTTCCCCATTTGTGTATTTAAATTGTAGTCAGCACTGGAAATAGTCATGGTGCTTATCCTTTGGCGTCTCCCTAATCCTGTCCTGGGGAATGGGTAGGTGAGGAGGGCATGTCTTGACTGTAGTGCAGTGGGTCCAGCCTTCACCAGCTGTTGATACCTAATTTTTTTCCTTGGATCTGAAATTTGTTGTTTTTAATATGACTCCTGATGATGTTTAATCTTTGTCCTTCTCTCTTCATCTTTGTTCTTCCCTTCCCCTTCTCATCCCCAACCCTCCTTTTTTTTTCCCCCCATGTTTGTCTTTGGCATTGCTCCCACCTGTCCTTTTGGCTCTGCCTCCTTCCAGTTTTTGGTTACCATCCACGGGGAAGAGAGATCGCAACCAGGTAAGGTCACTCTGCTTTTCCTTTTTTTATTTTCTTGGTTTCCTTCTCTCTAGAAAGGGCACAATGCTGGCTTCTGATTTCCCACACAGTGTTGCCTGTGCACTTGAGGTAAGGCAATCCTGTCCCTTCTCATTTTGTTAACTGATGTCTTCTGGGCTTTGAACACAACCCATTTCTCAGGCGTTGTATTGTCTGTTTAAACTGAATAGCTCAGGAACTCCTTTTATTTATCTCCCTGTTTCAGGTTAGTGTAGGCCATCCTTTCTGACAGTGAGTGGGAGGGAAAATGCCTCTTGACAGGAGGAGCTTTGGCCTCTCAAAATTCCATAAGAATTGGAACATTTTTCTCTTTTTAAATGCTTTGTTTTGCCTTGTTTGGCTGAGGCTTCTACCTGACAGTGTCATCCACAGAGAAAGGAAAAAATTATGAGCTTAAATTATGTAGTTAAATAGCAGCAGTAACAGGAAAATATAAGAGGTGATAAGCAGGAGAAACAGGCATTCTTGTAACTGAAACTCTGAAACTCTTGTGTGGCCACTTTTATATTCTCCAGTAAGTCTTCCTTAGCTTCAGTGCTAGGAGTTTTTTTTTACTTTTAGATATAAAAGCTCAGGCTCTTAATAGCAAAGATGAAAAAAAAAAACCTCTTCCATTTGAGTAGTCATATTGTAACTGTGCTCCTGGCCATGCACACTCCTTTCTATTCCTATATGAATTGTTTTATGGTTGGTGAGCAGTAGGACTGAAATTTCCTTTACCTTTCAGGTGATTAAAAATGTACATATGGCAAGAAATAATTTTTGAGCCTTTGTGCAATTGTGTATTTACCATTAGTGAGAATATTGTACAGATTGCTCTTATATTGCTAAAGATAAGAGTAACTACACAAGATTTAAAATTACCAAAAATAAGTAACTTTTGTTTGTCTTAAATGAACTTGAATCAGCCATTCCAGTAAGAGTCAGCTCCTGCTGATTCTCCTTACTGTGCAGCTGCAGTGTTACTTCACTGACAGTAAATGAGCAGTCCCACTTGAGGAGGAGCTCCCTGATAGCAGCAGCTTTGTGGTGCATCTTCTTTCTCAGAAGGGTGGAGGGTAAAGGTACTACAACTGAGTTCTGAAGTTACAGATAGCTTGTATGATGAGTCCTGCTGCAGGTGTGGATTGTTCCTTTGTCCTTATTGAAAAGTGCATCACTGATCCTAGTAATACAAGAGAAGTGTTCTGGAGATTGGTGTAGCACTTTGCAAAGCAGATGGAAATTAATTTCCTGCTTAAGGTGTGAATTATAAATAAAGAGGAAATGCCAAATGGAAGTATAAAGCAGGTACCCCAGAGAAACTACCAGTCTAAAGCTTCTATTTACATATTGAGCAAAGCTGACCATAAAAAATGCTAACCATTGCATCTTCTACAATAAGCTGTCTTGTGCAGGTTTGATGCCTTCAAGATTTGCCTAATGTATGTCTAATGGAATATCTTAGATGAGCCTGTCCATGCATTGTTTCAAAAATTTGTTTTAAGCAGTTTGCAAAGACAGCTTGTGAGGTTGGAGGGGTGTAGAAGGAAGAGGACACTTGCCAGGGAATGAATTGGGTGCTCATAGTGAACTTAACCTGGTGGATCTGAGTCTTCTAGAGGTCTGTTTCAGTAATATACACAACCCTTGGGAATACAGGAGCTGCTCCGTGGAAGGTTCTGTGCTTGCACAATTCATAACAGTGACATTTTTTTCTCTGCAATGTGAAGGTAGACAAGATGCTTTCTGAAAGAGAAGCAGACATTTTTTTCTCTTGGCATGCAGCAACAGGGTACTTATGTTCTTAGTCAACCAGCATTTTTAATAATGCAAGTTGGAAAAGGAGTGTGCTGAGTCTGTTGTGAGAAGGTGGTTATGAGATTTGCTGTTTCACCCTTTGTGCTAGCCTTTTGTCTGAAGTGAGAGTCTGTTCTCATCTGGTCTTACCCCTTGAGGTGCCAGAAAGGTCTCCTTATAATGTGTGAACAGAACAGATCTGAGGAGCTTTATCTGGACACTATTTCTTTTAATGCTTTGCTTAAATAAAATCTCTTGACTTTCCAGTTCAATCCATTATCTCCTCTGTACTCTCTGGATGTGCTTGCTGATGCTTCCCACCGAAGATGCTCACCAGCACACTGCACTGCCAGGTAACTCCCTTGCTCTGCTCTCTTGGGGTTGTCTCACTTCCCTCTCCTGGATGTCTTCAGTAATACTGTGTGATCTGAGCAGCACTCACGGACCTGAAACTTAATGCACTTTTCCCTGGGAAGTCCATGTCCAAACTTAGCACAAAATGTAGCAATGCAGTTTATTTGAGAGTTTCAACGAACTAAGTGCTTACAGTAGATGAAACAGTGTATGACAGACAGGCAGAACATACTGTTCCTCTAGAAATAACTGCAGTGTATTCTGAAGTGTGCAATGAGTTGCTGCAAGTCTGTTTTATAGGTACAAATGGACATAGTATCATTGCCCACTATTAAAATTGGAACAAGATGAGAGGGAAAATGCTGGCAAACTGGTGTGGGTGACATGCTGAAGCATTTTGCTCTCCTGGGTGTCTTAAATAGACTCTCTGAGCAGATTAAGAACTCAACTGAGGTGACCTCTAATGGCTTGATACCTCTCTATAGCAATAGCTGAAATTTAGATCTGGTTTGGCCAGATGTTAGGTATATTTGAGTCTGCATAGTTCAGGTTAATACGCTATTCAGGCACCTTCTGCTGACTAATCCTAAATGAAATTCAAGTGTTGGCCTTAGAGGTGACTCCTGTTTTTGTGCTGCAGGTGACTATCTAAAGATAATGTGCCCTTGAGTTCTTTCTCTGTGCAAGTAGACAAAGCCTTGCTTTGGACACAGTTCTGCTTATGTGCTTGTACCAGGGATCCAATCTGAAGGAACTGTCTGGACTTTCAGCTTTGTGGCTTTCTTTCCCTTGTTAATTAGCAAATAGAGCATGAAAAATGTACTAAGGTTGTATGTGTCTGAACAGAAGCTTGGCACCCACCCAGCAAAGCCTCTCTTCCCCACTGGCTTCTGCAGGGAATTTTGCGATGTCGCACCATGACCTCATGCTGCTGTAGCCAGCATGTTAAAGCTGGAAAAGGGGAGGGAGGAAGAAATCAGCTCTAAAATGTTCAACTGGGTAAGAATAAAAAGAATTCAGAAGATTGTGCATCAGCAAATTATTCCTTTCTGTGCTTTTGCCCCACTCTGGGGATGTTTTCTGCTTGTGAAGCAAGAAGATTGAACAGTCTCTTCATTTTCAGCTAGAATAACCTTTCTTTTGCCTCCAGTGTTTTACTTGGTGCTTTAAAGAAGCTTGTCTTCCAGAAAGGTGAGCTGGACAAATCCTGCTTGCAAATTCTAACTGGGAAAAATCTCTACCTTTATGGTCAATGAAGGCCTTTTCCGAAGCCAAGCTCTTTGTAAGGGATTTCTAAACCTGGAGAGGTTGTGTTTGCTAAGTTTTTCTGTGTGTGTAGTCTAGTTAAATATAGGTTTGGTTCTCTTCTCTAATGAACAGGTGGCTGGTGTCCTGACAAAAGCACTCACTGACGAATTGCTACTGAGTTAACAGAGATGCAGTTGTGTTTTTAAATGCCTGTAATTTGAGAAAATAGATCCTATTTTAGTGTGAAATGTGCTCAAGAACTTTTATAGGAGAAAGAAATGTGAAAAGAATGAATGTGTTTTGTGGCCCCGTGTATGTGGCAAGGGTTGAACCCTTTGGTACAAGGAACTTGATTTATGTAAAGATGCTGCTAAGGGCACAGAAGGAGGTTGTTCCTTCAGGGAAGCATTTTCTTGATAGTAGTTCTCCTTTAGTTTTAAATGCATACTCGTTAGCAGTCCATTTTCTTACAGGAGGTTCATCTGATCTCTGTAAGCTCAGATAAGCTGTTGCCCCAGTTAACATCTCCTGCTTTTGCTATGTATGGAATCAATTTCAGTAGTTTGTGCTTGAGGAAGCTTCTAAGAAGCTTGCACCTCATCCTGGAGAAATTCTGCTTTGAAATTTGCTGAGCAGAATTTTGCCGAAGTAATGGGATGTGTGTGTGGGAAGCAAATCCTCTGAAATAACATGAAACATATTAGAAAAGAAATGGTCTTGATGTGGCCATCCTGTTTCTTCAACCTGATCCTGCTGTGCCATGCAAAATCTCCTTCCTCTGCTTTGTTTCTGCTATCACAGAGTGTGTCCAGTGGAGTATATTTACCAAGTGGAGTTTTTGCTGTGGAACTGTTTTCTGTGTCTCACTGGTGGATTTTGGTGCAGTGTATCTGGAACACTGGTAACCCTGTACTTTTGCTTAGGCAGACCTGAAGGCTAGAATACTGTGCACAGCTGAGGATTGAGAAAGAACCTCCTCCTTGACACTGACAAGCCTATGTGGAAGGTTCCTTGGGAAGTCTTGTTTGAAAGGCAGTATAAATTGTACACTACCTTTCTTGATTTATGTCTGTGATGAGAAGAGCTTTCATTCAAAGTGTATGCACAGCACTGGGAATTTCACACCCATCATTAGAAGCAGTTTTTGTGTGTGTGGTGACTGTTATCATTAGTGGTATAATTTTATTTTGTGAAGCAAGGAGAGTTTTCTGCTTTCTTGCAGTCCTCCCAAGGGATGGCTGGTGTATTAATTTGCTGTATTGCCTCCTGGCTGTTCCCAGACTGTTTTTCCTCTTCATCATGGAATTTTTAATGGCCCTGCTGCCTCTCGGGAGGCATGCAAGGAAGAGTACCTCAGGGATCTCTTCTTTTTTCACATGCCTATAATTACTCTCCTTTAAGAGCACAAAACGTTTGCTAATCATGTCTTGTCTGTTAAGATTTCGACTTCACGATGCAGACTGCTAAAAGCAAGCAAGTAGAGACTTACATGGGCACCTCAAGGGATCCTTCCCTCTTTCTCCTCTGCCTGTTTGCCTCTCTGAGAGGAGTGGTCTGAACAGAATTTTGTTGTTGAACTCTTTCTACTTAAGATAATTTTGTATAGGCTGAAGTGGAATATCTTATTAGATGTTGGTTATTCAATATTCTGTAGCTGAGAAGATGTTGTAGGTTGTTGGTAGATGGAATGCTATTCCCTTGAGGCAGGGGAAGAGTTTCAGAAGAGCCTAGAACCAATATTCCCATTAATTTGAATAGCAGGCAAAATAAGAGAGGAAGGTAGAATATAAATTGTCCCCAATGCCATTTATTATTTGCCTAGCCTTGAAAATAGGATTATGAGTGGAAAAAAAAGCAAATGTTCCCGCTTGAGGTCATAAGAAAAGTGGACCTTGGATGGCAGGTAGATGTTGAAGGTGGAGACTTGAAGAATTGTATTAGACTTTTGAACAACACAGATAAAATTGCTTTGCATATGCTCTGTTAATACTAACTGTAAATCTAGAGTTTAATCTCATTTAGAAGCAAGTCTGTCATCTTGCCTGGAACATGGGATATAGATGTGGAGGTGTGAATGATCTTCTCATTTACTGCGAGTTGCCATGCTCTGGGTTTGGTGGTTCTGTTAAATTGAACAGACTTGAATGTCTCAAAGTCTGGTTCCAGCTCTAGAAATACTCTTGTGAAAATAAATATTGTTCTTTCACTTCTGTATCTGTGCACAGATATCTTGATATTTATGTCTCTTACCCAAGCATGTGGAGATACAGGGATTGCCTGCAATGTCAGCCCTTTTCTGAGACAGCCAAAGGAGTGAACAGGTGCCCACAATTCATACTTTCCTGCTTGAGCAGGACAGTATCCAGTTCATTCTAGGCAACCTTTCTCCCTATTATTTTTTTACTCTATTTCCGTTTAGCTGGAGGATTTTCATGTCTTCCTTGGCTAAAGCTTGGCTAATATTCCAACTGGGAATATAACTGAATTCTTCTGACAGGCATGCAATGAACAGCAGCTATGAACCTAGTGTCACATGCAGTTGACTGGGGCCTAATATTCCTATTTTGATAAAACCTAATTCTCTGGAGTGAAAAATAAATTCCCCTCGGCTTCAGAATTTTTTTTACTTGCTGTTTCAAATTTGTATACTCAGCAGATCTGGCAAACAGTAGCAGTCTTTCTGGCACAGTGATTCAGTGTGAAAATAGGGAATATTATATATGGGGTCACATCCTGTCTTCTTAGAGTGCTTCATGGAAACAAGAAGAAAACGCATTCACTTTCATTTGCCACATGCAGACTTTTAGGAATGGAATTGCCACATCATTACAATGCTTACTTGGGGAACAGACTGCTGTTGTTGAAGATCTGTGAGAGTTGGATGATTGAAGAAGTGAGCTGATCTCTTAGAGATTTTGGAATCTGAAAATGTGCTCTACAAGCCTTCCCAAGAGGCTCTGCAGGGCATAGGAGGCTGCTGTGCATCGGGAATATCTACACTGGATGTGATAGTAAAAACCACTTGCACATGTGGGAGCTTTGCATGCAGATGGGATGAGCAACTTGTATTGATTTACACATGTTATGTGCAGATTAGACTGGTGCCCAGCTGGCTCTGTAGTCAAAGAGGAGGAAGAATTCTGCTTTTACTATTAATTTTGTGAAGCCACCATCAACAGCCTCAGGTAACACCTCAGGGCTTAGAGAAAGAGCCTTTCATTTGGTTTGTGTTTGCTCTGAATAGAGCATCACAACAGCAACAGCTGGGTTGTGTGGAGTTTTAGTAGCAGTATCTTTGTTAAAAGGCAGTCTCTATTAACATTCACTTTAACATGAAGATAATAACATCCCTTGTTTTTATAGTAGTAGGCTAATGACTTCCTCTCACTTTCACTGTATAATACACATGCTTTGCTTCTTCTGAGGATAGGGTTAGAATAAAGAGTGTAAGCAGACAAGCTGGATGATGTGAGATGGCAGCGAGAGGCATACAATGCCACAAGTGTGCAATGTGCCTTTTGTCGCCAGGAAGGCCACAGGTTGTCACATTTAGTTCTGTATGGCCTTTTCAGAGAACTTTTGTTGTCAGATTGAGCTGGTTTTTACCCTGAATTTTAAAAGAGTGGACTTTATGCTACAATTTAGAGTTCATAGATAGTGAACTTTTCAGGGTCCTGATGCTGTTCAGTAATATTCTCTGTGGGCTGGTGTCTGCTTGTGCTCTGTCTTGTCTCCCAGAGATTATACTGCCATTCCTAGCTTTCTGTTGAAATACTGTGGTAGATGTAAAATAGTGGCAAGCTCCGGTGCATGGTCATCTCAAACTGTAGAAGTGCCATGGAAGTCCTTTATCTGCAAGAACTGGTCATTAAAAAATATGTAAACAAAGTCATAGAATAAATGTGGAAAAGAAATGAAAGGAAACATTACTTCTGACACATTAGACTACCATGAATTTCAACTTGCTGCATAACAAAGCCTGTTTTTTCTCCAGCATGACTTGCATGCAGAACTGGGTACCATAAGTACTATGTTAAAAATGAAAGACAAAAGGTATTTCCTGAATAATTCCTTTACTTTGTGATTACAAAAAATATTATCACTGTCAAAAAGACACTATAGACTTTTCATATTGTTGAAAGCCATTTTTCCTATACATGTGTAATTTTTCATTCGCTAACTCCTGGCAGTGACTGCTGTGTGAGTTGAATATATTGCAGCCAACACAACAGCCACATTTTTGATCCTGATATGTTTCTCTAAGTGTGTTCTCCTTTTTCTCTTCCAAGGCTAGAATTTCAGTCATGTCCAGATTATAAACTACATTTTCATGCTAGTCTCTGGTCACCTGGCTGATCCACCTGTAACTGAGCACTGTGACTTTGTTTTTTTCTTATGATAAACCTGTCGTAGTCCAAAAGAAACCAGGGAATTATTTCTCGTTACATATTTAGGCAATGTTGAAGAAAGCATGGAGGCCTAGCAGAAGAGATTGAAGGCTAGTAAGCACAGTATAAGTTCTATTCTAGTTTTTAAGTTTAGGCCCAAATCTTTCATCTCACAACGTTCTAGTCTCAAAATTCTTCACAGAGAGGGCTATGACAATGCAGAAATATGCATTTTCTGTCAGCCTTTCCTGTTATAGTCTACTTTAGAGTAATTTTTAGTTGTTCATAAGAGTTCCTAAAATTCAGCTTTGGAAGGAGAACTAATTCATCATTGCAACTTGTGATATTTTCATGTTGTATAATTTAGCCTATCCACTGCTATTTTGGGTGCTGTGCATATCCATGACTTGATTTTCCTTTGTTTGTAGGAGTCTGTAGGAGTCTGTTGTTAAACTGGGATTTACTAATTCTATTATGCCACTGATATAGACCTTCATGCAAGCTAGTGATTAGAAATTTACATTGAAAAGTGTGATATCTACCAAAAACCTGTATATTTCATGAGTTATACCTCGGACATCCTTTCTGTCCATGTCTTAATAAGGACTGTCATTCCTGAATGTAGTCTTCTGCTCTTTTCTCTCCCGAGGTACTTACTACCTGGAGATTCCCTGCATGTAGATTTATGGTGCCTGTAAAGTGCACCAGCCACTTGAAATGACACTTTTACCACTGGGTCAGTCAGAGCCAGTGAGTAATCAATAGGTTCCTGATTTACTAACTGAAGTGTGGGTGATCAATAAGGGATAAACTTGAATGAAAAACATGTTGCCGAGACAATTTATGACCTCTGAGCCTTTGTATCTTAGAGGCAGGGCTACTAGATACAGTATTCTTGCTAGCAGTCTTCAACTGAAGTAGGATTTGCCTTTACTTTCACTACAAGAAGGGATTTTGAGATTCTTTTGTTTTCATTTTTCTTTTTTTTACCTCTTGTGTAATCATCAGGTAAGGGTATATGTTTGAGTATGTAGCTGAGTACCAGGAGCTCTTATGCAAAATTTAGCTGTAACATTTGTCAGTTGGGAAAAATGGCATAAAGTCTCTTGGAAATTATAGTATGTACTTCTTTCCTAGTCCATAGTGATTCTCCACCAAGGATGAGCTGGTTAGTGTTGGTGTAAGTTCATAAAATTAAAAGGGGAACATTTAAAAATTGTTTCTGTTGTTATTGTTACATTATTTTAAATTAATTGGATTATTATAAACAATTATGCAGTCTTGCAGTTAGTAATCTAATACTGTGTCACTGATGCAAAATAAGAAACTGTTTCTTCAGGTTATGTGTGTTTAGATGCTTCAGAATACAGGGTTACAGCTGTGTTAAACACTGTACAGCCACTATTATAATCATGTCCAAAAGCAGTTTTTAACATCCACGAAGTTACTTATAGGTGAGTCACTTCAGTGTACAAACATCGGATTTGAATGTGCATTCTGTAGTGTGCCAGTATTTTTGAAAGCTTTTCACTTCCAGGGGTGGTTTCTCTAACCACCTTCCTGGGCAGTTCATGACAATGTTTGACAACCCTTTCCCTGAAGAAACTCCTCCTGATACCTGACCTGAACCTCCACAGCATGAGACTCATTCCTGTGCCAGTTGATTGGGAGAAAAGACCGACCCCCACTTGGCTACACCCTCCTTTCAGGTCTTTGTAGAGAGCAATTAGATCTTTCTTGAGCTTCCTTTCCCCCAGGCTAAATAACCTCAGCTGCTCTTCACAGGACTTGTGCTCCAGACCCTTCAGCAGCTCCATTGCCCTTCTCTGGACGTGCTCCAGCACCTCAGTGTCCTTGTAGTGAAGGGTCCAAAACAGAGCATGGGACTCCAGGTGCAGCTTCACCGAGTACTGTGGAGTGAGTAATCCCTTCCCAGGTTCAGCTGGCCACAATATTCTTGATCCAGACCATGATCCCACTGGCCTTGGCCACCTGGGCACGTGCTGGCTCATGTTCAGCCATGATCACCTGGGAGTGTTGATGAGCACCCCTGGGCCCTTTTCCTCTGGGCTGCTTTCCCACCACCTTTCCCCCAGCCTGCAGTAATCACTGGGGTTGTTGTGGCCAAAGTGAAGGACCCAGCACTTGGTCTTGGTGAGTTTAAGTGAAAGTACAGTCAGGAGACTTCTCTGTTTGATTGTATTAATATGTGCTCCCACATTTGAAAAACAAAGTTGCTGTAAGTCAGATTCAGCTGTTTGCACACCACTTTGATTAGGAAATAATGATTTAAAAAACACTTTAGACAGTTTTGCATTGCTATCTTTACGAACTTACTACTGTAGTGAAACATACGCCGGGACATTTGGCATTATAGGTGCATTCTAAGGTGACTCTGCAGTACCAAATAGATTGCAAAATAATTTCTGACTAAGGAGCAAATATCACACAGTTTATATAAAGAGAATCTTGCAGACATTTGTTATTCTAGCATAGAAGTAATGGTAGGACGCATGTCATATCACTGCTTGATCACATCCTTATGTATGCAAGGAGTTGATTTGGAGTTAGTACAAAACCAGATCCAATAATTACTGAGCAGTTTATGTGTAAGCTCTTAAAGGAAATAGGAGCATAATTTATGTTGACAAAGAATTGGAGCAAAACTCCCTGAGAAACTTCTGGGTTGTGCTACTTACTAGTTAAGAAGCTGATGGGAAGGTAGGAGCTGGAGGTGGGTGGTCAATCTTACAAAAATGGAATATTGGAATGGAGTTTAATTTGTTTTATTTTCTCCATAGGCAAGCAAATGTCCACCTGGGACCTCCATGTTCAAGGCACATCAAGAGGAAACGAAAGCCAGCTGCAGCCTCCATGTCTAGCCCAACATCAGGTAACCTGCCATCATTTTTGTAGTCATGTCCCTTTTGAGCAAAGCACCATAGACAAAAGGAGTGTTACTTTGGTTTGAAATGAATGAAACGTGTGAGAGAGCACAGCATGTGTTTTTGCATAGCATCAAAAGCTGCCTACCGAAAAAAGTTTTGGCAATGTAGCAATGTTAATATAATTTGCAGTGCTTCACCTTACTGTGAATAGTAATCTACTTCTCAAGATGTAATTTCCACTGTCCTAAATTATGCAGTTCATGGTAATAGGCAGTTGATCAGTATGCACAGTGTGTTCCTTCAGTGCTGGGCTGGCTTTAGCTGGTGGCTCTGATGCCCTTTGTCAGGGTATTTGTAGACAATTTTGCAGGAGCAAAAATCTGGCGATTTTTGTATCATCTCTGGGTGAAACCACTTATTCCCTGGAAGTTGTCTTATTTTTCTGGATGAAAATAGTGTTTTCTTGTTATGGGGATGTAGTAATTAAATGCTGGTCAATTTTCATGTGCCTGTTTTCTGAAAAGTCACTGATTAGTCATCAGAATATGAAAAAGCTTTAATCTGGTAAACATGGTGGGTTTTCTCTCCTTTCACATTACCCTATCTTGTGGCTATCCACTGACAGAAGTTCTTCCAACTAGTTTATTTAATAGCTATTCTTGTAATCCAGTAACAAGGTAGTGGATAAGATGATGGAAAAAAATGGAGATGTGAAAACAGTGGGGAAGACCAAATAAACTGATGATTAATAGGAGGAAATTTGTGTTTCTTCCTTGGGCTGGTGGCTAGACAGAATAATGAAGTAGAGAAGAAAGCTGAGCTTCCTCTCCAGGCCACTGATCTGGATTGCAAACTGTCAGAAAAGTTCTGTGTTAAAAAAGAAGAGAAAAGAACATTCATAATCTGTTGTTCAGCAGAAGTCTCTTCTATTATTGATTATTTATTTAGGTTATTATTTCCTGGCTTTTGAGTATTCAATTTTGGGATATTTGAACTTCTGTAGTAAAAGGGATAGTATCTGAAACCGCAGAATCTTAGCACTAGAATGTTAGATTTTCATGGTGTGAATACTAATGTTTCACTGTCCCCTGTTACCTGTTCATTTATTTATTATTCAAAATGTATTGTGTACTGCATTGCTGGTCACTTTCTATAAGGAGAGCTTCTGTTTCCATGCCTATGTATTTAAAAATACTATTTAAGTCATACTTACCTGATTAGGCAAATTGTATAGTGAACACTTTTTGAAGAGTTGAGAGTGCATCTGAAGTGGAACTTAGCTCTGGAAAATAGCACAAGGCTTTGGAAAACTTTCTTATTGTGGATGTGAGAGAGAGGATTATTATGTATTACAAAATAAAGAGGAGGAGTAGTTAGAGTACAGGCAGCATGCTTATGCTGCTTATCAAGAGACAAGGTCTGCAAAGTCTTTAATGGTAAGAAATGGTAAAGATCTCTTCCTCAGACCCTGTTTAGAAATATCCTCAGCCAAGTGAACAGCCATGGTCAAAGTTTGCTGCACTTGTGGAAAGAAATTTTCCACTGACTTGTGGAAAGAAACTTTTATGATTGGGTAACTGAAGCTATGTCCTAAATAATGTTCTACTACAGAGTGCCAATTACAGCTGAAGCACAACCTGGATGTGTAACATGGAAACTTCTGGAATATGATTTCTGTCAAAGGAGATTTTGCTATGGAATTACTAATGACTAAAAAGATATGTAGTATTATTCTGCAATAATATAGAATTAATTGGACACTATTTCGGTTGTTGGATATTGATGAGATAAAGATTTTTCTCCCTTGGCGTGTGCATCTACTTACTTCCATATAAATGCCATATACTGGGCTTCCCATGTGCCTGAGGAGTCATGGCAGCCTCATTTTTTTCGCTTCTGGGGCTTTTTATGTTTGTGGTGTTTTACTTCTGAAAAAGATGAAGCACATGTAAATCAGAATGCAGGCCTGTGCCTGTCATGCAGGCACAGATTGCTGGATTTCTTCACCTTTAAATAGCTTCTTTGCTGCGTCCAACTGCTCTCGTCTCACTTGTTGACCAGGTCCTGCTTCAGTGATCTCCTTTTTTGCAACCTGAGTGCCCCGTGGAGGTGAAGGACACAGCCTGAGCTGGCTTCATCAGTCAGCAGAACAAATGGGCTTGCTCTGCCGAACATCGGGCCATCTCGGATTCCACCTCTTTTATAGAGATGAGTGATGAAGAGGGGCTCGTTCCGCTTTGCCGCTGTATTAATACACATCAGGGGCCAGCTCCCGGCACTAAATCACGCTACTGCATACATCTGTTATCGGACTCCTCACCAGTGTGATGAACAAGACTGCAGATAGAGGCTTCCTCGTGTCATTCTTTATAGGATTTTCCTAAAAGAATAAATAGCTCAAATCTCTGCCAACACTATCCCCTGTCATGGTGATGAATTTAGCTTCTTTCTTAAACATGCAACTACAAATCTTCCCCTGTCGCCTCACCCCCCCACCATCCACAGAAAGTTTTGAGTTGAATTTGGCTGAAATCAGAAGATGGTAATAAAAGGCAGATGAGATGTGGATGCTATTTCCCTCCTCAGTGCAGGAATGAGAAAAGGCAGCTAGAGATAATGTTTGTTTGGAAACCGAACAGCTAAATTGATTCCATGTCTTTTCACATACTTTCATGAATGTGAGTATTTATGAGTTCTGGTAAGGTATCTTTTCCCAGAGAAAAGATACCCTTGCATGAGCATCAAAAAACTGCATTACTGTAGAAGTGCCTTGGGTGTCTATTGTATTGCTACAGTATTAAAGTTCTGGTATTTATCTTGCTCTTTGAGGCTAACTGGCCTAAATACCATAACTGAGCTGTTGAGAGCAACAAAAAGTGGGTAGAAAATTCAGAACTGATTTGCACTTCAGGAAGTGACTTTTATCAAAATTAAGTTGGGCAAACTTATGCAAATATTCAGAGAAACTGAAAATTAATGTTTTCCACACTACACAATCAAACAGTGTGAGTCCTAAAGCATGAGGCCTTCAACAGATAAGACCAAAATTCTGGCTAGTGGAGTTTGGCAGCAGAGTAAAGAAATCTGGAGGAAGTTAAAGCTTACTTTACTAGATCAGACCAGAGATTTGTCCAACTCAGTGACCAGCAGCCAGTACCTAGGGAGGAAGAAGGTCTGTGGTGGTAAAAGTCCTTCGACCTTTTGTTAATCTGAGACTTCAAAGGCATGGATAGTGTCCTTGTGTTTAGTTACTTTCCACTGCAGTACAGTAGATTTGCAGGAATATTCCCAGTGGCACAGTAGAGCTTGTCTGACAAGTACTGCATAAAATGTTATTGTTATGGAAGTTATGCTCTGGTTTGAAAGGAGTCTGATGAAGACTGTCATGTCTGTTTTCATTTTGTCAGAATAGGCCACAGGTACAGATGGTTGTACAATAAATGATGATCAAGTACCAATCTCTACCCTGGTGTTTTTAATGTTCATGTGGTTCAATCCTCTATGCATGTAGCAGTGGACATGGTAACAGGTATCCTAATCAGCTATTACAGTGAGTCTGGGGTAAAAATCTGTGTAAATAGATTTTTGTCTGCCTTGGCATGTATTCACACTTAGCTTGTAAAAAAGATGACAGCAGCCTGCGAAACTGCTTATCGGCGAACAGTCTGATGAGTAGTAGCAATTTGGTGAATTTTCCCTCTCCTATTTCTTGCTGATTATTTATTGTTCGTCATACCCAGAAACAAGAAGCCAGTTTCAGTCCTTTTCTTTCTATGAGGAAAGACGGAGAGCCTGAGTGGGGAGGCAGCTAGCAAGGAGCACATAGTTTAGTATTGGTAGTGATTATGAGTTTAAAGACTGACTTAGCTGTTGGGGTTTTTTTCATGTTTCATGTGACCTTGAGATGGAAGAAGATGATGGACTGGATGTAAAATTGCATGGTACTTTTTATCAGCTGTGTTGTAGCTATACAGGAATGACTCACTGTTTTGGATGTACAGAAGCAGCATTGCTGGGGTTCCAGATCTACTGAATGTGGAACCTCAAGCATTGAACCAGCTTTTTATTTAAACTTCAAAGCAATCTGTCCTCTAGTTGAGGCTTGCTGTGGCCTCTTTAACCTTCATCCACTACTGAACAGCAGATGCAACTTGTAATTAAAGCACACAAACAACTATTATCTGTTGTGAGACTACAATGAAGAAATATGTTTTATATTGAAGTAGTTACTTGTTTAAAAAATCAGTTTGCCCCAAAGACTCCTATGGCAATTACTCTCATTTACCCGGCCTGTTCTGCTTGTGAGGATTGAGTGATTCAGGATACTGAGAATTGGGATAAACTCTCATATCTCTAGGTTTTGACAATCCTTCTGGAAATTTGAGTGACTGTTGGGTTGAGCTATGGATCTGCAAATCTCTCTGGCAATTATAGCCTGTCTCATTTTGAAGCAGTGGCTATATTGAGAAAATGAGAATGGATTTCAGCCTAGTTTGGCAAATAGTTTCTTATGACAATAGTCATAATATGCTGATGTACCATTTTGGATATATGTGGAGGTTCATGGTACTATCCTTACTGGGTGAGGAGAGGTATGTTTTCCTCATTAGGTGAGCTTAGCAACCTGAAATTTGCCACACCTTCAGAGACTTTGAAAGTCTCAAGTAGAGAGTTAATTGAGTCTTTGCAAGGAGTCCAAGTCATTTAAGGATGAGTGATTGTGAATTGACTCCACTTTAAATATGGAACAGCGAAAACTTTTGATTTTCAACAGGAGCTCTGACTATGAGAACTAGTTAGTGGACTGGGAATTTAGAGTTTTGAATATGTGAATCCTTAGAGCAAAATTATTAATGCTATCAAGAGCCGCTATTTCAAAGGAGTTTGGATGGAGAAATTTTAGAAATTCCATAAATAATATCTTCATAAAGGAAATTATGTATATGAAGGGTTTGCCATGAAGTCAGTTGTTCTAATTTTTTTAATTGCCCTTTCTTACTGTCTACCTCTGTTCCCCCTTTCCTGCAATTTTATATTCCAGCAACTTTATCTGTCCACATGGATGCAGCAGAATCAGAGCTACCAGCAACACCGTCCTTGAGATCCCAGAACTCTGAGTGGACTGGGAAAACACCAGCAGCTGAGAAATCTACTATTTCTGCCTCCAGTAACTTTTTTAAAATGCCGCCAGAGAAGAGCCCCGGATACAGCTAAAAGGAAGCATTGCAACTCTAAAAGCTTGCTCGATTTTGGAAGTGTTTTGATTCTGGTGTTTGTCTGCACCAAACATATTGTTTGGCAGTTAGTGGTATCTTCAGTATTGGTGTGTGATGCGTGCCATCATCCAGGCTGGTCTGTGTGCTTCACACACCTAAGTCATGTTTGTCAATCCATGCTTAAGAAAAGGAAATCAGTGTTGGGACTGCAGTGGCTTTTAAAAATTTTCCTGCTATCACTGTATTTATTATGAATTCATCTCTTTCCCCGATTACAGCTCATATGTAAAGGGTCATGTACAGGTTCTTTTGGGTTTTCAGATCTTTATTCATCCCCTGGACACGTTGCTTGTTTGTGTATTTGGCATTTTCAGGGTGAAAGTCCCACTGCCATTCAGGGAGGCAGGAGTGTCCCTTTGCTTGCTTCCAGGCCAGAGGGATTTCTTGGGTGGGGAATGAGGAGGGAATACTAACGCATTGAAACATGGAACCTGAATCCTGTATTAACAGAATGTTTTCTGGCCGTGTGCTAATGGACTCAAATCACATTGCTTCTGGCAAAGCAAATATGGTGCTTGTCTATGTGGAAATTGCCATTAGCTCTCTGGCAGCATTGTCCATTAGACCTTTTCCTTCTCCCTTGTTCTGAATGTCTTCAGTCTTTATTGTGTATTGCATGTTCATTCCTAAACCTCCTACTGGATAAGGATTTGGGAGAACTACTTGGACATAAATATGCAAGCTGGTGTCCTGGATAGAAAACCCAACCTTGAATCTTGTTGCAGTATGGTAGAAGATTATACAAAACATCCATATCTTAGTGTATAAATTAAAAAATGTCTCTTAGTGTTTTTAAAGGATACTTGTTGAAGTTAACATGCCATTGAACAAAAAAACCATTTAAAGTGTCAGCTGAGTTCAGAGCATTATGGGTATAGATTAGACTCCTTCTGTATCATGCTTTCTCTCCCTTCAAAGGTATTGTGTGCTCTACCTACTGGAGTTGTCTCCACGTGCTGATGATTGCACAATACACTGCTAAAGAGATTCTCTTCACAGAACTTCCACTTGGTCTGCTGTTACCTTCTGTGTTGCAGAATATATGGACAGGGATTTCTTCCCTCTGTTTAATAACTCTGAGGCTTATCTTGGACTTTGTTTTCAGAATATGTACCTGTATAGCATGTGCCAAGGAACAGGTGGCCTTGCATCTTCTTAAGCCCTTTAAAAATGGGATCCATTTGTATGAATAGAACTTTTTGCTTTCCTCACATGGAGCTTTCAGACAGGAGTGTTTAAACTTGTAAAATCTATTTGGGTTGTGGTGGTGCATCTGGAACTCTTAAACGGATAGCAAAGTTTGTGTGATTTTAGTGATTTTGCAGTGTTTTGCTCTCTTATGAATCAAATGACTGAGGGACAGATTTGAGTGGGGGAATATGAAGCAGTGATTTCTATAAACTGTGTATTAAAATGGGAAATGGTCATAATATACACGAAACAGAAACTGAATGACTTTCTAAATCATGATTGACAAATATGGTTAGTTATACTACATGCACACTGTGTCTGATCTCCTAATGCCTACTTATTCTTGGGGAGACATCCAAATTGGATTTTTATTTCACAGCACAAGCAAATTGTCGGATCTGTCACCATAAATCCTTCTCAAAACTGCTTTTTCTTTTTTATTTCTTTTATTTGCGTGGTATATTTTACAAGTAATAAGAACAGGAAGTTCCTTTTTACCTTAATGAAGGAATACAGAAATCCATTTGGTGGTAGGTTATTCCAGGATCCATCTAGCTTGCCTACCACTCAGCTGCAATAATTGGAGTCTCCTGGAACTTCCAGAAAGTTTCCCTGGCAGGAAGTATGGCTTGTCAAGACAAGACCTGCCACAGTTGCTCTTCAGTACTGCCACAGGAGACTCCAATTATTGCAGCTGCCCTGTCTTTGCTATTTGTAGGTTAGAATCCATTTACAAGTCAGTCAGATTCTCAGGCAGATTTGATTCTCCTGAGTGGTAGGCAAGCTAGATGGATCATGTATCTTGTTATTCCAGGGTATTTATCAAAATATATTTTCAGACTTCAGTAACTTGATACTTAATATCTACAGCATTCTTAGATGAATAAAATAAGTCAGTTTTTTGCCTCTTTTTTTTCATCTAAGGTAGATTTCTCAGAACTCGCTCTGCTCACACAGTACTCAGTGTGAAGGATACTGCTTCCCATGTAGATTACTTGAGTAGAAAGGAGTAATAACATTGCTTGATTTGGTAGCTGTGCTTCTGCAAAGGTGGTCCAGTATGTGATTATTGCTTCAGAGATACACAGTTCACTCATTTTCCAGTTTTTGTCCACCAGAACTCCCCAGTCTTTTTTTCAGTTTTGTCTTCGCTCCAGTTGTGTTTCTCCTTGTTCTTATGGGAGACTCCAACTTTGCAGACAGGACCTGGGAATACCATACTGCTGTGACAAGCAAGTCTGGGAAATTCTTGAAGTATATTGAAGATAACTAGTAGTCACAAGTACTCAGTGAGCCAACTAGGAAAGATTCCCTCTTAAACCTGTTATTTTTTAATAAAGAAGGACTTTTGAGAGATATGATGGGAGGTGCCTGCCTTTAACACAGGATCGTGAAATGGGTAATTTTAAATTTTTTGATGTAATGAAGAAAACGATCAGCAAAGTTGCTGCCTTGAATTTCAATAGAGCTAATTTTGAGTGACTCAGTGAGCTCATTAGTAGCATGCTGTTCCTTGAGTGCTGGTCAGTTTTTAGGAATCACCTTTTAAAAGCACAAGAGCAGGTGATCTCTCTGTGTTGAAAGTCAAACAGGCCATGCAGAAGACCAGCTTAACTGAACAAGGAACTCCTCTTGAATCTCAGGAAGAGAAAGAGATTGTGTGATCTCTGAAAGCAAGGTCAAGCTTCATGGAAAAATTACAGAGCTGTAGTTCACATATGCAGGGAAAAGATATGAAAGACCAAAACTTAATTAGAGTTGAAACTGGCCAGTGTTGTATCAGACAGGCAAGGCTTTTTCAAGTTTATAAATAGCAAGAAGAGGTCTAAGGAAAATATTGGACTGATATTTGTTGTAGATGATCACCTGACAAATTGGAGTGAAGAAAAGCTGGGGGCATTCAGTACATTTTTTGCCTTGGTCTCTTATAATACTGACAGGCCTTGGGCTGCCCTGTGTTCTGATATGGAAGACTGTTACTGTGGGAATAGTAACCTTATGCTTGTATACATGGAGATTGTAAGGGACCAGTTGAATGTTTGTAAATCTGTGAGGCCAGGTGGGATTCATCCCAGAGTACTGAAGGAGCTGGAGTGTTGTAGCATGACCTCTCTCAGTCCCTACCAAAGGTTTTGGGAGTCTGGGAGAGGTCCATGCTTACTAGAAGCTATTCAATATTATATTAGTTTACAAGAAGTGCATGAAGCAAGACCCAAGAAACACAGACCTGCTAGTCTAGCCTCGGTACCTGGAAAAATTATAGAGGAGATCATACTGGGTGCTACTGAGGGCATTTAAAGTCCTTTAAATCATAGAATCATAGAATATCCTGAGTTGGAAGGGACCCACAGGGATCATCAAGTGCAACAAAAAAGGACTAGTGGGTGATGTGGTGGTTGGCGGCTGTCTTAGGCATAGTGACTTTGAAATATTAGAGTTTTCAATACTGGGTGAAGTAAGGAAGGGCACCAGCAGAACTTCCAGTTCAGGAGATTGACAGAATCCCTTGGGAGTCAGTCCCAAAGGGCAAAGGAATCTAGAAAGGCTGGATATGCTTCAAAAAGGGATTCTTAAATATATTCAGCAGCAGCACCATCTTAGTCCTGCTTTGGATGCTGTCTAAATAGCTTTACATGCTTCCTACATTATGACAGCCCAAACCACACATGGGACTCAAGGTGAGATTGCATTGTGCAGAGCAGAGCAGGACAATCCCCTCCCTTGACTAGATCATGATGTAATTCTAAATCAGAGCAAGTAATAAATGGCAAGCCGGTGAAAGAGCTGGAAGGCATCATGTGGGAAGTGGTGAAGGAATTTGCTTTTGTCTGGTTTGGAGAAAAGAGACTGCTCCCTACAGTTTCCTGAGGAAGGGAAGTGGAGAGAGAGGTGTTGGTCTCTTCTCCCTGGTGTCTAGTCACAGGGCAGGAGAGCTGCATAAGTCACAGCATAAGAGCTGTGCCAAGGGAGATCAGACTTGGCATTAGGAGACACTTCTATACAGAGGGGGTGGTCAAACCCTGGAGCAAGCTTCCTAGAGAGATGGCTGACACCCCAAACCTGTTGGGGTTCAAGAGGCATTTGGACAATATCCTTTAATTTCTGTTCAGGCCTGAAATGGTCAGTCAGTTGCACTAGTTAGTAATTTTAGGTCCCTTCCAACTGAACTATTCTATTTTAATCATAACTTTATGATGTTTCCATCTTTCCGTTCCTCCAATCTGTCCAAGTCCCTCTCAGTGGTATCCTCACCCTCCAGCATATCAGTGGCTCTCTTCCTCAACATGCCATTATTTCTGATTTTTTTGAGAGTATGTTCTTTTTCCACCAGGTCACTAATGATCTCTGAAACTATCAATCCCAATATTGTCTTCTAGGCTGTCATGCAGATTTCAAACCACTGTTTGCTTAACCTGGCCAGCTTCTCTCTGATCTTTCTTACTGGATGCTATCCAGTCCATACCTCCCCCATCTGGCTCTAAGGGTGCTATGAGAGTCTACATCAAGAGGCTTACTGAAGTCAGTGGAGACATCATTCACTGCCCTCTATGCATCCTCAGAGCCTGTTGTTCTATCACAGAAGACATGTTCATAGGCTTGATTTCCATTATTTAATCTGTCTGTCCATTCCTAATGACATCTTTGTCCTTTGCGTGCCTAGAAATGACTTCCAGAACTTGCTTCATAAAGCTACAGGGGACTGAGATAGGGCTGACTAGCCTATCACTCCATCAATACTCCTTCCTCTCTTTTTAGAAAGGTGATGTCTATATATGTACACCTTCTTGTCTCTGGAGACTTGATGCAATTGCAACAGTTTTTCATAGATGGCAGTGACCAATCTCAAAATTATATACGTCTGTGTATAGGGAGAAAATGGGCATTCTGTGAAAGAGAAATCAAGAGCTGAGAGAAGCATGTTTTCTAGTTGTTCTTTGTACATTTCCAGTAGTTCCAGTGAGCTCTAGAGCTCTTAATGCTCAGTTTGGTAGGTACTGGAGAAGACCGAATTAAATGAATGTGGTTTCTGTCCTGATGGATTTATGATTTTAAGGTACGGTAACAAGTGAAGAAAGCAGCAAAACAGGAGCTGGAGAGAAGCTTATTAGAAGCTGGGACTAGTGCTACTGAATGATAGATTAGTTTTGTGATTGTGGTATGCAGAGGTGTGTCTTGCCAGCTTCATTCTTGAATAATGACATTGAGTAGGTTAGTGCTGTCCTTCAAACTGTAGATGCTCTTGCTGTTATTTTGTGGATGTTGCAGAGACCTGCTTAGTGGGCAGAGGATGAAAAGGGAAATTGTAAGAAGGGCAGCAAGAAGCATGATGGAGTGCCTTTTTTTATTGTAACCCATTCTGTTCTGAAGAAGGGATATGCTATATAAACTAGTATGTGTGCCTAGATATTGAAAAGAAATTATCTCACATGGATAAGAACTTTGCTTTGTGGTCTTGAAGAACAGATTGTAAACAGAGAACTTTTCAGTGAAGCAAAAGTGAAGGACACTACATTTGTTCAGAATATGTATTTTAATAGTCTCTTAGGAGACTATCAAAGGAAGATGAAGTTCTGTTCTCATTGTGACATTTCATTTCTGTGTCTTTTGTTTCCTGTATTCTGTTCCAGTTTGTGTTTTGTGAATGTGACATCCTCTTGTACCATCAAATGCAGGAAAATACTTTACAGTAATGCTTTTTAAGACACAAAGCATAAGGGGACACTTGCTATACAGGAGGTAAAACAAGATTATTTTAGGCCATTAACTTTACCCAGTACAAGGCTTGTATTCAGCACAGAGGACATAATGTCTTAATTATACCAAAGCATCTCTTTTTTAAAAAAAGTAAATAGTGCCACAGGCAGGTGTAGGGAGACTAAACTGGCACCAGTGCCTGGAGACCCACATGTGGCTGGGCCTCAGTTACGTGACATATAATAGAGATTTACATTATAGAGACAGAAGGAACTTTCAACCTCCTTCTCAACTTTAATGTGGCCAGCATGACTGTCCACGAGTCCGGCAAGTTGAAAAGATGTGCTTGCTTGCATACTGTGTAAAGAGTACCAACTTAACGAATTGGTAAAACTGGAAAATGGACTGGTGCAGCCTGATATATCAGAGAAAGATGCAAAATATATATATATTTGCAGACAATAATCAGGAAAAGTATTGCTGAGCCCTGTGTGTTATGAGCTAGAGTATACAAATGTGCTAAAGCAGAAATGCCAGCACTACAAGGATGATCAGAGTTGTGCAAAGCTGCCCTCTTGTCCTTGTAACCTGTGAAGGAAATGGGATGAACAGCGTGAGAAAGGCTGTACTGTGTCAGACCAAAGGTCTGCTTGTTTTGATAATCTGTCTCTCACAGTGCCCTGGTTTGGATACCTGGGGGGTACTGTAAAGATGAAGCAGTAATACAGTGATATTTTTTTTAGTATTCTCTTAGCCCAGTGTCCTGCCTCAAATAGATGTATAAACTTTCTTCAAGGCTGGAGAAAACATTTTTTAACTTTTGGTTATAGTATTTATCCTGCAACTGGATTTAAATATATTTTTATGAGGACACATCCTGATGATGAAAACATCAAGTAAGGATTAGCATATCTTTGTTTGTAATGGGTTTTCTTATTAATTACTCTCTTTATAAGCAAATAACGTCTTGGAATTTCTTTTTTCCTAATAGCAACATTCTGACACTATTTCTTACAATGCTGTTTTTTTTTCCAGCAAGGCTGAAAAGTCTTGTTCTTTCTTTACAATGAGGCTTCTTTGACATGCATTTGTATGCCCAGTCAACAAGTCCTATGTAATCCACTAACCCATTTAAATAATCTTTCATAAGCTTCATACTATAAAACTTGCCATTTAACCTTTAATTGTGCTCCTGCATGAAAATCCCCTGTATTTCGCATCCATAAGCATTCAGTTCTAGTGTCTACACTTAAAGTATTCTTACTTTATATTAATGTTCAGAGTTACAGAGCAACGGTAAGATTCACTTTATGGTACTCCTTACAGAGTGTTCTAATGCTGCTATTCAGGCTTCATATACTCATATATCCAAATATGCTGCTAGTCTTTGCTGCCCAAACGCTGCTGTAACACTCCCAAAGGAGGTGATATTCAGATAGTTGAGTCTGAACCTAAAATTCTTACCACTGCTTTTCAAAGTACAAGATCATAGAAGTTAAGATTTTTTTTTTAACTCAAAAAATTTTGTGCATTTCCTTTGGAGTATTATAGCGCAGTTTTGTGCCAGTCATATTTATAATTTGCAATACTTAAGAGCTCAGTCTGTTTAGTTTTATCAGAAGAGGATCAGAGGTGTCATGCCTGTGTGGTCGAAAACCCTTCATGACATTGGAAATACAAACCATCTTTTATCTTGCAGATGGACATTAAAATGAATTTGGGGCTAGAGCCTGGGTTGCCTAGATGGGTGCGTGTGAGATTTCATTGCTGTAGGCATTTCTAAGAGGGCCACGATCTGAGACTGGTCTGGCCTGACCAGAGCCCTTGGGCACTACTGAAGTCCTTGAATTTTCTCTCAGGTTTTGACAACACCAGACAGTGAGCCAAAGCTTGCATCAGTTGCATTTTAGCTTCCTCCTGTTGTCAGAGGGTTCTCCTAGAGATAGCTCACAGCTCTGCTCAAAGTCTGTAAAGAGCTAAGTTGTGCATGTCCCAAATACTTTATGAGGTCATAAGATTTAGCTGTTTGAGAGGAGTTGCACTCTGGGTTCTTCGGACTCTATTTTAAGGATAACATGTGAATAAGAAAGATTCCTGTTTTATCCCTCTGTTTTAAATAAGTATTAATTTTCTGAATGAGAATCTCTGTTCTGATCATAGAAACTGGAAATAAATCAATATATGAAAGAAGTGTTTTATCTGATATAAAGTGGGGGAAGAGGGGTTTTGCTGACATCTGACTACATTTACAGTATTGGGCTCTCCATTAGTCTGCAATCTTCCATAAGTATAAAGTATAAACTGTAATCTGAAGGTCTGTAGGGAGTTACTATACTTTTCTTGCTTTGAATTGCAAACTTGAGTGAAGGATTTGAGGTAATTTATCATGTCCGTTCTTTGGAGTTTTTCTGTAATGATTTTGTTTCCCAGTTTATCAGGACATTGTCTCTAGACAAGTGAGATGCTCCCTGTTTGGAATTTGAAACAATTCTAGAGTTTCTTAAATAGCCTTCCTTTTCTAAACCACGGCTTCAGATCCCAGTCCCAAATGGGATGTCATTTAAATGAAAAGGTTCCGTTTCAACTGATAGTTTAATGGATATAAATTCATTTTGCCAACACTAACATCCCTTTTAAGATAGATTGGCATAATTCTTTTTTTACCATGATAACAGTGGCTTCAAAGATCAAATGAACAGAGGACTTAGAATTTTATTTGCCTATCCTTGTGTCCCAGTATTAATAGGAATCCCTTTACCTTAACTGTTCCAATGAATAAACTGTAAAAATTAGATCCCAAGTGGACTGAATGTTTTTAAACAAAAAGATCAAGAGCCTTTGGAAATGACTTCAAGTTTTTAACACCATATTGGGAAAAGAGGGTTGTCCAATTTTTAAAAGTAATTATTTTCCTTTCTCATCTACAGGCTGAACCTGTGAGAATTGGGAAGTGTTCCCAAGTGAAATATGCTGATTTTTGTTAGGTATAAGGAGTTGGAACAAGGAGCAGTAGATCTTCTTATGGGAAGGGCTCAGATTTGGCAAACTATTGGTAATGTCAAAAATGTCAGGTGTCTAAAAATTAGCTGTTTTGGTCTTAAACCTACTTGCAATTTTGTGATTTTAAAAGTTTGAGTAATGAAGCGTTTTGTCTGATAATTGGATTAATTTCTGTTTTAAAAGGAAAAGCTAAATGGTGGTTTTTTTGCATGTCCTTAATTTTATGTCCCAGGGATAAGAATTTTGTCAGAATTTTCAATTTGAGTAACTGGTGGCAAATTTCATAACAGTGCTGACTATGATGTCATTTTTTCAATTTTGATATTTTTGAAACTATGAAACCTTGCTTCATGCTTTTCCAGCTCATAAAATTCAACTGAAACTACAGATGAATACAAGTAGAATTCCTGTGTATTGATGGAGAACCTCTCACATATAAATAAAAGGCTATTTCAAATCTGGGGTACAAATTTTGTTCTCTACTGGCATGGAGCGATTTCCCAGTAAGAACAGATACTTAGTTTTTAAATGAAGTATAGTATAGGGTTTCAAAGTGATAAACTACATTAATTTAATTAATTTTTAATGGAAAGTGACCAGGAGGTGTTTAGAAATGAGAATGTGAGCAAATCTTAGGATCTGCAATAGGGCAGATGTAGCACACAGAGTTTTCAAAACACACTTTAAAAAATGTACCTAAAGATTGGAGAATTGTACCTAAAGATTGGAGAAATCTTCCTCTGAGAAGTGTCATAACTCACAGAGTGCCTGCAGGTGCAGTGATGTGGTTCTGATAAACCAATGCCAGCACTGACACCAATGTTTCCCTGGTCATTTTGACACCAGCTTCCTGAGAAGTTCACCAGACTTGCCTTAGGGTTCTTCATCCTGCTTCACAGCACATTTCACAAGTGTTGGACTTCCCTAGCCCCACTCCATGGGGAAACACGTTCCCATTTTGAGCCAGACACTCCTATTGCTGAATATTGTATGCTGAGTGAAAGAAGTCCTGTGTTTTGTTTCTTGGCTGTCCGGTGAACAGCAAGGGGAGATTTTGTGACTCTTTTATCTCTTGCTGGTCCTTTCAGGTACTGTGGAGATAGAAAAGAGGGCATTAGACATACAGGGTTTAATTCCTGGGTGGGGAGAAGGGGCCATGAGGTGTGTCTGCTGTCCTGCACTCAGTGCAGGGGCTACCTGGGGAAGGTGACATTTCACCCTCCTCCCTACACTGATAGGCTGCATGACTCTAAATCATGGGCTTCATCTGCATAACATTTTGACATTTAAACAAGAATCTTCTTCAGCACCCCCACCCACCCCTCAAGTAACAAATCCAACAAACCAGAAAATTTGTGCTCTGATGACAAGGCTGCAATTTGAGTGGCCCATGTTGCTGTAATCAGTGCCCTTCTGCATGGACAGTGCAATGCAATAAGGCAAGCTTGCATGCTTTGTTGTTGGGTTTAAGGGTTGTGTGTCTCAGCCTGTCCATCACAAGGTTTCTGCCTTAGTGCAGGACAGTTGAGACTCTCTGCATGTACAGCTGCTGGCTTGGATGTTTTTTCTTTCCCTTACTTCGACTGACTTCAAGCTTTATTTACTGCACAGCATCCAGACTCCACTCTGAAGAGGAAAGAAGTAATTTCCTTGTTAAGATCATCAGGGTACCTCCTGCTATGACAGCTTAGAATGTTAATGAATTTCTGTGCTGAGCATTTGGATGTTATTGTCACTTTTGTTGCATATGTGAGGAATTTGAGACTGAAGCAAAACCCAGCAGTTATCTCTGAATTTGAGGAGCCTGAGATATGCAGACACTGGCAATTTGGAGGGACTGACTTTGTACCCTTTTGTAGGTTCAAATCACATTTCCTACAAGCTTCCTTAGCAGCTATAAGTGCTCAGAGCTTTTGCACATCCAGCCCCAATTACTGATGAGGTGAGGAGCACTGTCCTTATTGCTGAAGTCTTTCCATGGCTTCTCAGCTGAGAGAGAGATGGCAGCAGGCAGGATCTCTCCAGGGCTGGTGGTCAGTCGCTTTCATCATGAGAACCTGGACAGCTTCCTGCTTTGTCCTTTCTGTTACTGGGTCTGACTCCTTTGT
This sequence comes from Sialia sialis, assembly GCA_009812075.1. Lineage (NCBI taxonomy): Eukaryota > Metazoa > Chordata > Aves > Passeriformes > Turdidae > Sialia > Sialia sialis. Next base: position 7,464,152 of record VRYO01001269.1, on the reverse strand, counting down.
GCTCATCTCCTTCAGTTCCTGCCCTTCATCTCTCTGGAGGCAGGCCTTCATGGTCTGTATAGAGTCACAAAAATAAACTGTGTAATCATTTGATTTAGCATTGTTGTAAAATGTATGGACCAAGGGACAACTTAGGAATGGCAGGAAAAGGATTTCTTCCTTTTGAGTATTTTTATCTGTAACCAGATATATGTGTATCTGTGTGTATACAGATTATTATTTTTTTGAGCTAGGACTTCTTGGTATGTATTCGCTTTGTGTTGGAGTTTCTTTATACACTTTGTATTGGAGTTTCCTTATAAAGGTATTTTAATTTCCCCAAATACGTTTTGTCTCTGGAAATACTATGATTCCTGGACTTGAAAGGAATTGAAAGAGCAGCCCCCAATACATGGTAGCATAGAGAATCTGCTGAGAATCTGCTGTGCTGCTTTGTCTACTACACCTCAAGAAAGAGCAATGGTAGGTGAAAACTTGCTGTGTAACAATCACACTTTCTATACTTTTACCTGATCATCATAGGATGAATGTCTTGCAGTGATATTTCAAGTATTGTCCTCTTGATTTTTTTTCTCTAAACTACAAAGTAATGATTGTCTAGTGAACTAAAGCTGACTATTGTTTAGCAAACGATAGGCTGCCTTCTAATGCCCAATTCAGCAAAGTTTTAAAGTATCAGAAGTCTTAATGTTTATTTTGGGAAGAATGCCCTTGGAACCAGAATCAATCATCTTGACTGCTCTGAATTGGAAAAAAAGAGAAGGGTACAAAGAGAAAATGGTACTAACTATTGTCTTTATTATCCTCAGTCTTGTTCTGTTCTCTCCATGGACTCTTGGTTTACATCTTCTAGAGAAATTAGCACATCTTTAAAAAAAACCAAAAAGACAAACAACCTCCCTCTACAAGCTTTTTTGTGTTTGTTTGTTAGATGTGGGTTGACAGGCTCTGTTTGCAGCTGAACACTCATTTTCTCATGTAAACGGATTCCATTAAGGTGAAAGATGAAAATCAGAATGTTTGAATTTCCATTAATATGATTTTGGGACTGAACAGATAGCTGCAATTGTGATTATTCTTATCCTTGCAGTAAAGTATTGCAGTCCACATCATTCCTTGCTCACACATTACACCTCACACCTGTGCTAAGTGGGCATTTTCTGAGCAAAGTGAGTTGTTTGCTCAACAGAAGCATGAAAGATGACACATGGTATGTTTCTGTATAACTTACCTTCTCTCTGCTAATCGCTGTGGATAAAGTGATGATGGTGCACTACAATATGACTCAGAAACCACTTTGCTGAAAACCACAAATTTGTTTGAGGTAAGTTACATCCCACGTGTATGTATACTTAAATGTGGCTGTGTATTTGTTCCTGGGAAGAAACCAAATGCTTGTCACAAGTAACTGGTGATTGAAAGCATCAGAATGGGTCTATTTAGAATGTGTCTGCTCTCTGTCATTCTGCAAGCACCTCGAGTGTTTAGGATATGGATGAGTACAACTTCTACTGCTTGTCACTGAACTGCTGCTGGTAATTGAAAATTGGAATACAGTGTTCCCTGGAGAGTTCGTCATGGAGCTCCAGAGGTTAATATGTAGTTATGTGATGATACTATAATTTTATATGCATCTGCAGATACTGCTAATAGACATTAAAGTGGGCATTTACGTCCTTATTATGGGTCAGTACTTGATGTCATAATAAAAAGTCACATCAGAAAAGTCCAGGATAAAAATCTGATTATGCACATTTTGGAATGTAAATGGCTTTAAAATTCAAATTGTCACCTGGTGGGAGGATCAGGAAGGAGTCAGAGCAAGGGCAAAGGGGCAAAGCTGTGAGATGCAAGGGGCAAGATAAAGGAGGAAGAAAAGACAGTCAGGAGTAGGCTTTTGCTTGGGTAGTTTATATCCATATGAATACTATATCCCATTACTTAAGCCCTTCATGTCATCTCATTAAACATAAGCTTGAGTGAAAGGTGGACTTTGTAATGGGGTGTGAAGGTCAGTAAACTCCAGATCTTCTGTCTTTCCACAGAGTTCAAATCTGCTCAGTGTTGTAAAGGCTAAAACATCATGTAAGTTAATGCAGGGTGTTCGTTTGGAAAGCAACATCAGAGCTAATAAAGTTTTCAAGGCAAGACAGCAGCTGAAACTTTCATAAGTGTGCCCTAAGTAAATTTACAAGTAACACTGCAACTACTGGCCCCAGAACCTGAGGAGGGGAGGGTACTGAGGAGACAAACTTTGAATTCTGAAGGGCTGGGCGGCTCAAAATCCGTGGAGAAATACCATGAGGACTAGAGCAGCGTGTATGATGCATGTGCAGCTGGATACATCAGGGTACAGTGAGTTCAGGTGCAGATGCACTCAAAGGGTTTCCAACACCACCTTGAGTGTCTGTGGGAGCTGAAACCCCATAGCATGTAGAAATTTGGAAGGGTGTTGGCTTTCTATTTCTGCACTATTTAATCCAAGCACATCCTAAAAGGCCCTAAAAAGTCTGCAGTTGACTGAAATTTTAGGGATTTTGTTTTTGTTGAAAGTATAGGATGCAGGGTGATGAATTAAGGTAAATAGTTTATGACTGATGGAAGGAAAAGCCTTATCCTTCCATCTCCACTGCATTGTTTCTTCCTGCTTGGCTGTAAGCTCCTGCTGCTTACCTTTCTCTCCTTTGACTCCTCTGAGTCATTTCAACCACTTAAACTGCTAAAAATGACTTGATTTCTGCTGGTTTTGTCAGTTGTTTTGGCTTGATTGATGTGCACGAGGAGTGCTAGGGGCAGCCCAAGGCATGATGGCAGGACTGGGACAGGGGAGTTGGCTGGGCTGGGAGAAAGTCCTGGGAATAATGGTTTGGATGGGGAAGACACACACAACAGGCAAGCACCAAGGTTCTAACTTTGGCTCTGCTGTTTACAGGTCTGTGTCCACCACCCCATGGTCTCCAGGGATCCAGCAGTTCATAGGAAATCCCCACAAGGCAAGCCTGTAAGAGGGGCTTTGAGGGGGTGCTAAAGTCACATAGCCAAGAATTGCACATGCCTCTTCTCCCAGATGAGAGGGTCTTGACACTCTCTTTAGCTGAGGAGGGAAGGGACATGTTCTGTGACATAACTGCATATGCTTCCTAAATAGGGATTATGGCTGAAAGGGATTTGCCTGCTCTAGAGAACCCAAAGTGTCATTTACATGGATGTCTTCTCATTTGGGGTCTGATTTGTTTATCTATGAAACACAATGAATGATGGGGCAAAATTACTGAAAATACTTGTTCTCTCTACATTGTATTGCATGTGATGAAAACCAGCTTTATTGGTAGATGAGAATGTTATTAAAAACGCCATCTATCTTTTGCAACAGCTTTCAGTAAAAATACTGAAATATTGAGGCCCACAGCCTGCTCTGCAGGTTTTTGGGATCTGATATAAGGTACAGTAATTTCGCGATTATAAGCCGCACCTGATTATAAGCCGCACCTCCGGTAGCCGGGTAGACCACGGGATTTGTCAATATATAAGCCACACCTGAATATAAGCCACATTTTTTATATTTTTTTTTTTAAGCGAGGATCCATGTATAACAAAGTAACAAATTAGTAACAGAATCGCTGCCAGCTGGGTTTGGTGTCAGGTGCTCAAGTTGCAACAGTTTTCATAGACCAGCAAAGCCTTTAAAGGCAGCCCCAGGTGCCCTCCCCAGCCAGCTCTCACTTCTGGGTTGGCATTTCACTGGGATTTGTCCATAGATAAGCCACACTACTGGGGCAGGCTGGATTCTTCAATGAAAAAGGTGCGGCTTGTAATCGTGAAATTACTGTAATTTTTCTCAGAAAAAACAGGAGACACTAAGAAAAGTTAAAATTTTGCAAGGATTATAAGGCAGGTCTGTCACAGACCTGAAATGCTTTTTGAATTGCATCGCTAGAGGCCTTATATTTCTGTGTCCCTACACTTATGAGGTGCAAATAAAACGCCAAGATCCACTCCATTCAGTGGATCAGTGAGACACCAAGCAGTCTGGTGGCAATCAGTCAGCTACTGAGTCATTTAGCGATTAATGGATCCTTGTTTGTGAATGGGCACGTCCCTTGGCTCAGATCGCTCTGGGCTGCTGAGAGAACAGGAATGGAGAAGTCCATCCCCCTGTTTGCAATTAGTGTTTGTTATTAAATGCTGACAGTGTGTTCTCTCCTCTCATGTATCTCATCTTTGTTTATGCACTGGATGTTGGCACAGGCTTCTGTGCTGTAATGTCTTGAATTAGCTGCTGTTGAAAGGAGTCCAAGGAGCAGTGTTCTCTGAGGAGGACAGGAGGGTGGCTTGGCACCAAAAGAGCAGGAGCAATTCTGAGGGGAGGATGAAAATGGGTTTAGTTAAGTGGGAGGCTGGCAAGGAGCAAGCAGCAATGAGTCTGTGCACATCTCTGCTCTCATATTTAATGCCAAACACTTTGATGGGAATAAGGAGCTGGATAGGAAGTGTAATCGATGGCAGGAAGGGGAGATAGCCTTGGAAATGGTTTGGTAGAAGGTGCTTTTGGCAGACATATCTTCAGGAAGGTAGGTAGATGGTGCTTGAGTTAGGAAGCATGATATCTAAGAGGAGGAGCCTGGAATTAGTGGGGATCACCATAGGGATAGAAATATTTAGAGAAATGATAACAGAACTCAAGCTGTCTGTTGAGGATAAGACACTATGAGCCGAGAGATGAATGGAGGAAAAAAAACCCTTTAATTTCTGAACCCTCAGCTGATTTGAAGGGCATCAGTAGGTGTGTAGGACAAGAGAGTGGCATCAGCCCTCCAACTGGGAGAGCAGACTTATTCCAATATGTGAGTTTTACACAGCAACTAGGAGGTTTAATATGCAACATCTGGGCTAAATACTAAGGCAAGTGCAATGGCTGCAGCTCTCTGCCCTTCTCTGTGATGCTGCAGGAGTGTGTGGCTCAACAAGCAGTCTGAGTTGGCCATTTTGTAGGTCAGGTCTTTCAACTGTTTGTGTGATGAGAAAAAAAATGTGCCAGGATCAACAAGAAACAGGTATAGTTTGGTTATAAGAGCCAGGAAATTGAGCTCTGTCTCCTGCAGCCCATCTGCTCAGAATGGCTGCAATAGGTTATTTTAAGAAGAGAAGTAAACCCAAAGTTGATTTTTCTTTCTCCAGGAGCTAGGTACCATCTCTGCCACTCCTCTCCTGCTTTCTTCAATAGGGGAATAAAATTTTAAATAGGAATAAACAATTCATCTTGTTGGAGTGCTACTTGATTATAGCACTTATGTTTCTTCATATAGTGGGAATAGAGAGGGTAGCATGAGGCCAGGTTTGCCTGCATTGGATGCATTCACTCACTGTGTCAACCTGTGACCTGACTGGTTGCAGATTTGTTTGGTCTATCTGAGTCACATTCCTAAAATACAGGTATCTTTGGCAGTTGTGCCAACTAGAACCTTGATGGTCACCTGGAGTGAAGTGGGACAAACAGCGTTATCAGGTACTGTTTATTGATCACCCGGTGATCTGTAACTACCCCACTGTGTTGTGTGGTTTTGTCCTGCAAATATTTTGCTTTAGTCTCTGCAAACTTGGCTCCAGTGTCTTTGACAATGCAGCTAACTGCTTCTAGTTACTTCCAGTGTTTTGGATGCACAGCTCTGTTAATCCAGGGCTCATTTTTTGCAGCAAATTGAGGTCCATGTCACCAGAGGGATACCTTGCTCCAGTCAGTACTCACCTATCCTGAATGGAGTGAGCACCTTTATCTTTTCCCATCTCTTACTTAGTCTTTCCTGGTCCTCCCATCCGTCTGATGCTGCTCTGCCACTGCTTCTCCCCCATAGCCCACGTTCAGGTGTGGCTCTTTAAAAGCAACCTTTGTCAATATTTGTCATTAATCTGTTTCCAATTTTATTTATAAAAGAAAGAGAGAGAGTTAGAACAGAACAGCAGCAGGAGCAGGGCAATTGCAGATGAATAATGAAAGGATTCATCACAGCCATACCAGGATATATATATTTTTTGCAGCCAAGCGAGACGGATTCCCATCACAGCTCGGGGACTCGTTCCACACAACCACTCATCTTTCATGCAGGGGGGAAGGGAAAGGTGGAGACAGTATCATTATGGATGTAACAGGGCTCTGAAGTGACTGGTCAAGGTTGCTGCTTCAGTCACAAGGAATCTGCTTACAGGAATTTTCTTTCCAGCAGGTGTTATTGCCTGGTATAGGGGCTTTCTACAGCAGTCTGCCACTCGTGAAAGGGAGGCTTAGGGTTTGCTAGGAGGGATGCTTGCAAAGCGTTCACCAAGGAAGGACAGAATGTCCAAGTGAGAATTTCACAGGAGTGACAAACTTGTCTGAGACTGAGGGACACACTGGGCAGTGCAGGTGTTACCCTTTCTCACATTTTTGTCTCTTGACCCCACTCTCAAGTTCTCTGTTATATAAACAAACACCTCTCAGCTTGCCCTGCACCATCTAACTTTACAAATCCATCTGTCCTGTTGAACACGTTTTGTTCTTGTTCCCTTTTAGTAGGTTAGGTAGATGGAAATTTGTCAGATGGGAGTGTTGAAGCTTTCTGAGGTCTGGAACAGAAGCCAGAAGGAAAAGAAATGCCATAAAGGATGAAAAACCCCAACAACAACCAACTAACCAACCAAAAAAAACAACTATCCCACAAACAAACACAAACAACAAATGTCTGAAATACATCTGATTGATTTGGGGTGTGCACTCAAATCCAGAAAGGTCTCTGTTTTCTCCTATCTTGCAGGTCCAGGGTAGCAGTGTCAGTGCTTCAATGCTGTTTGACCTCTATGTGCCTGGGTGCACCCAGATGTAGTGGCTGCATTCCTCCGCAGCTGAAGAGATAGTCTGACTCTCTAGCTCTCTTGTGCTTGTAGTGAGGCAATCCAGGCAATGCAATTGCCATTCTGAGGCAGAGGTGAGCTGTGATGAATAATTCTTGGATGCAGAAGTGCAGGAGCACTCCTGAGGCTTTCCTGAGTTTCAGGAAAGAGCATAACATGTGACTATATTTTTCTATCTAGGAAAGCACAAAGCAGGTTGATTTAAAGGGAAGGATGGTCTTGTTTACAGGTGCTGTAATGACCTGTGTTTCTGGTTATCAGTTCCACTTCCACCTCGGAGGCTGCATCAGCCCAGACCTTGTCCCAAGGGACTGTATGTTTGTCAGGCCTCTTTGCATCCTGGAGTACTTCTTGCATCTCTGGCAAGGCATAAACATCAAAGTATTCCTGTATTAAATGCTTATTCCTCTCAGTTAAAGCTATTGAAGGCAGTCCCAGTTGGTTGGGAGGGTCCAGTGCAATGCTACAGCTGAAGTGATCCTTGAAAGAGTAAGAAAGCAAATGTGTTGCTTTGGTGGACCCTTAGGACTGTCACCTTGTCAGGGAGAAAAAGACTTGTGACCTGTTCTATTCCAGACCCTGCCAGTGGTCAGTTTTTCCTGTATGAAATCACAGCTTTGCCAGCAGTAGGGGAATCAGGGAAAACCAACCTGTTTCTCAAGCAGCCATTCCATTTCCCTTTTGCACCCAGGGAATGCAATGCAGTGCTTAGAAACTTAATCTGTACTTTTTACTGTTCCAGCTCTAACATATGTCTGCCTTTGGGAAACCATTCTGTCCATTTCCTTATATTCCGGCACAGGTTTATGACATCATTATGAACTGGATGTCAGTTTGGCTACATGATCTAGCTCCATTTACACATCGTACTAGGTCTCTATTTCCATCCCTAGATAAGGACTCTTGGTTGCTCAGCATCAAGAAGGATTTTCTATTGAATGTGGAAATTCTCAAGATATATAAAAGGAGAAAGCTTCTATATGGCATGTTTGCTTATTTAAAAAAAACAAAAAGAGTGCTTTGGCCATGATAGGTCTCATTGTTGCAGAAGCTGATTCTTATATAGCCTGTGGTTAGTGGCTTCTTACTTTTTTTCCTGAAGGAACCTTTTTTTTTTATTATTTTATTGCCATAGGATCAGGTCCCTAAAAGTGGTTAAGAAACTGTGATTGCTCGTGGCCACCTCCTGACCGTGGTTGGATATAGCCAAGCGTTTGGACATTAAGGGAGAGCAAAAAAACCGATCAGCTTACTGTGTTTACAAAACTGGGCTTCATGGGCAGGTGAGAATCTTGATTAGTTCTGAAAACGCTGTGCTCCTTCTGTTTTCCTTGGTGGCATTGCGTATTATTAATGGAAAGCTTGCTTTGCCACAGCCTGGGAGATTGCCTTGCCTCTAACTGATGCTTTCCAGGCAGATATAAACTTGATGTGTAATAAATGTGTAGTAACATGTTTGTGGAAGAGAAGGTTCTCTTCTGACTCCTGCCAGTGGATGGTTTATGAGATTTCATCTCTCTGGTCACCTTTGTCATGCTGATACTCTGACTGAATTCTTTTGTTTCAAGATTTTAGTGACTAACTTAGGGCATTCTTTATTTGGTCTCTATTCTGCCTAGACCCCTCCTCGTCCACTCCCAACCAATCCAGTAGCTAGTGACTGCATTATGTTGAAAGTCCCATTTTCGAGGGCTTCTTGCTGTGTGCTCACTGACACAGGCAGTAGCACCATGGCACGAGGTGATGACCAGCTCTCTATCTCAGGGTATCACTGAGATACTTTGCATTTAAGTAATGAAGATAGATTTTCTTTAGCCTGGAACAGTCTGTGAAATACTGCACATAAGACAATTACTTGTCTTGCCAAAGGCTTGTAATGCACCAGCATACAGTTTTTTACTGGAGATGTCTCCTCCCAGACATGTAGGCTCTTCTCAATTGGAAATATTTAACACCCTATTAGTTTCTGATGTGTCCTTTAATATATTGGTGATCTTGATGTTCCCTGAGATGCTTCGAATTATGAGGATATAACAGGTGCAGGTTTGCATAACCTTCTTTGAAATGCTTCACTCCATCTAATCCAAACTTAGGTTATTTTAGTGTGAGTGTGCTGAAAAATCTGCATGGTCTCAAGTGAGTGGTGGATGAAGAGCTCTAAACTCCTCCAACAAAGATTGTCTGAAGAAAACTGACCAGGTGGCCTTCTGGAAAAGTAGCACTTCAAAGAATCTGAGGATCAAGATGCCCTGAGCTACTGCTGTAGCCTGTGGGATCAGTGTAAACTCGGTCTTTCCTCTCTTTCTGTACTCCTGTAGTCCCTAGGAGGTTTTGGTCAATATTGAAGTTCATCTGTCCCTAAGCCATTACAGACTTTGAATAGCAGCTTTTACTGTTCAGAGAACATACTGTCCAAGCAGAGAAGGATGTGGGTGTAGGCCACAAGCAGTAAAGGTGAGGAAGGGCAGGATGATACATGATCTGTTATGACATCAGTGTGAAATGAAATGGCAAAGGAGATACTGCTAAACTGTTGATTGCTGAATTATTTGTCCTTAACCTTCAGGACCTGAGCCAGAACATGTTATGATGCTAGCTGAAGCACACTGAAAGTCATCAGGGAAGATACATGTGTGAAGGTATGTGCACGCAGGAAGAAGAACCAAGATAAGAGATAGATGTGTTTTGAAAAGAGATCTAGCTGGAGAACAGAGCTCACATTTTGGAGATTTTAACAGAGAAATATGCTTTGGGTCGAAAGATGAGTAATTTTTTGTTCCTTATATCTTAACCTATTGTCCTGTTCTTTGGGTTTTTTAACTGTGAAAGCCAGACTACCCTGCTGACCGTGTGCGTGCATTTCATTCTATGTATGCCCTACCAAAGCAGTGGAAGCCACTAGGGAATGGTGTTTGCCTGTCCTCAGACTTCCTCCCTTGTGTTGTTTCTTTCTGGTGAAGGAGGCACAAGAAGAGACCTGGGCTCAGTATAGATCCACCTCAGATGTGAGGCCTGAGTTGGGGTGCTTTGCTGGTGGCATGGTGATAAGCGTTGTTCTTTTTTCTGTGGTCTCCATTATTTGCATTCCAAAACCGCTTGCAATGAAAAGGTTCCTCTTTCTTAGAGCAGTGTAAGAGGCCAAACTATTACCTGTGGAAATAGTATTTTCTGGGCCCATGCTGTTGAGTGGCCGCAGTTCAGCAGTGTCTTCCCTGAAGAGGTCAGTCACCCTAGTTGTTGCTTTGCCAGGGCTGCTGTTAGGTGATTCCTTCCTGTGTCTGATAGCATGAAAGCAAAGTGAATCTTCCCTTGCTGATTCCTGCAGCTCTGAGAAGAACTGAGGGGTTGTAATGATTTCTACCAGTTTCTGCTGTATGTTTCTGGTGAAGGACCTAAGGGCATTGCTGGCATCAGGGCCATGGAGCTCTTGAATCCTACTCTGCCTGGGTCTGAAAAGTTGTAAAACAAGGAAAAGGGATGTTTCAGCTGTTCTTGTCTGCAACAGCTATGGTGGCTGATGGCTCAGCTTAGCTAGGGTAAAGACTTTAGGTTCTATCTGAGAAAGCATTTGAACTCAAGAAGCTTTATACAGACTGAAAGTCTGGCAAATGGGACAGGCCCTCCACTGTTTTATGTGTTGTTTAAGAGCAAATATCCCAATATCCCAGGTGCAGAGACAGTTTTTTCAAACAAGTTACCAAGAAAACACAGACAACTTTTATAATACTTTTAAAGTTAATATACAACATCAAAGCAATGTTAGCACCTCAATACAGCAAATGAAGAAGAGATCAAAAGCTATTTTCCCCCAGCTATTAATGGAAGTTACCTTCCTTCATTACCCCTTTCCTCTTGCAAATCACTGGAGTAAAGTAGATGATTCAGTGTTGGGGTTCTGATGTCTTACCAAAACCCAAGGCATGACTGGGACAGTGAGACTGGATTCATCCTAGCAAGTGATGAAGAGCTACTTAAAGGTGTCTGATCTGTGTCCCTTTTGAGGATAGGTGGAGTTTCACCCTTTGTATTTGCAATCTTTCAGAGGTGCTGAATTTCCATTGAAATTGCAGGGAACACAGGTGTCTTCTGTAGGCTCAACTAAGTCTTGCCAAATACTCCAGCTCTCCTAAATTAGACTGCTGTCTTGCTGATCTGTACCCAGAGCTAAAGGCTGCAGAGAGCATGTGTAAACAAGGTGTCCCAATGTGTTGTCTTCAGTCCCTGAATTTCTGCTTGCCTCAGGAGAGTGGTGAGAAGCTGGACTGCTCAGTTTGACCTTGATTTTTAGGGTTTTTTTCCCCTATTTTTTGGTTTGTGTGTGTGGTTGTGGTTTTTGTTTTTCTCTTTGAACGTGCCTCTAATTGATCTTGAAAAGAAGGGACAGTTAAAGAAGACGTTAAGGTGAGATGAAGCCATAACTGTGACTGGAGACTTTTATTAAGTGTGGCAAAATTCCCTGGGCTGCGTATAAATTGTTTATTGATTTTGGTATGGCTGGATGCTCTGGAGTAATCGCCTGTAGAACCACTAGAGAGCAAGCAGAGAGGCAAGGGCTTTGCCAGGTCTCTGCTGCTTCCTGTCCCTGTCTGCTCTACCTCCTGCCTGTGCTGGTGTCTCCTCTTTAAGCTGTGAATGAGCAGCCCCAGCTGGATGACTCTGCAGCCCAGAGGGGAGCCCTGCCCTGCTGTTCCAGAAATGGCCCATGAAAGAGTGTAGTAAGGGAAGAGATGGCTTTGGAGCATGTATCATACAAGTCCTAGTCTTACTGAGACTTAAACTGCCCTTTGGCTCTTCCACCTGTTGGTTGTTACAGAGAGAAACCTGTCTGTGACAGCAAGGTTAGTCATCTGTGAGCCTGCCCAACCATGGGGCAGATCAGTTTTGTGAACGTGTTCATGTTTCTCAATAGTGACTGTGCTGTGAGGTTTTGTCTCAGCATCCCCTGCTTGCTCTCACATGCCCTTCTCCTCTGCCAAAACTGCAAGATCCTGTGTGCAGTGAGCCAGCCTGCCTCCCCTGTGCCATTCTGTAAGCCCAGGAAAACTGCAGCCCCTTCTGACTTTTCCTTTGCCTTTTGTTATAATATTAAGGTGCTTTTACTGTTCTATATATATATTTCAGTAAACTACTTTATACAGAGATTTTTCTCGTTCCATCTGGGGAGCTGTCCTGACAGAACTGGAGTCTCTGTTTTGTTCACTTCCCATGGAGGTGCTGCATACTTTCCTTTTTGCAAGGGCAATGAAATCCTTAATTGTTTCTTATCCAGAGTGCTATGACTAATGTATACTCCTAAAATATACTGTCTCTTCAGGTCCAAGAACTATATAGAATGTATAAAATATTTTTTTGACATTTAATTAGGAAAGTGAATGAATTTTTGACTTCTGTTGCACAGTTGCTATCCCCTCTTTTTCTACAGGCGAGGTGTGGTAGTTGGTTGGAGGTTTTATTCTCTATCTCTGTCATTCAGAGTCTGTATTTTTATCACCTGGTAGCATAGATTGGTTTAATTTCCTTTCTTCCACAGAGGACTTCTGAGGCCTGTAGTTGTATGGCCATTAAGTGAATGATACTCAGATGTAAATCTCTGTGGAGAGAAGAAAAGGACTTGTCCACCTCTTAGGCCCCTTAAAATCTGCTGAGCTTTAGTAAAATTGTCAGAAATTCTGGTTTTAGAAGATGCAGTAACAAACTCTGTTCCTTTCTTAATCATCTAATCTATATTTGAGAGGGAATATGAAGCCAGAGTAAAGGTAAGATCCTCTTTTGCATCACTTGGCAAAATTTTCAGAAGGTCATGTAGATTCAATAAAGAAATGTTTTTTGGTTTGCATATACATAATGTTTCTTTAATGAAAAGGAAGGGTAAATGTGTAGTAGTTTAAATTTTCATTTTCTGGAGGGCATAGTGTTAATGAAAGGGAAAATATCTCTAGTGTGGCTATTTTACTCTAAGATTTGAAAATGGGATAAAATAATCTAAATAAAAATTTGCTTCTACCTAGAGAATTCTCTGACAAAAATGGCATGTGAACATTAGTCCTAGGAAGAGCAGTAACTGCTTCAACTCTGATATTTTTGATTTTTTTTTTTTTTTTTACCCCTGTAATAAAGGTCAAAATTTTATCTTACTGTCAAATAAGGACAGTGAATTATGCTGATGTTGGTCAGTGTACTTTGGCTAGGAGATGTGAATGCTGTAACAGCACCTGCATTAATCTACACTAGTATTTCAAAGCATTTACTGTGTATGTACATCACGTAAACTTTTGTAATGCTTAGTTGCTTGAATGAACGAGGATGAATGATATATTCCCTCTCACAGCAAAAAAAAAAATAAATCTCATAGTTAAAGCTGCAAAACTTTTTGCCATGGCTTGAGTTCCCTGACTACAAGGTCTTGCTCACAACTGCTGTAGATTTCTGATTCTGTTGCCTGTCTTGGAGATTTTTGAACCCCCACCTTGGGAAGAACAGCCTGGCTTTAAATTCCTCAGTCCTGCACTTCAGACTGAAGGAGTTATTTTTAACCTGTCTTGACCTCTGCCTGAGCAAGAATAAAATAGGGATTGGGCAGAATATGACACAAATCAATAGGTTATCCCAACAGATATGATCTTTGGCACCATTTTGCCTTGGATACTTGCTGCAGTAACAAAGATAAATGGTGATTTGTTAACATTGTGATCTAGGGACTGGGTGGCTCACTGGATCGTGTGGTGGCCTCTGACCTCCGGGTCTCCAAGCTCTGAACATCAAGATGAAATCTCATTCTGATAATAGGAAGGAAAAAATGGTCTACAAGGGCTGGACGATTCTGGTTCAGTGCTCCAAAAAACGTCCCAACAAGGATTGAATAGACAATACCTCCTGACAAAAGGAAGTATGGGGAAATAGGATGGAACTGTTGCAATAGAGAGCTGGAGATCAGTTACTGCAGGCTAGGATTTTCAGTGCATTTATGGGGTGATACTAGGGCACTCAGAGCTACTATCAAACAGGACTTGCATCGCAGACAATTTGTGGTGGCTTCAAGAAAAAATGAAATTTGTTTTATGGAACAGCTTTTATTTCATTTTCTGAGACAGTGTCTGCACGTCCTTTGATTACTGAAAGCTAGTGATGAGGGGTGTTTTGGGGAGCTGAAGTATGAGAAACCTCAGATACAGTTGTGATCCAGTCATGTCTCTACTAACCATGTGTGATCTGTTCCATATCTCTAAAGTCCTCGAGAATTGCAGGTCTTCTGTAGATAGCTGACATTTAATACGTACTCAGATGCACACAGCTTGTCTTTCAGCAGTCCAAGATGGTGTATTCTCATCAGGTGAAAATAGAGTCCTGCAACAGAATTTCTTCCAGGACATCTGCAAGGATTGGTGTGTAGTGTTTGAAGACAATTCTGTGTTGGAGCTTACCTCATGTAAAAAGGTATAAGCCACAGAAAAGTCAATTCTCTTCTCCCTTGGCTGGTGTATAATTCCCCCTGCCATCAGGAGGCAGTATGACAGTATTTCATTCTGAACTGAATCCATCAGCTTCAGCTTTTTTTTCTATATCTCTTAACAGTTCTTTCTACAAGATTGGTGCTGTGCTCTCAGGTGCTTTACCATGGTAAACACATTATCTCAGTTTTGACTAGTCAAGCTTGCACCTGTGGGGGACAAGGGCTCTAACAACTGCCTCATTAATGTAAGCAAGATTTTTACATCGTAATTTTACACTTTCCCATGTTGTATATCCTAGGCTTACATGGAAGCTCATGCTGTGCTTGGGAGCCCCAAATTTTTCTGTGTGATAGTCCCTGCAGCATCTGTCCCTCCAACCTTTATATTTTGCATTGGTCTGTGCATTGCTCTGTTATAGAGAATGATGTGAGTCTTGTCATTGAGAGCAGTCTCTTTTCCATATTTTAACTCATCCCATACATCTGTAGGTTGTACCAATACTGAATACCAAATGAGCTGGAATTGCAATGGGTCAGTGCAGACTTCTGCTTGTGTCTGTGTGTAATGTCATCTTACTGTTGACAATTGCTCTTGAGTCTCAAATGTGGAGCCTGTTTTTAATCCATGGATTGCATGCCCAGTGGATTGCTCGCAGCACACACTCCCTACTCGACATGTCACTGAAAGAAGTTTGAGCCAAAGAATTTCGTCCTACATGTTCCTCTCCTCATGAGGTTCCTGAAAACTCAGCATAGTGTCTTCCTTGTTCCCGACCAAGGCACATTTTTGTATCCTGCCCAGGTGCCTGTTCTGTGTCACGTTGCTCCAAGTCTCTCCAGAGACAGGGGCTGCAGCCTGCCCATAACCAGAAACCTCCAGCTCTATCCCTTTCCTCCATCCTTCGACAGAGGGCTGGCTTCCTGTGTCTTGCATCCCAGCCCAGAGCTTGTTGTGGCTCCAGGATGTGCAGAGTGAAGTGCACTGGCCAAAATGAGTGAAAGCAGCACATCCAGTGCTTTCCCCCTGCAGCCAGCATGCCACTGTCATCAGACTGCCACTACTGCCCTCATGTACAGAGGATATCTGGGGCTGACCTTGGTACATGCACTGAACAGGGTGGTTTCTGGGCCAGGAATATGTTAGGACCTGCACAATGACACCTAAAGTGGCTGTGGCTGTAGCCTTGCTGCAGATGTCGAGGGCATGCTGCATTAGCACAGCTGCCTTTGCCTACCAGGCCTGCATTCATGTTAAAAAAATAAAAAAAGGGAAAAAAAAAACCCCAATCAACAAAAAAAGAAAGAACTGGAGAGAGAGGCTAGCAGCCTAGCAAGACCTACTTTTCACTGTATTTTTAGCCTCTGATTTTATTTTTCTCTGTATAAATCTGTATTAACTGTTTCATTGTTTGTTCAGGTTGAGATCAAGAATTGATCTACACTTCTCTGCCAACATCCCCTTTGTTCTTTTCAAACTGTAGGATTTTCTCTATAATTGCTTCAGTCATGTTTCATGTTGGTTGGGTTTTTTGTTTTTAAAAAGGTGTTAAGTTACATCACTGGTGAGTTCTTTGGAGTTCTTTGAGTTGATCCAATTGCAAGTTTTTACTTTTGAAAGACACTTTCTCATGTCTTGAATATAAAAAACGAAGGATCTCCTTCATCGTAAGATATATGGCATGAGCCATCTCATGTTCTTTGGGTTTTAGAGAGAATTAGTAACTGCAGATTTCTGCCAACTCTCCAACTATCTAGGCCTAGACAAGGATATTCTTTCTACCACAATATCTAGTTTTACAAGGAGACAGGTTTATATGTGTGTTGCTGAGAAATAACATCTTTTAAAGGTGTGAAGATAAGAAATAAGCTGCTCAACTTTCTAGTCATGCAGCTCTGCCCAAGGCCCAGTTTACTCTCATAGAAATAGCTTAACATATTTCTTGGTACAAATAGCCTTTTAGGGGCTTTCTTCTGAAGGATTTGTGTTCTTATGGAGAGACCTGCTGAAGAAGTTGATACTTGTACATCATACTGTATTCAGAACGCTGCTGTTGCTGGCAGAGTGGTCAGTGGAACCTCTGATAAGACAAGAGCCATTCTTTCACCGGTACTAGAAAAAATGGCAGTAGTTTGATGGGTTTGGGGTGTCCAGGGTCAGGCCATCATCTTAGAGCAGCTGTTTTTCTCTCTGGTCCTGGACCAGCTATTCATGGGTGCCATGAGAAGAGCTGTTCCAGGGCAGTAATTGCAAAGCTGGAGGGCAGTGGCAGGCAGGTCATGTCACTTTCTCACCATCTCCTACTGCAGAAATACCTCTGCAACAAAATAATGTCTTCTGCAATCTGTTTGTACAATCATTGAATTACAAAATAATTCGGGTTAGAAGGAATTTCGGGAGGTTTCTGATACAGTCCCTTGCTTAAGGCAGGATCAACACTGAATTCAGACTTGGTTGCTCAGGTCTGTATTTGAGTCTACAAAAACTAAGGTTTTACAACCTGTCTGTGCAGCTCATTTCAATGCTTGGTTGACCTCATGCTGGAAAAGATTTTCCTCTGTCCAGTTTGAACCTCCCTTGTTTCCATTTGTATCTGTTGTGTACTGCCAGTGCATGACCCACTGTAAAGAGCCCATCTCTGTGTTCTTGATCAGGTGCTTATTGAAAGCCTGATGTTAGGTAAAACCTTCTCCAGACTCAACAAACCTGGGACCCTCAGTCTCTCATCACAGGGTAAGTGCTTCAAACTGCAGATCCCCTCACTCACCCTTCATCTACTTGGACCAGTTTATCAATCTTTCTCTTGTAATGTCTAGACAACATATTCTAGATGGAGTTTGGCAAGTGCCAAGTGAAATGGAACCCCTGCATCCCTTGAACCTGTGTGGCTGTGGTCCCCTGAGCACCATGCAGGGCACTGTTGGCTGTTTTTGCTGCCAGGGCGCAGTGATGGCTCAAATTCAGCTTAAGACCAATCAGGCCCCCAGGTGCTCTTCAGCAGAGCTGCTACCCAGGCAGGCAGACCCTAGTATGTACTGTCACAGTGGATTATTTAGTCCAAGGTATAGGGCTTTGCATTTGTCCTTGCTGAATTTCATAAGGCTCAAGTTAGCCCTGCAGCCTATCTAGGGCATTTTGGATGGCAAGCCCTGCCTTAAGCATATCAACTGGTCTCCCCACTTTGATGTCAAGTGCAGGCTTGATAAGAGTGTGCTTTGTTGTGTCCTCTAGGTCATGGATATAGATGTTAAACAGGACAGGTCCCCTGCATGTATCTTGTTCCTGGCCGACAGGTAGGGTATAAACATGGCCCTCTGAGCTTCATCATCCAACCTGTTTTTAACTCATCTGATAGTACACTCATAAAGGTTTACTGTCAGTCTTGAGGCATTCTGGGAAACAGTGCTGAATGTTTTGCTGAAGTCAAGGTAAATGCCTTCCATGCCTCTCCCCTTGTCCACAAGTGCTATCATTTTGTCATAGAAGAGAATCAGGTTGATCAGGCATTATTTATTCTTGGTATATCCACACTGACTCTTCCTAATCGCCTTCTTCACCTTCTTTGTGTGCCCAAAATACATTTGAAGGGGGCTAACTACATGATTTTCCCAAGGACATAGGTAAGGATGATTGACCTTGATTTATTGGATTTTGGATCTCTTGAAAATCTCCATAATTTTCAAAGTCTCTTTGCAGAGCCTCTCTGCTTTCAAGGGAGTCAACAGCTCCTCCCAGTCCTGTACCTTCAGCATCCTGAAGATGTCAAAGAACTGGACCAAGGATGGAGCCCTGTGAAACCCCACTAGTGACCAGTCACCAGTCTGATGTCATCCCATTTGCTGTAAACCTTTATGCTTCACCCATGAACCAGCTGTTTACCCATCTCATCACTTGTTTATCCAGATGTATGCTGGACAATTTTTCCAGAAAGATATTGCGAGAGACAGTATCTAAAACTTTACTGAAATCCAAAAAGATGGAAGTCACATAGAGTGACTTCCCTTGATCAGCTAGGCAGGTTGCCTCTTCATAAAAGGAAATCAGATTTGACAAACAGGACTTTCCTCTTGTGAAGCCATACTGTTTGTGACCAATGACTACATTGTATTTCAGGTGTTTTTCAGCACCTTCCAGAATAATCTTCTCTGTAATTTTACCAGTCACTGCAGAGAGACTGATAGACCTGTAGTTTTCAGCATCATCCTCTTTGCCCTACTCGAAAATTCCTATAGTTTTAGCAGCTTCCAGTCAACTGGAAGATTCCCAATGCCATTCAAAAATCATTGAGAGAGGTTTTGTGATGACATCAAACTGCTGTTTGAGTATTCTCAAGGAATCCTGTCAGGCCCTATAGACTTATAGGGATGCAGCTGGAACAGCAGATCACATACAAGTTCAAGGTCAGCTGGAAGTTGATTGTTGTCACAGTTCTCCAGCTCAGGGCACTGTGTCTCCCTTAGCCCATCATCAGTGCTGAAGACAGAAGCAAAAAAAGCCTTGAACACCTCTATCTTGTCTCTGTCCCTGTATGTGAGGTGACTGTCCTCATCCTGTAGTTGTCCAATGTTATTTCTGCTCTGCCTTCTGTAATTAACATATTTTGAAAACCTTTTTATTTTCACCCACACTAAGAGAGCATCCACAAGAGAAAAGTGCTTGAGGGAGGATAGAAAGGGGATAGGGATCACTGATAGGAGTCGTGGAAAGATTTCGGTTCTTGCAGCGGTGATATCTCCTTAGAAACTGAAGTGCAAAAGAAATAGGAATAATGTGGAACACCTTGGGGGCAGGTAATGGCATCTGAAAAGATTGCATGGAGAACAAACTACGTTGGGAAAGTGCTCTTGGCTTTTAGACGTTGTTGCTTATTCATGGAAACATGAATAAGCGTATTTTACATACTTCCATATTTTACAGGAATCTGATCACTGGTGAAGTATTTGATTCAACCATATGAAACCCATTAGCAGAATGGGGTTGTTCTCCAGACAGGAGGGGGAATGGGGACTTCAAACTCATCAAAGTATGATGATGGATGTGAAAGAGTTATATAAGCTTGAGATAGAAAGATCATTGCAAAGCTGATTGTTTAATAACCTGAATGGGTGAGATGGGAACAG
Source organism: Sialia sialis (assembly GCA_009812075.1). NCBI lineage: Eukaryota > Metazoa > Chordata > Aves > Passeriformes > Turdidae > Sialia > Sialia sialis. The sequence continues at coordinate 7,444,699 of VRYO01001269.1, read as the reverse complement.
GAATCACCATTCAAGCTGTTGTAATTCATCCTTTTGATTAGATATACAGAAGAGGTGGTGAAGTACAGTTGTTCTGCCTCTGGGTAACACAGCACACCTTTCCACACCTTACCTTACCACACCTTTCTCCTCATCTAGAGAGACAAGGGAGGGCAGTCCAGGTACAAGAAGGTGCAGGGGAGTTACACAGAAAAGAGCCATCCAGCACTTGACATAAAGCTAGGTGGCTAGGTGGGGTGACATGTACAAGTATAGAAGTTATCATGCCAATTTGCACCAGTTATCTCCCCACTGTCCTGTTTCCCAACCTGGCTGATGCTTCACAAGAGTCCAGTTTGGGGGAAAGGTGTTTTTCTCTGTCTCCTGACCTGAGGTTAACTTCAGCCTCCAATTTTGGATATTCTTTGGCTTTTCTCCAAGAAGATGGGTCCAGCTGGCGGTGCATTGGCAAGCTGAGGGGACAGCTTTGTATGTTCTCATGTCTTTTTGTAAGAACTTGGATCTAGAAACAGCTATTTCCAGTACACAAGGCCTAAAGACAAATCACCATTTAAGCCAAAGAGCTGCCACCAATTTATCTATAAAGGTTGTGGAATATTCCCCCAGGTGGCATCTAGTCACTGGTGTGGGCTTGGGTGCACTGTTATTCACTGATGTTCAGAGTTTTATCAGCTTATGAGTTTTAACAGAATCTCTGACTGTCCTGATGATAATTTTGTAGAGGAGGCAGATTGTTCTAAACTACTGTGATATTCTTGCAGCAAGTTTTGTCTGCTGTCAGTGAGGAGGACTGAAGAACCAGTATAGATCACTATATTTCAAATATCTATCAGATGCAATTTTAAATCTTGCTTAAGCTATGCTACTTAGCGCTACTTGGTGGGGTAAATCCCATGAGTTAATGTGGTTTAATATGTTCTGTATTCTCCGGAAACTTTTCTCTCTCAGCTTTGCATTCCCATTTCTGCTCTCTTCCAGAAGATATTCAGTGCTAACAAGCTGTTATCAGTCTCTCTGAGGGCATGGTTTCCTTCTGCTCTTTACGGTGATGTGTAAGGAGAGAAAAAGAGAACAGCAACGTTTCTCCTGAGATATTCCCCTGGCACACTACTGGAGACAGTGCTACTGTAGTGCACAGAACACAGGGACAAAAATTCCTGTCTATTAACACTTAGTATTTCCTTCCTGGTGTATCTGAATAGTGGTGGGCTTTTTCCCTGCTCTTTTTTTCCCCATTGGGGAGTGAAAGGTCATTTCCATTTTACTGTCTATGTTTCCTGCATTCATTTGGAACTTCCAGGCATATTGAAGTGCTCTCTGAGGGCAGCTGGCCTTGCCTGGCTTTGGCTGATGCTGAATTTCACCAACAGTTTTCTGCTTTTCTATCCAGCTTTGTCTCTCTGAGGTTCTTCTTGGTGCACTTTTATCTTGATTAATTTAAATGAAGCTGTCATCTGCATTTTTCTGCCTTCCATTCTTCTCAGTTTCCAGGTCACTCACAATATTCCTCAGTAGCCCTAGCACAGACCCTGGTATGACTGAATTTTTGAGCTGTACACATTCTGAAGAGTGGCTGTTCATTCTACACCACCATTTTCAATTTAATCTACTTTCTCATTTGTGAACGACTTTCGATCCACCGATGTTGGTTTTCCAAGAATGTCTCTGAAAAAAGTGTCACCTGAAGGTCTAGATTGTCAGCTGGCTACCTCTCAGAGCTGTTGCAGAGGTACTTTTAAAGAAGTCCACTAAACAGAAGACCAATTCTTGTTCAGGAGTGAGACCACTAACTAAATGAGTACTGTAAGTTAATTATTTGTATATTATTGTATAGTCTATACAGTTCTAATTCTTTAAGCTCATAACTCTAACTCAAATTTCCTTGGACATAGGGATCAAACCATTGAGTCAGGGAACTGAGGAGCTTCCCTTCAGTATGGATTGACTCTTCCCTCACATCCTTAATGGGTGAGCTCAGTCATTTGTTGCAGAGAGCCATCCAGGGACTCACTGGGAAAGGTGTGACGTAGAGAAATGGCATATTCATCTTGAGCATTAAGTCATGTTTAGATACTCTGACACCAGCCACAGAGAAGTCAGAGGCTCATATAATCCTCACCCATGGGATGTGAAAAATATCACTGAGTGGTTATGGAAGAGAATTACCTTTGCAGTCTTTCCCATTGAAGAGTTTCCCATAGGCTATTTTCTGAGGGAAATGAGCACCCAGGAATTAGTAGGAGCGTTGTTTTGTGGGGCACTTCACCCCTGAGAAGTAATTTTGGAACTGAGGTTTTATCAGGACTTATGGATGGATGCCCTAGGTCTATTTCATTATCTACTGCTTGACTCTCCCTTCCTTCTGGTGCTCCTGGTTCCCTGCAGTACTGAGCCTTACAATACTGCTGCTATTCTCTGCTCACTGGCATGTGCTTCCCAGGTGCTCATACCCTCCTGCTTCTGAGACTGACCCTGTGATGACAGCTGCCTGGCTGCCTATCAAAGGTTCCATTTAGAGCTTGCCCAAGAGCACACAGAAGGCTGCAGTGTTACACCCCGAAATCTGACACAGTTTGGCTTGCCTGCTTTTCAGTGGGTCCTTGACAGCCTTTCAGCTCATGTCTGTCAGACCCCTGCCAGGCACACAAGTTCACTTCCATCTTGGAAGAAGGGGAGAGAGAAGTGACATTTCACCGAGCGGTGGGCACGCCGGGGGATGTGGGGAGATAAGGCAGGATCACAGAAGGAACTGAAATCCCCAGCGGATATTGCGTTGCTGGCTGGATTGACAGGTTAAATGTGTTGCTGGGACAAGTATCCCTGCTCTCTCTGTCCCAGAGGACTGTGCAGTGAGAACAGCACTCAGTCCTAATGAATCTTGTCCTACGTTGGGACCAGTTCTGTCGTAGCCTGGCAGGAGGATGTTCATGGAGAATTTGTTTCCAGATTTCAACAGGAGCTACCAATAGAATGTCTTTTTAAATAAATAAATTCACTCAGCAAACAGCAGCAGTAAATGAACAGAAACACTGATGTGGCCAGGAATGAAATATTAGCATTTTTCAAATCCGTTTAGTGAAGACAGCCCCCGGGCACTGGTTCAGGTCCTTGTGTTCAGGGGCTATTTGCAAAGCACTAAGCTAACTTACAGCCAAAATCTGTCAGCTTCTTCCTGGAGCTCAGGAGGGCAAAACTTGTCTGACTTGTTGACAAACTAAGTCTGGTCTAAAAACTGAATAGCTTTGCATTTCTTTCATCTCAAGGTACTTAGGATACACCAGTCAAGAGCGCAAGCTTCGAGTAGTGTTTTGGCGGCTCCAGACTACAGGCAAGCAAAAGGAAACAGTTTTGTTCAAGAGCAAAGTGAGGTGACTTGTTTGAAAAGCACCACTTCAGTGACTACAGATGATGGTGATCTACTGAAAGGCCTCACTGCTGCATCACAACAGTGAGCAGCAGGTTCAAACAGTCCTGGCTAGGAGAACCTTCCTGCACAGTTATGAACTGCTCCTGCCAATGGCTGAATTTTCTAGGGAAGCTATTTGTGCAAATGCTAATCTAGCCTTGACATGTTCACCAGCTCTGGTAGATTGCAGCACAGTATAACATGGCTGGAGGCTACTGTCAAGCAGAAGTTTTCCACTCTTGGAAAGATATGACTATATCCTTGGGAAAGGAGAAAGTTGTATGGAGGGCCTTTTCTTTGGGCTTATTTGTTCCTACCTGATCATTACCAGTAAAGCTATGCTAGCTGTGTCATATGAGTGGTAGTTTCAGCCCAGCATCCACTACAGAAGCTAGTGGTGCCAGCCGTCAGGAAATGGATGTCAGAATGGAATGAGGGTCTTTCCAAAGAATTTTCAGGGTATTCAGTGGGGAAACACTGGTGATTGACCCGTGTGTGACCCAAGCTCTTACTTGTAGGTCCCAGGGCACTGTCGCAGGCAAGTGAGTGTGTTTCAGGAGAGTGGGGAGAGTGCTGGGGCTGCAGGGGAGTCAGTTCTGCTGGGTCAGCAGTAATGAACTAAGCCAGTACAGTAGAGTCAGGGGACCAAAAGGCTGTGATAAAGATGCCTAAGGCCAGGTAGTTTGCTAGGGCAGGGAGAGGAGGTGCACAATGCCTGGAGATGTAATATTAGGCAGACAGGCTGATACAGCGGTGGGACAGTGACTTGCTGTCATCCTGCAGCCAGTGTGGCAAAATTGCACCAAGACAGCGTGTGCCCTGCTAGCTGACCTCTCCACATCACTCTCCATTCCCTGCCCACTCCTATACTTGGCAGTGGAGGCACTGCCTTGGTTTTGTGCTGTAATCTGTGTCCTTTCTTGCAGATACCATAATTCTGCAGTACCTCCTGCCTGTTGTTAATGCCCAGACTATTCAGCCCCATATCTAGGATGTATTGTGCACTTCCTTCCCTCCCTTGTTTCACAACCACAGTCCCATTCCGCAGCCCTATTGCTCAGTTCTGTGTGCAGCAGTGCCCCTTGCAGTGCCTACCAAGAGTTTAATAAAGATCTACTGGCTGAGTTACCTTTAGCTTTTATAAACCAAAAAATGCAAACAGCTTGTAAGCAGCATTCATTACCTTGCACGCCTTCAGCTGCTTATTGGATACACATCCCCCTCCCTCCAGCATCTCTCTCTTTTTTTAATATGTTTTTTTTTAATTTGTTTTGATGAATGAGTGACAACCCTGACACCCGATTCGCTGAGATTAATAGAAACGACACAATATTTACGTCGCGCCGACGAGCAATTATCCTGCCATCTATCTTTGAGATTATCTTTCTGATTGAAAACTACTCATCCGTGTAATCGGAATTATTTGGAATTAGAAGGGAATTTATGGCCCCTCTCACTCTCCCTCCTATTTGCCTCTGTCTCCATCCTTCTTCCCCCTTCTTAAAGAGGGATCCTCTCTCCCTTCATTCCTTCCATCCTTCCCGCTTTCAGCCTTGTGGATGGACACATGGATGGTGTTTCTGGAGATGGGGGAGACTGGACCACACTGTGGCCAAGCAGGCAGTGAGGACAGTGAGAATGCACTGAGGCTGGGACAGCAGCTGAGGGATGAAAGGCTCTTCAGAAGAAGGCTGACATGGGAAGTGGATACGTGGAGGATGTGACATTCTGAAGGCTGAGTAGGCAGCACTGCTGTGACAGAATAACTGGGGGCACCTCACTTATCTTAATTTTCTCTGTTTTACTCTTCCTTCTTTATGTTTTGAAGATGTCTTTCATTGGTCTGCTGCTTCATGGAAAATGTGCTCCTTGTACATTTCTTTCATCTAAGTATTTTTCTGGAAGTATTTTTCCAGGTCACACTGTACAGGAGAGGGACCTGTTCTTGTGGGCATCTTCCTGCACACTGTGGATCTTTCTGTAGTTGTTGCTGGTGTTTCTGCTTCTTTAACAGTCCCTGGAGACAGCCTGTTGTCCTCCAGTGTATGTGATGAGGAATGGCTGTCTTGCTTCAATACTGTGTTCCCTAAGACAAAGTCACCTATGCAGGGCTTCTAGGAGACATATTTGTCATAGCTTTAAGGAGCTGATAGATGGTAAAGCACCTGTATTGTTTTTTCTTACTAGGAAGAGTTTTGTCTTTTGCATTTTTTTCAGAAGCACTAGTGTTTCTCACATTTTATTTTTATTTTTTCTTCTGGCTTGTGATGCAGAAGAAGCAAGTAGTCGTGTTGTGTCAGGTCACCTCTAGAGGCAGAAGACACAATTCTCCTTTGTTGGTGATTCCAAAACAGGACAGCAAAATTTTCATATGCTTCTTCTCTTCCCTGGAATCTCATTTCTGAGGGCAGTCCTTAATGAAGCATTTACTACCTTCCCCCTCTCCTGGGTGAAGACAGAAGTGGGACTATCCTGCATCTGGAGAAAAAAATCTGTGCTGTAGCTCAGTCAGCACTGAGAACTATCCTTCTCTGTAGAATACTTCAAAAGAAGTGCTTGACTTCTTTTATTTTTTATTGTTTTGCAAGCAGTTGTGGCAGGAACAGAGACAGGGAAGTGCATGTCAGGAGAAGTTGAGCAGCAAAGACATTCTAAAAGGATACAGGGGCATCTGTGGCCTTTGAGAACCACAGCATGCAAAGGTCCTTGGCTTGTGTGAATCCTGGTGGAGAAGAGAGAAGGGAAGCACTGTAGGTTTCTGAAGAAGTACTGTGTGCTAAATGAGAGACAGAGTCTGAGTGCTGAAGGAATTTGGCCTGAACTCAGTTGCAGAAATACCAGCTAACACAGAAGCCAGGCTGCAAAGATGTTTGATACTGAGAACAGTGTCAACAGTTAATAACACAAGGATTTGGAAAAGGAAATGCTCTGAGGTACTGTTGCTCCATCAGCTCGAGAGATCTAGGCCCAGTTGGGAATCCCAGATCCTTCCGCCCAGAAATACTCAATGTTGTTATTAATTAGTATGGAAATATTTTCCTTTCTTGAGAGAGGGTTGTTGAATTGCCAGCGGGATACTGGGGGGATGGGTGTGTGCATGTGTGGGGTAGCCTATCAAGAAACTATTAATTAGGTTACTTCCCACTGCTGTTGACATGCAGGGGAAGGGGGTTGTTTGTGGGCCAAAATAAAAAGGAAAGAGAAACCGAAAGACTGGGATTGGGAATGGAAAGCATGAGGAAAAAAATGAGACAAAGCACACAGACTGAAAGAGGTATGTGTAAAAAGACATTCCTAAGATTCCCAAAGCAGAAGACAAGAAAAATGAAAAAGCAGGATATGGTTATAATCAAGGGGGGAACTCCTTTGAGACAGCAGCAGCATGGGTTGGACACAGCCACAATAAGACTGACTGATCCTCCCCTGCCTTGTTACTGGTTTTGTTGTTTGTGCTTCCACAAACTTGGCACCAAGGCTTCCTCATGTCAAAGCACTGATATTTTATGCCAAATGTCACTATAAAACAGGAGAGAATTTAGATGAGAAACTTCTTTGGTTGTAGATTACCTTCCTTTGCTGGCTAGGTCTTTTACCTACCTTCCTTTAGAATGAGATCTTTATCAGCTTTGATGAATAATCATAATAGTAATTGGATTTTTTGCTTGGCTTTCTATATAATATTCAACCACTTACTATTTGTCAAGATCTTTTTACAGTCTCTTGCTCTGTACTTCTGATCATGTACTTCTGGTTCAGCCCTGGGAGAGGGCTGAATGCAAGAAAGCCCCAGCAAAAAGCAATAGTGTAGCCCTGTATGTAAGCAGTAGGTGCTGCATTTGCAGTTCTGAGAGAATGCCAGAACAAGAAAGAAACAAGAAATATATGTGAGATTATGGGTTAGAATAAGTGAAGGATCTATTCACAGAGGGGAAAGAAAACAGAGCAAGTGGGTTACCTAAAAATATCAGTGCAGGCTCCTGGCTCCCTTGCAGAGGGAAGAGATCAGTGCAGTTGTGATTATTCAGAGAAAGTGTTTTGGGTTTGCAAAGCGGGAGGAATGGAGTGATAAGACAAAGACATAGAATTGATACCTCATATGGGACCAACACAATCCAGATCTGTTTATCCTGTGATCTGCCTCTAGAGAATGTAGCTGTCTGCTGCATTTCCTTACAAGAAACCTGTCCCCTATTGGAACATGCAGAGGATCTACCCACCCTCCTTGGAGTGATAGAGCACAGAAGGAAAACAGCTCTCCGGATTACAGCCTACCATCACCACTTCAAATCCTCAAGTTCCCTAAGATATCTAGAGTGAACAGAGGTGGTTTGAAACAGAGAAACTGTAAAAGAAAGTAAAAAACTGTAAAGAACTGTAAAAAGAAGCACTAAATCTGGAAGAAAAATTTATCTTTGAATTCAGAGGTTTGTGCGCAATAGTGACAATAGCACGTCAATGATTGTTGTTAGTCCATGCACATCTTAGAGGCCAAGGAAACTGTTAGCCCTAAATCTGCCACCAAGTACAGAACCCAGGAGTGCTCGTGAAGGTCTTGCCTACTCTCTTCAGGTAAGGCAGATCAGGGTGGGCTGATTGGCAAGGAGGGATATGGCAGCCCAAGAGGAATGAAGGAGGAAGAAGCTGAGTACGGCACAGGTGAGGGCTCCTGATTCCACATCCAGCTCTTTTTGGCCTTGCTTCCTTGTGGGTGTCACTTGTCTGTCTGGTTTTGTTTTGTTTTCAAAGAAAATTAAATACAGATAATTACGTTCCTTAGAAAAATGCCCTGTCATTTTAATTTGAATTTATTGTTAGTCCTGCTTTTCTAAGGGAATACTGAGTATGTGATTGCACTGGTAAGTCTGTGTAGCTTTTTAATCTGTTATCTAATTTCAAATGCATTTTTCACCCGGTCAGAGTCTGAAAGGTTTTAAGTTCAGACAAGTTTCATGAAACAGGTGACAGGTAGAGACCTTATTATTATACCTTAGGGAAAGACTGCAGGATGAGCTCATGCTTATTAGAGTTCAGGAAATCCACATGGGACAAGGACTGTCCAAATGCCCCAATTACAGAAGAGTTCAGTTGAGGCTCACATCTTACTGTGAGTGCATCAGAGGATCCTTTGTTTGGTCAGTGTCTTGCAGATTCTCTAGTGAATAGTAAGCTATGTGTTTCCTTCTTTTTGGACATTCATAATCCTGCTAATTCATGTGGATTCCCTGGAATTTAGTGAGTAACAGTGCAGCCTCAGTATAATAGAGTTAAAAAGCCAGTCAAACACAACAGAGAAAACTGGCACCTTTGTTTCAGATAGAAGACTCTTAAAGAAGTTAAATTGAAGTGCAGGTATAAAATTGCTGATATCTGTACTGACTTATGTGTGCCCCAGTTTTCATCAGACTCTTTGAGTACTGGTTTCACTGTGATTTTGGGATCCCAGTACAATCAACCTGGTCCAGCTCTGGCATGAATATTACTTTGGTAAAACATACTTAGTTCAGCATAGGTTCTTTGGAGATGTAAGCTAGACTAACATAAATGTGGTTATAGTTACATAACTTTTTTCAGTGAAATATTCTTGTAAAATCATTCCTGTGCAGTGGGATAGTTACACTTGCAAAAAATTAATGCAGACCAGGCTGTAAATTATGAAGTATTTGCACACTTACATATGCGTGGTGCTAAGTGTCAAAGGACCACAGGTTCTGAATGCTGCTTATAATAATAAGACCAATAACCTAAAAGTCTGTCTGGGGAGTCACCACAGCGTGTCTGTAATTAGTTGAAGTAAAAATTACCATTTATGAGGTTCTCTGTCTCTGAGAAGAACAGTACCTATGTAGTCATCTCTGTCCTGGCACAACCTTAATGACATTTTTGTCCATGAACTTCCTTACTTTTGCCTGCTCTGAAGACTAAATAAAGGTAATAGCTGAAGAGCTTTTGTTTGCAGTCTTGCCATTGCGTAGACCACTGAGGCTGCCCATGACTCACTCAACAATGTTTGCAAGGGTAGCAGGTAACACTTTGCAAACATGATGTAGCAATGCAGAAGCAGTTTCTCTGCACAGTCTCATATATCCTGAAGAAGGAACTGAATAAGAGTTTGCATTTATGGAGAACCTGGCTAAAGAAATCCCCTCTGAAGGAGGGAATCAGTGAGCAGTTCTGGGCAAGAACTGCTTCCTTGTGGCTTTGGGCATCAAGTCTTGTCTGCTCATTTGCTCTTTGATTAAGATTTTCTAGAGTGAGTAACAATTTCTCCAAGTTACTGCACCACTCAGAACAATAGTAGCTCACACAGAAGACTTGAAAATATTTTTTAAAAATGGAATGTTTTGCTAAATTTCGTGAGATAACCACAGAGATTTAGGAAAATATTTTCTTGAGGAATTTGCTAATACCATCAAGAAATATAAAATTCCCCATGATGACAAAGAGCAGTCCACATGCCTCTAAATTAAAGTCTCGTTTTCTGCCTAATGACCAGTTAGAAAATGGAAAATAAATTAACTTTTTTTTCTTTCCAAACCATGAACTGTTTTTTTTCTTTGAAAACTTAGGAAGGAGATATTAAAACATTTCAACAAGCTGTATGTTTTCTAACATCTCATTTTTAGAAATTTAAAAATGTAAATCGTGTCATCTGATAAAGTGGCAAAAAGAAATTTCTTTGGGAGAATGACACATAGATCAACAGCTTTGGAGGACAGGCTTCCAAAGAGAAGAAGGTAGTCTGTCCTTCAGTTTTCCGTGGGGTTTCACCAGGCAGATAAATCCCAGGATCTCATGGCAAGGCACATAATGCATTCAAGAAAGAGAGGTTCCATTCTTGTCTATATTACTTAAGGTGTATTAACTCAGTGATAACTCAGCCCAGATACAATCTCATGGTGTTTTGCATTTGAATGAATGTAGGCTGGATCTCATCTGGATATAAAGTCCAAATGAATGAGCCTGTCTTTCTGCTGAAATCCAAACCAGCTTGTTAGGAGTGTGCTCAAATAGCCCTAAATAGCTTTGTTTTGCTAATGTAGCTTTATTTGCTGTGTGGCATAAAGATGGGACTTCTGGAGTTCCTGTAACCAAGCTGCAAAGTGATTCAGCTGCCTTGAAAACATGCATGGGACAGAATCCAGCACTTCTAGCACAGAGTTTACTGTTGCACAGAGGTGATAAAGGAGGGTTGTGATTTCATAGTGGGTTTTTTCCCCAAGCTTGTAAGCTCAGAACAGTTGTGTGGTACATGATGTGTCAAGGAAGAAGCTGCTGTGAGTGCTTCAGACCTTCCTCCCTGTGCTCAGTGGGCAGTCACAGCAAGGCAGTGTATGACTGTGTGAGGCCATCCCCATGACACATTCCTTAAGGGAGGGAACAGAGGAGCAGCTGGGTCTCACCTCCCAAGAGCAGCAGGGCCCTAGGCAGAAGCCATGGAAGGGACTGGTTATTCCAGCTGAGGACATGTCCAGGTGTGGCAAGAGCACAGACTAAAGCAACAGCAAGGGACTGAGCAACCAAATGTCTGCATCTGGAACACAGGCTCGACAGAAACCTTCCTCAAGCAGCTGTTTCCAAGGGGCTTTGGGTAAATCCACTTGCAGTTAAGATTTTAATAGATTTTTTTTTTCCCTTCTCACTGTTAAATCTTGGTGAATGTAACATCTTTGTACAGGGGGTAGGTGGTGGTGGGGAGGAGGAGGGGAGTATGGAGGGCAATAAACAGTAATTTCATGATTATAAGCCGCACCTGAATATAAGCCGCACCTCCCGGTAGCGGGGTAGACCACAGGATTTGTCCATAAATAAGCCGCACCTGAATATAAGCTGCACTTTTTTTTTTAAAGTGAGGATCCATGTGTAACAAAGTAAGAAATTAGTAACAGAATCACTGCCAGCTGGGTTTGGTGTCAGGTGCTCAAGTTGCAAACAGTTTTCATAGACCAGCGAAGCCTTTAAAGGCAGCCCCAGGAGCCCTCCTTGGGCTGCTCTCACTTCCAGGTTGGCATTTCACTGGGATTTGTCCATAGATAAGCCACACCTGAATATAAGCCGCACTACTGGGGTAGGCTGGATTCTTCAAGGAAAAAGGTGCGGCTTATAATCGTGAAATTACTGTAGCTTGCTATGGACTGTGCTAGTGGTGAACTAACTGCAGACAGCTTTGCACCCAGAAGTGGCCCACAGCACTTCCAGGAGCACAGAAGGGGAGGAGGAGGAGGAAGAGGGGGAAGAAGGCCACAGAGGCATTACAGCGTGGATGCTCTCTGTGGCACATGCCAAGATTATCTGCAGAGAAAGTGTTGGTGTTTTGGCTCTTTCTCAGCCCCACATTCTGTTGGCTGGCAGCACGTGGCTCTTTTGGGCTGTGGGGACAGCTGTGGTACCCTTGTCTGAGCACCTGGCACCTTATCCTGGTACCCCCTGGCACTGCCACCTCTCTGCTGGGCCCACCTGTGTGTCCCTTCCTTCACATTGTCAGCTCAAAGCATCCTCACACCAAATCCTGAGTGACTGAAAGGAGCAGTAAAGCTCTGCACCGGCTTCCCCTGCAGCTTGTCTCCTCTGTGTGCTGTAGCCTTGCTCCTTCATGTGGGATGAGCTCCATGCTGAGCAGCTGAGTTTCTGGAGAGTAGAGGAAAGGAATGCTAAATCCTTTTGTGAATCTCCTCTTTCTTGCACATGTTGGTAACTACACTTACAGAAATGGTTCTTGCCATTTCCCCCTTCCCTCTCTGCACTCTCTTAAAGAGAAATGCTCTGGGTTTTGAGGTGTTCCAGGCTGCAGAGCAGGAAGGGTCCAGGTTTGGAGAGCTTTCAGAGGTGACTGGCAGCACTGAGATGACAAATGACTTGAGGTGATGGAATCAGGGGACAAAGGAGACTGAAACAGAATTGCAGTGAAGAGGAAGAAACCACCTCATTTACTGCCAAGAGGAAGCTGAGCCAAAGTTTAGCAGAACTTGCTATGGTTAGCCTAAAGAAAGGAGAGACAGGGGAGAGAAGGATACTACCTGGGTCTGTACCTGTTCAACATTTTAAAAGGGCTTAGAGCTCTCTGCCAAAGGCCTGGCAGCCATACAGTGGGCTCAGAAGTGGTTTTAGATGGCACAGAGCTGAGAGGCTGTAGTTGAAAATGCAGATTCCTGTTCCCCTAGAGGCGCAAGAGAGCCTTGTAGTAGCTTTATGTGCTAGAGAGATTTCTGTGAGGGTAATGCTTAGCCAGCCATTTTGTGTTTGATTTACCCACAGTGAGGGAGTATATTATGGTGGCAGAACTTCACTGCCAGCAAGGGAACTGAGGCAGGCATCTGCATACACTTTGCTGTGTCTGTGGAAGTCATGTGTGCCCTCAAGTGCCTCCCAAACACAATTGTTTCATTTCCTCATCAGTCAGGAGTTGTAGTTTGGGGTTTGGTATAATCTGTGTGGGAGAACAGTCTCTCCCATAATATCAAGACAGTTCCTAGTGCTGTCCAGGGTTATTTTTGGTTATTTCTGTCCCTGGGGCATATCCAGCCTGGCACAAAAGCCCTAGCAACATCACTCAGAGATCACCTGGCCAGGAGCACTTACTTGACTTGGGTGCAGAGGGAGAGCTACTGAAGGAAGCAGATTGGTTTTTTTAATGTATTGTGACACTCTGTGGTGGGCTAACCTTGGCCAGCTGTGAGTTCCTTCAGGAAATGTCCACCTGGAGCACCATGCCCGCAGCAGGGGCTTGGGGGGCTGTGTTCTTCAGCACTTTGAGGACCTCCTCCCCTCCTGCTCTGACCTCAGTGCCTGTGGGGCTGTTTCTCACTCCTCACTGCCTGTGCAGTGTTCTCCTGCCCTTTCTTAAACACATTTTCCCCTGGGCACCAGCACCTTGTCCAAGGGGCTCAGTTGTGCTGGGTGGGTTGGAGCCATTTAGAACAGGCAGAGCCCAGCCTCTCCTCACTAACCCCACACCAACACCTGGCCACAGACACCTGGTGGGAGATGCTGAATGACACTTGGCTGACAGTATTTTGACAGTATTTGGACTGGTGAGAGTCCCACTCTTGAGGCAGAGATGAGGGCTCTTTCTGACACAATTAGTGTGGCTGGGAGGTCAGGCAGGACTTGGATCAATGGTGTTGCTTTGAAGTGGACTCATGTAGAAGCCACTTCAGAATCAGTCTTTCCTGACTTTAGAAGCTGCAGAATTTGCACAGTGCCTCACTTGTTTTTGAGAGCTCTGCTGAGATGTTCCAGCCTGACAGTATGTCCTCAGTGGGAATGGGGGCAGGTGAAACCCCTTCTTCCAGGCTTCTGGAAAAGCTTATTCCTCCTCTGAGTGTCTTCAGGGAGAGTATCCTCTTCCTCCGAGGAACTTCTTCAGTTATTTTCCATCATTTTTAAATTTAAAAACATACGTTTTAATCAAGCAAGACACACAAAGAGCATGGAGCCTTTACCTGGAGAAGTGAAGAGAGAGCACTAACAGCTCCCCTGACGCACAAATTTGGAAAATGGTAATGCTTTTTCAAGGAAGCTGAGCTAACAGTCTGGCAGTAAGGAGTTTAGATCTGGAGCCAGACATCATGGTTAGGCTGTCTGTGGTTATAATGTAGTTGTTTGGGTTTTGTAGAAGTTGTCTGATGGAATCTGAACTAAGAACAAAACAAAAGCCCAAGGGGAAGCTGTTTCTGCCAGTCCTGGTCTCTCTTAGATCTGGCACCAGAGTTGGTTTAAATCTCACTTTGTCCTCCTTCTCCTGATACCAGACTTGGTACCAGCTCTGTTATCCTGCTTCCTCTCCCTCCCCACCACGCCAAGGTCACTGAGAACATGAAATACTATCTCCTGCCTGAAGCCAACCCTGGGTGGCCAGGCTGCTTGGAGATTTGTCTGAGTGCACAGCTAATGCCCTGCCAGCACAGGTGTGGACTTGCTCGGGCTAAACAAGGTCCTGAGCAAGCGGTACAACAACCGTGATGAGTTTCTGCAAAGCATCTGCAGCAAATGGAAAGTGCAGAAGGTGCTTGCCCCAAATGATGCAATTGACAGCCCAGCACTGCAGGAATGCATTGCAGCGTGCTGCTGGAAGAGGATGGTGGTGGTTTCCAGTGAGTGAATATTGTGGTTACATAATTCAGGCAGGAGTTCATCCAAGAATTCTTACTCTGGTTTTTCAGTTTTTAAAAAAAAAAATTCATGAGTGTAGACACAGAAGCCCTTTTAGGGATAGGCTGTGTAGTAAGAGTGAAAGTTTAAAATGGGTCTAAGTTAGGCAAGGCTAGAAGAGACAGCATTATCATACTGTGTGTGACAGACTGACATAAGCTGTGTATTTAAATGTAGTGCAGCATATGATTGGCCTGGTGCTTGCAGGCTTCAGTTAAATCCAGTTAAATTCAGTTAAATTTTATTTCTGTGTGTACATGTAGAACAGAATGCTTGCTCTGGATAGTTTCTGGACACAATCTGGTATGTGTTTTGTTGCTCAGGCCAAGCTATTTTTCATGAGTGCATTGTTATTACTGGTGGTCCCAGAAAAACAAGGGAGAGGAGCATTCTTCTGTGTTTGCTCTTGTTCTCTTCAAGCCAATGGCATAACCTCTGCTTGAGCAGCCACAGATGGTGCCTCTCCACAGTCTAATTCTACAGATAGCTGTGCCACGTGAAGACTTTGCCCACAGGTCTGAAAATGAAATAATAGATTTGGGTGCTGCCTAATCCAGGAAAGCTCCTTAGTCCTAGCCTGACGTGCTTTACTTGGATCTATACAGAAAGTTTGCACATTCCCTTCTGCCAAAGAACTGTTAGAGTCTCAATCTCCAGCTGGCCAACAACTAGACAGCTGGAATAGTTAAATCTGGTAGGGGGCTTGTGTTAAAATCTTAGTCCTGTCTACATTCCTGAAAAACAGCAAAATACATAGGAACTGAAGAAGGAGCAAAGTTTACAAGAGTATTAACAGAACAGTGTGACTTACCCTGCTGATGACAGGCACTTGACATGGCAACGTGGCATGAACCATCCTGGAAGGTACGTGAAAAAACTGGATGCAAACATATGAACTTTGTGTTCAGTGTATGTAATAAACGTGCCCTGCTATGGCTATTGGTCGCACAGAAAAAGAATATTAGCAATATTAGCAAAAGAATATGTAGCAATATGAAGTTTATGGCATTACAATCAAATAAGGAATTAGAAAACATCGATCTTGCAATAATATCAGCATTTGCCTCTTGAGCAACTGCTGTTTTTCAGACTACTTTGTATCAAAATGCACAGTATATTTAACATCTTATTAGATCTAAGTGTCATATTATATCTGCCCAGCATCCAGAAGAGAGTTGCTATTCAAACTTTTTCATTCTTTTATCTTTTACTTCTTGTCTTGTATTTTTCGCAGTTTTTGGAACAGGTTTGTTGGTTTGGGGTTTTTAACATTAATTTCCATTATGTTAAAAAAATCATTTTTAGAACATATTTTTTTGGTGTGTAAATAGTCCCCGTTTGAAATCTGTGCAGTTCACACCTCACTAAATCCAGCAGGGCACTAAATCATCCATTTAGAAATTTTGAGTTTGTGAGGCTCTTTCAAAATAGCATGACTCCGATGAAGAAACTTTTTATTGTGTGTTATAATTATTCTTCATAATTTGTGGCTGGCCTTGGAAACTGCAAAGCTGACTTTCAGTTTATCTTTTAATACATGTATTCATACCTGCATTTCCTGATATAAAAGCAACAGTGACTGAGCTCTAAACTTACAACATGTGAATCAGATTTGCACCAAGACATCTTGAGGCCCACAGGAGAAGGGGCAAAGATTATCTGTATGGTTTAGTGTATGGGTGGTGGCAATTGGAAGATTACATTGATTGGACCAGTATTTTCAAGCTTCAACTGTTTTTGTTTTGGCCCTATCTAAAAAAGGGTATCTGTGAATTTTTGTTTGTTTTTTGTCTTTAAAAGGGAAGTATATTTTGCATTCCTCTTTGCTTGTACCCAGCTGAGCAAATTCTGCCCAGATCTATATGTGCGAGTCTCAAACTCAGTGTCTGAAGGAAACTAAGCACTGAAATTTTACTTCCACCATAGAATTGAGGATCTAAGACTGAAATACGGGTGATCAAAGTGGCCATAAAAAATACCTTCCCAAGCAACAAGCAGAAAATACTTGCAAACCTGCACTTGCATTTTTCAATGGGTAAAGGGCACCTCAAGGATAACTTGTACTTGGGTACCTCAAGGAAAGGGGTGAGCCTTTCTAGAGTCTACAAGTCACCGATATTTATCTTGGAATTTTTTTTGTATCTGAAGGTGCTTTTGAAATCTTCTGGATTTCTTTTTGCAGAGTTTTGAGTGGGCATGCAGTCTCCTGGCCTCCACTGTTGGATTCTTTCCCTGCCTCGCCCTGACACTGGAGTCTGGAATTAAGTGGTGTTTGTGCACCGTGGTGCTGGCAGTGGGGGTGGAGAATTTGTGTTTGAAGTTTTATCTAATGCAGATCTTCTCTGGATTGCTGGGTACCCCACTGGGGTGCAATTAAAATCATGCATCCTGCTGTCTAAAGGCAGAGAGGAAGGATGGAGGAATGCATTCAAAGTTCATTCGTACTAGTTGACTTTGGCTGTCAAGACCTCCTCCCTTCACCCTGCAAGTAGAAAGTGGAAGAATGGGGTACTGGTGTATGCCCAGGACTTCTGCTATGTAGGTCTGAGATGCTAGTGACAACACTGACATGGACCTTATAACTCAATAGAACTTCCTAGCTACCTGCTTGGGATGTGCCCACAAAGTTCTTGTGACTTAGACTGCATCATGGGTTTTCCCACCAGAGCATCATTTAGCCCATGACAATGTAAGGGGGCAGGGAATGCTTTTCCATTCAGCACAAAAATTGACAGAGTAGTATTTGGAGAACTTTAGATGTCAGGAATGTATTACAGCAAAGAACAGTCTGACAGTTAAAGCTGAGTTTTTCAAAAGTGACTTTTGGACTTAGGTTTTGGGACCTTGATCTGCCTTCATCTGCCATGCTTCAGCCTGATTATTCTGTGTACTGAGTGTCTAAAATTCCTTCTGATGGCAATGGGTAGTGTAAAAGGTTTTACAGCTCTTAGTAGTAAAGCCCAAAATATCTTGTACTAGCTAGCCAAAATGAGAGGGCAAAAATAAAATTTTTATTTGTTTATCAGGTAATTTTTGATCTGAGATCTCATTCAACTAGGTGAAGGACCAGAATCCAGCAGGTAATTGAGGGTGTGTTTCCATGCTGGAGCTCAGCCTGTCAGATACTTTTATCCCCCTTTTCATTTGTAGGTCTTCATGTGTAGATATCAAAGTGCTTTAAAGCACGTTGTTAAGTATCGTTATCTCTGGGTTTTTAAAGCTGAGGGATATGCAGCTGTGGTAAAGTGACAAGCCAGACTTCACACAGGACAGTGGCTCAACTGAGGAAAATGACTAATCATCATGAGTCTTTGCTCAGTGCTTCATCAGACCCCTCTCCAATGAAAACAACATTTTTTTGTAAAACTCCTTGACTAAATCCTACCAGCTTAGACACAAAGGACACTGACATGAGGTGAATTAAGCATGCAGCAGGATTTGGCCAAAAAAGGGGAAATTACTGTATCTTCCCTATATAATCAGTAGCTGAAATTGAAAGATACCGTAGCTCTGATGTGGTGGGTCCTTGCCTTGATTTGGGATAGCTGCTCTTGTTGAACTTTCTTTACTCCAGTAAGAGCAGCAGCTGTAGTGTGGTGTAGGCATGCCTAAACTAGCTTAAACAGCTCAGGTACTGCTAGCCACTGAGCCAAAGAACCATGGAGTTCAGCATGGGCTTGGTGCCTGGGGATTTTTTCCTGCTTTTTATGAGTTTAGCATTTCTTTACCACCTCAGCTTAAGCAATCCTAGCAATATGTTGTAAAGAAGGCTGGTGGGTCTGGTACCCTGTCTGCACTAGAACTTCTGGCAGAAGCGAGTGTGGTGCTTGGGTTGATTGTAGGAGATGTTGCCAAAGACAGCAGCGTCATGAAAGCTGTTCTGCCTGTCCCTGCCTATTATTGTCCCTCTTCTTCCTCACTCTTCCACTGGTCTTTGTCATTAGCTGCCTTGCCTTTGATTCCATTTGTTTTGAAGCTTCCTAATCACTAAGGTTCTACTGGAGATCATGAATTCTAGAAGCTGGTGAAGGCTTGGAGAAACAGATGCCTGCTGGAAAGGTGACTGGCCTTGCCTGACTGTGGCTTTAACAGGAGAATCTGTAGGCACTAAATATGGGAAAATCCAGAAGCATTTCCCCTGTGTCAGGTAATGAGGACCAGACCCGAAGCATTTGTGATGTGTTCCCTCAAGTCACCCTCCAGATGGTGGGCTCCCAACTCAGCCTCTGTAAGAGCTTTGCTGATATCTGTAACTCATCACTTTCTCCTGGCAGCCAAGGACTCAAGCAGAAATGAAGGTTCAGGTCCTTGAGAGCTGAGCAACTTCTGCTGAGTCAATAGGGAGGTACCATCACTGCCCTCCGTTTTGTTTGCAGGAACAGCCTCATCAAATAATGTTTGTGGGCAGAGACCCTAAGTAGACTGCCGAGCTGTTAAATTGCCAACCTACCCACTAGTTTATTCTGCAGCAGAAATACAAGCATGCCTGGACCAACCCCCAGAACTCAGCTCTGAACTCCTCTCTCGTTCTGACAGAATTCCCAGCTTGTTTTGAAAATGGCATTTATTTTTGTTAAATTGCAAAAGAGTTGGATGCAGTCTGCTAGTTGTGTTTTGCCTCTCCTTCTTTGTGCAGTGAATTTTGTTCATTCGCTTTACATGCCTCAAGTTGCTGTAATGCTGCTGGGAAAGTAATTGCCTTGCACTTTCTCTTTCTGATGCCCACGGGTGACTGTGGGGGACTCCTCCCTGGGCACAGTGCAGAGTTAAAAGCCCAGCTTTTGCTGCCTTGCTTAAGACCTGGTTATTTCTTTTTTTTTTTTTTTTTTTTTTTTTCCCTTTTTCTTTTTTTTTTTTTTTTTTGTCAGCTGCCTGTTATATCAATCACAGAGCTGGGATCTATTTATAGGTTGGGACTCGGAGTACTGTGTCCTAGTCACAAAGAGAGGCAGAGACGCAGAGGGGACTGTCGGCTGGTGCAGGCAGAACCAAAAGATATTTAATCAGCAATTAGAAACACCTGAGGGCAAGGGAAATTCTACTCCAGCCTCCAGCCTCATCTCTCTGCCTGCAGCATGTAAGTAGCGAACTTCGGTCTTTTATTGCGGTTATGGGCTTGTGTTTCGTTTCTTTTTTTTTTTTTTAATTATTATTTTTAATCAAAGCACTGCTCTGCACAAATCCCTTTATCTGGTCTAAAAATTATGGCAGCTTCTTGATATAGTTAAAGGTAATAATATTTTCGATTTTCACTCTGTTAAAGGAAGGTCAGTGCGACCCACAAGGAGAGGAGTTGGTTCAGAACTTTGTAGAAATCGGGCAGTTTCTCTATTTGAGTGTGGCTTTTTCCTCTGGAAATAAGTAAATGAAAGTTTGAGTGGAACAGTTTTGTTTTGGGAACAGAAACAGTCAGGTTTGCTGGCATTCCAAAAAGGTCAATGTATAACGTAACTCTGCTTAAGGGCTTACCAAGGACAGGTGCTATTTATCCCATGCTGGTAAAGGCAAACCTGGAAACTTTAGCAGTCCTGTCTTAAAAGAACCAAGTGACAACCTTCCCTCTATTAAAAAACCCAAAACCCAATACCCCCCCCACCCAGCTGCATATAAAATCTTTTCTTATCAGCCACATGCAATGAAATTTTTCTTTTACTGAAGGCATTTATCATGAGCAGTTGGTGTTTCTTTAATTTTAAAAGTCCCAAAGCAACTGAAGTTATTTCAATGACAAAAGAGGGGTGCAAGTCTTTGCAAAGTTGGTACAGTGATAAGCAAAGAGGGAAGTTACTCTCTCATCACCAATGAGATATATGCTTTAAAGCAGGAAAGATGTAAAATTTTTCAACAATTATATATTTTTTGGGGTATTTTTATTAACAGAAATATGAAGAGAGGGAGAACAATAATTGGTCAGAAATTGTTTTTTATTAATAGCTTTTAGTAGAAATATGAAGAGAAGGAAGAAATAATGACTCTGAATTTTTTTTGTTAATAGGTTTCAGTATAATATTTTTTGTCAAAACATAAGAGGTTTTTCTTGTTTCCTATTTTTGCTTCGGAGGTTTGTGTTATATCTTTTTACAAAATTTTGGGTTAATATTTTTTCTAAGTATGGGAAAATAACCTTGCTATGTCTACCCCCAAAACCTTAATATTATGATTTTAATTTTGGTACGTCAAGTTTTTTAGCATAAATTTCTCATTAAATATATGTTCTAGAAAACTTTTCCCTCCTACACAATTTACCATTTCTGAGGGCAACAACAAATAAAATTAAGCTAAACTTAAAATAATTTGGGGAAAAAAGTGTCTGATAGAATAATAAAACCAGAGCTGCCTCACAGTTAAAACATCAGGTTCTGAGAAATACTTATAGATTAATTTCTTGGATTGATGTAGAAGGGTGACAAATAGGCTTCTTCTTTAGTTCTTTATTTTGCATTTCTTCGATGTACATTTTATAATACTTAGAGCATTTAGCTTAAGTACCATTAATAAAAAATATCGACTACATATTCACGCTTTCTAAGTTTTTAAGCATCAATATGAATATTCCATCATTCTGATACAAGGAAGGCTTTTAGGAGAATATGGTTAAACCAGGTAAATTAATAAGCCCAAATAATGCCCCAAAAGATCATTACAACACATTGCCTGCTATTAACCTTTTTTCTTACAAATACAGCAAAACTGTGATCATTGTCATCATATGAAGCTTTGTTTTGATTATTAAAGCTTTTTGCTTTACTTAAAAATGAATATATTTAAATTATTTACATCCCTTTCTGTTTGTTTTGCCATGATAGTTCATTTATTGCTTCTCTGTAATAATGCAATGTTGCTTTGTAATAAAGGG
The DNA here is from genome assembly GCA_009812075.1 of Sialia sialis. NCBI lineage: Eukaryota > Metazoa > Chordata > Aves > Passeriformes > Turdidae > Sialia > Sialia sialis. The sequence continues at coordinate 7,423,289 of VRYO01001269.1, read as the reverse complement.
AGAGAAGATTTTTCTGAAAAGCATTATAGGAGTAAATTGCTGAGTCTGTAACTAACGAAGAATCTACCATATAGCTGGTCTGAAGTCCCACTAAGAATTAAAAACCAAGAGACATCAGTGAAAAAAAAGGATTTAATTATTTTCTTCCCTCCACAAAACCAATATTAGCATGACTATGCTTGGAAATTACTGCAAACTGCCCCCCCCTCACTTACCATACATTTTCACAGAAATCTGAGAGCATTCCCAAAGAAGTCTTCCAAGTATAAAGCTATAAAAGATTAAGCAATCTGAAGAATTTGTTTCGACTGTCCTTTAGTTGTGTCCACATAATTGCTGGACTTTACCCTTCCCTTTCAACCACATGTATTTTGCCCTGTTACCTGTCATATCTTTCTATTACTGCTTTTGAAAAAAAAATAACCAAACACCTACTGTCCTGTAGCATATAGGACTTTATGTAGCATATAGTTTCATAGTACTAATTTTATTTGGAGGGAAGGAGTTACCTGTGGTTAAAGGGAAAACCAATGCATTATGTAGTAGAAAGTGCTTGTTATTTAGTTTCTGCTTCACTAATGATTCCCATTTTGTGGACTAAGCACCTATCAACCTCCAAACTGTCTTATCCTTGTACATATGCTGTTGCATGATTTATTTTTTTTTCATTCCTTAAAAAACCCAACAAGCATCTTTTGTTTCATCCCAGTTTATTTGTTTCTTTGACTGCAAAGTAATGACTGACATGCAGATTCTCTTTTCCACGCCTCTCCTTTCATTGCTGAGTATGACATCTCTTGGGAATTAGAAATAAAACCTGTGCCAAATCTGCTGCACAGGTGTCTGGAGTACAGCATGCTCAGGTGTCTCACTGTAAATCCCTGAGAATATGAAGTAAACACAAGCAGGATAAAAATACTCATCCTGAAACAATTCTGTGTTTTGAGGGGCCTTCTGCATAAACCCCCCAAAGCCAGCAGCCACTTATTAAAGATTGTGTAGCTCCCTCTCTCTCTTACCTTTTTCATCACTTTACCTGTACATCTGTCCATCTATTTCTCATCTATTTTTACATTTCATTATGCTGTGCTTGCTCTCCAGCTCTCTTCTTTTCCTTTCCTGAAGACACATTTCTATCTGGCACAGAAAATAAACTCAGATTGCGGGTAGTTATGTTAATCTAATTCAATCCTCTGTGGGCTAGGAGTGAAATTCTAATAGTGGAGCTGTTGAGGGCTTTTTTGTTAATGGCTTGGGGATTACATTGAGTTAAAGGCTCATTTCCTAATCAAACAGAGAGGGAGAGAGTGACTCCGAATATTTATGAGTCTCCCAGCGCGAGTTAAACATTGAACTCTAAAAGCAGGATTTCAGTGCTGCAAGAAAGAGTTAAAACCCCTCAGGGCTGCTGTGGAGAGGGGAAAAAAAAAAAAAAAGGAAACCAGTTAAGCCATCAGCATTTTCAACTGCTGTATAACTTCAGTTTGAGAGAAAATAATCATCTCAGGAGCTAAAATGGAAACTGTAGCAAGATATTTAAAACAAAGTCAAGTGATGCTTCAAAAAGGCTCTTCTTCAGTGAAGCAGGATGCATGCAGTGCATGCAGCCGCCTAACAGAAACTCCAAATAAATACTCTTCTAAATGAGAAGGATTGGAGAGTGGGTTGCCTTTTTATTATTAATGCCTGGAAGACACAATTTAATTTTTTAACGCTTTTTATTTTTGTTTCTACTTCACTCCTGGGTCACCTTTTCTTTTGTTTAAAAAAGGGAGTATGGGTGGGTCGATATCTAAATTGTCCTACTTCTGTTCTGTACACTGGTACCTTTTGAGGCATTTTTTTCTGTCCTTCAGTTCAGCTGGAGTCTTGCATCAAATAGTCTAGTTGAAGAACTGTATTTGCTCTGACAGGAATGATTGACCAAATTAATGCCTGATTGCTTTTGTGATGAGTTCATCATACATGCATGGGCAGCTTGAGCAGAGCTTTCTGTTGCTGCAAAAGAGCAGGCCTGCCTGCAGCAAGCCCAGCACCTCTGTGTTGTGAAGTAGCCAGCAATAAGCTTTTTTTGTTCTCAGCTGGGACTTAGAAAATTCGTCTGCAGCAGGTGAATTGCACAAAATCAAGACTGTGCCATGATCCCACTCTCTTCTGAAAAGAGGTCCTGGAAAGGAATGGGGATAGAAACCTGTTGTTCTCTGACACATGGCCAAGTTATATCTCTGTGTTCCTCAGTTTCCCTGTTTGTAAAATGATATGTGACTGCCATCAAAATAACTCCAAGATCTACAAAGAACAGTCTTCTATAAATCCCAAGTGGCTGATTTGCCCATAGGAAAAACTACAAATCACTGACACAGGTTCATTGTTGAAAGCAAGAGGGTTTGTGCTGGGAGCAAGAGTTGCTCCCCTTCAATTTCTTTGTTGTTGTTGTTTGGTAGGGGTTTTGGTTTATTTGGTTGCAGTTCTTAAAATACATTTTGTATTAGCCACCAAAAAGGTTTTCTGATTTTGGCATAGCAAGCAAATAAAGGACTAACTTATTGTGTAACATTCAGTGGTGGTATCCTGTACACTGGGTCTGAGTTTAGTCTTAGGAACCCTTGCTGAGATGAAGCTCCAGGCAGAGTGGTAAACTCTGGCTAAAATAGAAAGTCACTGTTTCATCTGGAGCCATGTGTATCAATGGTCATCCTGTATGCACCAAACTTGGCATTTTTGCTGACATGTCTATCTGGATGTAGCACCTTGAGGTAAGATTTGGCATCTCGCCCTAGTTTTAAAATTATTTAAAAACTGCGACCTGATGTGAGTGCCTGAGGCCCCTTTCTCTTTGTGCTCTGTGCCTGGATCTGCTGAGGAGAGCACCATCAACTAGAGTGTACTTTATTAAATCCATTTGAATCCATATTAATTGTGTTCCTTCCCTCTAATCACTGGAATCTACAGCAGATCACTTTGAAACAGAAGCTTTCTGTGGCTGAGCTGAAAACTGTGTAACATGTTTTTTCCTGCCTTCTCTTTCCCATTGCAGTTTTCTTTCTTTTTTGCCTCAACCTTTTCCTCTCCTGCACCATTCTGCTGTGGCCAGTTTATACTTAGATTAGCAGTTTATAGTTAGATTTCCCCTGCTGACCTTTCAGGCAAAATACACTTCCTTCTCCTCTTTTTGTCCTTTCCAGTGCTATGCTGAATCTTATGAATGACTTGCTTCTGTTTACCCTGAATGTGGCTGCATTTCAGTAAAGCTTTGCTTGGCATATATAGAGTTTATGAAGAACTGGGAAACTGATAAGTGTTCTTCAACTTTCCCAAGAAAGCTACTGTGTTCTTGCATCCTACAAGTACTTAAAAAAAGATAGTAGCATAGGAATTTCAAGGAAGGAAATACTGCAGCTCTAAAACTTTAAAGCACATAGTTTAGTTGACATGATATCTTCAAAGTAATGACAGTTTTAAAGTCTCAGCACTCCTGAAAATCTCAAGAAAAAGTGCTGCACTTTTAGGGTAAATTACTTTCTTTGAAGGGATGAATCCTGCAACTAAATCTTGCTGTTTGGATACTGAAGAGCATATGCCCAGCATATACAAGAAGGAAGCATAAGTGGCTATTTTTATTCATTAAGGAGTTGCTGCCCTTTCCTTTCCCTCAACCATGTGAGATGTGAATGATCCTGCTCACAAGAGTTTCACGCTGCTCTCAGAATGGATTCTCTTTTTCTTCATAATTGTGTTTGCTGGATCAGCAGGAAATATACTCCACAAGTTCTTCCCCAGTCTTCTGCAATCACCTCTTTGTAGTAGGCCTGAACAAATGACTAAATGATGTGGTAGCCATGACTAAAATAGGCATTTAATCGACATTCCCCTAAAGCTCACAGGGCTTAGAGGGTAACTTTCTGGGTGAGAAGAGAGCATGTCTGCCACCAGGCTTGCCATTCTTTTTGTTTGCTTTTTTATTCATCCTTAGACCTTTCCCCCCACCCCCCCAGGCTTCCTGGACTTTTAAAAATTGCAGTTATTGTCACTGGTAGATTTTCCTATATCTTCCCTTTAAATAAGGAATTCTTTTCTTTCCTTGCATCATGTCCCCATGGCCTGGTACAGGGGATTTCAAACTTTCCCTGTTGGTGATGTGAACTCAAGTAGATTGGTGAAGAGCTTATGTGAATAGGATTTTCTCAGTCATACTTCTTTTGATCTACAGTCTGTAGCACTGAAAGTGTGGCAACACTCAAGTTATAAATATTGGTGAATGCTATCTTTGCATGGGAGAAGGAGACAAGGATTTTCTGAGTACAACAGTGGCTAGGAAGAGATTACTTGCATCAGCATCCTCTCTAATGCTCAGAAAGACATTCGAGGAGCCTATCTCAAGTCCCACTGCTTTTTAGGTGGAAACTGCTGTGTGCAGCTTTAAGCGTGTTCATGCTGATCTTCAGACTGTTTGTATCACTGCTGTTCTTCAATTCTAGTTCTAACAGGCTCCCTGTTCAGTCCAAGGTGAGCCTCTTCACTGTCAAGATGTGTTTTGCCTATCTCTGACTAGGCTCCTGCTTCCCCATTCTTGATTGTCTATGGATAATTGCATGATCCCAGCAAAAGGCTTTGTGTTATTGCAGACTTTGAGTACGGTCCTGTTTTTCCCCCTGTAATCTCTATTCCCTTTTTCACATTGCAGATAATCACATTATTCTCCCATTCTTCCTGAACTTTCTTCCCATCCCTCTTACTCTCTTTTTGCTACATTGGACTGAACCTCACTCTTGTGTGTCTCTAAATACTCTTGTGACTCTGTAATGACTGTTTATGCCATCTACCGCCTATGCAGCCCTTTCTGTGAGTGTCAGCTGGTGCTCTGGGACTGCCTGATACTCCCTGCACAGAGAAGTAATTGGGGATAGAGAGGTACAGTTTCTCTGGCCCTCTGTCCTGTACAAAGAAATCAGATGTGAGGGTGCCTCCATGTGCTCCAAGTATATCTAGACATGTTACTACTTTGCTGAAGTGATGGGCCATACCTCATGTTGACCTGGATACGGCAGTTCTAGCTCTGTAATTTCTCCTGGCACATGAATGTGTGTTTAAGGAGGACAGAATTAATGGGGCTGCTGCTATGTTCGTGAAGAGTTAAACGATGGGGGATGAGAGTCACAGCTTCTCCTGGGGAATAAGGACTAGCCAGAAGAATTGATTGTCTTGGCTTATTGATCCTTCAGGAAACAGCACTGAAGTGATAATGCTGTTCCTGCCACTTTGAGGCACTTTGTACCAGCAACAAACTCTGTTTACCTAGGGTAGTGCAAAGGAAGAACTGCACTGTTGCTAACTCATTCCAGAAAAAAAACACACCAGACATGTTGGGTTTGCCACTTGTCTGTCTGCTCCCAGGGAGAGGTGACTGAGCAGAGTAGCTCAGAACATGTTTGTATTTTATAATGCTTAATGGAGACTGACTGCAAAAAATCTTGTGAATTGCCATACTGAGTCTGCTGGCAATGTCTTAGTCTGAAGCATTGGTTGGACTAGATGGTCTTTAAGGTCCCTTCCAACCCAAACTATTCTGCGATTCTACAATGTCTCAGGCTGTCATGTCACAGGATAGCCATCTCTCCCATCCCTTTCATTCCCTTCACCTTTCTGGTCAATTGGCAGTCACCACTTAGTTGGTCTTGCTTGTAAGTTGAACCAGGGTGTTCCAAGTGCTTTTTATCCTGTGATCCCAATGCCCGGAACCAGCCCACTTGTGTGAGCTGATGGGAAGTCAATGATGAAACATCCCACTTCCTCTGCACTGAAGCACCAAACCTGCCCTGAGAAGTCAGGTATTTCTTTCTGGCCTCAGGGTGGCAGGAGAAACCCCACCTGCTGCAAGGGCAGCTGTAGGAGCAGTGTTTTCAATCACTCAGCTACACCACCCCTGTGGGTGCACAAAACTTGAACGAGGAGCACAGCACTGCAGAATGTCAGCTCTGAGCATCTGTTGGGTGCTTCTACAACCACAGGCCTGTGAGAAGTGGAAGCTCTGACTGTCTGGGCTCTCAAATGTCCTTTTAGTACAGTTGTCCTTACCTTGTTGCCCCTGAGGCATCGGCAAGTAGCTGATGAACTGAGCTTGGCTCACACCATTAGCTGGACCACTGCTGATAACTACAAGTTTTGGACTCTCACCTGTAGAAATAAATGAGCAGATTGCTCATGATGCTCCCTCTCTCCTGTTGTCTCTGCCTTCAACATGCTTTGCACCATATCTCTTTTTGGATGTGTTGTTGCATTTTGAGGAATCTCAGGCGGGTCTTTGCAGCTTCCCATAGCAAGGTCAGAAGACTAAAAAAATCTTGGGACCATTTGGAGCATGTTGCAAATTTTTGTATAAAGCTAGGAGGGCCAAAAGGCTATTGTGAAATGCTTTCTTGTTGAGTCAGGCCAGCTTATATATAGAGATATGCAAATAAAATACAGAGCCATTTAATTACCCTACATATAATTTCTATACTTCATCCTCTTTGATGTTGCCAACAACTTTATTACAGCACTTGATGTTTGACTTTACATCTCAACTATGTGAAACAAGATGATGAGAAAAATTACAGGTTTTTTTTAAAGAAGAAGAGTGTCTACCACAAAGTTTCAGGGAACAATTAAAAACAACGGAAGCTATATTCTTAAAAAAAAAAAGAAAAATGAGAGATGATATTAATAACCACCAATGCATAATATAATATATAATTATGTTTCTTTTGGGACTTGATCAGTAGCTGAACATTTGAGGCTTACAATAATGAATTTAATATAGTATGCAACATCATATGTTATGTAATGTAAAATTATTATCTACTACTTAATAAATCTCATGCTGTGACTGTTCTACTTCTTTTTAACTAGCTCTCAGACTATAGCAATGAGCTCTACTGGCAGCTTTGGATGTTGCTTCTGTTTCACTCTTGTTGTTTATATCATGACACATTCCCTACAGCTGGTTCTGCTGCAGTTAGCCATGAGACAGCTTCTGTCTGAAAGAGCTTCCAATTTGATTCAAAACAAGAGATTACTAGGGGTAGAGTCAGTCATGAAGTCTGTGGCTAGAGGAAAGATGAGGGCAACTGAGGTAGCGATATCTTAACTTGACCTGGTGTAGCTCTGCTAATAACTTTTCTTGCATCTGGATGCCACTTTTTGTATTTAGTTGTTTACAGGATATTCTGTTAGAGACATGTAGAATCTATATTTTGGGATATCCCATCTTGCTTACCCTGAATGTTTTTCTCCTGCTATAGCTGGCATTTCTAAAGCTGCTGAAGTCCCTAGGCTAGAAAAGCTATGCCATTTTGAAAGTAGCAGTGAAGAGAAGATTGCAGCCATGGAGCAAGACTGAGCTAAGCAGAGACAATCCTTCCTGAATTTACCCTTTCTGTATGGTGCTGTGTTCCTTCCCACTGACTGCATGGTTCTTGAGGTAACATTTTCAGGACGGAAGTTAGGCTCAAAGGGAAAGAGGCAGTGGGTTAGGGGACCCTTTCAGGTATTTAAGACCACATTCTGCAGCACCTGGGAGTTTGTTTCTATGTGTCACATCCTTTGCTCTGTAAGGCTGAGCTCTGCAGAAGGTTTAGTCACCTGATGGGCTTTGGTTTGGGGGCGTGTTGAGACAGAGGAGCTTTGCATTGCTGTATCATCAGCTGGCCAAGGTTTCTTGGAGCAAATGGTCACTACATTAGAACAGCCAACCGGGTTTTGTCTTGCTGGTACTTGTTCCTTTTAACTTTTTCAATGGCTTCTGGCTTCAGCTTTCCCATCTGTGGGTGAGAGGGAGTGTTATGCCCTCTGTAACTTATTTCTGCAGCACAGCACATGGAAACAGGTTTTTCCTGACAGAGGAGGACATTGGACATGAAGATGTTTTGCTTTCAAGATGAGAGGACAGTGTGAGAGGAGGGAGGACCACAAGCATCTTGCACTCAGTGGTTATATGGTGGTGCATGCTTCTTGTACAACATCTATCCTGTGAGCCCAGAGTACTGATGATGTGCCCTCTCATCTGCTGAAAGCTGTGACTTGGTGTTTTTGCCATTTCCTCCCCGCCTTCCCCAGGATTTCTTGGGCCTTCACCAATGCTGCCATCTGTAAATTTGTAATTGTAAACCTGTGTAAACTTGGAAGCTCATGTAGTCTCACATAGTTCTGCTGCTGTGTGTCTGAAGACATGAAATGTGTTGGGCTTCTGAGCACATTTACTTTCATGGGCCAGAATTCACCTCTGTGGTGAGAGGACAGCTGTGCATTACTTTTTGGGAGCTAGAAGAGGCCAGGGAAGGGGCAGCAGGGCTTCCTATCCTGCTTCACATGTAGGTTGTAATATTTGCATATTTCGGTACTTTGTACTGGTAGGTCCTGACGTACATGGGAATCAAACCAAAATCTTTTACACTGAATTCTTGATAAGCCCTCAGACCTGGAAAACTTGTGACAGGCCTGAAGCATTGGGGAACCATGCTAGGTTTAGCTCTCCAACTCAGCCAGAAGTATTTCCTTTTTTTTTTTCTTTTTTTTTTAAGCCCATCAATAATGTGGGGCAATTATGTGACTATGAAGAATGATTTGATATTGTACAAACATCTTTTTGTATCATTTTCTATTTAAAAGCGGAGCTAAGCAGGAATTTATGCTGCTGGTTTCCCATTCATCTGGGAAATGCTGCAACTTTAGTAAAGGCACATTTCTGTGGAGAGGACTTGAGCTGCTAATTTGACTGTAGGAGTTTATTTCTGGAATGCAGCAGTGTTTCACCAACGGAGCAGCTGTCCTGGAAACACTTACCACATGGGGTCATTTTCCTCTCTGTGTGTAATCAACAAAGCCACCCCAGTTAATCTGAACCCTTTTAAGTCTCCTAAACTAGACCATAGGGAGTGCACAGAGATCTACAGGACTCTGACCTCCTTCATTTCCTTCTCCTATCATTAGGGAAGAAAAAATAGTCCCATACTTAAATGTCCCTTAAAGGAGGAGCCTATAACCTCTTCTAAGCATGGAAAACTGTTTCTTTACAGTAACATACCACTGATTTGGTAGGGAGGTGTTGGTCCTCCATTTTCTATGTGTGTTTTGTGACAGTAGCTATAAATCTCCTAAGTTTACCAAATATTCTAGGTTTTGAGATTACAACAGTCAGGTGGAAAAGCTTCTTGGGTTATTCCATCCTTTTGCTTGCTTTGATTTGCTTTTCTTGCATGGCTTTCTTTCACCCCTGCTCACTTCTGGGATGATAGTTGTGCAGGTAAATTCCTTCTACTACAAGAGAAATTTTCATGGTTACACAGTTGAAATGATTTCCTAATTTTTTTCTTCTCCCTAATTCTCTCTCATATTGCCTAGTTCCTTCATCACTGCTTACACTCTTTGGTACTTTTTGGATTTAAGTCCTGTCTCTACATGCTGTTTGTCTCCAGTAGACTCTATTGGGGGGTTGTTTTTCGCCCTCTGCTACAACCTTGTATCCATCTCTTGAACTTCTGTATAAACTTTTTTGTTGTTCTATTAAGAATGTTTTACTCTTTGAGTTTAGTGGCTCCTTTCTGTTTTAAACCTGTCTTCAAGGGCAGTCAAAGGTAGCAGTTCTTTGTGTGTAGGAGGACATTCTCTTTCAAGCCTGGATCATTTTCAAGAGGCTACCACCTGGCAAGTCCTGCACCATGGTCTGGGCCAGCCTTGCTGTAGCATTCATGGGTGCATCACTGGAGCTCTGTAAGGGAGGTCTGCATCTGCCAGGCTTCAGGGATTACTTCAGTCAGGTGCTTGAAACTGAGACCACAAATTACAGTAATTTCACGATTATAAGCCGCACCTTTTTCATTGAAGAATCCAGCCTACCCCAGTAGTGCGGCTTATATTCAGGTGCGGCTTATCTATGGACAAATCCCAGAGAAATGCCAACCTGGAAGTGAGAACTGGCTGGGAGAGCGCCTGGGGCTGCCTTTAAAGGCTTTGCTGGTTTATGATAGTTGTTGCAACTTGAGCACCTGACACCAAACCCAGCTGGCAGTGATTCTGTTACTAATTTGTTACTTTATTACACACGGATACTCACATTAAAAAAAAAAAAGGTGCGGCTTATAATCAGGTGTATTACTGTATTAATTTTTAGGAAGGCCAAGTCATACTTAATCATCTGAAAAGCTACACTAGCACTGCTTGGAGAAGAGAAGACAGCAACCATCAAAGTACAGTAATTTCACAATTATAAGCCACACCTGATTATAAGCCGCACATGCAGGTTGTAGGGAAGCCCGTGGAATTTGTCCATAAATAAACCTCACCGGATGAAAAGCCGCACTTTTTTTTTTTTT
>VRYO01001269.1:7400714-7411940 GCA_009812075.1 Sialia sialis | reverse complement strand
CTAAAAAAGATTCAGTAAATGTAAAGTATCTTTTTGTAAGTTCTTTGCCTTTCCTGATGAGGTGAACATAATTTGTCCTGGGTCATCCTTATGGAAAGATAGAATCCAGAAGGATAAAAAGGCTGATTGATTCCTTTAGCGAAAAGGCAATATAGCTTTTCCTTGCTGAGAGCTAAGAGGCAGCAAGTTGTAGTAGGAAAGCAAGGTTGATGTTTGAGAGATGTTGCAGAGGGTACAGGTGATCAGTTTTTGAACATAGCCTGCAGTGACACAAATCAGAAGAAGCTGGAGAACAGTAGTGTCTGCCTTTGAGAAGCCTTCAGTAGGTAATAAAGTACTAAATGATCATGTAAGGGGGAAGAATAGAACACTGTTTTCCCCAATACTATGAAAGAATCTGAATGAAATGATGAATTTGTTTATTCTCTTAAAACTAGAGCCATGTTAATTAGCCAGAATATGTGAGAAACTGGAAGAACGGTTTTTCCTCTCTTGTTTATAAGCATTTGTTACAGAAGAGTTCCCAGCTTGACTTCAGTGCACCCACACTGAAAATGAGTTCTGTGGTAGTGTAGGCAAACCTTGATAGCAAGGCAAACATGTTTGCTTGACTGATTGACAAGCAGCTCCCTTCACCCTTTTGTAACCATGAGGTGATAAATTTATAGTATTTTTTCTCATTGGCAACTTGCTCTGTGAATCTTGAACTAAATTTCAAAACAGTAAAGGAGATTTTTAAAAACTTAAATCTCAATTTCCTCACCTCTAACCAACCCGAAGGTTATTGAATTCAAGGCATGGATGAATTTAACTGACCACTTTTCCTGTTTAAGATTTGTGCACTGCACAGCATTTGCCATTAGCCCTTACACATTCTTTGTATATACTTTATACTTTCTGGTAGATAAAGCATATATCCTCTGGCAAAAATGTGTAATTTTTCATAGAAGGATTACTATAATGTCTAAGAAATTGCCTTATGAAAGCCATGTATGACTTGTCTCAATTGAAGCTTATTGGGAACAAACAAGTACTGGACAAATAGCTCAAACACTTAGTGAACAGGTTCAGCAAAGCAGATGCTGTCTTTGAACACTGTCCTGTTTTCTACAACTCTTAAAGAGCCACAAGGAGTCTCAACAGATTTTAAGGCAGACCCATACTACCCATGTTTTAGGCCTAACTGTATTAAAATCTAAAATCCACCTAGTAACTCCTGCACTTGTCTGGGCAGTTTCTCAACATCAACATCTTCTAGGGAGACATACAACCTTGATTTAGAGACATTGTGATAGAATAACCAGCATGCCTCATGACAAGTGATCCCACTGGCTGATTCTGGCTGTTTAAAAATGTCTTTACAGCTAAGTGAAATTTGTCTAGTTTCAGATACCAAGAATAATCTTGTCTTATATTCTTTTAAAGCTAGATTAAAGAACTTTCCATTATTAAATTTTCCCCCATTTACAATTAGATCAGGTCAACCATTAGCCTATTCTTGGAATTAAATTTATTATGCTTCTCAGACCTGTCATTGGATAGGTTTTGTTTCAAGCAGGTATTAGTTTGACAGCACCATGCTTTTCAGTTCAGTAACTTATGTCTTTCAATCTCATTCTGTCTCAACCATGTCATCATTTATCTACACAAATGGGGACATTTTCAAAGAAAAATACCCCATATATGAATGCTTTTAAGAAACCCTTTGACACTGCTAATGGTTTCAAAACTTTCACAACTGCTGCATGTTATATGCCATGTGTAGGTATTTGTGTTCAGCTGGACTTCCAGTAATCCTGCATGTGGTTGGTTTGAATTAAGCTAACCTTGTGGAATTTTTAACCCAGACCAGCTCCTTAGTCTGAGCTGTGTAAACACATGTGTAACACAAGGGGGGAGGCAGGACAAATGTGAGAAGGTCCGTAGGATCTCTGCTTCCTGCAACAGAGCTGCATTAAAGAGCTTATGTAGAGGGACTTCATTTTTCTACAATTGAATCTGTAAAAGTTATAGTCTCAAAGGAAACAAATAGGCAGGAACAATATAGTTTTACGCTCTGTGAATGTAACACATATTTGTGTCAAATTAAAAGAAAATCTACACTTCTGCAGGAGGCAGGAAGAGATGTGATTCATTGGTAATTTAAAATACAAAATCTTATACTTAAATCCACAGAGAAAGAAATTCAGTACACTCAAAAGCCTTTGGGGTTTGCCCATACTCTATGTGGCAGAATGTGGTTGTGTTGCTTCAGGAAGAATTCGGGGAAGAAATCCTGCTTTGGCTGCTTTTATGTTCATACTTTTGTGGTTTTACACAGGAGTGAGTATCAAGAACACAGTTACTTCAAGGAAGTTGGGCTCTGAAAGAGAATTTTACCCGAGGACAGAACCAGTAGCTTGTTATTAAGGGCACAATTGAATCAGTCTAAGAGAGAATGGGCTTTCTTGTGTCTTCCAGGATTTCAGAACATTTTATTATTTTTTCCAGCATGTCCCCCTGCCCTGCCTGCTATAATGCCAGAGAAGGCCACTTTCTTTTATCCCCCTTTGCTTGGATGCTTAGGCTAGTCGAAATCAGACCCTGTGAATGGATGCAGTAATGAGGCCCATTCATCAGTCTCAAGTACAGGTGGCCTGTCCATCCATAATTTTACCATGGGTTTTACTCCTCTTCTGTTAAATAAGAATTTGATTATCAAGAGTGCAATGGCAAGTGCTTTACCAAAGAATTTCTGAACCAATTGGTAAGTATTTTGAATTGCTTGTACATTCAGTATAGCTATATCCCTACAATGTAAATGCTTGGATTGTGAAATCAAGGTAAAAAGGCTCCATACATCAGAGCAACAGCTGCTGCAGTGAAATATACCCTTCTTTTTAATTTCTCTGACTGTGATTGTTTGTGATATGGGCAATCCAAGACTTATGGAAATAGCTTCTCATCTGGTAAACTGGTACAGCTGCAGTGAAAGTAAAATATCTCTGACACTGTACACCACATTACAGTTTGGCTTCTGCTGTCACTAGGTAGATATTTCCTTGCTTTTAAGTGGTCAGGTTTTACACATGCAGTAGGTAACTACTACTAGGCTTATCAGCAACCTAAAACAACCCTAAGCATGGTTCTAGCACAGGGTTTTACTTTCCTTTTTTATACTTTTATGAGGGGAAATACTCCCATCAGGTAAGTGGAACACAGGTGAAAACTGAACGAGAGAATCTGGGGGAATGGTAGCGACAGACAAGGCTCATCTGTGTTGGCATTGTAGCAGGACAGGCCAAGGGAGCAAACCCTGGCCTTTGTATGAGGCTGGATTGTGTTTTGGGATTGTGTTTTGTGCAGGCAGGACGTGCTCTGGTGAGATGTTCAGCTCTGGGCACTAGCAGCAAAAAATGCAGAGGTAACTTGGAAGGTAGTAAGAGAAGAACAACAAAAATGATAACAGAGCTGGAGGGATTGTTTTTATGAGGGAAGATCAAAAGAACTAAATATGTGAAGCTTGGCTAAGTGATGACTAAGAAGGGAACGTGAAAACTACCTACAACTGTTTGAAGGATATAAACACTAGAGGTGAGCAAACATCAGGGACAAATAGTCTGAATTTGAAAGTCATTTTCAGTTCAGCTGTGTTTCTGCCTTTAGCGATCACTTTCTGTTAAGACTTCTGCTTTACTGAAAATATTTTCAGGGAATATTACACTAGTATATTCAAATGCTTCAGTATCTGCAAGGGAATTCTGAAATGTAAATTCAATCTTCAAATTTGAAATTTTCTTTAGCTTACAAAAGTCACTTAGTGTCTAGTTATACATTGCACTAATCAACAGTAGGCAAATTTTTTTGCATGGGGAGTAAAATATATGGTTGAAAACTGTATTTTCAATTTAATTTGTATGCTCCCCTGATGCAATTAATTAGTTAACCAAGTAAGGGAGGATAGGTTCCAACTGCTTTCTATCAGCTTTGCACAAAAAGGTGCAAACAGACATTTGCTTTTGTCATCAGACTGTATTTTATAAATTGTGAGATTTGCATGTTGAAATGTTGAGGGAGGTATTTTTTTCTTTGACAAGAGTTAAAAGTCACTAGACCCCAATACCATAGCATAGTATAAGGGCTGTTGGTGCAGTTTTCTGAACTTGTCGAGGTGTGCTTGTGCACTGTGAGGGAGGTCTTTTCTAATTTTTTGGTGCAAAGGTGAATTTAGCTCCTGTGACCCTCCATGGACATTTAAAGCAATTGAATTAAGAAGAAATTTCAGGATGAGTATAAGAAAACATTGTGTTAATGGTGAAATTTTCTCCTCCTGGAGGTCCACTCATCATTTAAAGCTCTTGGGCAAAGCAGTGGAAGTGGTTCCTGGGCAAGCCCCAGGTGAACTGACTAATTTGGCAAGTCATTTTCAACTTTGGTGATTTGTGAATTCAGGCATTAAAATTCTGTGCTAATACTCATCAACAGGCTGTTCTAAGCATCTTTCCCTGTTAATGCAGGATTGATGCCTGCTGCCCAGAGAATAACAAGAAAGACATGGTCAGCTGTGTAGATACGCACAGCTGTTTCCAGAGGCGTTTTCTTCAAGAGCGAATGTATGCACGCATGCGTCAATGCGTGCTGTACACAAAAACTACAGGCTTTGACCTAGGCAACACACAGCAAATCATTGCTTCCTATAAACAAATTAGCATACTTTAAAAGGTGAAAATCTCTATAAAATTGTCTGCCCCGTTGTTTATGGTGCGAGTAGAGGATGCACTACATTACAGAGGGACTCGCATTTCTCTCTTCTCTCCCCATCTCTAAATGGACGTGTGCTCCGTCCGTTTCACCATTGTTCCTGGCAGCCCGATCCCAGCAGGGGTTCCCTAATTAGCAATCTCTTCATTTCCAATCAAAGCACAAAGCGGCCCCAAAAGCCTCTCTTTATGAGGGAGCTGAGCGGTGGCTGGGGACGTGGAGTGGGATAATTGCCTTCGCCACTGGCAGCAGTAAGCAGCCTGGCTAATTCATTATTGTAATAACTTTGCTTGTCCTTGGGGAGGGGGGGCTAGGGTGAGGAGGACTGAGCCTGGCAGTGCTAGCTGAGGACAGGGGGAAGGGGGAATCCAGCCAGAGCTGAGGTAGAAGATGGGAAAAATTGGCAGGAAAGAAGAAACCTTTCAAGATTTTTCTGCCTGCCCCCCACTCCCCAACTTAAATAAATCGAGGGCTAAGTTAATTTGTGGCGTGGTAGCCAGTGTTCCCTGAGCAAGACTGCCACGAGCACCCTCTGCTCTGCCCTTGTCATGGTCACAGAGAGGGATGACTAGAAAGACGTGTAAGTTGTTTTGTAATGCTGGGGAGGCTGAGGCTTGGAGGATTAGGAAGACTCAGAGGTTGCCTCTCAGTTCAGTTAGGAAAAGCTGACACTCAAGCATTGACAGGAGGCTGAATGACTGAGGTTCCCACAGTTTGTGGCTTTCACTGATACACAAGAAGTCACTGGTCTTTGTGTGGAGATTGTATGTTGTATCGATTCAAAGGAGTCCAGAGATGACAAATCTTATACTAGAGCTTTGTTCTTACCTGTTGTCTCTAAAATACTTTAAATGTATGTAAGACTTGCCTGTCTTTCTGTGGGCTGCAGATTTGTGCTTGCTGGAGCTGTGCTGGCTTTCAGGAGCCATCAAGGCTCTGCCCTTGTGAACAGAGCACTGAGCTGAGATGCCAGTGACTGGCTGAGCTGCCAAAGGTAACAGGCAGTGGAGGTGGCTACTTCCTCTTCCTTGAAGGGAAATGTCTGTGATGTGGCACAGTAAGTTTATTAAATTTTTGGTTTTGAAAATATACATATTTTAAGTAGGCAAGACCAGTCCTACAATTTCAGGCCCTCTGGTATTTCTTTTATTTCTTTGTGCTTATCCCAAATTGGTGTGGCAGGGTTTTGTTTATTCCATCTGACTGATGGGACAGCTCCTTTTCTCAGTTCCTTTGAGCTGATATTGCTGGGTACATTCATGAAGCCCTTCACTCTGAGATGGTCACCATTCATGTTTCTGCATTGAAGTGGCTGGTAATGAAGCTATGTGTTTTACTGTCAGAGTTTTTAAATTGAAAATTGTTATTTCTGACATAAAATAAAACTAAAGAAACAGTGACATCAAAATGCAAGTGCCAAACATGCAAATTTGTGGGTGGCGGGAGCAGTTTAAAATTAAATCATGTCCTTGTGATAATTAGCAAACACTTAATTCTGGAGATATTTATATTGTATTTGTGTTCTAGAGAGGGATGTGAAGCAAGTCTTCAGCCTGAGGGGCATTTCAGTGACATGTAAAAGATCCTTAGAGTCCCAAACAGTTTATCCACCCAAGACATAAAATGTTTGCTGGGAGATGTTTTGAAGACAGTTGAGTAAGTAAGGCAATGGAGAATTAATAGATATTTGGAGTAGAATTTATAGTTGTTGTCATCCAGATTCTTGTGAGCAGTGATGTTTTCCCAGCTGCCCTATGCTGGTTGCGGGCTAGCAGTTTTCTCCACTTCTCAAGTAGGCATTCAACCTCTTGGACACTGTGCTGCACACAGGCAAAGGAATTTCAGCTCAGTAAGTTGACAAACAAGAATAAACTTCCTCTGCCTGGTACCAATGTCCACAGAGATGATTCCAAAGTCCCAAGGGAAATGTGCCTATTCATTTTTACTTTCCCATGATCGGTGCTGTAGTCCTGATTGTGTTGTGCTTTTTGCTATCTGATGTAAAGACCATGCAGGAAGGTACATTCAAATGGGCCAATGAGTGCATACAAGAAGACTTATGGGGAATTGCTGTCCCTTGCTCTGTGTCCTGTGACTTTTCTATGCCTCTGGATCCTTTCTGTCAAAGGATCATTTTAGCCGTGGTGGGGGATTTGCACGTCTCCTAGTTTGCCCAGTTAATAAGTTGCACCAGTAACAACACCTAGGATTGATGTGAGCTTGTGTAGATAACTCTGCTAGATATGAAAATATCTCCCTTTGTACATTTGTGGGATTCTCCACCATGTAATATGCCCTACCCTTGCTTTGCATTTATCTCTCCAACCCATTTAGAGTACTTTAACTGTGTGGAAAGTATGGTAACCAAGAGTTAAAACCATGAGTGGATAGATTCTTTGAATTAATTGTTTCCTTTCCTTGTTTCCATCTGCTTGGGAATGAGGATAATCTTGAATCCTGTTTCTGATGGTTCAGAATGATATGGATCTTAAGAGCTTTTGGTAGATAAACTGGGGAAAGGCAGTTCAAAGGGTTGAAAGACAGCTCACACGCAGCACACTGGCCTAAGTTTGATGGGATGATGCCAGGGTACGGACAAAGGTTGATGAATTGAAGTAACAATGGGCATTTTAGTCTTGACTTCACTTTTAGTCTGAGACCCTCAATTGTTGCATTGTTAGCAATTGCTTGTGGAGAGGTAAGAAATTGTGGCAATGGGCATGAGAAGGAATATTAATGATCCAATTTCCAGCTGAGTTCCACTCCAAGGCTTCACTGGGTGATGTGCATTTTTAATCATAACAAACCAGAACGAGAAGGAGCTGCTTATAGCAAGGCAGGCCTGAGTGTGGAGCCACAGTGTGTGGCACCATCTCAGACCTCTGCCTGCTGCTCAGGGGAGACACACGGCTGCTCTGCTTGCTTGAGTGCCACCACAAACTAGGTTGGACTGTGACAGTAAAACCTAGATTACCATTAGAAGTGGAACCAGGGAAGAGGTATAGTAACTGTCTTGAATAGCATAAAGCTTTGACTGGAAGAAATCACTGAATTGAACTGGAACTTTGAGCCAAAAGAGACTCAAAAGGGACAGAAATATAACTTCTAAGTGTAGACAGCATTGTGCTATAGCTGTGCTGAATTTCCTGCTGGCTATTTTTTTCAGTCTTGATGATTTCTGTGATAGGGTCTTCTCACTTGTTTGTGTTTCTGGAAAGTAATTTCTCTGACTTTTGAGGTCATGCAGTCTGGCTGAGTGATATACCCAACAGTTGCTTTGATCTCTCACATGCAGAGAATTTGGGAGAACCCTGAAGGTTTTAATTTCTTCTGAGATTCTTTCATTCCAAACTTTCAGCTACAGAGAGCTTTGCAACACTACTTTGGGAGCCCATCATCACAGGCTTCAAGTAGCCAGTAGGAGTTTCTTCTGAGGGATGTGCAGGCGTCCTTACCTGGGGATAGGAATTCCATGATCATTTAACAGTAGGACATGCAGCTCTGTGCTTGATGCATGTTTGGGAATGTGCCAGCTGTGTACCTTAACTTACCCGTTAAGCTTCAAGCTCCATGTCTCAGGACAGCTCCTTCTGTACTTGTTCTTAATATTTTACTCTGTCTTGGTGACTTCAATATTTTTGTTTTTAGGGGCTGATAGTCACTTGCCCTGGTGTTTTAGTTCCATAGTTGTCTAGTGTATGTGAGAATACAGTGCAGAAGCACAGCCTTTTTGTGGCAGGGGTGTCTGACACATCAGAGTGGCAGAAGCAGCAGCCTAGCTTTCTCAACACAGGAGTGCATTGTTTCAGTGCACACTAAGCAGGACAGTAATTCCACCTAGCAGAAGGCAGGAGTGCCACATTCTCACTACAGTGAAGGAGTTATGCGAGGAAGAAACAGCTGTCTCACATCCCCTCAAGTATATATTAAAGCCAGAAATTAGAACTGATTTTCCTCTTAGAATTTTCAGCATCTGTTCAGTTATTTCTCTGTATATTAGTGCTAATCCAAACTAGAGAAAAGGGCTGAAGTACTGCATGCCCAGCCTTTGTAGCATCATGTTTTGTGTATCTGGCAGAGAAAAGGTGTCTGATGTTTGATATCCCAGTGCTCTTGCTCATTATTTTCAAGTAAACAAGATGAACCTGAAAGATATATGGGAAAGCTCCTCTCCTGCTTTTATACCATTAAACTGGAGCTAACTTTCTCTGGGATGGTCTGTGCTGATGAAGCCATCTGTATTATGCCAGCAAGGGTTAGACAAATGCTGCAGAAAGATGGAATGTTTTCTTTTATAGGAGAAATTTCTGAAAGAGCGCACACATCCCTGCAAAATACTAATCAGCCAGGCCACTAGGGCCTGCCACAGTGTCAGAGAAAATGCCAGCAGCTTTAAGACCTCTGTTTTGCTAAGGAATAAATGTTAAATGATTTGTGCATGAGGGAGGGAATTCACTGAAGTGGTTGAGGAGGGAGTGGAGAGGTGATGGGGAGGAGGTGCCTTTCTCCATATATTAGGTGTTGCCTCTGGCATGAGTGCAGGACAGTGAGCAGTTTATACATGTTGTGTTCCTGCAGAAAGTCTGGCCCTGAGAGAGGCACCTTTCCACTTGGCAAAGCTGCCTCGCTGCTCCCAAGCAGCCAACATGCCTCCTTCACAAAAGGCTCTGGTTTTATAAATGTTTGAACCTGCAGTTCTTTTGGGCAGTGGTCCCCTCCTGGCAGAGGAGGGGGCTGCCAAAAAGATATAGTTTACTGTGATTTTAAAAATCTTTTGGAGGGAAGATGGATACCATTTGCTGAGAAAGATGTTTGTTGCCCAGGCAAACTCCCAGTGTATTTACAGCAGCTCTGCAAGGTCTGTGTGTGTGTGGTAGGTATGTGTGTGTGCATGTACATGCTTGTGTATGCCTTTATTTCCATGCTCCGGCTGCCTGCCTCTGATTTAAGGGCAGGTTTTATTCCCCAGCTGCCTCAGGGCTCCTCTTTTCTGATTGCATTAAAGTCTCCGTAATTCTCCCCTCATTAATGATTGGCATATTTTTACCTCTCACTAAAGGAGCTTGGAGGCAACTCCCGTGGGGCCCTGCTCGCCAAATGAAACAATTTCATCCTGCTCCAGAAACACATTAAAAAGGGTTTGTCAGGATCTTATCGCTAGTTAGGGAAAGCTAATCAAATTACTTCTATTTATTAGCTGCTGCAGCAATGTGTCATTCCATCAAGCACAGGTAGTGGGACAGGCAGGGATTGCGTGGTGAGCTCTGTGCATCCAGCGCTGCTGCCTTGATCTGCACAACAGCATCTCTTGCCAAGGGAGGCTGGGGGCCAAGAGAAGCTGGGAACTTCCCAGTGACAGTGCTTCTGTCACCATTGCCATGGGACCTCTCATCTGCTGCCCCTCTTTGTTCATCTTTTCCAGTGGACTCCCCAAAACCCGTTTGTAGCAGCACCCCTGAGCTTTTAGCATTGAGTCCACAGCTTCTGTATTTTCCTGATCACTTCTTGCTGTTGCTGATTGTATTTTGCTACTTACTATTTGTTTTGAGATGGTTTGGGTTTTTTTGGCAAGTTTAACTCAGAGTTAAACCAGTCCAGGAAGGATTTGTTCCTTTTCCTTGAACGTGGCATGACAAGAAAGACAGTGGGGAGAGATTATGGCAATTGTAACAGAAAAAAACATTTTTTTACTTCAAGAGATTTTATGAAATGTATTTTTCTTAAGCCTTTTTTTCCCCCATTTTTTTCCCTTTTTTTCCCCCCAGTACATCTGGTCTGTAAAACTAATTGCAGTTGAGGGAGTGGGAAAGAAAGTGACTGAGTCCGTTGAATAAACTACATACAAGGACTTAGATGGGGACTCTGAAAAGAGAATCAACTATTGCTGCACTTGATTGCACGAACAGTAGTGGTTTGTGCAGCAAGAGGTGTGAACTTAGACAGAATAAAGCTCACTCTTTTATTGATTTCACATGTGGAATGTGCATGTCCCTCATGCACATACTCATGCACTTGTATTTGCAACCATGTACCCACTCCCACTCTTGCACATGCTCTTAATTCCCAAGCTGCTGTAACTCCTGTGGGCTTGTTGCTGTCTCAGAAGGGATATGGAGGCAGGTGTCTGGCATGTGCTTTCAAACTTTAGAAAGTATAGATCTGCTTCCATTTTTTTACTATTCCTTTCATCTTGAAACTAAGAGCAAGGAAATCTCTAGCGTTGGAGATAAACAGGAATTGGACAGTGAAAATGGGCTTGTTTCCAAAGTTGATCTCACATTAAAAACTCCCACAGGAATAAAACCATGCAGTGGATACATTTGCATGAAGTGAAGTTGTCTAAATATAGCTGTAGTGATTCACAATGACGATATTGCTGTGCACATCGTGTAAACCTTCGCTGCTTCATTTTGTGCATACCAACATTTTCACTCTAGCACAAAATCCTGTGACAGCAGTGAAAACACACCATTCTCATGTATAAAC
>VRYO01001269.1:7313953-7396676 GCA_009812075.1 Sialia sialis | reverse complement strand
CCCCCCCCCCCCCCCCCTTTTTTTTTCTTTTCTTTTCTTTAACTACAGTAAGTTTCCCTGGAAGTCAGAGGAAATTTGGTTTGTCTACTGCAAGCTAGCAAGCTACTTGCAACCCTGTGCTTCGTTCTGGATGTTAGTATAAACTTTCTGGCCTTCTAGGTGATAAACTTGGATGCCCAGGAATTAAGTTAAAGGGACTGAAGTGCTAATTTGTTTCTTTTAGGTTAATATTTCTGTCTTGGAAATCTAGATATTAGGCAAGATCTGGGAAATGTATCTTCACATAGTGAGAGGCTTTGTCCAAGAGGAAGTGATTAAAGCCATTGCTATGTCTGATGTTGACAGAGCTGGAAGTAAATGGGCTTTGATTGCAATGTGGGAGATTTCAGTTTGAAGTTACAAACTGGTACTGATACAGAAGCATTAGAACAGACTGAGAGGGGCTAAAATTTTTAAGAGGTATTTTTCCAGCCTGTTTTGAAAAAAATGATGTTGCTATAGCATTATCCATTGGGATGGAAGAATGCACCTGGTCCTAGACCTCTTTTTTGTGACTTTGAGATGCTAAGACATATATGTCCAGCTGATGCAAGCTTGAGATGTATGCAGGTGCCCATATCAAATGAGCACTAGCATCTATAAGGTACCAGGGTAGCTCACAAAGGAGTACAAATGCTCCACATTCCTTCAAAAGCCTGCCATCCAAATGCTAATATACCCCAAGCACAGTAAGGCATCAAATGAGATGGCAATAGCACTCTTTTTTGCTTAACCAACTTCCTTAATTTTTGTCTTCATTTCCACTGCCACATGCAACAGACAGACTATAGCACCATTTTTTTTTTTACTGGTACATCTAGTGGGGTTTCATTTCAGTTCTTCATACCTCTGCCAGTTTCCACTGTTTGTGGAAGTTTTTGTGGGAATTTTTATTCAAACCAGCAATTTTTATATTTTAAAGAAAAAAATCTGAATTATGCCTTCCTTCCTTTTAAAAACAAATCAAGAAGATTGCTTTTTGCCAAGGTCTAAATCTGCTAGTGTCAAAAAGTGGGGCTACCAAACAGGAATGTAAAGACAGGACAAGGGGGACTGAGCAAAAAAGGAGAGGAGGGGAAGCAAATAGTTATTAGCAGTTGATGAACAAGAGGCTAAGGCTGTGGAGTGTGGGGGAAGAGTGTTTGGAGGGGTGAGATGAGGGCAAAGGAAAGGTTAGCATGAGAAGGCAGAGAGAGTGAAGAGAGTGGGCTGAGGTGGGCTGGAGAGGAGAGAGGTGTGACTTGGATTGAAAGGTTGGAAGAGCCTCTGCATCATTATTTCTCAGCTGTCACCAGGAATTCACTCAGTGTTTTATGCTCCTCATGCCAGTTTTCACCGAGGAGGATGAGCTACCTTTGCAGCCCATTTGCTCCATTACTTTGGTTGTAGTGGCCCATGTGATGGATTCATCCCTTCTGATAATCCACAAAAGTGTCATTGTGGTGCTTCCTGACAGAATTTCTTTGCTGTAAAAGTAACAACAAACTCTAAAAATGGCATTTCACATAGTACTAATGCAAAAACTGAATGATGGAATAAGACCAGTTATCCTCTTCAAACACTTCTATCTGCACGCCTATGTCTTATACAACTCATGTTTTAGCTGCATCACTGTGTGCTGTTTCCTTTGCAGGACCCCTGCCTCATTCACTGCATGTGATGGACCTGCTCTGAGGTAAATCAGAGTTGCACAGTGAGAGAGACCATCTGTAGGACCCCTGCCTCATTTGTCAGGTGTGTACTGAGTGAGACAAGGGGCTGCAGGAGAGAAAGAGAAGCTTTTACAGCTGAGGCAGTGAAATTCTGACCTGACAGTTGACTTCTTTTCTGTATGTGACCATTTCTATACGATAGTTTTCAGGGTTTTTTTGAAGCAGCTGCTATGCCAGTGGTTGTTTAATTGTGTGTTCCTTATTTTATAGGGGACCTTTTGGTCCCAAAGGGCCTACTTTACAGAAATGTTGAGTGCTTAAAGCTGCAAATTAACTGAATGAGAGTCCACAAAACCCAAGGTGCTATACAAGCTCAGATCAGTCAGGCTGTTGGTGTCTTGGAGTAGGCACCCAGAATTAGCAAATATGTTTTAACACCATCTTTGGTCATTCATCCATAAAATGGGAATAAAAATACTCTCTCTTCTCATAGAGGTATGTGGAAATAAATGATCTTGAGGTATTGAAGCTCTTGGACAGTGAAATGATAGAAAAACACATAAGGAAATTAATAAATCTCTAGAGCCAGGTTTGAATAATGTGCAGTAAATAAGGCCTGGGGCCACACCCTGCACAATGAGCAGAAACCAGCATCTAAAGCAGCTGCTCATTACATAGGAAAAATCTCTTCCCAGTGCAGTCTGAGATGGGGTACTGTGAAAAAATATGATCCTGTAATTATGAACTCTAAAAC
Organism: Sialia sialis; assembly: GCA_009812075.1. NCBI lineage: Eukaryota > Metazoa > Chordata > Aves > Passeriformes > Turdidae > Sialia > Sialia sialis. The sequence goes on along the minus strand of VRYO01001269.1, from coordinate 7,394,231 downwards.
AATTCATATGTACATGAGCGTTAAGAGTATTTTTCACAAGTAAACACAATTGTGTTTTTTTCTAACTCTTGACTTCATTTGTAGTCTGCTCTATTTAACACACAGTTTTTGTCTATGTTTCATGAGTCCTTTTAAGTTTTGCAGATCTATGAGCATAAGATTGTCTTGTCCCAGCCCTCCATTTGGATTAAGTGCTGCCATTTCATGTAGTTGCAGACCAACTAAGTGCAGGTAGCCCAAACCTGCTCATTTCTATATTATGTATTCCACATTTGTAATCTCCACTGAGGTTCAGATTTGTGTGAGTGAAAAAGGCAGATCTGACCCTGTAATTTGCCATCATGAGAAAACTGACATCCAGATGCTCTTATTCTTAACAGTGAAGGAATCTGGAATATTTGAGAACTTACAGCCTACTGTCAGTAATTGAAACAACAACCCCCCCAGCAGCAATATGCAAGAGGACAGCGTCACTAGGGCTAGGAAATTTCTTTAGAAGTCTTTGCTGTACTGTGTGCAGGAAGAATGGCAAAGTTTAAGGATGTTATATTTCTGAAATATAACATTCAAAGAAATATAACATTCAAAGTGCATAATTTTAAATAACCACACTTTTGATGACTACTTATGTGCTTGTAAACAAATATTCAACAATATATTGTTCTTAAAAGAAGAAATATAAGAGGAACATTTTACAAAGGTGTGTAGCAGCAGGACAATGGGGAGCAGCTTTAAACTGAAAGAGGGTAGATTTACATCAGATTTTAGGAGGAAATTCTTTACTGTGAGGGTGGTGAGGCACTGGAGCAGGTTGGCCAGAGAAGTTGTGGCTGCCTCATCCTTGAAAGTGTTCGTGGCCAGATTGGATGGGGCTTGAAGCAACCTGGTCTAATGGAAAGTGTCCCTGCCCATGGCAGGGGTGTGGAATTAAATGATCTTCAAAGTCCTTTCCAGCCCAACCCATTCTTTCATTCTATGAAGTATGTAGTGACTGTAATAGGAATGCAGAGGTGTTAAATTCTATCAAGTTGAAAAGTAAAAGGTTAATGGTGTTGAGATGATCAGTATACAAACCTAATGCTGGTTAACCTTTCCATGCCATGTCTGATATTTAGTATAATTTGAAGAGAGAATGTTATGAATAGTAGAGGAAGTAGACTTTTTTCATGGATCCCTGTCATGTATCCCATTATATTTTGTTTGTAAGAATTAGAGTTGTCTATTGGAGATGCCTAAGATGTCTAAGAAATGTACCATAAAATCTTTTCCCTTGTATTTTCACCTTTTTCTCTCTTATTAACTATCTCAAATACTTGAAGAAGAATTTGTTAGCCTATTTAGGCTGTAGAATGTGATGCTTCTCTCAAGGATGATTAGTATTACTGTTGGCTGGTTGATGACTTGGAAAGCACTGGTTCCCACATGTGCTGCAATAATGGTTCATTCAGGAAATAATGTAAGCCAAACCTATCAAACATATTTTTTAACCTGGGTAAGAGACTGAATGAGTGTCGTTTGCAGTGGCTTAACTGCTAAGTTTTAACAGTTTCATCAGATAAATGTAGTGTGTGGCTTAAGGAAAACACACAGAAAAGTGATGCCAGGGTACCCAAGAGCAGGAACTCTCACAAAAATCCCCTTAGGCAGGGCCTGGCATTAGTGGCAAAAAGGAGAGGAAAGCTCAATTTAAAAAATATAACAATCTGTTCCTGTAGGGGTCAGACAGCAAGAGACAGCACATGTGCTGGGTGGGAGCCATCAATGAGAGCTGATTTCCCCATGGGATATACAGATCTGGACTATCAAAGTAAGCTGGGGCTAGGACAAACAGATGTTATGCCAGACACGTCAGCAGAGTTAGTCTGTTTTGCATAGGTGTCTGATCTTACTTGGCATGCTTTAAGCTCTCTTCTGAATCTCAGGGTGGAATATAACCATTATGATTTCATCCTAACTGCTCTGTTCTCCACATATGATGCAACTCTTGGGTATTACTTCTAACCTGTGCAAGCAGGAAGCTGAGGCACGGAGTGGTGTGTCACCAGGTGCACAGCCCATGAGTGTACAGTAATTTCACAATTATAAGCTGCACCTTTTTCATTGAAGAATCCAGCCTAGCCCAGTAGTGCGGCTTATATTCAGGTGCAGCTTATCTATGGACAAATCCCAGTGAAATGCCAACCCGGAAGTGAGAGCTGGCTGGGGAGGGTGCCTGGGGCTGCCTTTAAAGGCTTTGCTGGTCCATGAAAACTGTTTGCAACTTGAGCACCTGACACCAAATCCTGCTGGCAGTGATTCTGTTACTAATTTGTTACTTTGTTACACGTGGATCCTCGCTTTAAAAAAATAATAAAAAAAAAAGTGCGGCTTATATTCAGGTGAGGCTTATATATGGACAAATCCCGTGATCTACCCAGCTACCAGGAGGTGTGGCTTATAATCAAGAGCGGCTTATATTTGTGAAATTACTGTACAAGCCCAGTCACACACCTCTGCTTCCCTTCAGTGAGAGCAGGAGGGAGCCTGTGGGTCACTGCATTACCAAAGTAAACAGTCTTTGTCTACAGGTGTCTTGTTGATAGAGCTAGGCAGTGTTAGTGCCCCCAAAATGATGTTTTAAAAACCATCCTGACGCATCCCTGCACAACAGGTACTCTGCTCTCTGGAAAACTGGCTTAGGACAGAGTGGGGTAAATGAACCTGACCATAAGGGCTAGTGGCCCTCACACCACTGTGCAATGCAGGGGTAAGGTCAGGCTTTCATTTGCAAAAACTGTGTCTGACCAGAGGGTGTGATCCTAACCTTGCTCAGGGCCAGGCAAGTTGGAGTCTCGCTCTTATAGACCTGCCAAGCAGAAAGTGTTTATTTCCTGCTCTGGATCCATGATCCAGGAGGAATGAATAAAAGTGATTTAATCTTCAGTGTGAGGAAAATCACCTGACTGAGCAGGACGCAGAGGACAAATGGGACAGGGGGCCTTAGCTCGCCTGGCCAGGAGGGATGGGAAAACAGAAGTGAAACACAGCACCAGAGTCACTAATTGTTACTTATTATTAATTTTCTAATTTTTCCCTTGCTCGGATTCCACGATTGCTGGAAATCAGGGTTCGTCTGGCTGTCTGGGTGCATCTGTGACATTGACTCTGTCTTTGAGATGGGGAGCACCCTCTGGTGGCTAAGGATAATCTGACATTTCCTGGGATTGGCGCCCATCATCCCTACAAGCCTCCAGTTAAGGTGGACAGGAGGCAATGCTGGTGTACTGTCACTGTTGAGAAGGGTATTTGGGGTACAGATATTGACTCTGACTTGCTTACCCAGGAATCTGATTCTTAGGAACCATTTTTAGCGCAGTGAAAAGCCTGTAAGATGTGTTTGTTCTCCCTGCCCTGCTGTTGTGTAAAAGCACACTTACATGCCCTTCTTGCTTTCTCCCACTGAGAAGGTAAGAAAAGCTCAATTTACTTCATTAATTCACAAAATCGTGCCCCAAAGTCTCTCCCTAGGGACTGTGGTTTCCTTCCTCAGCTCTTGCCCCTGCCTTCCAAAAGCTCTAGTTCTTGCACTCAGAGCTTTCCCTGGCCCATCTCTGGCTGGATTTGCTCTGCCTGGAGTGCTCAAGCCAGGACAGTACAGTCCCTTTCAGGGAACAGAGGAATTCAGCTCAGGTTTCCCTTCTCCTTCCCTAAGTGGATTAACAGGCTGGAGGGATCGTCTCTGCCTGCCTGCTTCAATCTTCATTAGTGAACATGTTTCGCCAGCCGCAGTCACATCCTGGTCCGGAGAGCTGCTTGACAGGAGTGGATTCTGGCCACAGCTTCTCTCAAAGGCTATTGCATCTTCTGAGAGGTTTTTCTTCATAACAGGGCTCTGTGGGCTGCCCTGGATGGCAGGGACATAGGGCAGCAATGCTGCAAGATGTACATGATTGCTCTGTCCACTGCTCACTTTACAGGAACTGATCTGCATCCTCTGCTGACTTCAACCCTGCGCCTCTGTGTCATGCATGTGCTGCATGAGCAGCAGAAAATATTCTGAAGGAGCACCCACATGTGCTTTTTTACTTTTCCCCTCCTGTTTCCCAGGCAAGGGAGGATCCTGAATATACTGGGATGTCTCTGAAACTTTTTTACCTGACTGTCACTTCTGGATGCCCTTTCTTGGATGCTTGTAGGCAGTCACTTTGAATGCAGTGTTTCCTAACAGGCTGTGTGCAAGAAAGTGACCCTACCTCTTCCTGTTGCTTTGTAGTAGTTATTAATGGGTGTTGCACCCTTGCACAGGCAGTCATTTATTCCACCAGTGCTGTTGTTTCTCTGATTCAGAGATCTTTTCTACACAAATAAGATGTACACTTCAAATTCCATTGATTTTGGAACAATCCATTTAAACTACTGAAAATCCAAATTGTGGATGCTCCCCTGCCAGTTTGAGAATGCTTTATTTTTGCTCATTGGTTGTCTAAACAGATTAAGTTTCAATAGTAATGAGTACCCCTTGCAGCAGCTTAAGTTAATCTATTTCAAATTGTACCTTGAATTACACTGAGGTAACATTCTCATGCAAAGAAAGCCTGCAAGGAGAGGAGGTGAACACTGAGCATCACTAATACCATCAGGGGCTGCCCAGGCAGTAGGGAGGCAAATGTTCTTCTTGTGGTTTTGTGATCTGACCATTGCAACAGGGGAAGTTGGTGTGCCGTGCTCTGAAAGCAAGGTTGAGTGGGCAGGAACAGAATCAAAATGGATTTTTTTTTTTTATTTTAGCAAGTTGGAAGGAAAATAAAAAAGCATATGAGTATGACAGGGCAAAGGACACTACAGACTCTGAAGGATTTTAGAACCTAAAGCTGTATTTAGCAAGCTAAGGGATGAATTGAATTTCCCAAACAATGTATGTTAAAGCATACAAATGAATAACCCCAGCACTTTTGAACTAGCAGTGTATTTGGTTTGGTCCTGTAAAGCCACAGGTTGATGGTCAAAGCAGAACAGTTCTCTGGAGAGCCCTGGCTTGCTGGTTCTAGCTCCCTGGAGGATACAACCATCTCTGGAGCACTCCCCTCTCAGGGCTATGTAGCTGTCAGTGCTTAATGATGTGCTTCCCAGAGCAGGAAACAAAGGTTACACAACTCTAAAAACATAACCTGTCTCTGAATGGGTAGCAGAAGAATTTTCCTTTGAGAGGCCAAGACCTGTTTTATTGAAAGGAAAATGGATGCCCTTTTTACTGCCCTTTGGAGGAATATAAGCTGTAAGAACAAATCTGGTTTTATATATTTACAAGTAGCAGAAATCCCTTTATGTGTGGGGAAGAGCAGGCTGGGGAAGAGGCAGTTAGGACTTGGTGAAACACCCTCATGTTAGATTTTGTGCATTTTTGATCTTGAGGTTGTCTTGGTCAGCAATATCGATGAAGATGATACTCTTTTTCTTTAGTCCTTTCCTTTTCAAAGTTTTCCCAAAGCACTTTATGTATAATGAGTTATTTTGCTACCAGAACTGCCTTTGCAGTAGATTTGATGGCACAGTAGATTTGATGGTAGTGATTTGAGACCAGAGTTGAGAAAGAACATTATTGCTGTGGAGTAATGCAAGATATACCAGCAGAGGCTGAGCAGAAATAAACTGGGATAGTTGAATGAGATGTGTCTAAAGCAGTAGTTTGCTATCTGCTCCTGCCCTTTTCATCTCAATCGCTGGCATTTCATCAGTAAAGAATTGCAGGCAGACATAAATTGACACAGACCAGGCTGTACCCCTCTCATAATCTGTTCAGACCCATCAGTGACCTCTTGTAACATTAGTTCTGTAACATCTTCTAGTGAAAGATGCTGATAGTTGTTGGTAGTTTCCACACTCTTTCACCCCTCTCTGGCCCTCTGACCAAAGCCAGAACAAGAAGATAATTACCAGATCTGGCTGATTGGGCAGATCTCTGTCTCTACAGCTTTTTTTGGTTCATTATGTAGGGTCATCTCTGAATACTGAAGGGTATTTTTTTAGGGAACTAAAAGTTGATAGAAGACTATCAACTGTGATTTTAAGGAATAACTCCAGTTTTGGGAAACAGTAAGAAATTGCATTGAGAAAGACAGTACTGTATCTTGAAAAGGAATCCTTGATACCATATCATAATTCTGTATTTCTATGTTGATCTTTTTCAATTCACATATTTCTTCATGTTTATTCCGCTAGTCCTTCCCTACCCTTAAGTTTAAAATGTTTAGGTGAGCTTTGGATATAGACTAGACTGATGTGCTTTCTGTGCAGTTGGAATCTGGTTGCCTGTAACTTCAGGGTTGCTTTCTCAGATGTGGATTGAATTAAGGATGTCTATTGGGAGTTTCAGGTCTTGGTTTTCTCATTGGAGGTCCTTCCATCAGGCAGGTCTGTTAAACGCTTGCTGGGTCCCTAGAGACACTTGATCAGTGTTTAAAGGGAAGCAGCTGAACCACAAGAAGAGAGAAATGGCTGTGTACTCAAGCACTGTTGCTCTAAAGGGATCTTGCTGAAAGCTGTGCAAAGCTGGCATGGCAGTCTGGGTGCCTGGGGCTCTCCATGTACTTCATCCCAGCAGAGATCTGTGTGATGCTCTTGCTTGCCTTTCCTGCTCTGAGAAAGATAAGTTGATGGCTCCAGGATGCTTTGAGCATGAACTGTCTTTAACTCTCCTGAGGCCCAGACCAGGAAAATCTCTGGAGGATTCCAAGCAGCACCTGCTTTTGCTCCCCACTCCTCTTAAAGCTTCCCCAGTGGAGAGATCTGCCCAGGGAGAGCAGGAAGTCCATAAATAAGTAATTCCCTCTGTCTCTCCTGATCAGCCCAAGCAGCTGTGATTGCTCCTGAATGCCTAGGTTGCTTTCCTCTTAATGGCTTTTAAACCAATTTTGGCCTCATCTGATGACCCAGCTTCTCCTAGTTTTAGAGGAACAATTTCTTCTTTTAGAGAAAGGGGTTTGGGGGATATTTATGTTGTGTCAAGAGTTTTGGCTGGGTGAAATAGTATAGCAGGGACAGCAAAGCCGCAGTTCTCTGGTTGTCTCAGGCTGCCCCATACCTTATTTTGACAAATCTCTACAGGACACCTCCAAGGGTATTGCAGCTAGCATTAACCCTTGTTTGAGAGCACTGGACACATGTGATTCTCATGGACATCCCACAAACATTATAACTCTTACACCCCTCTTAAGACACTTTATTATTGGGATATGTTTTACTGTTGGGAGAGCTAATCACTGAGACATCTGAGTGCTTATCCTTTACTCCACAATGTGTAGGTGAAAGTCTGGGAACATAAGTTAGAAGTGTAAGCTCTCACTTTTTGGTTCAGCTGACTTACAGCATCTCATTAATGGGCATTTGACAACTTGACAAATATTTAGACCTTTTATTGTTGCTTGTGTGCCTTGTGTGTACAAACTGTAGTAGATTTAAAAAAAAAAGTGCTCTTTAAATAGAAAGTGGGTAGTCAAATATAAATATTCTTGGTTTGTACCCTAGTGGAACCCTTGGATGTATTTATTGCCTGTCTGATGGGTATCATCTAGGTTTGTCTATAGAGAAGTATTAGCACTACCTCCAGCTGCAGAACCTACCTGCCTGGCAGTAGGACATGCAAGGCATGTTCTGAACATCCCTACATTGCTGGCCAGGTATCCTGTGGCATGTGTACTAGCACAGCCTTGTGTCATGTTTCAGGCTGATGACTGTCATCCCCACAGTGCCTTTGGAAGAGGCACTAGTCTGCCTGGGTGGAATGTAGCTGCCCTGCCTACGGCTGCAATGCCAAATGGGCAGATTCAACCCAAATGGGTGATGGCTAATGACTTATGAAATGAGCCTCTAGAAACAAAGTAGTGTCTCAAGGTGTTATTGTTGCCTGGAACCTTCTATCTCATTAGCAAGGCAGGGCCCACTGTGTGCTACATCATTGGTAGTTAATAGCTCTGAAGCAGTGACAGTCTTTCCCAGTCTTCCTCCTGTTCTGTTCCTGTCTAACTTCTTAGTACCCTGGAAGAGCAATGGGTTTAACAAGAAGTGCTATCCCCAGACTGTATGGTTCCAAGGACAAACCTGGTAGCACCTACTTCTGGAAATTATGTCACAAAAGCCTGCCATTTACTACGTTGCTGACTGCAGCAGTTACGAAATACTGCCAAATGTGGAAGGGCAAGATCTAAAAGATGAGTTGAATACTACTGAGTTCAGTTGACTGGAAATGTTTAATGGAAGATTGCTGTGTTCAACAGAGGAACAGAGAGGGGAGGCACTGGTAGTTGTTGATCAGCACTAAAATAAAGGTGCTTGAGAGATTAGCAAAAGACCAATACTGGATTTTCTTTTGTAAGTGATGTGGAGACCAAGGGGACCTGTTGCTAGGAGGCTGCAGCACCAAAGTCACCCTCTGACCACATGGGACTGAGATTTGAGTTTGCCTTAACAATGATACTGAAAAGTAATCCTTTCTACTGCTGCCATAGGAACAGTGAAGCTGGCAACATGTGACTATGAAGGATGAAGGTATTTTTGCTGAAATCCAGTGGCACATGTTCAGGTCTGTCAGGAGAAGACTTTACTGCTGCCCACAACTGCTTCTGTGCTAGGATGTCTGAGAAATTTTAAGACTTGTAACTCATTCAACAAGAACTTTTCAAAGACATCCAGGGGCTTGTACTTCCACACATGAGACAGATCATGTCTTTTGGAATACATAGAGCAGCACAAGAGAATTAGCACTGAGCTGGTGAAACTTCTTCTTTCCTTTGCATGGAAGAGCTTTTCTTCTGGTAACCAGCATCTGTCTCTTCATGACTGGCTTCTCTCTTGACATTGTGTGTTCATATATTTTGTAGCTAAAGCAGGCGTGTTTACATGGCCCTGAGTTGCCCTGCCTCTTCTAAGTGATTCTTTGTGGTATAAGCAAGGATTATTTTTCTTGTTATTTTTTCCTCTTTATTTTCTGAAAATGTACTGCAAAAAACTCAATCTTTTATGGTGTGTAAGCATAGTATTTGAATATTAATGACTTGTAGACAGAACAGTGGCTTGCTAATGCATTTTACTTGAAGGTGTCTGAATGAGGTGTAGATACGTATCTCACGATGGTCCTTAAAAGTTAAAAGTACATTAAGAAGCTTGGGATGGGGTTTGTTGGCACAGCTGTCTAATCAACTAATCTGCCACAGCCACTTGGTCCTGTCCAACAAGTGAAATAAATGTACAGTAATTTTACAATTATAAGCCGCACCTGATTATAAGCTGCACCTCCCCGTAGCCGGGTAGACCACGGGATTTGTCCATATATAAGCCGCACCTGAATATAAGACGCTTTTTTTTTAAAAAAAAATCTATTTATTTATTTATTTATTTATTTTTTAAGTGAGTATCCATGTGTAACAAAGTAACAAATTAGTAACAGAATCACTGCCAGCTGGGTTTGGTGTCAGGTGCTCAAGTTGCAACAGTTTTCACAGACCAGTGAAGCCTTTAAAGGCAGCCCCAGGTGCCCTCCCCAGCTGGCTCTCACTTCTGAGTTGGCATTTCCCTGGGATTTGGATTTGTCCATAGATAAGCTGCACCTGAATTTAAGCCGCACTACTGGGGTAGGCTGGATTCTTCAATGAAAAGGATGTGGCTTATAATCGTGAAATTACTGTAATTCAAGTAATAAATAAGCTCAAGAGGGAGCTGTGTAAAAAAATCTGCATTGTTCTTCAAATATTCAAGTTAGTACAGAACAAATCTTCAAAAAGATCATGTTCTTACTGATCATGGAGATTCAGAGCAGAGGAGAGTTGAGGTTGTTGTGCTGCTGATACAGCAAAAGAGAATGAAGCTGACCTGTCCTGTGTGGTTCTAGCCAAAACCTGTAGTCATTTACTATTAGAAACCGGAGTATTCTGAGGCTGGAGATGGTGACCAGAAGAGCAGTCCTGATCATTTGATATCTCTGCTTTTCCCTGACAGAAACCATATCAAGTTTGGGACTTGCAAGTTCATCTCACTGTTAAATACTTTTGTATAGATCCACCATTGGTGAGCTCTCCCCATTTGGCCTGACTGACCTGGTGAAGTCAATAGTCTTCTATCAGCTGTGCTCCGATGAGGCCAGATGGAAGTTCCTGAAGGGAAAGGAAGGTCTTTAATCATTGCTTCCTTCACCCCTTACAGCCTGGGAAGAAAAGTCCTTTCCCTGCTGTTCTTCTTTATAACAGCCTACCTCATATTCTAAAGTAACTCTGTTTCCTACTCAGAGAACCCAGCTAAGAGGGATCTGCACAGTTACCCACTGTTTCTTGTCACATCGCTGTATTCAAACTGCAGCCACCTCATTGCTGTTGCTAGGACATAAGTTATCTTGCATATGTTTCCATCACAGAGTTGGATGAATTACTCTTTGCCCTCACTGCCTGACCCTCAATAGCCATACTTCCTTAACAATAGTAATGCTGAAGCATTTTGGTTCTTTAAGCCCCACTCCTTTTCTGGGTTGTGACACTCAACATTATCAAAGCACATGCCAAAAGTGTTTTCATTTTTGGCATGCAGCATAAGAGTAAGTAATCATTATTTCTCCTGACAAGACAGATATTTCTTTTGATCAGTTCAGTAAATATTAGGGTCCTAGGGTGATTAGAATGGATGGGCTTGGAGAGGAAACCAGGAAACGAATCATCTTCCCAAATCAAAGCAATGAACAGGCACCCCCTGTTCTACTGACCATCCTCCTTGGCCTTTTGCAATACTAGACTTGAAGCTAGTGCAATTTTAGGAAAGTTAAAGTTGAAAAGATGCTCTTTGACATCCATCTGACAGGATGAACCGCGATACTAGGAAGGCCATGCTTGTTATGGAGGATTTGCAACAGCTAAGCAGTCCTTACTGCCTTATGTTCTCTCCTTCCCCCTGGTAGCTGAGCAAAGAGCCCAGCTACTGCCCTGTGGACACCTAGGATTGTGGAGGGGGAAGGATTAATTTACTGGAATTGAAAGAGTATAGGAAATATCAGTTACTGTGCTAGTAAATTATGCGCAGCTGTGAGTGTGAATAAAAATCACTTTCCAGTCAAGATCTTGACCATGCTCTGCCTGACTACACTAACCCAGCTGAGAATTAGTGTAATGTATCATGGAAAAAAAGATCACCAACAGGTCCAAATTTTGAGCTGGATCACAGCTCTCCATTGAAGTCTTGTAAGTTTACAGGATCAACCTACTTCTCTAATTACCTGTCTTTTCTGAGGAAGGTTTCTGTCCTCTTAGTTTAACAACAGTTAGGCAGAGACTGACTAAAGAGTAGGTTAACAAAACATGAAAAATGATACACTGCTGTACTTCTGTGCAAGTAGGATAGAAGTTCTTATCAAATACCCCAGCTAACTGATGATGCAAAGAAGAGCAGAAGGCATAATCCCATTATGTCATCTCCCTGCCCGCCTCTCTCTATGTTTCTTATTATAAATTCTTCCATAATCTGGAAAGAAATGTCTCTTTTCTGATTGTTTTTATTCTTTCCCATTTGGTAAAATACTCTCCACCTGCCTCTTACTCTGATGCTCTGTTTTAATGTTACAAAAGTTAGATTTCCTTTGCCTGGTTTGTCTTTGTGCATGTGTGTCTCTCCTGTGAACTTTCATTAAAGATGTCAGCAGGAACATGTTCTACTGTACGACTGAGTCCTGCTATTAACACTGCTATTAACATTAGCAAAGACAAAAATGTGTTTACAACTACACAAAAGAGCACTAGCCATATACCAAAAAAAAGTTATAAATGGTAAACAAAACAAGGTCTTGACTTTTCATTGGCCATGTAGAGACTATGTTTGTCTTAACTCAGGGCTCCAAACACTGTTGTATCCAAGCAGATTTTGGGACAGAGAATTCTCATTTAAAGCAGGACAGTAAAGGTTAAGACATTTATATTCAGACTCTTGTGCTACAGATCTGCTCAGAGTGGTCTGGGACAGGTCACACAACCTCTATGGTAGCATTTGGCAGTCTATAAGTTGTGAATTATAATACGTTCCAAAGACTAGGTAATGTTGAAGCACATCTGAGGATGTTCAAATGGGTGCTTATTGTTTAAAATCACAACATGAAAACTGTTTTCCATTTAAACAGATGCTCAGCTTCATCATGATACTCTTAGATGGAAGCATATTGTTTGCAAGGCCAATTTGATTTTTATGGGAAAAAAATCTATTGGAGTTTGGTGGAAAAGAAGACATTGCTTTTGGTGGGGAGAACAAACTGTTTTGTTTGGGTGAGTAAGACAAAAAACAGAATAGAGCCCTAAATAAAGCAGCCTGGTCTCTAAGAGCCTACCAGGCATCAGGGACCTATGTTCAGAGTACCTAAGTTTCTCTTTAGGGCTACTGGCCCTGCAAAGCAGAAGGATCAGGGCATGTAACACAGGGACTTGTGTGAAGTCATGCAGTCCTGTTGGCCTCAAAGGTGTGAAAGGCTTGTCTTCCGAAGTCAACCCAATCACTCTTCTGTAACTTAAATGAGACAGAGGCTGGGAAAGATTTCTTGTCATCAATCTCCTCTTCCCCCAGCAGACAAGATTAAAAAGTGTATACACAAAACTGCACAGCCCAATTTAGATCTCCAATTATTATCTTTTTTTGCCCTGTACAGACAGCATTTCACTCACTTCTTTGTGAAAATACAGTAATATAACAGAGCCTTCATAAAAGAGAAAAAAAGATCCCAAACCCTAAAAGTAACAAGATCTCTTCCTCTTTTGCATTTTCCTTAGTTAAAAAAAAAAAAAAAAAAGCACCTTATCAACAAGTGAAATCAAGCTTGCTTGGCATGATTTCCAGGTTACTCCTATATTAGACCAAATGAAATTTCTGTCAATCAATCCATCAACTTGCTAGAAGTTGATCATTATTCCATGAGAAAAGTTTTTAGATAAACTAAAACATGAATTTATCAAAACCAGATTGGTCATTAAAAGCTGGAGAAATGTCTTCAAAGAAAGTCTCTATCCCTTATATCATGGAAGAGCCAGGAAAATTAGAGACATGTATCACAATTTTCTTTTTTCTTTTCTCTTATTTTCTTTTATTTTTTCTTCCGTATTGCATCTCTCAAGGAACTGATACTGCCTATCACTCTGTCAGCCTGTAGTGCTCTGATTGTGATCTGTACAAGGCTAATATTGACAGAACATTGTTGCTCTGCACTGGGACAATGTGTGAGGAGAACAGGTGACCTCAATAGCCAGAGGCTGCCTTCTGAAAGTCATCCCAAAGGGTGGCACTTACCAGAGCACCTCTGGTAGGTTCTGTTCAGAGGCCACAGACTGGGCTGGCTGGGATGGTTCCCTGCCCCTCCTGCAGTGACAGAGCAGCAATTCCAGAGGATGATTTGGTCAGGGCAGCAACTAAAGGCTGTGCTCACAATCCAAACCTGGTGCTTCTGTTCCATGTGGAGTTATGCCTTGGATTTACCCTAAGAGAGCTACTAGCATAATCTTACAGTCCTTTCTAACTTCGCCTGGAACTGTTTTAAAAGCCACACATATCTGAAGGTTAGCCGTGTTGAGATCGGTGTTTCCTTCTTTATTCATTGGGGGAAGAGAAATTGGCTAAAGCTGTGAGAGGAGCTCAGCTGTGTGTGGAGGTTGGCAAAGGATAAAGCCTTCTGAATTCCAAAATCAGCTTGCAGGACTCTTGTTCTCTTTCGTAGGGAATTCAGGTTGGCAGATAAAGCCCAGCCAGCAGAGACTTACTCCTTTCCATCCTTCTCAGAAAGGAAGGGTCAGACTTCTGCACAGGTTACCCTCAAGGCAGGGGAAGCTCAATTTGTCCATTTGCACTGGGTCAGAAGAGATTGTTATGAGGTTTTTGCACCAGTCTGCAAATGTCCACCTCACCTAGGTAGTCCTCTGTCAGCAACAGCCCATTTCCAGAGTACAAACCCACTATTGTACTGTTTCTATCCATTAATTCAGCCCTGTAGACCTTGTGCCAGGCAATCTCATGGCTCCCTGCTTGCATCACCTCAGTCTGGATACAAGTTAAAGTGCAAAATTAAAACATCAGCTATTGGGAGAGCAAGACCTGCCTGCCAAGCCATTCCCACTCTGGTGTCCCATTCACTGAGAGCCTACACCAGTGTAAATCTAGGCACGGTCGGGATCCAGCCAGGGTGCATCTTTCTGAAGAAAATTGTTTCCTGTCAAAATCAGCTCACTGCAAACACCCTGACTGCTCTTGAACCTGTCTGCCTAAGTCTGTCTAAACTCTGACCTTTGTGCCTCCTCCTACCTCTCTTGCTGCAGCACAACAGAAACCTCCTTTATGGGGCAACTAAACCACCAGTCAGTCCCTCTCTGGCCTCAGCTTTTTGTTGGAAACACAAAGGTGCTGGTTTTGTCCTCGCCTCTACTTGGTCAGGTGTTCTCCAATGTGGTTGGTGAGATTCCTTACAACCTCGGGACTTACTAGTGCCAATGCCTTGCTAAAACTTGTCTCTTGTCTCTTCAACATTTGAAGCATCTTAGAGTTTCTGCTGTGATGATATATCACTTAAATGTACAAAGGTATATGTTTCATTTGTATTGATTCTGGTAGAGGAAAAATGCATAATCTGAACTGTGCCACCTGCAACATTCAGGTAATTTGATTCTGCTGTACTTTTAAAACTGGATACGTCTTCTCTCTGTCTCCATTTTTTAAACTAACCTGTTTTCTGTGCTGCCTTCATGTGTACCTTTTATTGTAAAAGAGCTAGGTTTTGACATCCTTTAAAGATAGGCGATCAGAATCCCATAACTTGTCCTCACATGGCCTGGGGACATGTTAGGGCACACCATTAGTTTACATGCATTTGTTAAGATCTCTGGTAGAGGAGGTAGTTACACTGGCTTTGAATTTGGGTGTTCCTCTTTTCCAAATATTCTCAAGTATTCTACAAATACTGATTGTATCAAAAGATGCAGTCTAATTTATCCTGTGTTTATTGCTTACAGCTGAGCCACATTGCATTTTCTTTCATTCTGTGTTACTCCCATTATCCAAAAAGCTGTGGTCTGCCCTTTGCTTCTCCTGGTAGTGTACATCTTTGCCTCAGATTAGATTCTGGGCTTGATATTTAGAAATACCTTCCTAATTTCTACTTTTAAAAAAAAATTTGTTTGCCTGGCATAAGAGCATGAAGCTTTTATCCAGGTATAGTTGTACGCATTTTTGGTTTTGTCTACCTCCTAAGGATATTTTTATCTATTTGACCAGCAAGCATCTAAACAGGAACTAGAAGCAAAGGGGAGAGACAAGTGAGGTTTATGAGTGCAGATAGAGAGTAGGTAGCAAGGGGCAAACCCCCTGTGGGTCAGATGCTCAGTGCAAGACTATGTGTGGCATATGCCCGAGAGTTTGGCGTGCTTCTATGGAGAGGAACCTCCAGCTAGGTGTTGGTGTGTTGCTGTAAACATGCAGTGCAATTGTGTGAGTGTGAAAACGTGTGCGGGAGCTGTGAAAGGACACAGATTCTAGCAGCAGTCGGTACATATGCGGAGCTTTCAAAATGTGTCCTTCGTGAAATTAGTTGTATGTGCCAGTTTTGATGTTTGTGAAGACTTCTGAGCGTTTGTAGCTATGTTTTTTGTACCTGGGAATGTGTGCTGTTATCCTGACTCTGATCTCAGGTGCCCCGACTTATTCCAGTGTGGTTTCATAAACTGCACTGAAATGACATCTGTATTACACTGCTTTGAAACGGGATTCGGGCGCTCTTCCACACGCGTTTGTGGCAATGAGTATAGGTATGGGAAAACAGATTTCCGAGTGCAGCGTTCGGGCTGTGCCGCGGCTCTGCATGTGCACCAGGTGTGTGTTTGTGGAGCCGTGTGTGTGCGTGTGACAGCGGCCGGGACACGCGTGTTCCAGCGGCACTGCTGCCTTGTGCTGGGCATGTGGGTGCTGCGTGAGCCCGCCTAAACAGCCACGGGGCACCCTCTGCCTCAAGTTTTTGCATAACCCTAAACTCCACAGCCGCTGTCCACCAGAGACAGACCTCTGGGTAAGAGGGAAGGGGCGCTGCCGCCGCCGCCGTTCTCGCGGCGGGACCGAGCCGGAGCTGCCATCCCGCGTCACCCCGTGTCACCCCCGCTGCTGTGCCGGGGCAGCCCGGCTGCCGGCCCGCCCTGCGCCCCGCAGCGCCGCGACTCCTCCGGTCCCGGGCCCGGAGTGCCCTGCCCGTCCCGGCGGAGCGGAGCGGAGCCGCGGCCGCGCTGCGGTGCCGGTGCCGGGTCCGGCGGCCCCCCCGGCCGTGCCTCCCCCAGCCGCCGTCCAAGCCCAGCCCCTGCTCGGGAGCCAATAGCCGCCCTGCCGTCTCCATCCGTCTCCCGGCGTTAAAGCTACAGCGGGGCTCGGGGCGGCGAAATCCCCCGTGGCCGTGTCCTGCGCGCCGCCCGCCTGCTGCCGCCGTCAGTGTGTCCGCACGCGGGTGCGGAGCGGAGCGCAGCGGGCACTGTCTCCCTCCCGCCGCCGGGCTCGGGCCGGCTCCTCTTCCCGGCGCTCCCCACCCTCCCAGCCCGCCGCAGTTTAGTTGTTATCTTGTGTTTTTTTTTCTTTCTTTCGTCTTCTTTTTTTTTTTTTTTTTTTTTCTCCTCCAACCGGGAATGCTCAAACTGGACTGATGGACATTTCCGAGCTGTGCATCTCCGACCCGCTCGGCTACCACAACCAGTGAGTGTGCCGTGCCAGCAGCGGGCGGGCTGGCACCGGCCTTGCGTCCCGCTGCGGGTGGGATGGGGCAGCGACCCCGCAGTCCCGCTGTCCCCGTGCCGCAGAGCCGCTGCGTGTGCCCGGTGTGTGGAGCTGGCAGGGCTGGCAGGGCTGGCAGGGCTGGGCTGGCAGGGCTGGCAGGGCTGGGCTGGGCGCACCTCCGCGCCGCCAGGTGTGGCGGAGTCCGCGGAACAGCACTTGGGGGGATAGGCGTGCTGGCGTGTTTTCTTTCGTGCCGTGTAACTTCTCCTTCTAATGCTTCATCTCCTAGGAGCAGGCAGCTAACAGTGAGCGCTGACAGTCCTTTCTGCGCAGTTTTACTTTCCGTCTGTGCTAGGATTTTTATTAGATGAATTACTAGGTGCCTGTAAAGAGATGTGCATATAAAATTATACGAAGCAGATCCGTAAAAGCACTGTCTTTTATTTTTAAGGTCTGTTTTTCATCAGGAACGCACCATGGAAATTCAGTTTACCACAGACTACTGTTTTGGGTAGCCGGCCCGGGGAAAGAGCCGGAGGGCTGCAGAGACATCCCAAGCTGGGACTGGTGGCTGCTACCTTAGCACCTGCCACTGCTCTTTGTATTCCGAAGTGGGCTGTGCCTGGCAGTGCTGTGTTTAGGATCACTTTAGCGTGTTAACTTTGGTTTGTTGGGGCAGTTAGGAAACCAGGCAAAACCTTTTCAGCATTTGCGTCCAGCTGACTGGAGCAATTAATTTTAAATGCATTTCTCCGATAAATCTCATCCTGAGCAGAGTCCTCTTTTGTGTGTTTGCATGTTAATCCGTGTGTCACCTATGCAGGTTTTGTGTCATCAAAGGTGGGAATTAGGGAATTTTGCCTATTTCTTGCTTTTGTCTTAAGAATACATTGTATTTAGTAAAATTAAAATAATTTAAACAAATGATCCACAAATACCCCTCTTTCCTCATTTCGGCTTTTATTTGTCTTTCTGTACCTTGTTTTCTGATATTCCATCTGTCTTTACACTCATTTCTCTTCCCTTTAATCCCCCACTTCTAGCAGTTTCATTAAAATGAGACTTTGTATTGTTAATAGAAATTAAAAATCTAACCCATGTGATTTTCTTTTCCCTACTGGTGCTACACTTGTGGCTGCTCTACTTTGAATTAAAGATAAACAAACAGTTTCTTAAGGGAAATGTATTCTGTATGCTGCTGGGAGCCCTAATATTAACGCAAAAATAGAAGATGCATTTACCTTCATAAAAAAAAAGAAAAAGCAAAATGGCACAATGAAAACCTAGATCTTCATCACTTACTATATTGTGTCTTCACTTTTTCCTTTTATTTTTTGTACTTTTGGAATTGAGAAAAAGGAAGTCAAACAAGATGAAAATAGTAAGAAGTAATCTGCACGTTGTATTGCCATTCACCCTTTCTACTTTTTCATGGGCTTTCGGTCAGCTCTCAAAAATGTCAAGTACACCTTACCCACATGCACAACTCCTTGGCTGCTGAGTAGACAGATGAAGGTGGCCCTGGGGGAAGTGCCACTGAGCCCCTATGGCTTTACAGCAGACAGAGTGTGCTGCTTTTTGAGATGAGAAACTGTTGGAGAGCTCTTTGTTTAAAGAGATGCTTGGTTCTGTGTGCTAACTGACCTTCTCTTTAACATTGTTGAGGTTTGGTAAAATAGAGAAATAGAATTTAAAATATTTCTACCTCAATTTTTTGCATTTTTTTTAGTTTAAAGGGGTATGACGGTGCAGGAAAGTCTGAAAAAAGTTACTGAGAGAAGTAAGATATAAGCAGCTTTAAAAATACAATGTATATAAAGGCATATGCGCAGTGTGTCAGGTACTGATTTGATTTACCTTCTGGTTTTATTAAGGCTAGATTTCACATTATATTCCTGTAGCTGAGGATGAGTTGGCCCAATCTATATCTGGTTTAGAAGTATCTTTTTCTCCCACTGTAACACAATTACATATAAAGTAAATACAGATGTTGTATTTGTGCCTGTATCCCTAACTAGCTGTGTGAGCATATTATTCTTACTGTACTGATTTATTCTTTTAAATGCCAGCTATTGAAATGATTTTAAACCATTTTCTTCCTTTTTTTTTTTTATTTTTAGATACCACTTTTAATTTTGTGGAGGGCAATTTTTGTCACATTAAACCTTAAATTAGGAACAAATTTAAAAACATTGCAAACTTCTTCTTCTTCTTTAGTTTTTTGTTAAGCTGTTAAGATATAGGAAAAAATATGAGGAAGATGCTGGAGAGAAGTGGATGTGGTCACTCAATATATAATCCATATAGTTCCCTGGAAACTGTATTTCACCTCACAATTATTGAAACAGAGAGCTAATGAACAAGGCAAAGGAGAGGAGAGGTGACTCCTTTCACCTTGAAGTTTGATGAGATCTTAATTTTTGTAAAAGTCAGACCCAAAAGGAGTCTGAACAAAACCTAAGTAAAGGAATTCCTTGCCTCTAAATTGTTCTTCAGGTTTTGTGTTTACCTTCCCCAAGCAGTGAAAATTCCCTTTCCATTCCCTGTGTGCTGATCTAAGTGATTGCACCAGGAACCTGTGGAAGGTCTGTTTAGCAGGTGTGTGTGGTTTCTCTCAGTGCAGAATCTTTCAGGGATAGAAGAAAATGCTTCTTCCTAATTTTGACCTTCTGTGCATGCATTCCAAGGCCATGTATGTTTTATTTTCTTGCACAGAAATCCACTCTTTAGCAACCGCTTACTACATTTTGGTACTGACCTCTGGGAGAATTGTTCCTGGGGTAGATGATACAGCTCCAAGAAAGAAGCTTTTGTACAAATTGGAATTTGTTTAAAGCGTTTTCGAATTGGGACATTAACAAAGGCAGTGATTTGTACCTGCAGTTTCTCTCAGGTGAGGGCATATGGTGAGAATACATTAGTTAAACTGTACTGACAGCGCCTGTCTGCGCTACGGCAGGAAGGGAATGCATCTGCAGACGCCACAAATGTACACCCTGCCATATAAAATGTGTCATTATAGCCACACACAAACACGTGTGCATCTGTAAATGTTTGTGTGTAAGTATACACACATGCATATGGATGCTCATGTGGAGTACTGGTGTTGTATCTCCCTCATGTGCAAACCTAAGGCTGTTTCAGAACAGAGTAGAATACGGCATTTTTACTTTCCCGTATTAACTTCTAAATCTCAGAGAATTTTGTTTTCTGCCTCGTTGTAGTTACCACTAGAAATGTTGATAGGACTAAGAAATTGCCATTTCTATTTCTTATTAATATTCTGCATGACAGACAGAAAGTGACCAAGAAGCCATTATGGAGGTAAAATAAAAATCACTGGCGAATGACAGCATCCTGACAGATGCTATGTCCCTTACACTGTTTCCTCTAAGGTACGAGAAAGACACACGAGTCGCTGATATAATAAAAATAAAAATTATTTTATGAGGAGAAGGAAGAAGTTGAAAGGAATAAATTACATATTTGATAGCGAGATGGAATGGCATAATGTTGGAATTTTAAGGCAATAAAGGAGCAAATTCCAGACCCTGCAGCAGAGAATTAACAAAGTTGCTGTCACTGACCCTAATGCTTAGATTGAAGTAATGTGACTTGATTTTCGAGGTTACTGGAAATCTACATATTCTGTGAATGGGAGGAAATCTGAGTCAGAGAATCTGAATGCAACTGTCTGCTCTGGATGGATCTCAGAGGCTGGGATTGGGAGGAGTTGTTAATTGGAGAGAATAGGATGGAGTTGTTTGTTTCGTTGACAGAATAAATTGCTAAACCTCTATAAGGAATTGGTGCAGTTAAAGGGTTTCTGACAAGGTTCCCGTCATAAAATGGGGTCTCAATGCACTAAGCTTAGTGAGTGCAGGGCTGATGAAGAAATCAGTGCCTTTAGAATATTTGTATTAACTTTTCTCTCCTCTTCTAATTTCACTTGTAAAAGTAAACATGATTTAATCATTATCAATTATTGAGAAATATGGAAAGATCAATATATTTAAAAAATAGGATTTTTTCGTTGTATTGATTTGAAGTAATCAATAAATATTGCATTTAGCCTGAGAGGGGAAAGACTTTGGAGAGATTGCATCAGAGAAAGTTGCTGTGATAGAGGTTTCATATCCCGTTTTCTTCCTCTCCAAGAGCACGTTGCTCTACTCTCTGTGCCCTTTCTGCTGTAATTTCCCAGCCCTGTTTCTGCACTGTTACTAGTGCTCTGAATTTCATGTTGTTTGAAAATACCTGTATTCTTCAAATTATTTCAATTCAATAAGAAGTTTTGTGCATTGCGTCAGTGGGTCTCTTTACGAAATCTTCCACGGCTTTAAGGATATAAATTCTTTTTTAGGGAATAGGAGTGGTGAGAAGGTAAAAGGTTTAAACCTGAGTGTAGATGAAATTTACTGGTTCTGTCAGGAGCAAGGTAGAATTCCTCCAAAGAGTGTAAAATGTCTAAGAGAGATTTAATTAAGGAAATAAACAGTAAAAGTAGAAAAAAATGTGGTGACAAAGCTTGTAAAAAAAAAAAAAAGGTCAAAATCCTTTCCCCATCTTCTTATTCTAACTTGTGCTCCTTGGTTTTAGAGTTGGGGGTCATAGAGCTGCACATCAGCAGTTCCAGCCCAGACTGCAGGGAGTAGGAAATTCTTCCCAGTCAGACCTGTTCTTTATTCTGTGGAGCTACTGGCGGTAACGTTACAGCCGGGGAGCACAACAGAATTTTTAGTCTGCGCAGTGTGAGCAAGTAAATATAGCATCTGCCCAAAACCCAGCAGTGAGCTTCTTAGGTAATGCCACTGTAGAAACTGGGGGGAAAAAGCGGAAAAATCAGAGTTTCCATGACAAACTATGAATCAGAATGGTTGTTTGTTTAGTGAAGGAACTTAATAAAGAAGATATTAGCAGTGCGCAGTTAGGTGACCTTGCCAAAAAACAAAGGAAACACTTGGTTTCTTTCTGTCTTTGCGGTGTTAGCTGCATTTGAGTTTTGAATGTAGTCATTTCTATGTAGCTTGCATGTGTAAAGTGCTTTATGGCTGTCATTGGGGACAGAACACAATTTAATATTACTTGTCAGTAATAGCTATTGACTTGGCAAGTTTTACTTCTTAGGAATTAAATTGTAATAACTTACTCTTTGCATTTGTTTCCATCCTTGTTATGCTGCCTCTCTCTAAAGCTTTGCCCTGTCTCTTCAGAGCAAAAGAGATGCCCACAAAAAAATGATGCTTGCAGCTGGAGCACAGTGCACTTTGATTCTTCCAGTGCTTGAGAGTCTGGCTGCTGGCAATGACTGTCCGTGAGGAGAAACGTGTCTGCTCAAGGTGGAATGCACTGTATAATAATATATTTGTCATGTTTGTAATTGCAAATGTAATTAGCAAACAAGCTCTGGGGGATTGAGGACTTGAAACTTTCAGTGCGCATCATTTGACCCTCTCTTGACTGGACCGGAGCTTATATGTCCCTGTTAACCCTTGCTGTTCTTGCAGAGAAATGCTCCTTCTAATGTGACTGCTGATAAGTTTCCTGTCTTCTCCCTCTCCTTGTCCCCACCTCCTTGCTCTCTCCCCCATACCTTCTTTTTTTATTTGGCTATGAGCAGCATTGTACCTATATTTGCTTATACCTTCTTTTGGTGATAGCAAGTGCTTCTGTTCCTCCTGTGACACATGCACTAATATTTCCTTTCCTAGCGCTTCTGACACAGCCTGGAAAGCATTCTGCAATGCCCTTTGTGAAGAGCACTGTGTACCAGTAAGTGCTTCTGCATCCTGAGCTGTTCAGTGCATTCCTATCACCACAGGCAACGTTACTACTCAGTGCCCCTTGCACTTCACAGAGACAACTTGCGAAAAGCAGGTGGCAAGCTGTTATCACACAACCTGCGATGCCTCTCTGTCCCTGCTGAGCTGGAATTTTCTTGCACTCCCTTTTTGAATGGGAGGAGGAATAAATATCTAGTAATTTCTATTCGTTTTATGGAATCCTGGCAAATCTCAGTCTGGTCATCCTTAGGATGACTTTTTTGTCCTACAAAAGATATTCCTGATCCATATGGATTTAGTGAACAGCGCAGAATCAGTTCATAAAGTCACAAACTTATATGTGCATAGGAAGCAAAAAGGGACTACTTCACTTTTTTCATATTAGTAGTCTCTTTTTTTCTTTTTTTCTTTTCAAGATAAGTCTTAAGTTTGTGATAGGATTGTTCTTGTTTTGGACAGAGTTCTATTTATTCTTGCATTTTTTTTTGTATATGTGATAGGAAATCGGTTAAATGTAGAGTGGGGTGGCTGTTTCTATAAAATTTTTGTCATAACAGTAAAGACATGCCGCAAGTATTGCATGCTGTTGAGGGCTTGGAAGGAAAAGGAAACCTATTTTAGTTTCTTCTTGGGAGGATAAGAGTGTTTGATGAGAACTGTTTCTTTCTGTCCAGTTTTTCCTTTTCCATTCCTGGAAATTGTGTTTCATTTACCATTTACTGAAGAGTCATATATATTTCTTAAATTAACATAGCCTATAATGTGGGCAATGGAAGTGGGACCTCCAGCTTGGAGTATCCTGCATAACAGGAGAAAATTTCTTACAGCGCCTTTTGTTTTGATTTGATTGTCTGTGTTTTACTGCAGATCTTTTTACAGGAAGATTTTTTTTTTTCTTGCTGTATGTCTGCTTGTCTGAAAGGCTGTTTGTGCATACAGCATATTAAGAAGTGTTATTTTCTATGTTTCCCCCCCTCCTTTTTCTCATGTCACTTTAAAGTTCCCTTTTGTAATAATGGCCCTCAATCTCCGGTGATGGAGCCGTCACTGTGAACAATGCTGGTGAGTGTATTGTCTCGCTGTCCTTTCACTCAAGACAAAGGTCAAAAGAACAGCTTTAAAAAAATGTTCAATTCTCCAATTATGACTTTGCATATGAAGATAATTTTAAGAATGTATAAGCACTTGGGTGAAAATAAAACAGAAATATGATTTTTCCATCAGTTTCCGCAAGTACTTTTTTTAATGTACTGACATGAATAATTACAAACCAAATTTCTCAGTGAGATTTACATCATTTTATGTATTAAAAAATTAAACGCTTAAGGGCACAAAAGAAATATTCTTCAACAGATTTTATTTTTCCAAAGTCTGCTGTGTTGCTTTTATTTTTGTTCAGTCAAACTGACAAGTTTCTCTTTCTCAAACATATTTGTTTCATGATTTAAGAAATTACACTTATCTAGATGAGGTTTTCACAGAGGTGGCAATATAGCAGTGAAGAACATAGGATGTTACTGATTTCAGGGATTTGGTGTAAAATTTATTTTTACTGCACATAACCAGAATGAACAGAAACACATTTTCAACGTGTATATTTTCTACATGCTTCACTTAGAACTTTTAAAGCTATTTATAATTTACACATTAATTTTAAGGACTTGCTGTTGTTCTATTTTTCTTCTTTTCAGGACCATGCATGGCATGTGATTGCCATCTAGTTTTAACCGTTCAGAAAGTGCTGTAGAGGGAGAGCGATTTAATTCTTTAGAACATATAAATTCAGTCCTGCTTTAGTTCCTTTTCAGATATATACGATGTTGCTTCTACTTTTATCCTCAATAGCTTAATTCAGTTTCTTCATAGTTTTTCTATTTCTGTTGATGAGGGTGTTTTTTTTGTTTTTCTCTCATTTTTGTAGCTAAGGAGGTAACAGTACTGGGAGCCACTGAAAAAATTCTAGAAACCTTGGTTCCTATTGCTTGACACCCTGTAGTAGGAAATTTTTCTTATCAGATGCATCAGAAGTGCAAAGGTATCTGGCTGGATAAAGGCTTTCCACACACCTGTGCTAAACAGCGACTTTGAGCAGTGATGTGCAGCCTAACCAGGGACTGTGACAGGGAGGAGGCCACAGCTGTCTTGTAAAATCGAAATTCACATTCAAAGCCAAGGAAATCCCAACACGGGAACTTGAATTTTTGTGCTGGGGCATCGTGAAGGATGATGACTTTACCTTCTGTGGGTTCTCTTTGCCTTAATAGATCGTAGCAAATAGGACCTTATGAAAATGATGTTTAAGTATCACGCATTCAAAGGTATTATTTTACATTGATGATACCAGCTGCATCTCTTCTGAAATAATTGATACAAGTTGTGTAGGGGCACAAGGCACACTGTGGAGGACTAGGATGTGCCAGGGTAGGACAGAAAAGAGTTTTCTTGAATAAAGAGATCTGTGAGTGCAAGGATGGATGTCTGTCAGGGGTGTGTGTACACGCTTAATTTTACATAATTGAGCACATGCTCTAATTTGACAGAACACACCTTTATATAAACGATATAATTTTATATATAATCCAGTGTTCATTTGATGTTGCATAGTGAACTATTTCACTTATCCATCCAATGTCTTTTTGGATACATATGCAAGACTTTCTGCATGCAGTTACGTATTTCTGCGTGTATTAGTGTATAAATGTGTAGAAAGAAATAAGGATAGGTCTATCTTGCTTTGTCACAAGATTGTTCCCAGTCTTTATTAATTCAAGCTTGTAAATCTGTTCATGGCTTTACACAGAAGGCGTTTTGTAAATGTAAAAGGCAGTACAAATATACCATACAGAAAATTTGCGCTGAAAAAATCGGTTGTTTCTCTGGGAAGATATATTATTATAGATAATATAGAATTAGGTGCTACTAAATAACTGCAGTTAGATCTTCTGCTTATAAATCAATGAACTGGTGTTTTTAAAGAGGAATAGAGATTTTCTTTAAATGGAATATCACAGAGGAATTTGAAAAACAGTATGAAGAACATAGATTCAGCTATAACATTGTCAAGATAAAGATGGGCTTGAGTGCCATAGCCATAAAAGTCAGCGACTGGGAATTTCTTTTATCTGTTTATTTAATTTTTGGTGGTTTTGGAAATTTTCTCTTTCTTTTTTTTTTTTTAATGCGATACTGGTTTAGCAAGCCACTAGTTTAGTGTGCTTCCTCTTATGGAACAACTTAAAAGGTTGTTTGATTTTGAAATATGGAGTTTTGTTTTAATTTCATCACCTACAATGTATCTGAAAATTGTCTTTTTACTCTTTTTTGAAGTGTTTTTTATTTTCCTACAGAGAAGTTTTTTTTTCCCTAGGAATTACAGTTAGGGGACTGTCATTACAGAGCAACTACAAGCCCTAATCACTGCCCATGATCATTACATCTCTAATAATACAGACTGTCTCTGTTGAAATTTTCCTTCATGATTTCCTAGTCTAACATGAACTTGTTTCTTAGAATACTAACAAATTTAATTCCACGGCCTTTTTAAAATGACATAATTATGAAACAAAAACAAAAGCTCTCACAGTACAGTGATGTGCTATCTATACATGTTTTAATGTGCTAATTTTCCCTAGAATTTTCCCTTGGGTGTTTAGGGAAAAACAGATTCAGCCCTCTTAATTGTTCATTGAAAGAAGAAAAAATACCTGCTTTTGGTTAGTTTACTTTCTCAACCTACTGTTTCTTTGCTTCGGTCTCTGCAAAATGTTATAGATTCAATTCCCCTGCTGGACCAAGAGTTAAAAATTAATTCATGAATAACAAAAGCCAATCAGTCTTGTTGAGTTTAAGAAGGATTAGAAGAAAGATTTTTGTACAGAGGCAGTTATATATCTTGGTTGTGATATTGTTGGACTAATAGGTATTGTACTTGGTCCCACTGGTTATCTGATAAAGGTAACTGATTTGCAAATAGGATTCTTATCCTGGTGACTAACGAGTCTAATATTGGATGGGTTAAAAGAGAATGGGCAGCTGGTGTCTGTTATAAGTTCTTGACTCCCTCTAAGAAGACAATTACAGTAATTTCACGATTATAAGCCTCACCTTTTTCATTGAAGAATCCAGTCTACCCCAGTGGTGCGGCTTATATTCAGGTGCGGCTTATAATCGTGAAATTACTGTACTTGATTCAGATGGATAGATTGGAAAGGGACCAGGTAAATATCAACTATGAAGAAATGGTTCCCTCTATGATACTGCAGTTGGGATTTTCAAGCAGAGTGATCTGACTTGGGCGTTGAAATCCACTGAGTGTCAGTGTGCCTGTGGTGTGGAGCTGTCCGTAATTGTTGAGAGACCTGCATAGACATCAGGCCACCTGGGCTCAAAGCATGTAACTGATACAAGGTAGACACAGAAAAGCTTATTAATACCTTGAGGGAGAGGAAGGATTTGCACACAAAATTTTGTGATGCAAAACCCCCTGTCCCTACGCAGATCTGCTGAGTAACATTGGAGAGGGGAGAAGGAAGTAGGAGACATGGCTTCAGAGGAAGGAGAGCATCCAAAGTTACAGAGATCTGAATTTTATTTTTTGTGAAGGATTTGTTGCTAAAGGTAGAGTTTTGGGGAAGACGATGGACAAAGGTGGCTTTAGGAACAGTGTTTGAGGCTGACTTGAGGTGTAAGAAGGCTGCAGCCCTTCAACTCAGGTGGAAATCTAGGGAAGGAAAAAAGAGAGTGTTGCTGCCCTGGGCAAAGCATACATCTTTTCAAATATCTGCTCCAAAAGAGCTTCTTAGGACTACAGTCCCTTGTTAAGAAAAGCATCATGAGTGACAAATTGTTCTTGTGTATGGGGAGTTCACTGTCACAGTCAAGAGCCACAGCATCTCTGTCTTTCAGCAGTCATTGTGGGAAAACTTGTAAACAGAGGATCTTTGTGAGGTTAAAGGCAGTGATATTCATCCTGCAGGCGACTGCTGTTACATTTGGATAGAAATAAAGGCAGCATAGAGAGGTGTCCATCTTTTGGAAGAAGAGGAATTTTGCTTCCTTCGGTGCAGGACTGGCGGGTGTCCTCGCCTCCAAGTGCCCACTGCTGCAGCGCAGGTGGAGCTGGAAGAGCTCTGCAGCCATCTGCAGGGCTCCGCTGACAGTGCGCCGGGCTGCCCTGGGCAGCAGCCTCACACCTCTGCTTTCACTGGCCAGCTCTTTGAAAATGTTCACATTACTTTGTCCTCCTCCAAAAGTATGTGCGGGTTTCTCCTGGGCATCTTGGCGCTGCTCGCGTTACTGCGCTAAGAGAGCGTTTCCATGTTCATGGACCTGATGCAGTCTCCAGGGAGACTCTGTCATCTCTGCTGTGCCCTCCCTTCAGCATCTTACTAATGTCTGAAAGGTGGTTCCACAGTCTATGGATCTCAAGGTAAGGAAGCTTGATGGGGAAAGAGAAACCTTAGTGTCTTGCAAAGGAGTTTCAAGCAGTCTTTAAGAAATACATTAATCTTCATGACTGCATCATTTGTGTTTATGTACACTCTTTCCAAAGTGGAGCTATCTCTTGCATTCTCGCAGAATCACAGAACTGCTGAGGTTGAAAGGGAGATCATCTTTGGAGATCATCTGTCCAACCCCTTGCTCAAGCATGACCATCTAGGGCTGGTTGCTCAGGAGCAGGTCCGGACTGCTCTTGAATATCTCCAAGGGGACATCACAACTTCTCTGAGCAACCTATGCAAGTGCTTGGTCACTCACGGCAGTGAAAAAGTGTTGGCTTATGTTCAGAAAAACCCTACTGTATTTCAGTTCATGACCTCATCTGTCCTTCGAGGGTTTTTATCTCTTATTTGAGTTTTCCCAATAATTTCTTGGTGTCTCAAAACTCTCTCTAGTTTGTCAGTCACTTCCTAATAAAGTGACACACGGAAATTTTAGATCCATTTAGGCTAAATGTATGTGGACGAGAAGTATCCCCTATCTGGTTCCTTGAGAGTATAACTCTTTTGAGATCATTGAGACCTGAATTGTTCGACTCTGGCAGCCTGAGCTAAGAATGGCAGGCATGTTGTCTTAAAATTACAATCGGTTCACCAAAAGCATCTATTACGTCTCATGAGGATACAAAGAAATTTCTCATCTAGTTTAGAGTACAGCTTATCAACATCACAATATGATAAATATGTAGAGGTATTTGTTTTAAATATCCTCTATCTATTTTTTTTCACTCAGTAGCTAGTTTATCATCTTGTTTATCAGCTACCCAGTCTTGTCTTAACAGGCTAAATGAATAGCAACGAGCAACAATTAAATGCAGTTTTAACCAAGAACAGTCCATTCATTTGGTGATTGCCTGTTACTTTGACTGCAGTTCTCAATCCTCATTGTCTCTGGTTTCTTCTGGAAGAATGCCATCCGAGTGGTCTCACTGTAGCTTTAGTACATCACAGATGTAAGAGTTAGGACATGAATGTAGACCACTGTTCATGATGTGGACTACTGAACCAGGGAAAAAACCTTGAATAGCCATAGAGAAAAATCTTTGAGGAGAATGCCATATTAAAATGACTTCTACCATGATAGAAAACCTTCTGCCGGTAATAATGTAGTCAGTACTTGCAGCCTTCTAGAAGTGACTACTGTGCTAACAGGTTCTGTTGCACTCACAGCAATAGGTAATTTGTATTAGGTTACTTCATCTTCTGAGAGCAGCTAACAACCATGAAATGCTGTCACTGCTGTTGAAGAAAGAGGCTGGTGTTGAGGATTTATATGGGGAACTAGATAAGCAGAAACCACAAGATGAAGATGCCATCTACAACCTTTGAACATGCTTGGGGACTTTCTTTTAAAAACTGTTTTCCAAGGTACTTTGAATATGAATCTGTTGTCATTTTTGCCACTGTAAATGACAAAGAACTGTGAAAATCAGATTGGTTGCACCAATGTAAAATTGGTACAAGATTAATGTTAGGCCATTCAGTTCAATATCACAGTCAAAGAAGAAGTACGTAGAGGCTATATAAAAATCATATTGAAGTGAGGGGGCAGGAATCAACTAAAGCTTTGTATGGGAGTGGTAGAAACAAGCAATTTTCTTTCCATAAAACTCTGCCAGGTGCTGTTAGTGCCTCAGATCACTGGATGATTCTTTCAGAGTTCAGGTTTCATGCTTCTAATGCATGAAATGATTCTTTCACCCCTTTGGGAATAATTTGGAGTATGTTGGAGAAGGCTGCATAGTGGTAATTGGGGAGCAGTTTGATGCATTGCTAAAATGCACAGAGGACAAAATGCCAAATGAGGTGTGAGAGCAGGTGAAGTGTGAACTCGCTGAAGTTGCATAGAATATTATCCGGATAAAAACACACCAGGAGGTGAGTAAAGCAGGACTCCAAAGAAGCATTCCAGCATGTGGAGAATTCCAGGGATCTCCAGAGGAGAATGCCTTTTGCCAAGTTTGTGAGGATGAAAGCCATGGAATATGGATGAAACCCATCTCCCGTGCAAAGGAGGAAGAAGACTGCAACAGGATAGCTGGGAAGAAGAGACCCAGCTCTGTTTTTAAGCTTCTTTTAAGGTATCTGTATATATATAATGCCATCAAGCGGAATAGCAATTACATCTTTATAGCAATAGATGAAATCAAGATAAAGAAGAAGGCGAATGTAACAAAAGAAGTGCCTTAAGCAAAACCTCCCTGTGGGTAGGAAGTCTCAGCACCTTCTGATTCTGTAGTATCCTGAGAACTCTGATGCTGCAAGGAAATGCAAGATGCAATGTCAGACAATATTCTACTGCTCTACAAAAGATCCAAAGGAGAGTTGATGATTCAGAATGGTCCTGAGCATTTTGGATTGTAAACAGCATAGTTCCACTGAACTCTGTTGGAGTTGTGTTTGATTGAAGGTGGTGCACTGGGGGAAGGACAAGCAAGGGTAGAACCTGTGTCATGGAGCTTGAGGTAAGACTGGGACAGAGAAATGGTGGCTGGAAAGCCAACGGCAAGGTCCAGTCACTGTGGCTGCGTTTTGACTTGTGACTAAGGTTTTTGTCTGAAGTGTGGTAGAAAACATCTGTTTCTCACAACTTTTCTCATGTTAACTTTACTGAAGATACTCTGAAAATACAGGGCATTCCTTCCTGCAAAAAGATGGAATTTGAATAGAACAGCTTTAGGAGAAGGAGAGATCACAGAGGAGGAAGAAAGATTCTGCCAGCATATACACAGGTTTCTGTTGCTAAAATTGAATGAGAATTGGCTTAAAAATTGGGGTGAAACCTTGAAAAACTGCTGCTTTGTTTCTCTCACAGCTTTCTAATTCAGTATGCACCTTGTGGCTGTTGCTCTGGAAATGGACTTTCCTTCACATTTGCAGGCTGTCTTGTTTTGTCTTTCTGCTGCAAGGTGAAAGTAGTGATCAGCATCCGTGTGAGGTGAGGAAGAGGTGCATGTGAAAAGCTTGCCCACATGAGGATACAGGTCCTTTCTGCCTGATAGCCCTGTCATGACCCTGTTACATAGGCTGGGGGTTTCAGCCTATCCCCATGGTGGGGAATCTGAAAGCTGAGTGGTGATGGGAGCAAATTGCCCTGCAGTAGACATAATGCAGCAGGTTCTTCCAGAGGGAAGAGAAGCATTGAAATGGAGCTTCTGACATTGGGAAGAGCTGCTGTGTGTAATGTCATGGGGCCTGAAGGAAGAGAACTGATCCCTTGGGATGCAGAGATTTATTGCAGTGTGTTTAGCACCCCTGCAAGTAGAGGAGAAATATACACATTAGCAGCTGGTGGGAGGCCTGTGCTGCATTTCTGCTCCAGTGGAGAAGGCAGGAATGACACATTACTGTGAGGTGGGATGGGAATGGAGCTCTGCACATCAGCTGGGGCAAATTAGAGGAGCAGTGATTTGGCAGGGAAGAAGAAAATTCTTAAATGATTGTTTTCATGGGGTTAGAGATACTACAGGATATCCTCCAGAGAAAAAGCTCAGTCAGTGAGCTGGAAAATGAGAGAACCCGGGACCACTAATCAATTCTAAAAAAATTTTCTGGCTTGTTGTACTGGCTACTGCTGGATATTAATATGGTTTAACGTCTTCATGCTGTGTTGCAGGATTACAAGTTGCTTACCTTTTGGTAAGCAGTGTAGTACCAAGAGGTGGTTTCCACTTTTCCCCAACTTTTATCTGAAGTCC
This sequence comes from Sialia sialis, assembly GCA_009812075.1. Lineage (NCBI taxonomy): Eukaryota > Metazoa > Chordata > Aves > Passeriformes > Turdidae > Sialia > Sialia sialis. The sequence continues at coordinate 7,362,527 of VRYO01001269.1, read as the reverse complement.
TTCCTGTTGAGTGGGATGGAGGGAGCAGAGAACATGGCAAACCTCTTCTGCTTGAGAAGTTCATGAGCTGATGGAATTGCTTTGTAGTTCCTGTTCTGGTGGCTCTTTACAGTTGTGCAGTGCTTGCTCTAGAAATTGTACACGTGGACGGGGAGGGAAAGGAAGGCTTCTTCCTGTTTTTACCTGGTTTTGAGGGATACTTTGCATGGTTATTCATATTACTTCATATACCAGTGGACATAAGGAGAGTAGCATGGTGTCTGTCTTCAGCTTCTTGATGTAAATTAATTTGCTACCTTGCCTATGTGCCTTATGCACGCACCCTTTGCACACCTCTTGTGTGTCTCCAGCTATGCTAAAGCAAGTAAGGATATCTTGTGTGCAGCTTGATCTCTGTTGCAGGAGATGCTTCTTGCTGAACTGAGTCTCAGAGCATCTTCTTGGCTTAAGGAAGGTGCTGTAAGGATGACTACTGTAAAGGTAGTACGTAAAACAGCATAACAGGAGTGTGAACATACTAAATCCATGAAAGAATTCCAGAAGGAGTTGGAGATTTTGGACTGGGCTTTTTTGAGCCAATACTTTTAAAATTTAAAATGTCATCAGGACTAAAAGGCACTTTGTGGAGGTCAGCTGAACAGCTTTTGTTCTGAGAAGCTACAGTTTTAATGGACAGGGAGCTATATGGTGCTGGACAAGAGAGTCTACCACCTGAACAATTAGTTCTGAAAAAGTCAGTTGTAGGATCTTGCTTAAACAGTGTTGTTACCTACCTCCAGCTTTCTGGATTTAAAGGAGCAAAGTGGAAGAACTTCACACGAGCAGGAGGTAGTGCTGAGCCATGTTTGCATGCAATGGTGCTGAGCCTCTGTCAGATATATCCTTTTCATGATGTGCATTCTGACATTTCCTTCTCCTTTGGGGTGCAAGGGTGCATCTTTTGCCTCCAGCAGCCCAGCTGCCAGGATAGAGTAAATATTGCTTTGTGGCCAAAGGGTCCTGTTAGCCTCCAGGAGACACAAAACAGCAGCACTCAGAAAAATTACCAGCAGTAAAAGTACATTATACAATTCATCGATCTTTTGTTTTCAACACTGGAGCAATGCTACTTGGAGCACACAGGTTACACCAGGGTCAGCATTTTCATTAGAAGAGCCTTAGTCCTCCACCCTCACCCCAGCACCCTGGATGGGTGCCTGCAGTAGGTGCAGGCACTTGCCTGGCATGGATGGCTGAGGCTGGAGCAGCCGCTCAGTTCTAGGCAGCATGAAAAATCAGAGGCAGTTAGGTACAAGTGAAAACATTATAAGTTTCCCTGGTGTCAGCACAGGCCAGTTCTGATTTTAAAAATGAAATATGGCAGCTAATTAATCTAGATCACAGCTTAATCGCCTGTGGTGGGTTTTAAAAAAAAAAAACATTTTTGTGTGAATTTAGCACTTATGAAAGTGAGAGGCTGGGATTTCTGCATAGACCAAAGCACAGCATGGATAAGCTGTCTCCTGCTGGCTCTGTTCATGCTCGCCTGTGGTGGCCTGCAGTAGCCACTGCTATTTCCTACAGTTTGCCTTTCATAGCCTCCTTTGCAGCAGCATCCATACACCCAGTGTGACACACACCTCCCCTGTGCCTCCTCAGGTCCTTGTAGGAGCAGTCACAGAGGTTCAGAGGCACAGAGCAGCAGATGTGCAGGTTCACTCCAGGACGATACAGGGAATGCCTCTTCCCAGGGCTCAGACTGCTGTGCACTCCCAGTGTTAGGGGTATGGTGATACACGGTACTGCCCTGGAAAGTGTGGTTTGAATAGGGAAAGGAAAGGGATCAGAAAGCTCAATAGATGAAGGAACAGCTCTGTTCTTTCCCTCAGACCAGCAGCAGCCTGCTCTGGGGAAAAGAAAAACAATCAGTCCAGTTTCGTAGACTGAGTGCATTCACGTTTTGTGCAGATTTCAGAAAGACAAACCATGAGTCCTTCACTGCGCATGTCACCCATCATCAGTGAGTTGCTTTCTGTCAGTGTTTTCAGTAGATGTGGGTCTTGTAGAGAGAGGCATTGCAGGCACTGTCTGCAAGACAACATCAGCCAGTGGATTGGGTGAAGTGAGGGACAGCATGGGGGAAGGCAGGTGTGTGTATGAGAGATGAGCAAAACAGATGGACCAAGCTGAGTGCATGTGATGGATCACACAAAGGACCAGGACATGAGACATGACCCATATTACAGTAATTTGACAATTATAAGCTGCACCTGATTATAAGCCGCACCTCCTGGTAGCCGGGTAGACCATGGGATTTGTCCATATATAAGCCGCACCTGAATATAAGCTGCACATTTTTTTAATTTTTTTTTTTAAAGCTCCATGTGTAACAAAGTAACAAATTAGTAACAGAATCACTGCCAGCTGGGTTTGGTGTCAGGTGCTCAAGTTGCAAACAGTTTTCATAGACCAGTGAAGCCTTTAAAGGCAGCCCCAGGCACCCTCCCTGGCTGGCTCCCACTTTGGGTTGGCATTTCACTGGGATTTGTCCATAGATAAGCTGCACTACTGGGGTAGGCTGGATTCTTCAATGGGAAAGGTGCGGCTTATAATCGTGAAATTACTGTAATTGTTGTGGAGTGACTAAAATAATCTGTCAGCAAAAGGACAATTTTCTACTCAACTCCATTTTTCTACTCAACTCTGTAGAATTTGAGTTCAGTAGAACTTTTTTAGCAAGAGTCTCTACAGTTAGGAGCAAACCATTTCCTTTTTCCTTCCTCTTTCATTCACACTTATGCTGAATTGTGATCCTAAGTGCTCTTGCAGATTAGTGAAGCTGAGCAGGAGCCAAGCAAGCAAATGTGGAAGGCAGGGCAAGAGTTGGTGTTGCTGGCCAAAAATTCTTTGCTCTGAGAGCTGGCACCTCAATCTGTGATCAGGGTTGTCCTGTGTCCCTGGCTCCCATCTTGGCATTGCAGTATTGATTATTTGGTGTTTTCCAATGTTCTGATTAAATCTCAGCTCAGATGTTTACACTTTTTCCTCATTTTCCATTATAGTTTTAGTGGGACAATAATTCTCTTTCTTTTTGCTTCAGAAGTTCTGGCTGTACACAGCAGAAGAGCTGCAGTGTTAGGCTTCAGAGATAGGATGAGTAAAATGATCTCCTAACGTGCATACAATTTTGAGTAGCCTCGTGGTTGAAACATACTTCATATTGCTTTTTATTCACTGTAAATCGTAATTTCTAATGTATTTTTATACAGTGACCTGAGCAGATAGAAGAGGAATTCTTCCATTTTGTGAAGTAATAACTGTAACCTAGGTGAAATAAAGTACAAAGTCAAAAGCTTTATACAAAAATGGATTGTTAATATTAATAAAATACAGTAGTACTATTTTATACTGTAACCTTCAGCAGTTATCCTGACCTAAGTAGGAGCAAATACTTGGTGGTTAATTTGAATAAAAATGTTATTTCTTATTTTGTCATTTAGATGAATTGAGAAGATGAAGCAGTCATATTTGCTGAGGGTGTGGGGGAGATCTGGAGAATACAGTACTCATTCAGTCAGTGTTTTGACCGGCAAAGTCCTGTCCTAGCATAGTAAATAGGGAACAATGTGATCTTCAGCTTCAAAATGCAATATTAGTGGATTGGTTTTTGTTGTGTAATATTTGATCCATGAGGGCCTTGTGGCTGGAAGCCTGTAAAGCAATTTGAAAAATGTAAGGAATGTGTAACAAGGTAAGAAGTAAGAGAGGAGGTAAAGAATTTACAACAGTGTGGAGTGGGCTGCAGCAGGAAAAAGAAAAAGGGAGAATTGCACATATCAGAAAGCACTTTAAAAAGATTCAAGATACTCACATGTCCACTAGGTCAGAAACAATGAGAATGGGGTTTGTCCTTTTTATTACACAGTACATATCCTCACAACATCTCAAATCTTGCGGTTTTATCAGAGGAAGAGTAACAGATACATGCGGTTTAGGAATACCTGTGATCTGTTCTTGCAAAACAGGACTTTGAGAAGCCTGTGGGCACACAATTAACTCATTTTAATTCAGCCCTTGTGGGAAAGGGTCGGGGTCTCTCACTCTCTCTCTGAAATTGCTTTGTAGAAGAGATGGTTAGTTAGCATCGACTGAGCATCTGCCATCGAGGCTCAGTGAATAATCCCGCTCTGCATTAGGAGGGGAGAGAAATCAGGCAGGGCAGAACAGCAATGATTAGTTAGCTTTAGTGCAGCCTGAGGATGCATGTGGTCTAGGCAGGATTTATTTGCTTTTCCCAATTTTAATTTCTGTGTTTCTCTGTGAGCTAGTCAAGACCAGGCAACCGGCAATCCCGCAAGTAAAAGAGCGGAGCTGATATCTCATTTTTCTCTTCCTTATTTTTTGTGGAAATCTCCCCCTTTTTGTTTTCCTTAATTTGTGATTTTGGGTCACCGAAAGGTGAGAGCATCCCTGAAGATGGCAGCACAGGCTCCCCAAATCCTGCAGTGCTCAGAGTGTGGAGTTATTGCTTTCTGGCCTGGCAGAGGGAACCTTTCCCTGTTTCCTTCCTTCCTTCCTTCTCTTGCAGTCAGTCAAGTGGATGTTTCTCCTGCCCAGGACTTCCTTTTGCTGTCTGGTTCATGTTCCCAGTGAGTGGGGATTATCTCTACAGTGTTTTGCTTTTTGTTTTGTTTTTTGTTTTGTTTATTTCTAACTTACTAGGGCAGTGCTAAAATTTTAGCCTGAGAAAATTGATTTATTTTATTTCCTAGCTGTGCTGAAGTGAAACTATATCTTTGTCGTGTTGTCATTTCTGAGTGAAAATGATCTTTCTCTTAAAATAACTGAAGCAAAGTCAAACATATAGCAGAAAGGAAAAAAAATCCTTAAAACTGTACAAATATATTTATAATGGGTTTTGGAGCAATAAAAATTTTTTGCTTTTTTTTGGTTGGCTTTGTTGTACTTGTTAAAAAGAATTTTTTTTTCCTGAGGTATTATGACCCTACCTATAAATGAAGTACATACAATGCTCTTGGAAGACCACAAACTAACTCCTGTGATTAAGCAGCTTTCCCCCTTTCTGTTTCTTAAGGGGGCTGAATGCTCTAAAGCTGGAATAAAGATTGAAGCCCAGTTCCCGGCTCTTCCATAACTTCCCTAGGTGAACAAACACTTCAAGTCTCTGCTTCTCTCCCCACCTGTAAATTCTGAATGAAAACATTTCCTGTCTTTTATTTTTCTCTGAATGCAGGTCTTACGGACCAGGACATGTTTTTAATACATAGTACACTGCCAAACACTTTGGTTCAGTGAAGTGCTTTCATAATGAGAATAATGCCTTTAATAATACAACCTGTCCTGTCCTAGTCATCATATCACAAGTTAGTTTGATTCCAGTTTTGCTTTGGTGGGAAAGAAGTTCATGGAATTGGGTGCCTTGTGCTGGGTTGTTTAGCTTGAATTTCTGTAGTAAGGATGAAAGCTTATGAACTGTGCAAATGCATCAGATTTTTCAGCAAACAATACTCTGCCTGTTTCCAAGCATATTGCTATATGTGTATGTATAAAGTCATATTGCACGTCAGACCTGATTTGCACACACAGATACTGGAGATAAGCACATTTTGTATTTCTGCAAAAACATCCTCCTTGGTGAGGAAATCTCTGTGTGTTGCAGTGTGTACATAAGCACTAATTTCAGAGACCTTTTAATCTTGGCAGCATCTGTATCACGCTGTGTCCTGTGTCTGTTCATACTCTTTGCCAAAGTCATAAATGACAAAATGTTTTTCTTTCTTCTCCTGCTTACCTGTTGCCTTTCTCCTTTTGAGGTGTATCTGCTTCAGTCTGATCAAGATTGCCTATGAGTTGTACTCATTGGAACTTATTTTACAATTTCTGACAAATTTTAGAGTTTTCAGAGTTAATCTCTCTTCTACATCCCCTTCGCCCCCTAAGGTTTCCATCTTCTTCTCATTGTCTCACTAGTGAAATTGGCTTCCCAAGACTGCATCACATGCCTGTTAGAGCCACTCAAGGTTCCTCTCACTTTCCTCTCACCTCAGCCAGGCCTCCCCCTATTCTGCAGTGTTGCTTTGCCCCAGACTGGATGAGTTAAAGTGTTTGACTTCTACCAGTGTGAATGATGTAGGGCTCTGCTATTCTGGGAAGCTTTGTAACATGAAGAAGCCAATATTGATGGTTTAATTACTTCCCAGGTCAGTGAGGAGGGCAAAGCTGCTACTCAGGTTTATCTCCTGGGCAGTTCTGCAGTATCATCCTTTACTTGCCAAATTTAGGATATCTAAAGGCTGAAGGCTCTTTTAAAAGGAAGTTTTAATAAGGAAACTTTCCTTGCCACCAGCACCAGAGGAGGTGGCCTGTGGGTGACTGACACTGGAAATCTCTGTACTGTGAGGCTTCAACACATCTCTGTTCATCCTGTATTTGCCTGACATGCCCTGCAGCCATATGGCTCTGCTCAGACCCTAGCAATGTGTAATGCTCTCCACAACAGAAATGTTACTTCCTAGTTCCTTCCTTTTCCACCTAATGTGATTTAAACACTAACATTGCATCTTCACCTGTCTGAAGACTGCACTTACCTTTTTGTGACAGAGCAGCCTACCCCCAATTTCCCAGGAAAATGGGACCACACATCACTGACTGTGAAGTGCAGCAATGAGAATATGATGCTTGTTTGGGATTGTAGGAGATCCTTTCCCCCATGTTTTCAGTTCTAGCTGTCCTGAAGTATTCACTGGAGCTATAATGTGACAAACTGTTTCTGTAATGACAGGGGAGGAAATTGCTCTTTAAGAACTGAGACATCACTGAACATGTCAGATACGAGAATTCTTGTTGTCCCTTCTTGTGCAGAAGTCTTGGTTTCCTCAACTTGTCTTTCCTGCAGCCAAAAGTTCCAAAAAGAAGAAAAAAAATTCTATCCAAATATTGTCATCTTGTGTAATAGTAGGCTCCAGACTGACCTCCATGTAGATATTACTGGATGACAACCTGAAAGCATGAAACAGACACAGAAGACGTTTTTCTTTAAATTTGCATTATTTTCTGAGCCTAATGCCATTCTAATAATTTTAAGGGTATAATTTCGATTCTAATATTTTGGGTACTTAAGTTTGGTGACGCCTGTGTGGCAGCTATGAAATTAAAGAAGTATGATGGGCTGAGCACTGCGGGTAAATCTCAATAGACGCTCTTAAATGTAAATGTGTAAATGTGGGTTTAATCTGTAGTTCTCTGGAACTCCAAGACTGAAATGTCCATAGGCTGTGTTGGCAGGATGGCTTGATGTGGGACTCGAAGGTACCCATTTCTCCCTCCCTCCCTCCCAATGCAGTGTGTTTGTGGCTGTATCCCGTAATACCTGGATTTGCATCCTACCTCCTTTCTCCCCTCACCACTTGTCAAAGTTCAACAGCCAGAAAGGAAGGAAGGGACTCCTAAATGTCAGTCTTTATTGTACAGCAGCTTTCACCCACCCTTGGGAGGGTTGTTATGCCTGTCTTTTCCCAGCTGGAGAGAAAAAAAACAACAAAAAAGCTTGAGGCTCCATCCCAGACCAGGTTCTAAGTCCAAAGTAGTATCAGCCCTCGAGTGGTCCATGTGCTTTCCCATCTGAGGAACTTTCCTCTTTCTCCCAGTTGTGTGCTCGTGCTGCCCAGGGTACGTTCCTGGAAGAATGCTGCCTGTGACACAGCAGATCAATGGGCACAGACCCAAGTCCCTGCTCCCGAGGATCAATATGATGCTGGAGTACAACACTGGGGCTGGCATTGCCTACTCCTTTCAGGTCTGGCATCAATTAGCTGCAGCCTGCAAATAGAAGCGGAGCAGTAACACTCTGCAACCTCGATAACCTGTCCTGAGGAGTCTGCCAGAGTCAAGGGGCTCCTTGCTGCCACTGCAGCCAATAGACCCATTTCATTAGGCTGGAAAGGTTAATTGCATTGAAAACTGCCGTCATCCTCAGCACATGATCATTGTAGAACTCCACCGTGGTGTGAGTCCTGAAGCTGTCTCAGGGAAGCCCCTCTGAGCTCTGAGAAAATTTTCTCAGCAAGGCTTCTGTGCAGAGCAGTCAGACCCTTATCTGTCACAGTTCTCTTGCTGAGGTCCCTTTAGTTTGCTTAGAGAAATCTGGAGAATTTCAATTTTTGTGGTGTTTTTTTTTTTTTAAATACGGACTTTGTTACCTTAGCAAGCATCCTCTTGTCCTTTTGTTAGAAACAGCATCCTAGAAAGCAAGTAAAGACTAATGTTGGGGTCTGAGATTTGACTTTCTAATTTGTTTGAAATATTTTGAGGTATTTTTACTGAAAATATTAGAACAAAGCAGAAGATAATTCCAAGATCTGACACAAAAAAACTGGCATAGCCAGAGTATTCAGAAATACTCTTATTCTCTGGTTAGTGGTGACTGAGCAATAGCTGCTCTATTAAATATTTAGTTGCAGCTTCTTTTATAAACCCTTCTGTCTCCCTTTCATCTCCATCTTCACTGGGCCATCTTACGCAACATTATTTTTCATGTCAGAATATTGGTTTTAGAGAAGGAAACCTGCTGCCACAGATGAGAACTTCCACTGCTAAACAGAGAGATGAGGACAGAAGGATGTGAAGATGCTGGGCATGTAGAGAAGTTGCTCTCTAAAAGGAGCCCTTTAGCATACAGAGTCACATCTTTCTCAGGATGTGGCTGTTGTGGCATCTCAGCTGTGTCACCAGCTCAGTGCCAAGCATCTTGTGTGTAACTGCAGGCGCCTGTGTTGAAGAAGGAACTCTCCTTGAAGGTGGCCAGCTGATTTTTCACCTTACGCACTTCTTATGGATTCTTGTGACAGGTCTAAAAGGGTTCGTGTGTTCTCGTTATGTCTAATTCTTCACATGTAACTCTGTAGCTCCCCTGTCTCCTCTGCCCTCTGTGCCGGGACGAAGTGAATGGAAGAAGGGATTTAAAGGTCAGAAGTAGGAAGGGGAGAGGAGGATGTGAGGGAACATCTCAGGTTTGGGAGAGCTGTTTTGTGTTTTGAGGTGCTCTTCCCGTGTGCACAGGGTTCTTGGTGGGAAGGGCACAGTGGAGAGCTTTCTCTTTAATACAGTGTGCGTTTTATCTCCGCAGACTTCTTGCAGACTTAGTTTAAAGATCTTAGCTCAATACCATTAGTGTATCTCTGCTGAAGGCCCTTTATAAAATTGATTAGAAAGTGGGCTTTTGCATGTGTGTGTGTGGGCTCTAATCTGATTTGAGTCCGAGATGGTATCTTTAATTCAGTGCATCGCGGCAACTAACTCACGAACTTCACCGAGAGTCAGAGCCCCTAATTTGGTTTGAGAATACATTAGCAAAACGAGCTCAGAAGGCCCCTTTTGGGGAGAGGAGGAGGGGGTGTCTTCAGGGGGGCTTTGGGGGAGGATTGGAAGAATTGCCTTGACAGAGAGGAGTCGTGGATTTAAACAAGATCCTGGGCATGATATTCCTGCAGTGGGTCCCAGGGAAAAAAAAAAAAAAAGGAGGAAAGAGAGAAGATTGATTGATTGATGGCCTTGCACAAACCGTGGAGAACAAAGTGAACCTCAAAGCAGGCTTAACCCCTTCTTCCCATGCAAACAGACAGAACCTGACATGCTCTTTATCCAGAACTGTCTTTTCGTCTTCTCATTCCTTCATCCTGCTCTGTGGGCTGTTGCTTTAAGCTGCTGCTTAAAACATTGCAGAAGTAATAGTATACTTTTGCTCTGGCAGATGATCCACACTATCAAAACTTTTCATGACTGATCCAACTTGAAGTAAAATATTAAACCACGTGTATCTCCTTCTTTCCTCCTTACTTCCTGAAATAGAGAAAAAAAAAAGGTTAGAAGGAAATAAATAGATTAGTACAGCTGGTCATTGCAGTGGGACAGGGAAAGTGGTGCTTTGCTCCGGGTGATATGTAAAAACTAGCTCTGGGAATTGTTAGACTAAGTGGAGTAGATATGTACATTCCCTTACGGTTTTATACCTAACCTTCATTCTTCAAATCCCATATTCCTGTATGATATGTAGTGGGGGTTGTGGAGCAACCAGCTGGAGGGGGGACAGGGAGGGGAAGAAACTCTCCCTATTCTCCACAACCCGTTTAAAATAAAGAATTATTTGAAGAAATTGTTAAAATAAATGGAGGAGTAACTCATCCTAGATTCTGTTGGGTGCTATAGAAATACTCAAGATATGAGTAAATATTTAATTTGAAAATGTAATTAGTCAGCTGTTAAACAAAATGTTTGCTGTGTTAATTCGGTTTTATGGCTGAAGTCTTGCACACACAGATGTCAGCAAACTCCAAGTTCTGCCTCCTTCGGTAGCAGTATTGTATTCCCCCTGCAGCTAGGTCCTATTTCTTCTTGCCAGGAATATAGTATTCTAGGAGTTGCTGCCTTAAGTTTTTTAACTGTTACAATTCCATGTATGGCAAGGGAGCTTTACTGGGTTATACCCAGTCTGGCCATTGATATAATTTCTGCCTTATAATTTCAGTGAAAGTTCTTAAATTGTGTTTGCAAAGCATTTACAAGATGTCCACTTGATTGCATGGGCAAGGCACTCCTGGACATAAATGACTAATAGAATTTCACCTATGCGCTTGCGAGTGAAGCTGACTGAGCTATTGGTTTCGCAGTAAAAGTGCATGTTTTGTAGTTATAATTCAGTATTTCTGTTTGTGACCCTCTCATGAGATGTTAAGGTTGGTTTAGGCAGAGTAACACCAGATCTCCTGACTTCAGTATATTGCAAAATGTTCAGTAGAGAGGTCTTTTATGATTCATGTCTAAATTGCATTGCTTAAGTGTAAAATCAACCTCAACCACAGCTACACAGGGCACACAACATACTCAGAGAGAGTTTGAGACTCTTCCTCTCAATAAGTGTATTTTTGCAGAGGGAGCTGACCATGCTTTCAGGAATGAAGAATCACAAAACAAAGACTCACAAAACAAAATGAGGAATCACAAAACATCAGAAATGGAAGACTTATGCAGTAGGTCTTGCTGCTCCTATCTGGGTATACAGCTGGATTGATTCAATGCCTGAGCTCAGCTGTTGAGCCACCTTCAAGTAATTATTTTAGCTAGTTTCATGCTCTATGGATAGTTTACCATATATGCATATTTGTGATTCCTTTTTCCACCTTCTTTGATGAACTGCTGAGGTCAGCAATTTTATTTCAGTAGCATGCTCTGATGAACTTTATTTCTATACCAGCCTTCCCATCCAGACGACACTGCAGTGCAGAGAAATAATCCAATTTTACTTGATTATTAATAATTACTCTCAGCTACTGTTTTTTCAGTTGATTGATTAAAATAAACACTGCTCTGGTGGGATATACCAGAATCCATAACTCCTCTTCCTTTTTTGCTGCTACTTTAGCTGAGGCTTCTTCAGGCACAATGTGAAGCAGGGAGTTGTAATGCAAAGTGGCATTTTAAAATATGCCTTCTTGCTGTTTTTTAACTAGGTGTAACCAAAATTCATTTATCTGGATTGGTGGAAGACTACAGGCCCTTAATAATGGCTCTGGTTTACAAGCCAGTGCTTTTGCTAAACATGTGTTTTCTCCTGTTCAGTGCTGAAGCTGGAAAAAACAACTCCTATTTTTGTTTTACTCTTCTAAACTGATCAAAGACTATAGGTTTGCAGGAATGTGCTTCTTTCTTGTGATCCGGCCCCTTATCCAACTGGTTGTGTATCCCTCCAGGAAGGTTTCAGGCCCTAAGTCTCTTTGGAGGGACCTCACCTTGTAGTTGAGTAAGGTTTTTGCTGTACCAAATTTGACAGTTTGTTTGTTTTTTTTTTGGAAGGAGCATATTACAAGGCACTCTCTCAACAACTCATGGCCTGAAACCCTATCCAGCAGTTCTGCAGGGACAGAGGAACTCAAAAGTGTTTGCAGATTTGTAAAGAACTTAAATACCTCAGCTAAATTATGCACAAAAAAATAGGAGGACTAATGTTGAGGTTCGTGTTTTCACCAGCTTAGTGCATAGTCAGGAACAACCTCTCCCAGCAATCCAGTCGCTGTAGCTCCCTTGCTGATCCAGCCTGTTTTGTACCGTATGCTGTGAATGCCTCTTTGCAAGCAGGAAAGTTTTCAGAGGCATTTTAGAGTTTTATTCCATATTAGATACAGTAATTTCACAATTATAAGCTGCACCTGATTATAAGCCGCACATTTATTTTTTTTTTAAAAAGGGAGGATCCATGTGTAACAAAGTAACAAATTAGTAACAGAATCACTGCCAGCTGGGTTTGGTGTCAGGTGCTCAAGTTGCAAACAGTTTTCATAGACCAGTCAAGCCTTTAAAGGCAGCCCCAGGCACCCTCCCCGGCCGGCTCTCACTTCCAGGTTGGCATTTCACTGGGATTTGTCCATAGATAAGCCGCACCTGAATATAAGCCGCACTACTGGGGCAGGCTGGATTCTTCAAGGAAAAAGATGCGGCTTATAATCGTGAAATTACTGTATTTTTAAGAAGCGTGTTGTTGTTGAATTTCCTCTCTGGAGTGAACTGAACAGAGTAGAGAAGCCTGTTAGAGCTGGCAGCACGTGACTTCCAAGAGATGCTCAGGCCAATGAATGTCACCTGGAGATGGAAATGTAGGAATGGATGCACTATACCCTGTGGTTTGCAATGTGTGGGTAGGGCCATCAATTTGTGCAATGTGACTGGTAGGAAAAGAGTTTGTTAGTGTAAGTGGGAATTTCTGAGAAAATCCTCTATGGGGGAAAGTTTGCCTTCCATTCCTTCCCAGGAATATTTGAAATAAAAGCATGTTTGAAGGAGTAGTTAAACATTAGAAGACAAGTCTCCAGAAATCCAGAGGTCATGGGAGAGCTGCAGTGTTCGACATTCAGATGACCTTTCAGATCCTGAGGTGTGGTCTGTGTTCAGATCAATAGGAATCACAATTTGATTTCAACAGGAGTTGGAGCAAGGCTTAAATGAAGAGCCAGGATACTGTAACAACTACTTCTGATTTATTTCCCCTGTAGCTAGAAAATTCTGGATAAGATTTAGGTGTCAGGTAAGATACTTATACTCAATTCCAACATTTTTTCCTCAGCGAGCTGTAAAATAAAGCATTTTTTGTGGATCACAGAGATGCTAAGAAGTAGCACTCCTTACCATGAGTGAATGAGAAAGAAGTTTCATTCAGGCTCTCATCAAAGTGGATAGAATGTCCAGGGCAATTTTTGTAAAGTGATAGGCAGCCAGGGTTTCAGAGCTTCTGATCACATGCCAGCAGTGATTTCATTGTGATGCAGAAGGAATGGGGTAAAGCTTAAATGGCACCAGACGGAAAAGTGGAACTGTGTTTCTCCAACAGCACTCAGCTTTCAAATCAAGAGGACTGATTTCTGGCTTCAGGATGCTCCTTGACACATGGTTAATATCTGAGTAATACAGGATAACCATTTTGTATGAGTTGAATGGCACATATTCCATGGTACTCTTCAATTCCAGAACTTTTATGTAGAACTCCACCTTTTCAGATGGTTTAGATGCAGTTTATTTCCCAATCCCAATCTCTTTATATTGCCTGGCTAAAGAAGATAGTATGAAGTGTCAAAACATTTCTGTGTACATTAGAACATAGCTATTTCTGAATGCATATAAGTAGAGAAAAGAGACCTACTGGGTGAAGCACAAGCAGGGCTGTGTGGAAAATAGGTAGGGGAGCTGCATGGAAATTAAAATCTTGGTTCACAGAATATTTGTTGTTTAACAGTGCTATTTCATCACAAATCTGACTACAACCTGAAATTTTAGGCAAAGTAGAAATTCCAATGAAACTCATTTTGAAGAAAGTTCTAGTATTTTGTTTAATTTTTTTTTCTTGAAGCAGTGTGTGATTAGTTCACCAAACAACATGAGGCACCACATGAAAAAGTGCTAGGAGCAAAGCTAAGTTAAACATCTAATTTTTTTAGAGTTTTTTTGAAGTTCTACAGGAAAAATCCATTGCCAAAATTGACTTGGTTCTGTAATGAAACAGAATAGCATTTTTACACAAAAATTATTTTTTTATAAGAAACTTATAGTGAAGTATAATTGCAGAGGAGAATAGAAAAATTAATTGTATATAGGTGTGATCAGGAGGCAGCTGGTGTGTGAAATAGCATGTGGGGAGATGGAGATAGGATTAGGCAGTATTAGAGATTAGGTTATTGTGTAGACTGGGTCACAGGGGACTGGGCTCAAAGTACAGTTAGGTGTAGGAAGAGGTCAGAATTGGTGTGTATTCTAGAAACAGATTTGCCAAGCCAGTGTTTTCTTCCTCTGGCTAGCGTCCTTCCAGGAAAACACTGGCTACTCACAGAACTTAAGCAGGAAAACTGAAGAAATGTGGTGCTGCAGAAAGAGGTTCAAATTCTGCTGATGATCTGGAGCAGAGGACATCATGTGAGCATAGAATTTGTCTGTCCATTGTTCCATTTGTGACCACCATGAGTGGTTACCACACTCATCTGAATGCTCCATTCTTTCAGTCTTAGTTGCTGTTTGACTCTCAAGGTGTTCCTTAGAGGTAGATCCTGGGGGACCACCTCAGCAGGAGGAAGCAGTATCCTGGAGAGCTGCAGTGACTTGCTGAAGTCTATAAGAAGATCAGCATTGAAGCTGAAATTGGACTTTGAGACATTTTGGCTGCCTTTTAAGGGCTGATTACACTGTACTTCACTGTCCCACGTCAAAAGCACAGAGCCAGTCACTAGGAGTCACAACATGTACAGGGGTCCTTGGGCTGTGCCTGGGGCATGGTTACCTAGTGGTGATCAACATGTAGAATGATTCACAAAACTCTGCTCCTAAGAGTGGGCACAGAGAAAGGTTGGGCACAGAGGCAGATCTGGCAGGTCTGGTTAGAGAGAGATGGGTGTGGGACACTGACTTAGTTTGCCAAGGGCAGAGGGAACTGGAAGGCTGGACACAGAGCAGATGAAGTGTGAGTGTGTGGAGTTATAGATCCTGTCTTTATGCATCACATTGATCTCGTTCAGTGTGTTATACTTAGCATTTTGTTTATATAATCTCAGGGTGTTACAGGGGTTTGTTTATTTTTAACTCCTGGATGACTGGCAGTTTCAGTCTGAATGCTGTCTTTTTATAAATGGGAGAAATTTGTCCAGGCCTGGCAAAAGATCTTCGACAAAGGCTTTCTGGAAATTGAGAGAAATGCTTTTATTTGACTTATCTTGTCGACTGGGAGCAAATCCAAACAGTCAATCTGTGCATGGAGTAGTGAAATCACTGACCACTATTTGCATGCAATGGTAAATGATGGTGTCACTTTGTTACATTTCCTTTAGGAGTTTAGGTAGGAAAAAGAAAGAGGGATAAGGTTCATTCTGCATCATGCAGGAGTCTGGTGCAAAACCAGCCACTTGGTGAAGTCTGCCATGTGACTAGAAGAGTTTGGGACTATAAGCTGTTTTATAACCACATGGTCATGCCTGGCCTCACTGCTGGTGGCTGCTCACTGACTTAGTATTTGTGTTGTGTTTCTCATTGTAGACAGGGATTGAGTGAAACCAGGCTGTGGATTTGGCACAGGATTCCCTGATGTAAACAGAGTGGTGAATTAATAGAGATCAACACCTACCAGAGATTTTAGCAACACCTCTGGATGCCCCTTTCTTCCTGTATCACCACCAGATTCTCCAGAGGCAGCTGTGTTTCCCAGAAGAATCCAGCAAGGATTAACAGCGTTTTCTCCCTGCAGGTTTAGATACAGAATGGTTTGTGTATCTCTAGGGCCTACTGAACCCTGGTGGAGCTAGGCTTCAGAACTTGCTTTAGAATTGACCCTGTTTGCCCTGATGGATTGCAGTGCTCACTGCTGGCTTGTCACCAGACATTGATTTCTATTTCCCATTGCTCTGAACTCTTGCATGGCTCACACACAGAGCTCAGTCTATCTGCTGTGAGCTGTTGGGGTTGTTCAATGGAGGGAAAGTCTTTGGCTCTCAGGATCTCTCACCGTCAAAATATCTGGTAAAGCTGTCTTGTTGCCTCTCCCCACCACTTGTCCAGGTTGCTCACACCTCCTGTCCTGTGTGTGTCTGTTCCCCTTCAGCCCTCTGCTGTCTGCCCATCATCTTCTCTCTCTATGCATCTTATGGAGGTTGGTAATCCCGTTAGGTGCTTGCAGCGGGTGCTGCCGAATTTGCTTGCAAACGCCTGTGCCAGGTCGAGTGTCATTGCCAGCAGCACTCTTGGCGGGATGAAGGTTGCATTAGCGAACAGTAATTGAAATGCAAAATAACATTTTGATCGAGCGAGCAGGCTGTTTATTTATCAGATCAATAGCCAAAATGCCCCATCTGGAGAAGTCAGCGTGATAACAAGTGATAGCATTCCAAGGGCAAAGGGAACAAGCGCAGCAGGGAGGACACGCCGGCAGGGTGGGCTGGTTTCAGTTGGGTCACACCAGGCCGTCAGTTGCTGAAATTTGCTTCTTTTTGGGTCCTTACTTTCAAGTGGTGGGGCCCCTCCTAGTTCATCAGCAAAGGTTTCCAGACCTCTGGAGAGAGAACAAGCTTAAATATGGGATAGGACAGATTGCAGACATATGTAAAACATTGCGAAGGTCTTCTTCCTCCCATCCTCTGATAGAGACAGGATTGTGCCTCAAGGTGCCGGCTGCGGATGACACGGCTCAGTTAGGCAGTGGTTTTTGATTGTTTCTGCTTTACTGCATTATGTTTGCTATAAAGGTCTGATCACTCACAGTGATGATCAGGAAGTATGAAGTCATAGTTTGGCTCCTATAGCAAAGCTACTGGAAAGGCATCTAGGTGCATGCACACGATGAGGAAAGGAGAGATGCGATAGAAGGGGGTTGTGCGCAATAAATTTGTGCATACACAAATACCCTACATAATGAAGCTGTGTAACATTTAAAGCTATCTTAGAAAGGTACTATATTAAAGTGTAGAAGCAGGTGTATAACTTCTTTGCTGGTGTCAGACTGCCTGTCTGCTTTGCTGTGTCTGTGTATTAGGTTCTGCTTAGCCATTGGCAGGGATGCTAAAGAATGGAAGAGGAAGAGAAACTGAGGTTAAAGAGCTTGCAAGCTTGCATTCTTTTCTTTCATATCCAGAAACAGTAACACACAAAAGTAGAAATTAATTGGATAAGAAAATAATCTATTCACGATGAGAGAACGATTCTATTTGTGGGGTTTTTGTAATCACATTTAAATTTTCCTACAGTGATGCCAATTTGTGAGGAAAAGCAAAGTAATTTATAAGTATTTTGCTTCAGAATTTGTTTTGGCTGAACTATGATTTTTAGGGAGGTTTTGCTTGGTTGGGTTGTGTTTTTTTTAATCTAGAGAAAGGAACATACAAGTTTTGCAGAGTATTGGGGAAAATTATGTGTTCTGTTATACGATTTCTGTCTGATGAGCAGTTTGTTGATCTCATCTCTTCGTTCAGGCAAGTAAGAATATAGAACACTGTGGGACCTCAGGTAGGGTCGGACTTGAGTGGACAGGAAGCTGCTTTGTCAGTCAAAGGAAGCGGGGACAGAAAGATGAATGAATGAAATGGATTTACAATAAGCTATGGGGGTTGGAAACTGGAATTTGGGTCAGATATAGCTGCCTACTTAATATATGCAGTGTGTACTAAGAAATCTGCTAAATAGTTACCAAAGGAGAGAGTTTAGAGACTCAGCAAAACTGAACCTTGAGGTTATTCTAAATAGGTAGCTAAAGATAATCCCATATGTTACAGCAGTGTAAAGTGTGCAGAAGAAAACCACTGTTTCTCCTTTACACCTGTTGTAGTCATTAGTAGAAAAGGACCTGGTCCACAGTTACTCAGAGTCACCTTGCTTTGCCCCTGCATCATCTTAGAAATCTTTTCTAGAGAGTCAGGGTTTAAAAAAAAAATCAAATTAAAAAGCACTAATTGCCCTTTGTTATTTCCCCTGCTGTAATTTATGTGGAACTAATTTCAGTTAATTTTTCAAGATGTCAGGTTTTGAGCAATGTTCTAATGATGAAGCACTTAGTTATAGATTTCTCTAAGAGCTACAGGTGGAATCTAATCTGTCTGGATTGTCTTGGCCAGGATGGGAGAAGGAGGCATAATCCCACTACAATGAAGCGTAAGAAACAGAAAACTTCCCAAAAAGTATTACCAGTTCAAACTCAGAGAATTTATAAATGCATCCAGGCTGAATAAAATTCAACTTTATATTTCATCTCAATAAACCCAAAGTCCTCCTTTTCAGTAAGCTAGTATTCCTAAAGAAATGTCAATTACTAAGTCTCTTTGCACATTTGTTTCTAGGGTGATGTCTTTGATATGTATCTCCCATCCTAACTTCTTCCTCAAACACTTGGAAATATTAAGCAATACTTCTGGATCTCTGTTTATTCATGTCACTGTTCAGGTTGAAGGAGGATGTCTTCAATGAATATCTTAAAATGCAAGGAAGTGCAGGCTGAAGAATTTGTACTGGTGGCAGTTTTCTCTCAGAAATGCTGAGGATACTGAGTCAAAGCTCTCTGAGAGATAAGATGTTGAATCAGGCTGCAATGCAAAAGTAAGTGTGATATGAATGGCAGTGCTAGAAGTTCTCCTTTCCTTGCTCATCTGAGACGGTGGAAGCAAAATTCTGATGTGTAAGTGTTTGAAATGTGCTCTACTGAGCCTCCTCTGCATGGGTCTCATTCACAAGTGTCTGAAGGACACTGAAGGTGCTTAGAGAGATATAGATTATAAGTGCTCTAGATAGGCAGAGTATAAAGAAAGACACTCAAGAAGAAATGAAGGTCTAGCTGAGCATTTCAACAGGGATTGAGTTGCAGCTTTGCTGTGTGCAGGCAAAATTGTTGAACTGCTGTGAACGTAGAAGTAGTGGGGTAAGTGGAAATGTGCAACACAGGATGATAATATTGCAGGGAAAGGATGGTGGTAGAACTTGGATAAATAGTGAACAGCAAGTCAGCCCTGTCCTTGTTTTGCTGTGATATCAACAGTAAGTATAAGCAAGAGGCATTAGCTCAAGTTCTGAAGCAATTCACTCTGGAGGAAGTGTCATTTAGTACACCAGAGGGCAAGGTACCTTCCAAAGGCAGTGTGTTAATAAGAGAGTGAACTGGTAATGTGTCTCACACCTCCAGATTAATTGTCACTTCATCTGTGTAATACTTTTTACCATTTACTAACAAGACTGTTGTCGTAAGGGTGAAGAGAAATTACAGTAATGAGGAGAGGGATGAAGGCTGGTAGGAAATCCATAATGTCTTCTGCCCATGAGAGTCTTTTTTATTTATTAAGCAACCCCCCAGACAGTTTGCTGTGGCAGCTTTTTTCAGCATGAGCTAACTTGGGCTAGAGAAGATCTACTGATATGCAGCTGGGCTCTGGTTATGCAATGGGTCAAAGGGATAAAATATCTACTGGGCATTAGACAAGCAAGTACTATTTGTGTAAGAGCCAGAATGTGAGCACTAGCTTGTCCAAAGACAAGTATGTAGTACTGGGGAGGGGAGGGTGTATTATTGACAAATGTCTTGAAAACTGGCTGTCTGGGGTTTGCCACACTCTACAGAATAGGAGCACAACCCATGCAAGCTAAAGGGAGCCATCCCAAGGAAACATGACAAAACTCTTCGAAATCAGATCTGCACTCCAGAGAAAAATAGTTAAATTGAGCTGAGTTCTGACTCTTGTCCTTTATAGCAATGCAAAATACTGTGATTGAAACAAAAAAAAATCTTTGAAGTCCATGCACTGGTGTGTTTATATTTATGATCGGGCTCTCTCATCTGAAATCCATATGGGGTAGAGGAGAGTGAGAAACGGGTGTTGGTCCTTTCCTCTCTACTAGCACTTTAGTGGATGTTCTGAGTGAGGTGAGGGTGGGAGAGTGTTTGTGAGCTGTCCATGGTAAAAGCAGGTCGACCAACAGGTGTGGCTCAGCTCTATGACATTAACTCTTTGCATAAGTGACCTAAAATTACACTGGCTGTTACTGCAGCTGTCACATCTAGCCTGACACTTGGAAAACATTATTGCTGTCTTCTGTATCTAAAAAAAACCCTGACAAAATTTGGCCCGTTGGAGTAGCAGCCAGTGTTTGAGAAGCTGACCTACATTGTTTGTCAGTCTGCTGTGGATT
The DNA here is from genome assembly GCA_009812075.1 of Sialia sialis. NCBI lineage: Eukaryota > Metazoa > Chordata > Aves > Passeriformes > Turdidae > Sialia > Sialia sialis. The sequence goes on along the minus strand of VRYO01001269.1, from coordinate 7,342,343 downwards.
GCAGAGCTCTCTCCTGTTGCCCACAAAAGACACAGAATCTATGTTGCCCATGATGTGCACATCCCATTTACACATGCAAGTTTGGCCATCTGAACTGACAAATACCGATAACAAAAATGGGTCTGTACCACAGAAGAGAGTGGATGTTTTATCTCTCTTACCATTGATGTTTCGGCAGATTAAAGTGACTCCTGCGTAAAAATTTCTGTGCAATCCAAAGTGTGCTTTTGTCACCAGCTGGTGCCTGAAATGAGCAGCTTCATACTGGCAGACTTCTCAGGTTTTGTCAGTATAACTTAAATCTACTGTGAGGACTTCAGGACTGAAGTGCAGCTCCACAGGTACAGCCATATGGCTCCTGGAGGTTACAAGCTGTACAGGCATCTTACCTGCTGGGTTTTCCAGTTTATGGAACTTTAGAAAATCAAGATTTTGTTCTGTCTGGAATCCATTTCCAGAGTGAGAGCCGCAAAAAACAAAAACAAAAAAAAAAAACCCACCACCCAACATTTCTGAGCTTTTACATTTCTCCTTGTGCCCAGAATAGGGAAGATTTTTCCTGAGAAGAGCCTGAGTGTTTTTTCTTTCTCTCCCTCCACCAGCTGATACTAGTTCTACAGCTGTATTTCAGTACTCATTTTAATGATGATTTTTAGTCTTGCTGTGGGAAATCTCCAGTATGCTGTGTTGGTGACTTAATGACTAAACCAGAAAATACTGGTGAAGGGACCGAACTACATGGCAGAAGGTATGCCTATTCCTTACCTTTCTTCAGGAAACTGGAGTGTAGAACTGATCTGTCCTTGCATTTCCTATTGAAGTTGAGGTTTCTGCCACTCAGGAAGCTCAACAGTGTTGTCACTAAACTTTTTTTGATTCAGTTTTGGAATAGTGAGTGCTACTTGGAGAATGTAGAAGGTCAAATAGTTAGGTTTGTTTGAGCACTTCAGTGCTCAGATGGTATTAAGTTACTGAATTATGTTTACCTTTAGCTGATAGAAAGTTCCTCTGGCGGGGAGAAGCTGCCAGTTACAAAGCTGGGTGTTTTGGCTGTCCTGCTAAGCAGATGTGAGTGGTGGACATTTTTTTTTTCTCGCTTATACACAAAGACTACTGAATTATTCTAATTTCCAAATCCAGAAGTGGGGTGAAGAGGTGAATGTAGCTACTGTTTCAGGCAAAAAAAATCCTGAAGGATGTGCAGTAAAATAGCCTTACCTGTATCAATCCCAAACTTGTAATCCTTGATATTTAAATGAATGAAAATCGGGAGCACTGCTACCGTAATTTTATAACTCTAGTCTTCTCTCCCTTTCTGTTCCTCCCCATCTAGCAATCTTTCCCTTTCTAGCTATTGCTGTTATTCTCAAAAGATCATTAAACTCATAAGCCTTTAATGGCTAAATCCTAGCCATTGCAGAGAAATAGCAAAAGATGAAAGGCTAAGGAAGAATTGAGGAAACTGGTAACATTAACCAACATTGCTGCCTAAAGGAGAGAACACTAATGGATAAAAACCTAAAGCACAGTCTTGACTTGGTCTAAACCTGTGTATTTACATGCAGAGTCACTGAGGTCAGAGCACGCTTGTCTGAGGGCAGTTACAAGCACATAGAGGCTAACAACACTGTTAGTGATAAACAGCAGTGGGTTTATGAAACAGGAGTACAGCAGACAATAACCTTTCTTGATGCAATTAGATAATTAGTGGGCAAAAGGAATGCAGTGAATAGACTGACTCTGGACCATGCATAGGCTTTTGACACAAAGCTGTGCAAAATCTTATTAGGGAAATTAGATCAAATTGGTTTTGATACAACTCCTGTGAAATGAATCATGGATTAAATAACAGAGTGGAAACAGAAGGGCTAGAGATATTCTTTATCCTTCTGCAAAGATGGTGTCCAAAAGGACAGTGCTTTTACTGTAAATACTCATTAGTGATCTGGAAGAAGTGTGTAAGTGATCACTCAAATTTACAGTTGACAGAACGAAAAGATACTAAAAAAAAATCAGAGTTGAAAAAAAGAGGAGCTAGGCTGAAAAAATGAGCATTGTGAGCAGGCTTTGGTAAAACAAGTGATAATGAGCACTTGTATAGTTCAAAGATGATATTGGATCTACTTTGGAACAAGGAAAATCTCCAAATTTCATGTTGTGCAGAGCTCGGTGGCAAAAGCAGCTCATGTTCAGAGAGGTCCCAAAGAGACAGGCTATCAAATTGTGTGAGCTGATGTGCAATTTGATGTCTGGCAAAGCTACTGCTCAGTTGGTCCATATGTCCTCCTGGCTGTGTGCTTTCCAGAGTGACTCTCCCCTGCAGTGCAGCAGCATTGCACTGTGCAGTTCAGGGCACCTTGCTGCAACAGAGACCCAGAGAAGTTGGAACAAATCCAGAGAAGGACCACAAAGATGCTAAGGGGATTAGAATGAATGACCTATGATGAGGAAAGGTGAAAAGAACGAAATGTTTAGAACCTCTAAGCCTGTTACATGGGCACAGAAATAGAAACGGAGTTTCCTGTGCCAGCACGGAGGAGAGTTGGATCAAGTCTCTCTCCTTTTACATTCCTATTAAGGTAACTGGAGCCAAGCAAAATGGCTGTTCATCACTTTGAACTCTTTTCAAAAAACATTTAGCTGTTCTTCTTAAAGTTCAAGATGTTGTATCTCATTGCCAGGGGACACTCTGACTGTTTAAAAATCAGCACAGGATCTCCATGAGACTTGCAGAAAGTCAGAGGCCAGAAAAAAAAAGCACATGCTCTGGAATGGCTGGAGTCACCTTAGCTGTAATCTTTGATCTATCTTGGTGTTCAGGGCTTTTACTCTCAAGCATGCAATCACATCCAACCAGAACTCGCTGTGTTCTGCTGCCTGCTGAAAGAGAACAGGAGGGTCCTCAGCTGTAAGGACATAGGGGGCTTGTTTCTTGAGTCACCATCAAACGTTCACTGTTTGCATGCCTTGAGGAAGGAAGTATCCTTATTTCCCCAGGCTCTTTTGTTTTTCTTTTCTCCCCCTTTAAAAAAAAAATTATTTTTATTTTTTAGAGTTTTAAAAATTTTTTTGTTTTTATCTTTTGTTTTTATTTTCTTTCTCTCCACTGAAGGAAAATACCTTTGTAAGCTCTCCTGAGGTCATCCATGAGTGTTGGGTTATTTGAGAAACAGAAGTTGTGATTTGGGCTCCACTGACAGAATCTGCCAGTACAGCTCTTTTCCCTGTCATTCCTGTTTCATGGTTTTTTCCTCTGTCTGCCTTAAAAATTACTACTCCAGCTGCTCTTACCATGGAGTTCCACAGTGCAGAGCAGTGTTTTATGGTTGTTTTGCCTTCCATTTTAACCTTAATCTCATGTTGCTGTGTCCAGTGATCTTCATTTCTGTACCACAGATGCACTTCTCAGCAGGGAGAGGTTCCAGAATCCGCACAGTAGGTTTCACCTTTGCTGTGAGATGCTAAGATCTGGTCTCAGCTAGCAAAGTTTCATTTTCCTTCACACAGTCAGCTGTCGTTACACCAGAAGATCTGCAATATGTCTAAGTGCCCTGTGGGAATAGAGATGAATGCACCTGCAGCAATTTCTGTAACTGCTCCGTGACCTCTAGTTCATTGTGGCACTCCGGGCAAAGCATGGGCATTTATCAACTCATCACACTGTCTCTGAGAGGGCCCAAGCCCTGGATTCCTCTCAAGTAATACCAGGCAAAGCAGCTGAGGAACGTGAGATGCCTACCCATATTCTCAAGGTCAACAGTCTTGCCAAAAAACAAACTTGGCTGATCGATCCCAGAGATAGGAGATGAGGTCAAACTTTGAGGAGGAAACAGAGAAGGGAAAATTAGGAGATACGTAGGTCAAATGAGATCATACGGACGCAGGACTGTGAATTTGCTGCATATCAAACATCTATATTCCTATCAATAGACATACAGATGTGATATATAAAAGTGTGCACTCCAGCCTTGCTGATTCACAGAATGTTTTGTCCTGTCCCCTGGCAGATTTGACCTCTTGGCAGAAGGAGCTGCCACAAATACCAGGTAAATAGGCTGAAGCAGAAATAGAAATTGCCCATATGACCATGGTGTGGTAACTTTAAGCAAGCAGAGTTTCCAAGAAGAAAAGTCAAGTATCTTCAGTCAGTGAGAATTCTTTGGCCATGTCATCAGGAAAATGCATGTTTAGTTTTTCTTAAAACCTTTGACAAATTGTCTTGCTGAAGGGAAAATTTAACCTCTCAGGTTAATACTATTATCAATTAAAAGGTGTCAGAGACCCTACTCAGAAAAGAAAGAGAAGTCAATTTTCAGCATGATAAAGGTTAACATGCATCACCCACAAAGATCAGTATTGTGGTGTTTGATCCATGTGTTAATGATCTGGGAAGTGGGTGAACAATGAGACTGCAGGTGAAATCAAATTACCAAGGAAGAATGAAAAGCTCCAGAGGATTCTAGTCAAGCTGGGTGTGTGGACTGCACAGCATAGTGGCAAATGAAATACACTGTTGACTACTGCAAAATATTGCACACCAGAAGGTTTTTCATACATTTTAATGGATTATAAATTAACTGTAGCAACTCAGGGATAAGATTGGGTGTTGCAGTAAGTAACTTCTGATACTATTTGTTGAAGAAATGGTAACAACTTACATTTCATTTAAAGAGGGGAAAAAAGCAAATACTGCAAGGAGTTACATAATACGTAGACTGAAAATAATACTGAAAATATTGTAACATCACTAGGTAATTGATGGCGTGCCTTTGTCTTGACTACTGTCCAGACCTTCTGCTGGAGAAGTGATGGAGCAGTGCCAGTTTCATGCTGCTGAGGAGCTGGCTCATTGAACTCTGTTCTGGACTGAACAGAAATAGCCAGACTAGAGGAAGTTCGGAGATGGATGATGAAGCAGATAAGAGATCTGCAAAAACTTCTGCAAGAAGAGCAATCATATAGATAATGAAGAGCTGAATGAGGAGAACATGGCAAAACTGTATTTCCTGAGAAGGAGAGTGAGGAGATGTTCAGGGAGCCTGACAGGCTGCAAATATATTATAGGCAAATAAAACTGGGATTTGTTTGTTCATTCACTGCACAAGTAATCCCATTGCTGTAAATATCATAAAATTTAGCGGTCTTCTGAAAAAAAGACTGAACACTTTTATAAAGAATAAGGTGATCTAAAAGAAATACAAAGAGCTTGAAAAGCTGGTAAAGTTCTTTTCATAAACTTAAGACTGTAACCTCTCTTTAAGAAGTGGGAATCTGTGTGTCCATGCAAAAGCTCAATACTAGTAAATAGAAGAAAGATTAAGATTTAAGATTGAAAAAAAGAAACTTTTGATCAGATGATTTTCCTTCTGTTTCTAAGCTCCTCTTTCAGTGGTGATAGTGCAGCAGGGTGGGGTAAAGGGTGAGGTGGGTGAAAAAAGGAGTCATACCTGAAAATGAATAAAAAACTTCCGTATTACAAATGAAAAAATGGAAATCCAATCTGAGCAGGTCCTTTCTGCAGAGTCTGCTGCTTAACCTTTTGCATAAAGCCAGGACAGCCCATTCTCTATTAAACAAACATCTTTTTCACCCCGTCTGCCACAGGCAGATGGTAGATGGGGTAGATGGTGCTCTGGGTAGATTGTACTTCATCAGCATTCATGCCCCTGCCCAGCACTGCAGCCTGTGAACAGCCCGAAACTATAATCTACAGAAAGAGCTTTGTCTTTACTCTAGTGTGAGCCTGTGGGGAACAGGTGGGCTGGTCTTAGTCAAGATATTCCTGAAGAAGAAACTGCACAAGGTTGAACTACCTGAGCCAACTGAAGCTGGACTGAGGTGGCAAAAGGAGGGCTCTCTTTTGACTAAACGCGGGACCAGGTTTAGCCAGGCGGTTGCTGAGTGCCTTTGCTCTCTCCCTGCAGGCTGCTCGGCAGAATGGCCACGGAGGAGCGGCACCTCTCCTCCAGCTGCGGCTCCTTCATCAAGACCGAGCCCTCCAGCCCGTCCTCTGGCATCGACGCCATCAGCCACCACAGCCCCAGCGGCTCCTCCGACGCCAGCGGTGGCTACGGCATCGCCATGGGTGGCCACCCCAACGGCCTGGACTCGCCGCCCATGTTCAATGGCACGGGGATCGGCGGCGGGTCCTGCCGCAAACGCTACGAGGACTGCGCCAGCGCCATCATGGAGGACTCCCCCACCAAGTGCGAGTACATGCTCAACGCCATCCCCAAGCGGCTGTGCCTCGTGTGTGGGGACATTGCTTCTGGCTACCACTACGGCGTGGCTTCCTGTGAGGCGTGTAAAGCCTTCTTCAAGAGGACTATTCAAGGTATGGTGGGAAGGAATGGAAACGGAGGCATTTGCTCTGTAGAAATAAAGGGACGTGGCCCCAGACATTGCTGAGACTGCGGGGTCATATGAAAGGGGGAAGGGAGAATGAATGTAATATGCACCTAACTCTCCATCCTTTTGTATGCTTCCTCTCTGCTCCCGCTCAGTTCTGATCCTTCCAAATCAATGTGGACTGGAGTTTGGCTGTTTGATGGTAGGAACCTTTGCCAAGTTGCTTGCCTGACTGGCTACCAGATCTGGGTATCTGGACTAGTGGGTCTTCCTGCCTCTGCTAGTGGCACTGATACTATGAGAATGTGGCATCTAGTGGTATAAGGCCTGGAAAGGAAATGCTTTGCCTTCTAAGGGTGTTTTAAGACCCATTCTTCTCTGCCAAGAGATGGAATTTATGTAGACATATCTGCACCTTGAGGTGAAAGCTCCAGCATTACAGGAGGAGGGAAATTCTTTGTCCTACCAGTCCTGATATGTAGCCGTGAACTCAGCACAAATCTGGACAGAGAACTTTTATGAGAGTCAGTCTTTTTCTCCTTTTCCAGTTTCACCAACCTTTTTCATTAATATGCAGATTCTTTGAAGATAAAAAAAAATTAGGCACTGAAGATGAAGTTTTTGTCAGCCTTACTAAGGACGAGTAATTCCTCAGGTGATTTTGAAAACCTCAATGCATGCACGTGTAGGTGAATTTCAATGTGTTGGTTTCTCATGTACAATTAATGTATGAGGAATATGGCTATATCCTGACTGCCAAAAGAGTGCTTGCAGATGTGCACATGGGCAACTACAACGTAAACAAAAGCAAGAGTGCATCCAAACAACCTCCAATATCCATGGATGCTTGGGTATACTTACACGCACATGTCCTGGGTGAGCAAACATGCCTGGACATACAGATACTCCCTTTATTTCCTCCACTAACTGGAAAAAGGACAGGATCTTTCATCTTCCACTGGAAGTGTAGTGGGTTTGCTGACTGAAGGCAGGTGTGCAGGGAGCAGGCAGCTGTGCATGGACTTGGCTGCTGGCTGGGGTTAGTCCATTACATCAATACTTCCTTGTCTCCTGCGAAATGAAAGAAATGCACATGTGGACAGACTACTCACTTTGTTAATTGAATGGATCTGATTACACTCTTTTGTTGGGGATGTTCAACTCCTGAACAGTTCAGGGTGCAGGTTATCCCAGGTCTCCGCAAGAAGTCACTATATCTATCTTGTTTTCATAGATTTTAGATATCTCTCCTTAATGTGGAAATACAGCTGCCCCAGTGATACCTCCTTCTTTATCATGCCATGGCCATCTCTAGGGCATTGGCCTGATCCTGGCAGCATTTCTGTGAGTTGCCATTGCTGAATCTCTGTGATTGAATGTGAACTTTGACTTGCATTTCTGTCAGCACTGACTACTTCCCTTCTCCAGCCCTTGGATCTTTCCTAGTGTTTCTTTTAGGCACATCTGGGTGCTAAAATAGGGATAGGGCAACACTCTGAAGCAAAGTCCTGGGGTCTCCTAATACAGGAAGGGACCAGATAATTAACTCTTCATGGTAATGATACTGGGGGACCTCTGTGGCAGAGCAGAAAAGACCTTGAGAAGGAGAAAAAGACAGAGGAACTTTTGAAAAGTTTTCAGAGACAATCAGAAGAAAATTATGCACATGTGGCAGTACACAGAGTCTGTATCAGCCAGGTGATATGCCAGCTGACTGAATCCCAAGGGGGAAGAGTGCTTTCTTCCCTAGCACAGCCGTATTCTTTCTCCCTGTGGTTCCCTAATTGATTGCCTGTTAACATGTAACAGACAGGGGGAAAGGAGTAAGTGGAATTTTCGCTCATGCTGTCATCAGCTTGGGCTGGCAACTGAAGTACCAAAATGGTTTTATTCCTAAGAGTCAAGTGTGCTGTGCCTGAGGGTAAGCAATTTGAGTGATGCAGCTGAAGGCTGAGCCCCGGGAAGTGGGCAGCAAAAAGGTCTGCAGAGTTTGGTTGTGTCAAGAAAATGCATGTTCCCAGGGCTGTGCTGCTGTGGGCATGATATCTGAGTACAGCCCTGGGTGTGCAGGGGAAAAGGATTTAAGGATCTCATGAAAGAGGAGTGGCAAGAACATTTCCAAAAGGTGTTTATCCTACAACTCTATTATATTCAGTAGCTCTTTAAGCACCTGATAACGTGAAAACATCTTCATCCAGGCTACTAACATCGATGTAGGCTTTGCAGAAAGCGTGCAGATGTGTATGTTATATAACTGCTTTCCTGGTATCCTAGTACCGAAATGATTTGTACGAGGACATTAGTACCTTGCCATGATTCAGTATGTGGGAGTGGCCTTGACTCAATAGTTTGAGCACCAAGATGGAGCAATAACCACAGGATTTCCCAGATGATCAAGAGATGAATTAGGTAAATTCATCATCAGGCTTTTGTGGTCTTGGACAAGCCACTTCACTTCTCTGTGCCTGAGTATTGACAGGTAAAAAAAAGAATGAACTTCCTCTGCTGGCCTTACATGTGCATGCTGCCATAAAATGGGTCTAAATCTGTGCTGAGTTACTAAACTACTGCAGCCCTATCTAGATAGTCCTGATCATGAAGCAGAACTTCACATGAAGTCCCCTTTCCAACTAGCCCCCCTTCCCCTGCTACAAATTACCCTGTGCCTTTAGGGTTTTTTAGCTGCATTAATTCACCTAAAACCTGCATATGTTGAAGAAGGAGTATCTTGAAATAGCCTTTAGACTCCCTCTGCCGCTGTAGCAGCAGCAGTAGGAAGAATCCAAGCTGCAGACCTTCTTTAAGCATTATTACTTTTTTGCAGCTCACTTTCTCACTTGGCCAGGTGAGGCTAAGCTGTCATGGACAGCATAAGAACTGCTGCTTTTCAAGTAATGGGGAGAAGATAGACTGAGAGCCAGCATGGACATGGCTGATTATCCATGAGGTCACTAATATTGCTGTGTGGGAGCCTTCTTTCAGTAGGATTTTACCAAAGAAAAGTGGCATTTTTACCAAGTCAAATTTCCCCAAGAAAAGATTTGAATGATAGAAGAAAAAAAAAAGAAGATGAGAAAATGCAAACCGTTGATTCCCTTCTAGCTGAAATGTAGTGTTTGGTTTTCCTGAGCTTGGAGAGGTTATGGGGGGTGTCACACCTCTGTCCTTTCTTATGTTGTGTTACACAGCCCAAGGATCAAGGCCTGGAAACCTGTGTGTCATTTCCACTTTGCAGCATTGGCAATGCTTGAGACAGAAAAGTGAAAACCTGAGGTGAGATGAGAGAACACACCCCTGGGCTGCAGGTCTTTCTCTCTGAACATGGTATTTTGAACCCAGGATTGGACTTCCCATGCTTTGAGGCAGTCAGAAATCCTAAACTGACCTGGAGCATTTTCAGTCTGACAAAATTTTAATCCTGTTTCTCTGTCATTGTCTTGTTTCATGGGATTATATTCTAGTGGCAGTTTACATTTACCTCACCTGACTGTGAATATTGTGGAATGCATTCTCTCCTAGTGCAGATAGGAGAGAAACTGAATTTCAGACATGTTTTAGTGTGGTGCTATTGGTGCTCAAGAGAGGTCTGATTTGAAACAAAAGATTTCATATTAACTGAATGCAAAGGAATGGGCCTGTGACATAAAAGATAGTTCGGGATGATTATAAATAAAAGCTCTTTTAATTTCTGTTCCATGGAAAACTTAACTAATCCTTCCATCCAAATTAAGACAAAGGCAAATACTGGACTTTTTACAGGATATAAATTCTCAATCAAAGTCAATTCCTTCTCTTAATAGTTTGCACAGTAGTTAGAGCATTATGTATCAGTCAAATATCTATTCTCTTTTGTTCATTAATTGTTACAACAACTAGGTAGTTTTGCCTACTTTGAATATTAACTAATAGCAGTGCTGTGTAACGATATGAGTCCTTTGCTATTCGATATACTCATGGCTATGACTACCTTGCATCTATTTTTCATCTTCAAATGGTGAATATAAAGGCTATTTCTAAAATAACCCATTATTATAAAATAAAAGCTAAAAGCTCAGCAAAACATTGGAGATTCAGAGAAAAGAGATGCATTTACCATCCTCTTCTGGATAGGAAAGTTGTGTTAGGCAAAGTGCCTGCCTCTGTGGATTCCCAGCCTGAGTCTTGCAAGCTTCAAACTCGGTGAGTGTAGCAACAGAACTGCTGTGTTGGGATACCTATACACCAATAAGGGGCTTAAAAGGTGGATAATGCAACTGAGAGGACTTGCAGGGATTTATAACAGGCTTGTAATAAAGTCTTCTAGGGCTTTCTGGTTGTTGTGGTGCTTAGAGCGGGTCCCAGGAGTGATTAAACAGAGTTTTTTCTGAGCAGAAGAGTGTTACAATCCACACACACAAAAGAGGTTTTGTGTCCCTACAGCAGCAGCCACATCAGTTGGGCACTGTCTTACCCTTCTGTCCTCAGAAACGTGCCTGCTACTTTTTCAGCAGGAGTTCACAGCTTTCCAAAAACTTCTAAAGCTTACCCATGGAAAGTGCCGTATTTAATGATCTAGTGAGAGAGAGACTGCTGCTTACTATTCGCAGATCTATCACTTGAATTTAAAAACCCATCTTCACTGCAACTTCAGCTCTATTAGTCTAGTGTTTTCTGTTTGCCTCATTACATCTACACAGTGAGCTCTGTGCAGAAGGATCTTTTCTGTGGAAGTTCTGTAAAATGATTCTGTGTCTGAAACCCTATAGACAAACTTGCTGCCAACAGGGAGCCCCAGAACTCCTACCCTGCATTGTTGTGCAAACAGGAGGGTGATTCGAGTGAGGTTTTGTGAAATGTCCAAGCCCTCTTTTGTGAACAAGAGCCAGGTGTGCCACTCTGATGAGGCAAACAATTCTGGTGTTACACCTGTATGTATCCCCTTTTCCTCGCAGCATCATTTTAATACTTTTCCTTGAAAGCTGAGGCTTAAAAAATACCTCATGCAGATCACTGATTTTCCTCTGATTTTCATGAAGTACCTCTCCTCACTGCAGGGCTTGAGCTATGATTCCTTGGTTAGAAGGACTAATTGAAGCGAATAGCAATGAAGAAGAAACGAGAAAAAGCAAGATGGGCTTTTTTAGCAATCAGAAGCTGAAAATTATTTAAGGACTTTCTTGGCTATTTTTATATAGTCTTTCCTGAGTTTCCTTGCAGAAAGGCTTTCTAGAAAGGTAGAATCAGTAAGCAGGGAGTAGTCTGTGTCCTCAGTGTTGTGCTGATTTCAGTCTCAGTTCCCCTGAGGACTCTAATTCAAGCAGATGGGTGGGACTTTATGTGCTCCCCAAGCTCAGGGAGGCATTCTTGTCTTCCCAGTCCATCCTGTTCCAGAGAGGTAGGGTGAATATAGGGACTCTTGAATGACCAGGTTTTGGTGTGCAATTTTCAAGTGCTGCTATTATATGTGCACTAGAAATTATGTTCCAAATTGTTTAACAGTCAGAGGTCTCATTCTGCAGAAAATGGGGTAGTTTTGCAGTTCTCCAGCATAAAAAAAGCATGATCTGTCACTTTAATTGTCCTTTGCTATTTTGTGGCATCTCTCATCTAAAGGCTTTACAGTACAGTTACACCTTAATGAATAAAGACTCGAAGTCTCTCCAGAAGGTAGGCTTGGTGTTTATTTGCACATGAGCAAACTAGGGCATGGAGATGGAAGATATAGGAAGGCTTAGAAGAAATCCAAACTATGATCTGTTCACCTAACACTTGATTTTTGAAATAAATTTTTTAGGTAAATCTTGTGCCATGGCATCAGTGAGGTTCTACTGGTTTTTTTTCAGAAAAAAAGTAAATATTTTCTAAGTCAAGGAAATCTCTCTAATAAGCAGCAGCTCAAAGCAAGGCCTTATCTGTTGAACTATCCCTTTTTTTCCCCCTTCCATCTGGAGCACATAATCTACGGTTTGTGACACACAGAGACTTGACTCACATCCTGTTGCTGCAGACAGAGGTGTGTGCATCTTTGTGTGCTTACAGTCTTCTGCAGGACTTTGCAGCATCCCCAGTTGCTGCGGTGAAGGGAAGCTCTCTCTGAGGCCCCTGTGCTGGCAGCTGGGCTGCTGGTGTGATTGCCAGCCACTGGGAGGCTGTTGGAATTTCGATGAGTTAATCTCATCACTTTATCACAGGGCACTTACAGAAATTACAGGGAGCTGTGAGCAACTCACTGTGCTGGCAGGCAGCCCCAGGACCCATAAAAGAAATTGAGACACACACAAAAAAAATCCGAGAACTCTGGTAAACTTTTGGAAACAACAGTTTTTTCTGGTCAAGTTCTGCTTGGGTAATGCTGATTGTGCCTTCTGTGATGATGCCCCTGCTTTCTGCAGTGATGGCAGGCATTGCCCCAGCTGTGCCTCTCAATCTCTGCAGTGCACAGCATGGTTTTGGGCCTGATATAAAGAACTGATATAAAGGGCCTGATACAGAGAACTGCTTATTCGTGCTGCATGTAGAGTGTGTATGCAGTAACTAGTACCTTCACATACCCTGACACTCTCCCATTTAGTTGTGATGTAGGTTTTGTAGACTCTTCCCAGTGCTATGCTTGTCAAAGGATCCAGGGAGTAGAGGCATGGGGAAGCCTGGGGATCTGCTTGACACTGTGGAGGGACCTTGATCTTCCAGATCAGAGCTGTCACTTTCTCCCACTGCTGTAAAGGCTCAGTGCCCTTACTGCAGTGTCTCTGTGGTTTGGGGGCAAATTTTTGGGTTTTGGACCGTAAAACATGAAATCTTGCATTCCTCCAGAGCTCTGATCCTGGCTTTGGTGGGAAAGGTTGGCATTCAAACAAAAGCAAAACCTCCCAAAGTGAGAATGTGAGAATGTGTCTGAGTTTTTTCCCAGGTTTGCTCCTGCTTTGTTCCTTCTTATGTGGGGCACAACAAGTATCTGATCATGAGATCAGTGCTTGAGCTCTGCATGTAGAACAGGAATTGGTTTATTACCTTGAGGTCTAGCTTGAATCTCAATTTCCAGCTCTCTGAGAATGTTGATACATGGCTGGCTATTGAAATTCAGATGTTGCACAATGACGAAATGCATCCTGAATGGAAGCAACTTGTGCAGCGCACTCTGCTCTTGCATTTGGGGGTGGATGAGCAGTGGGGAAAGGAATAGGTGGCTGGGCTGAAGCTTAGGGGAAAGTTGGAAGTTTTGTGACAAAACAAGAAGCAAGAGGCAGAATGTTTATAGCTAGTAGGCTGACCACCTTTGGGCTTCGGGGGTTGTGTGCTCCTGGGGTTTCACTCAGCATGGGCCAAATATAGTGAGATAAATCAAGTAGTGCTTTCTTTCTTTTAATTCTGTGCTCTGTTTTTCCACTCAGAGATCCAGGGGGCTTTCCAATAGCTTAGTGAACCCCAAGGTTTAGTTACCACCCCCAGAGACTGAAATGTATCGGATTGTTGGTCTTTATTTAGAGGAGCTTGCAAAAACCACAAAAATCCATTACAAAAGTAGGAATAAAAATCAATTCCTGATCCAGTATTACTAAACTGTAAACTCTACTTCTAATCTGATGCTATACAAAGTCCATACTGTGTCTCAGCTCTTACCTACACTTCTCCCCATAGCTCTCATTGAACTCTCAAACCTCAGTTTCCTACTCTAAACTATTAAACCAGCTTTTCCATTGTTCCACTGACTGTAGAGCTTAGATACCTTTTTCAGTGCTGCCTGATTTACCAGTAACTAGACTGCCTTAAATGTATTGTCATTGTCAATGCATCAGTGCCAAGTTTCGATTTCCAGTCCAGCTCCACAGCAAACATTGAATAGCCCTCTTCAGAAACATCAACTCAAAGTGAATGGCAGGATGGAGACAGCCATTTCTGTTTATTGTCTTCTAGTACCTAAGACTCTGATCCAGCATAAAATGTAAAGATCTGCACAGAGAACCCATGTTTATTTTACAGGACATCTTACCCAGCTTTCTCAATGCAGACCTACTGGTTCCCTGCTACCTGTAGTATGTTAGCTGGCAGGAGGAAGCAAAGGAGGAAATGCTGTCTCTGAGCTCCCTGGTTCCCCAAGCAGGACAAGAAAGGGCAGCTGACATCTACCCCACAGACACAGAGCAAGACTGGCAGCAAAGGAAATTCTAGTAATGTCTGAACTGCTCCCGCTCTCATCCCTGGACGTCGGGGAACAGGACAAGTTACACGGGGTGCAGCACAAGGGATGATGACATGCCTGGAGAACATGTGCCTGGAAGCCCAGCACTGCAGTCATCCCCTTGGCTAGGTCAGCAGGGTTAAGTCTCAGAGAATCTGTGTGTAGGTGGATGAGTAAACATGCAACATTTACAGACTGATAGTGGTGGGAGTATCTGGGCACTGCAGCCTGTCCCTGGATCCATGGGGAGAACATGATTCCTGGGTAACCGTCTCTGTGTTTGATTACAGGGAACATTGAATACAGCTGCCCGGCCACCAATGAGTGTGAGATCACCAAACGGAGGCGCAAGTCCTGTCAGGCCTGTCGCTTCATGAAATGCCTCAAAGTGGGGATGCTGAAAGAAGGTAAGACAAAGTCAGAATGACCATTTTTCTCCGTCCTGACAGTCCGGACGTTTCCTCTGTCCAGACCTCGCAGAATCTCCCAGGCTAACTACATGCTTTCCCTCTTTGTGTTTCTGAATATATCTTTCTATAGGCTTTGTGAGAGAGCCAGGATGGGCAGTGACCAAAAGGGCATTCTAGAGAAGAGAGTGGTTCTAGTCAGTGCTCTCATGATCAGATATTATTTCTAGTACAGTAATTTCACGATTATAAGCCGCACCTTTTTCATTGAAGAATCCAGCCTACCCCAGTAGTGCGGCTTATATATATTCAGGTGCGGCTTATTTATGGACAAATCCCAGCGAAATGCTAACCCAGAAGTGAGAGCTGGTCGGGGAGGGCGCCTGGGGCTGCCTTTAAAGGCTTCACTGGTCTATGAAAACTGTTTGCAACTTGAGCACCTGACACCAAACCCTGCACTGGTGCGATTCTGTTACTAATTTGTTACTTTGTTGCACATGGATCCTCGCTTTTTTTTTTAAAAAAAAAAGCAGCTTATATTTAGGTGTGGCTTATATATGGACAAATCCTGTGCTCTACCTGGCTGCCTGGATGTGCGGCTTATAATCAGGTGCAGCTTATAATTGTCAAATTACTGTACTTGCAAATTTGACAAATAACTGGAAACTGGTGGTGCCAGACTCTTTCCCAAAGGAGCCTTGGGCTGGATGATGTCTCTCTTCTTGCCCCCTAGTAATTTTTCAGTGTTGAGGAGTGGAGGCTCTTTCATGATCGTGACTGGGTTGGCAGCTCTCCATAAGGGAAGGATGGAGTTAATGCAGAGCTGTGGCACAGTGTGCAATGAAGGTCTGCCTGTATTATCACTCGGGAGACTTCCTGAAGATGGTTGGTAGCATAGGTTTGTCTGGGAGCTGTGGGTCCCCTGCCCTGCATACTCAGCCTGTGTTTTGCTCAGCCTATTGATCTGTAGAGCACTCTTTGAGCAGTGTTCAGCTTCTCTCCTGTGCTGTTTTTCCTCCCACACCCCCCTTTTCAATCCTTGTCCATTCAAGAGGAACCACAGGGAATTCAGTGGCAATTAAACACATTCTTATGGATTGACTTTAAAGGTTTGTTTCCCTCGGGTCCCTCTGGGAAAGGCAGTGAGGGGAGGAGGGGAAGGAAGGAAAGGCACTGCACATAACCCTCTACATTTCTATACCAGCAGAGTGAGGTCCTCTCAGCCTAACCACAAGAAACAGCTGCTGGCTGTGGTTATCCACGAATCCTATATGCTGGTGCCAAGATGCCATCATACAACTTTCCTCCAGGTCATAACATCACAGCAGCTAGTAATAAATTGTACAATGTCAGTTGAGTGCGTATTGCTTCTCACTAAAGGTCTCTCATCTCTTGAGAGGCAGGTTGATGGCAGCCAGTAAGAATGTAGATTAGACATTAAACCCATTTTGTTCTTAATGGATGTGTAGTTTCTATGATTAAATATCTTCCTTCTAGAGCCCACCAATTACCAAGGGGAGGAGATGCAAGGTTCTGTAGTTTGGCCCTTTCTGACCTAGGTGTAGAGGTGGTAGACTCAGAGGATCTTGATGTCCAGCTTGGAGGGAGGCACCTACCTTGTAGTTAGAGACCACTGGAAACCTTCTCTTCATGTGGTAGTTCAGGAGGGGAGGGGATGTATCCCCTTACCCACTAAAGCAAATATAGACTCGGGATACTGGCTTTAGTGGGAGTGCAGGTTGTTAATGCACTGTAGCCTATTCATATGAATTCCATAAAACAACCATAAATGCCTGTAGTGGCTCCAGTTATTCTGCAAAGCAGCAGCACAGGTTCAGGCTTGCTGGCTGCCACTGTCTGGGTTGTTCTGCCTCTGAGCAGTTGAGCCTCTTGGAGCTGGCAGCTGAGGGAGCAGTCACAGGATCTGGTGCTGGTGTGCTGACTGTGCCAGGGCATCTCTGCTTCCAGTTCTGGGAGCTCAGCACTGTTCAGAGCAGGGTCCTGTGAAGGGTTTTATGTCTTAGCCTCCAAGTTCTGTGAAAACATTTAACTCCTTCCAGACTATAGAGTTAGTCACTCAAATCATGCTGTGCCAAAATCCCAAACCCTGTGGGATACTACTCATGGCAAACTGGAATTTGACTCTATGGCTACTTTTGTGCTGAAGTGTATTTAGTTATTCTTACAGGGATTGATCAAGCATCATTAAAGTCACTGGGGAAGGGTGGTTTGCTATTGATGTTAGTGTATCTGTGAACCTGCCCATAATATTTAGAGCTGTGAAAAATACAGCGTGAAGATTTATTCATAGCAATGGGATATGAGAGCACATGATAATATCAAGAAGAGCAGAGGAGACTACCCTAGCAATCTGCAAATAGGGGTCCTGTGTCCAACAGAGAGTGGTCAAGTGATGTTGGGCAGGCATCTTTTTTTCTTTCTTTGGCTCAGTATCCCAAGCTGAGAAATATGGGTCATACTGCTTTGCTTTGCAAAAGAATTGTGAGGCCAAATTAGTTAAGTTTATGTGAAGCTTGGTGGAAGCATAAAATATTAGTATACAGAATTCAATCAATATGCATCTTTAAAAGCCAGATCCAAGAAGGGAGAAAAATGGTGTCACACTATTTGGTCTCCAGAGCCAAGAGTTTCTAGAAAGAGCAAATCCATAATTGTTTGAATTGCTCAAAATGCAGAATTGACAAGGGATTTCAGATTAGAAAAGGTTCATTGGTCTTTTCAATCCCTGATCTGTCATCCTATTAGCTCATCCATCCCTTTTCTCTGCCAAGGCACGAGAGTTCCCAACTGTACCATTCTAGTAGTTTAACTATTTCTAAAAATCCCTTATGACAGGGTTTCCCCAGAGAGCTTATTCTGCAGTCTCCAGACTCTCATTAGGACAAGATACCTCTTGATATTTGGGCTATGATTAATTTACCTTTTAGTAAGTCCCCTTCCTTCCTTGCCTTGGTGTACCTCTCTCACCATCCCTGGGTTCATGCATGGCAGAAGGTTGCTATGACATGTTCTTTGTCCTGCTTGATTATCAAAAGTTTGGAGAAAAGCAGTCTTTTGGTTAAAGGCAAGATCTAGAAGTCAGTTCTGCTCTTCACAGTTTTCTGCTTGATGTCCTTGGGCAAGCCACTGGGCTTGTAACTTAGTGGGGATGTTTCTGGGTAAAGAAATTATACTTTTGCTCAAGAAGAATATGACATTTCATTAGTAACTAATTAAGGGCTTAATGATTTCTTCTCATTTTCCATTATTCAACAATATACATGATGTACATGCCACCTCCTGCCTGCTGGGCATGTGGTGTTACCTTGCTCTTTGAGCAGAAGGCATCAGTACTCAAAGATTACAAAAACAAATAACCACAACTTTAAGGCCTGCTTTACACTTGAAATGCTCAGCTTGATGCAGCAGGAGAGACTTGGATCCTCCCCTTGGGGACTGCATATAAGGGTCACCAGATATCTCTTCTGTCCACATAGGCTGCAGCTAAGAAAAACTTTAGGATCTGGGGAGACTGGCCCTAACAGAGACGTGCAGGTTATTCAGGCAGTGCCGAGTGAATGAGGATCAGGGCAGGAAGAGAGCCAATGGAGCAATCAATAGGTGTCTCAGATATCCAGGCCACTTTCTTTAAGAGAGCTCTGATCAATGTGTTGCAACAAGGGAACTGCACGGACACCAGAGCTTTGCTGTCTCAGGTTCTCCTGGCGTGATGCTGCAGAGCAGGCAAGACTCACTGGGGAAAGTGGCGAGCAAAAAGCTCTGCCCAAGGAGCCCAACTGGCTCAGATGTCTGAAGTGTTGGCCTGTCTGGCTGCCTGTCTCTCACTGTCCCCTTCCATCTGTATTGTGTCTCCAGGGAGCATTAATTAGCCCTAGCAGGCTCATGTAGGAATCTGCTGAATCTGAAGTCCAGCTTTCCAGTGTTCATGTAGGGACACACTGTCCCCAGAAAATCTGTGCTCTGCTGCTCTTTGCCTTGTTGAACCACAAGCCTTCAGGCAGTGGAGATGGGCATCTTCATAGTTTTGCCCAGTAGATTTGCATGCCCCTCTGCTCTGCAAAAATCAGAGAAACCTGAGCAACCAGTGGTACTGCTCCCCCCAAATGCAGAAGATGATATGTCTGGTGTGAGGAGATGGCCAGTGCAGGGATAGTGGAGAGGCATTGTTCTGAACTGAGTTTGTCCACCCCATTGCCTCTCTTTGCTCCTATCACCGTCTGTCTTGTGCCTACAATGACTAAGTGTAATTTTTTAACTCTGGGCTCTACAGAGCAGATCTAGATCTTCCTAGATTTCTGGAATGATAGTCAGAGAAATTTCAGCAGTTTGGCTGCTCAGAACTCTTTTAAAAACTCAGTATACCTCAGTTTTAGGAATATTATACCCTTGCCATTCACGCTCTAGCCACCCATAACCTTTTTGTTCTACAGCATTTGTCTTCAAGAGGTAGATGTGATTTCAGATGACATGAGGCCTGTGTGTGTGGGCTCAAGGTTTCATTCTGAACATCAGTTGGCTGATTAAACATGACCTCACAACTTGGCCCTCCACACCTTTGCTGCCTCTCTGAACCTGGGGCACCTCCTCTTCTCTGACCTTGGTATCTGTAGTGCTGTTTCTTCTGTATTTTCTCATGCCTCTCTCTCAGCTGCTTTTACCCTCTCTTGAATGTGTTATCACAGAGGCACCATCAGCACTGCTGAGCTTTGGGCAGTGGTGGGTCCATTTTGGAGCTGTCTGGAGTGGACATAGGGGCAGTTTCTGGTGTCTTCTCACAGGACCCACCCCTGCAGTCTCCTGCTACCAAAACCTTATAATAAATAAATGCAGTACTACCCATGAAAGGGAAATGTTCTGAGATCATCAGAAGAGGGATGGGGATAACAGGTGAATTGTGATGAAACATCAAGGCCTCTCATTACAAAACTCATCTTTGGCTGGAAATGACAGACAGGCAAGTGGAGGAGAGGCAGTATCAGACATTTCAAACCATACTACCCCAAAGAGAACAGACTGGCTGTTGTCTGGGTATTTAGTCCTTTCTCTTGTGGAAGCCCTGCAGAATTTTTTCTTCAAAGGATTGTATTGTTTCTAAAGCTGTGTTGTTCCCTGTTCTGTACTGGCACATCTGCAGAGACCCAAATGGAGCATAAACAGTTCTGAAAAGGAAGCAAAGCTGGGTCATGAAATGCTTTTCATGAAGTGCATGCACATGCAATTGTGTCACATCACTGCAGAAAACCATGCAGCAATGAAAATATCTGTTAAAAAAAAATCTCATCCAGGCATTGAAATGCCATAGCTTATCCCCTCAGTCTTTGAGTCATTTTGCTTCTTAATAGCAGTAATTTGTATTATGTTGCTGAAGTTGTCCTCCGCTCCCTGCCAGTGCTGAGACTTGTCTCCTCAGAGTCCTGCTCATGACTGAGTCCTAAGTGCAACTTTCTGGGCTTCTGCTCAGTTTCTTGCAGACATCACTGGTTGGCTTCCAAGAAAGAGGACAAGGACTGAAAGGACCCTGGGTATGTGTCCTGTGATAGACCAGTTGTACCTTATTTCAGAAAGTAGCAGATAGGAGTTTGCAGGACTACATGTACTGCACATGCTAAAAGCAGGAGTGCAGAGTCCTGGGACAGGAAACCTGCCCTGTTTTACCCCATGAGGTGTTTTACCCCACTCTGAACGTCTTTGAAAGTAAGTTGTCCTCAGGCTTAGTCTCCTAGCTCTCAAAAATCACCCTTATGTGGTGAGAGTGAAGTCTACAAATAAAAAAAAGGAAGATAGAAGAATATATAGGTTTTGATCTGGATGCAGAAAAGGGAGGCTTTTTAACAGCAAGAGAGAAGCTAGGCAATTACCCAGTAAAGACATGTGATTTCTCTTACCTGCATGACTCTCTTTCTTTCCAAAACTGTTATGCTGTAGTAAGCCCAGGTACAACCATTCCTTTCCTAGGCTTTGCTCCTTTGGTCCTAATGCATTTCGATGAGAAACGCTAGAGAACATATCAAAATTTAACAGGGAACCCAAATTCTTTGCTACAAATCTCCCAAGCTCTTGGACTCCTATCTGTCTAATATTATTTCTGTGTAATTATTTCTGATGTAAAGTTTGCTGGAATGTGTGGATACTGACACTGTAGTGATCAGGTAAAAGAAGTCTACAGAAGACAGCCACAAAGTTAATTCAGCTCATCTTCCTGTTAATTGTTCCCCTTTCCTTCCTCTCCTTGGTGTCTCTGGGAATACCCTGCCTCCAAGAAACTTGCAATAACCTGGTAACCCTTGTGTTATCTAAGTGCCTGCATCTCTGTGAATACTGGAGGTGATCCCCACTTCCGAGATGGTGAGACTGTAATCTCCAAATTTTGGAAGTGGCTATCTCTTAAATCCATCTCCTCTTCAAGACCCAGGCTGATTAGGAAACCCTGTACTCAGTGGACCTGTCCTGGTGTTTAGTCCTAACTCTTCAGTATCCCTTACCAGCTGCTGATGTCATAAATTTTTCACAAGGAGCCAAATCTGTCATCCTGGACAGACTTGGCTGTGTGATGTTGTAAATTTGATGCTGTCACCTAGTATCTGAGCAAGGGATTCCAAGCACTGGTGATTTCAAACCACTTCCACTTGCCTTCATCTTCTACTAAAATCCAGATAACTGAATCAACAGCAGAGCTCCTTTTCAGCAATGTAACCAGAGGGAGGGTGTTTAATTTCTGTTTTCAAGTGAAAATCTCTCAATGGAGGAAAGCACTTGCAGCAGCCTCTCCCTCCTGCCCCCATCCCTGCTTCCAGACCATGTGTTCTCAAAAAGATATTTGATTTCAGTGAAAGCCCAGCTGACATCCCTGCAATATGCTTGGGTTCTTGCTTTGTGCTTCCTGGGAAGGATGAGGGCTCCTCCGGGGACCCTGGGTAATTGGGTTAGTGGCCAGCTCATGCCAGGAAATTAAAAGGTAGCCCCGATCAGGTTGCTGCTCTGTGCAATTTAATGGCTTTGTATTTATAGAGTATTCTGCCTCCAGCCGCTGCCAGAAATATCACTATTGGAGGTACCCAAATGAAAAAAAAATAGAATGAAAAAAATATTTTTCGTTCTCTAAAATATCCTTGTATTTAAAGACAGACAGGCAACCCCCTGTCCTTTGAAATGGGATCTCTAGGAGCAGTGAGTGGCATCTTGATGACTCTATCTTCCACACCCAACTATTTTCCAAGGTATAAATTGAGCATTTTCAGTGTGGCTGGAGCTGAATTGTGACAGAGAGCATGTGCTGCCTTTGGCAGGTTGATGGTAATTCTCCAAAGAGGAGGCTTCCAGCAGATGGACTGTTCACAAATTGCACATTGGATTGAGTGCACTTGGTATCTGTTTTCTGGACACAAGAATGGCACATCCAGGACCATCTCTACACCTTCTCCCTTATCTGGTGGATTATGAATTCATTTAATTTGGTTCCTCTCATTCATTTTGAATTTTGTGGTTCTTACTACACTTAACTAGATCTCCCTCCTTTCAAACATAGAAGTCCAGGTTCCATCAATATAAGTCTAGGTGAGTTCAGAGAGGTATTTATTATAATAAATACTTTGTGTATTCTGTCACCAAAACTGTGCTTAGTGCTCTTATAACATACAGAAAAGAGGAACCAGATAAAAGCAGCAACAGCCATCCTGGGATTTTTAGAACCCAGCCCTTGTCCTAGAAGCTTTTAGACAACAACACAGCAGGTAAGACCTTCAAGGTAAGCAAGGATGGGATGGGACTGAATATATTCCCCCCACTGCTCTACAGTAACTTTGGGCACGTGCACCAGCGTGCACAGCCAGTTGTGTGCACCAGTGACTCAGCTCTGCTGAGATTCTCAATCCCTTTCCCTGACTCACTTTTGAAGACTGTGCCAGCCCTTGACCTGCAGAGTATCCTCAGAGGGTCTTTATTCAGAACTTCCTGGCACAGCTGTTCCAATTTAAGAATTCAATAAGAAGTGAACCGTAGTTCTTAGCATTAGAAAAGCCACTGCTGAGGTGAGGACTTGAGGAGGTGCTTCAAGCCCCAAGCAGGGTTGCTGTTAGAAGCTGGACAAAGCAGAGCATGGTGGGTCCCTCACCTCTGTAGATCTCCATCACAAGTAGACCTCTTTCCATGTGGTGGTGGGAGCCTCTCTATTGTGTCACATATTAAAAATTGTTGTTCTTGATGCATGCTTATGCTCCTCTACCTGTTCCAAAATCTGTTCCACTGAAATACACTGAGACAGAGAACTGGACTAGAGATAGCATTGGTTTCACCCCACAGGGTTTCTCTTGGTAGTCAGTGAAGAGAAGTATAATGTCATGATGCCTCCTCAGGGAAGTGTCTGGCCAGTGAACTGAATGTGGAGGTGCCTGTTTCTCTGTTGTCTGTCAAAGGAGCCCAGATGCACAGCAGGGAGATATCAAAGTCTAAAGTGAGTTAAATCACACCTAGGGCTGCAGGTTCCTCTGGGCAGAAAACACTGCTTTGGAGCTTTGTTTCTGAGTTCTACCTCTTGGAAAGTAAGTGGGGCTGAGGCTTTGTCATCTTCTAGGTCCTGTTATGAAAGGCAGCCTTGATCTTTTCCTAGCAGGCATGTGCTTGCATCTGTTCCTTTTGCACAGTGCCCCTCAGCCCGCTGCTGTGCAGGCATTGTGGCCATGTGTTACACAAACAATAGAGTTGCTGACCTGCTTCAGATTGTTTGGAGGGCTGGGAGGGGAAGCAGTCAAAGGAGAACATTTGCATGGACCATGAACACAGGTGAATATGTGGGTGTGGGGTTCATAACAGAGTTGTTGCAGAGAATAAGGTACTGAGGTGTTCTTTATTCCCATTTGCCCTTAAAGCCTTTGTTAGCTGCTGAGTGAGAGGGGCTCAGCTTGGGAAGAAAGATGTACATTTGAGAGACAGCAGTGGCTAGCACTGCAGACAGCCCTGCAGAGCTGGCAGCCATGCAGCTGGCATTGGCAGAGGAGAAGGACTGGTTTGCAAGCTGTGGAGGTTTCACCTGACTGTGTGAGGAGCTCACACCTTGTGTCACTGCTCCAAGCCATCTGAGAGCCTCTGGGACCAGGTATCATCAGGTATCACAGGGCTAACCTTAACCTGTCTCTCTGAGTCCAGGGACTCTTCAGTCAGCCCAACAATGAAGATACATTCCTACCTGACTAACATAACCCTCAAATCATCAAAGGTGGGAGAGACTGCAGCATCCTACTTGAACTGAGCTAATTTCTCTGTAGGCTCTTGTGACACAGGAGATGGGCTTTCATCTCCACTACCCCTCATCCCCAGAATAGTTCTCCACCCTCTCTTTCCAAGTGTAATTTTTAGCTTGTTCACCTGCACCAGCCTAGTCACTGGGCTCTGGCAGTGCTGATCTGTGACCCTCAAGTTGCTTTCCTTTATTTCAGATGAGTTGGGTAATCGTGTCAGTCACCTACCAGAAAACTCTCTAGGGGCTGACCTCTTTTGGCCACAGTGTTAGAGCCTAATAGTATAAAGGGATCTTTTCTCGTTCCTAAGCTGGAATCTGACTAATAAAAGAGAGCCTAGTCAGTTTGCAGCCTCTCCATTCCTGTTAGGCAGAGATGCTTTTTCCTACAGTATATTTCTTTCTCCATCTCACTTTTAATGATCATTTCTGCTTTCTGTTTCCTTGCTAGACTTCCTCCTGGCTCACTCATCCCATTACCACATGCTATTGTCTCTCCTGAAGTTCAGAGTAGAAAGGAAGAGGGAAATTTTGTAGGAGACGCTATGGATACAATCCTTCTCCTTTCCTTTCTTCTTTGCTCTTAGCCTATACATTCCAGCTTCCTTGGCCAGTACCAATCCACATACTTTGGACTGCAGCTGCCAAAGACAGGTGCTCTGCTAGCTACAGAGCACCACCTCAGCTCAGACCCTGGGAGAGCAAGCAATGTGGGAACTGCAGCTCAAGGATTAGGTGGGCAGTGGCACAGGACCTGGCTGGTGTATCAGGGCAGCTCAGCAAAAGCAGCCCTTTTGCTTCCTGGCCTGCACTTGCCCTGTGTTCCCTTTTGGTGCCCTTCTTGATCTAGACACATATTGTACCATGCAATCCCTGAAGCTTGGCTCCTTCGTTAGCTTTTTTGGCAAGATAGATCTTTCTGTTCCTATCAATCCGCGGGCATGTGATAGGACTCGATGGAAAGTGAGGTGAGGCTGGTAATTTGACACGACAGCTGATATTGGCTCCTGACTGCATTTCCCACTGGCCAGGGCTTAGCTTCACAGAGCTTTTAAAAGTATTTTTAGTCCCCAGAAAATAAAAGAGAAACTAAACCTGACTCTGTGTGCTGTCGCCTCTGCACACTCGGCTATTTTTACTTCCGACAGTCTCGGCCTGGGTCCAGCTTTTAAAAAAAGATGGAATTATTTTACTTCCATTAAGAAAAAAACTCCAAGGCCTGATGTTATCAAGTCAGTAAGGGGACATCTGATCCCAAAGTTGTTGGGCAGACGTCTCTCCAAGGGGCATGTCAGAGAAATGCAGGGAGCTTGAACGATCAGCAGATCAGCTCTCCCACTGCAGAGGCTTGGTGCTGGCACAGACCTCTCTGCAAGAGTGCTTGGAACACGAGTGGCACCCACAGGACGCTTAGAAAACTGACATCCCTGCCCCAGGCAGGATGTTGAGATGAGAAGTCCTGCACAAGTCCTGGCCCTGCCCTCCTCCCTGCAAGGTTGGGGGGTCTTGGACATGCAGGGGAGCTGAGAACAACCTGCCAGGGAGCTGGAACTCAGTCCCTGAGGTGCACACCAGGGCCAGCTCCATAGCTAGGTCACATGAGGAGGATTTTTATGCAGGGTCTCTCAAAAGGTAACAAAATTGAATGAACAGCAGCACTTTCTTGCCATACAGGGGAATGGGAGGAGAGGGCATGTTTCCAGAACAGATAGCCTTAATTTGAAGGAACTGCCAGCCAGACAAGTTATCAAGGGGTGGTGCTTTACAAACTTTGTCCTATACTGTTGAACTCAACTCCTTGCTGACACAAAGTGGGGTCCAGTGGTGGTGACACTTTTGTAGGATGAGTGTCTTCTCTCCTTTGAACTGGCCAGTTGTGGTTCACGTGAGCAGAGGCTTGTGCAGGAGCTTTATTTTGCTGCTGTCTTGTTGTGAGGCTGGAGTACCAAATCCTATGCAAGTCTTCAGTGTGGACAGCTGCATTTCATGCATGGCTGCTGCACCTTGCAGTTAATGCTCAGGTGGCTGTACATGTGGTGTGAAACCTGCCATTGTGATTACGTGTATGTGCCCCTCAGATTTGCTCCAGCCCTCTCTCTTTTGTCTCCCTTCTTACACTCTCTCACTTCCACTCATATCCCAGTTTAAATTCCCCTCCTCTTCTCTGCTCAGTGTTTTCCTTCATGCTGCTTCTCTGAGCTTACCCACCACATCTCCCCACTCCATTTTAATGTCTGTCCTTTAGTGTCCCTCTCAGAGCTGCACTGTAACCAGCCTGCCTGTCTTAAAATCAACCTCAGAGGAAATCAAGCAGAGCAGCAGGCATTAACCCAAGTACCTAGATACCACAGGTACTGATTTTTGGCTATGCCCTTCCCTTCCATTTAGATATGACCCATTAGGCTGTCAGATCTTTAGAAAAAGGATTTTACCATGCTGCTTATGTCTGGAATGTCACAGTCAGGGACTAGGAGGGTTGAAATGCTTTTGTTTACTGCAGTGTCTGTGGGTCATTGCACTCAGCAGCTGGAGCTGGGATGTGCTGTGTGGGGCTCAGCCTGTTCACCAGCCCCGTGGCTGGAGTGAGGATGACAGGATGGAACTGTGGCTCTGCAAGTGCTGATAGAACACCTTTGCCTCAAGGAGTGTCACACTGAAAGGGGAACAAGAGGAGGACAAACAGTTGTTCAAAATTAACAAGCTGAAGTCCTTGGGCAAACAGACCTCTATCTGCTCAGTGGGGGAAGGAGGGATGGAGGGTAAATCTCTCTGCATCTTTCTTATCTTTTTTTAATGCACTTAAGTCCCTTGTGTCCTTATAATCTGATTGAGGGTCCCTAATACTGCTGCAACCTGTGCAGCCATCCCTCTGCCAAGCACTGGAGGATGGCATTCTCCTTGGGAGAAGGAAACAGGCTCCTTCCCCCATTCCCTCCTTATTCCTCCTAGTTCTCCTGTCGCCCCCCCAACTGCTTAGCAAACTGTACAGCAAAAGCATCCTGGAGGGCTGTGTGTTGGTTTCTGCCGGCCAAGAATGGCATCTCCCTCTTTCCCTCCTCCTGACCACTGGTGTGAGGGAATGCACCCACTTAGAATCCTTATCTGGGATGGTTCTGGGAAAATGTGATTCAGTCCCGAAGTCTAGACAGCCTGTTCTGGATTCCTCTATAATCTTACAACAGTATAGTCCTGACCCTTTTAATTTTCACACCTGGTTGTTCGGTTTACTGTCAGTTCCAGAAATGTGTGTCACTCCCTTCTCTCCTGGCTTATAGGTAGGTGTCATTCATTCAGCAAAGCATGGAATAGAGTCTTATTTCTCAAGAAAGCAAGGCACATTTATAGAGGGAAAGAGATCATAGATGGAAATGAAACATCCAGGATTTTATTACTGCTGTTCCTCAGGGATCTCCCTCGATTACATCAGGTTTGGGATTCCCTGGCTGTCCTTTTTGAAATTGCTGTCAGAAGCATGTTTGGGCTCCCAGGAAGGAGTCTTCCACAGGCTACCTGCCACTGGAAATGGAAGTAAACGCAGCAGTAGGCATCATTTTCAGAAACAATACTATGTAATATAGGAGAAAGGTGGGACTTAGAGATGTCAGTGAATTCTCCATACAGACTAAGAAATAGAAGATGGAGCAGGGTAAAGAAATTACTCAGTGTCACCTGAGTTCACCTATATCAGCTTCATACCTTTCTCTCCATCTTCACCATCTGCTGTCCTCCCACAGTAGACACCCACAGCAGCAGTTCCCTTGCTCTGCTCATTACTGCTTTTCCTGCTCAGTGAGAGATCCTGCTGCCAGACTGGGCTTTGTTGGCCTGGTATCCTTGCTGCTTAGGGGGCAGTTGGTAGTCAAATTGTTTTGGTGCTCCAGCCTTGAAGAGTATCAGGATCTAGATGTTGTTGCAAGTAGTGGTTTCAGGTGGTGCAGTGGGAGCATTACAGTAAAAGCTTTCTCTTTTCCCTGACAGAGTAAGCAAACATAACATCAAAATGCAGTGTGACAGACATGCCCCCTTCCAGGGTAGAATATTTACCAGCTGACTGCAGATTTTTTCAGGTGTACGGGTTGTTCAAAAAGTGTCACTTCAAAGCTGATGAGTGTTTGCTTTTAGTTGTTTGTGTTTATGTACCACTATGATTGCAAAATATTAATGACTTAATGTGATTAGTAAGTGTATCACATAATTGGTTCCCATGATCAGACTAGATAAACT
>VRYO01001269.1:7282163-7312953 GCA_009812075.1 Sialia sialis | reverse complement strand
TGAAATTCCTGTACTTGTGTCGTGTAAATTCAAATTTTTTTTTAAATAAAATGCTCCTACATATACCTTGAAAGATTTTTTTTCTAAAGCTGTTTCTCCCAACAAGACTAAGTAACCCAAATTTCACAGACTGATTATCAGAGTCCATATGGCTGCTCAGAAATAACCGACAACTGCACAAATATCTGTTGGGTTTTTTTCTTTTTAACATCCTATTTTGTACTGATAGGATGACTTGGTTGCTGTTTCTTTTCTATTGATGATGCTATGGTTTGTTGCATGGTGACAATGACTTCCAGTCACTGGGATACTTCCCAGTCACTGGGAATTTTTTCAGAGTGCAATTTCCAATTTGGTTCACTGTACTTTGAAAGAGCTGCAACAAATTCTTCAGTGCCTCCCTACTTCGTCTCTATCATTGTTTCACTGTAGTCAAGGTTGTTTCTATCTATTTGGATTCTACTTTTATTACAGTTGCCTTACTTGATCAAGTCTGAAACATCTTCGTTGAATTCCTAGTTCTGTTTGCTACAGGTCACTTTTTTCAAATATAAACAGAGAGAGGTCACAGAACATTTAACTTCTCATTTTTAAGAACAATCTAAAAGCTTATTTTTATAACTGCAAGTTTGATTGACATTTAAAGTCTTTCTTTTTAAAAGCAGGATCATGTAGAGGGCTTGAGGTCTGCAGCTTTTCATTTGCCCATCAGATTTATAGTGATTCAAGAGTTTGAATGGGTTAATTTCTGTCTTCATTAGTGCTTTGAATAAAAGTAAAGCTCAGAGCAGCATGCTTAGAGCTGGAGGCAGTCTAGCTGGTATTGAGATTGGTATGTTCATCTGAGATTTCAAGTGTTTGGGAGAGGAAAGCTCCCTGGAGTGTGGGGAATATCTTACTTAGCAAATTTTAGTATTTGCATGTTGAGGTTCTGTCGGGCACTGAGGAATCATGAGGACTTTTTTGGTTGGACCTGCAGGTGTTCGTCTGGATCGAGTCCGTGGAGGCCGTCAGAAATACAAAAGGAGACTGGATTCTGAGAGCAGCACTTACCTGAGCTTACAGATCCCTCCCCCAGCTAAAAAGCCATGTATGTATTGGTCTTGAATTGTGATGCTCTGAGCTGCCACTAGATTTCTTTTCACTGGTCTCCCAAAAGTACAGTGTAGCAATTGTCACTTCTGACTCCTGTATCAGTCAACAACACTTGAATTTTTTCTTACAATCATAGTGTAATTAGACAGGCCTAGGTACAGCTCAGGTCCTGTATTCATTGTCCCTAGGTTAAATACCAGACCTTTCCTAGGAGATTATGTAAATCCATTTAGTGATATTCTGATTTTTTCCTTTACCCAAGCCATGTTAACAAAACCCATCCCATGCTGATTTTTCTCTTCAATACTACCCACAACTCTAAACTTTTCCATATCCCATCATCTTTTTGCTTATACCTCCTTCTCCCCTCTACCTGGGACAATGACTGACAACTTTACAGCAGCTTCCTGCTTTTGTCATCCCTGTGCAGAGCTGGTTTGGCATAGGCAGATCACTGCAGGGTGGTTTTCTGTCGTGACCTAAACCCTTACTGAGGTCCTAGGGGCTGTATAGTCATGTCTTATCCCAGGAGGGTTCACCTTATGTCACAAGAGATACAACAACTTCTCCTTTGAAATGTGCAGTGACTAAGATCGTCTCCCACTTGCTGGTGGCTGAGCCAGAGAAGATTTATGCCATGCCTGATCCAACCATGCCGGAGAGTGACATCAAAGCCCTGACAACACTCTGTGACCTGGCAGACAGAGAACTGGTGGTGATCATCGGCTGGGCAAAGCACATCCCAGGTAAATGGGGAATTACAACGGTGAACAGCAGTGGGAGCTATTATTTATCTCTGTGCTTATCAGTTTTGGCTTCAACCAGAACTTTTTCCTATAGTGATGGGTGAAAAAGTACTGTACAAAAAAATGCTAGTGATGGGCTGTCATTAGTAACAAGCTCCAATGCAGCGTATGATGGAGGTGCACAAATGGATCACTGTACTTGTGTGTGCCCTGGGATTGCACAGAAGGCTTTGATATGATACAATGAAGTTCTCTGTCATATCTAGCACTGAGTGGCCCAGTGAAAGCAGCTGGGAAACAGCCTTAGGGAAGGTATGGTGGACTTTCATGTCCATCAACATGACCTAGGTCTGCTGTGTTTATAGATGAAAAAATATTATGGCAGCGGTTGGACTTTATTGCTAATAACAAGGCAGATACACACCCTCTCAGCAGTGGGCATTCTTGTCCAGACTCAGGAAAGCTTGTCATAATGGATTTTTCACAGAACAAATCCCATTGCCATAGACAATGTGCTATTGGCAGTGAATCTTAAGGCTTCTTTGTTAACAAATAACGAGGACAACTTATTGGCAGTGTGACTGGCCTTGGAAAGCTCACTGACTATAGGCAGTGTGTGTCTGTGTGATTGAGTGACATAACAAGTGTCCCACACTTGGGTGGGCCGAGGCTGGAGGAGCAGATATGGCCCTCAATGTTGAGTTCTGGGTTCTTCCCAGATTTGGACTGGGAAGGGAAAATGTTCCCCTCTCTCTAGTCTCTCTCCAACCCCACTAGAAACACACATGGAGAAGGCTACCTAGTAAACTTAGAGGATATCCTTGGGATTTACAAGGCTGCTTTCCAAAGATTGCTTCAGACATTCACTATGAACAGCTCACTAAAGCTATAAACAGCTCACTTCAGCTATCTCCTGCCTTCTGCCCCCCTTCCTTTTGTAAGGAGAATATATGAGGCTCCGATACAGGATCACAGGATTTACTGCATGCTGCCTGTGTCTTCCTCTGCATGGGTCTGTACTTGTTTTGCTTTGCTTCTTGGCTTTAAGTTCTTCATTTTTTTTGATGAAGTGTTTTAATATGAGTGATAAGACAGTTTAGTTTTCCCATGTATTTTGTTTCTTTCTGTTCCTCCTGTTTTGGCTTTTTTGGTAGCTGCTTCTCTTTTTCTGTAGAGTGTTTCTCCTGAGACCCAAGAGTTAATGGTTTTCTGGGCTATATGGAATATAGATTGTTATGAGATGGGACTATGAAGTCTGAAGAAACTTTTTCAGGACAGTATTTCTGAAAAGAGGTTAATCTTGGTGATGCCCTTCTTACACGAGATCTGCCATATCTGCAGGGATTATACCCATCACTAGTGCTGGAATCCATCTGGGGCTGATTCATCACAAGTGGGGTTACAGTGATGATTAGAGAACTCAGCCTGGATTGCTCTACTAACCCAATACCTGGCATGTTAACCGGAGTGGTTTTAATGCAATGCAATTAACTGTTATGGCTGTCCAGTGAGGTGCTGTTGCACCTCCCTGTAACCTTGGCTATTTCTGTTCATGCAGAGTGCCCTGCTGTAGTTTTCTACATTTTAACTGTGGGATGAGCTAAGTTCCTACAGAGTTTTCCATCCTAGCAATACTATCCCAGAACAGGAGTATAGTAGAGATTTCTCCTGCACTGTGAAAGGGACTCTTCCTTTCCTTTCTGAAATTGGGACATACCAGCCATCATCTCAAATTTCTCTGTGTATTTTCCTCTGCTATCAAAGGCCCTACAACACAGCAACAGCCCCAGCAATCAGCACAGTTCAGACCAGCAGCAGTAATTTGTAAGGGGACTGTGCACAGGTGAGAGCTCAAGAATTGCTACATAAGACAGCAGTACTGAGGAAAATAAAGATGATAATAGATAGTTCATAATAATCGAACAAAACTCTGTAGTTCTGCAACAAGTATGACATATACTGAGTTATGCAGCAAGGGGGCAGAGCAGGGCAGGGCCAGGAGCCTGCCAGGTGTCTAAATTATCTATGCCATGTTTTTCTTCCAAGAATTGTGAGCAAAACATTACATTGCTTCCTGTGTGCATAAACTCTTGGTCAGGGAAGGATGGAGAAAGGAGAAAAAGTCACATATTCCTGTCCTATAGTTAGCTGGAATTAGTAGAGAAGGATATGACGTTAAAGTCATACCAGCTCTGAAGGATCCCAGGTGTCAACTCAAACTTCTACCCCACAGTATTAGCAAATAAAATCAGTAAAACACACTTTCCTATGATAACAATAAAACATGATTGAATCATGTTTAGCAAATATTATTAGCTCAAAAGCCTTATAGGCCATGAGCTCAAAAGCCACACGTAGCCAATGTGGGGTTGTTCCCTTCTGTATGAGGTCTCCTCCCCACACTAGTCTCCTACACACTCTCCCCCCATGGAAACTGTCTTGGAAGAACATCCACCTTTTCTTCTTACTTTGATGCAGGGTGACAAGACTTCTCTTGAGGGGTGATGATGAAGGCTCTCCCAGGGTAGCTGTTGTGCTGTTCTCACCAGAAAGACATTAGTACTAGCACAGAATGAAATATGGCAAGTGGAGTGACAGCAGCTGTGTCTGGAGTGGCCTCAGATCCTATAATTACATCTCCTTTTATTACCTCTGCTAATGGCCCTCCAGGATGACAGAAATGATAATAAATTAACAGATTATGAACTCCACTTGCCACAAATTATGTGATTTTTTTTTTTTTAAATTCTGGGAGCTCCCACTGCCAAGCCACTGAAATAATAATAAAAAAAGTAAAATTTAAAAAACACCAACCTGAATGTCACATCAGCTATTGCAAATAAAGCAGCTTTTCTCAAGGTGCACCTGGGATGGAGGGCAATATATATGCAGATCTATGCTAGAACCAGGGGCTTCTCTTTAGGGGCAATGGTAGATTAAGCACCTTTCAGGGTCAGACTTGAGAAAAGCAGCAAGAAACGGATCACTAAGGGCATTTTCTGGATGCTGGGCCATCAACAACTCAAGAATGCAAAACAGTTGGATTCTTGCAATTCCTGGGAGCTGTAAGATGACAGAAAATTTCACAGCTAGAGGTTCCCCAGTGTTTTCATCTCATAATAAATAGCGAACCTGTGATTTTGGCAGGTGAAATTAACATTTACTTTCCCTGATCTCTTATAGCATGAGAGAGTTCTATGATTTCCCTTTTGCTGCAGTGATTCAGGGACAGTCCTTTAGCCCTTGCACTCCACATGTGTGAATGCTGGAGGAAAAGGCTCCCAGTTCTGTCAGACATTTCAAGTCCAGGCTTGACAGCATAGCGCTCTCTCTTCCCACTCACCTGCTGGAGTTGTTGGCTACCTGGGAATGCTTCTGGCCAGGGGCTTTCCCAGATGGGTGGGGCAATTACAGCTGGCTCTTCTGTTCTTCTTGGCAAAGGGTAAAATATGCTATCTCCTGTTCTCACCTGCCACAACAGCCTCTGGGAAAGGGCAATTAATAGAGATGCTGTGTGTACAGGCTACTGCTAGAATTAAATCAATTTTTCTTCTTTATTCTGTAGCAGAAAAGTACAAGCCGTGCCTGTCCTGGATCCCCTCTCTCTACTACATGACTCAGTCTTTAAGAAATGTTGTTCCCCGACTGCAGTGAGGCAATGGCCTAATGCCTTTTGTAATCCAGATGGGGAATAAAGGTGCAGAAAGGCCATGTGGCTGATCCAGAAAATGTGCTTAGCACAGCAGCCCAAATGCTGGACTTCTCTCCGTGGTCAGAGCTAGGTGAGGGATGACCAGAGGAGAGATCTCAGGTTCTAAAGACTGGAACAGTGGCTATGCACCTTTACTCTGATCTCAGGGCTAATCTCATCAGTTCCCTGTGCTGCAGGGATGCCACTTGGCAGCAGCCTGCACTTGGATTGAGTCAGGAGAGCTGAATTCCAGAGCAGCACGGTTCTGAGTGCAGGGCATACAGGTGAGCTAAAGGACAAGGCACCTATCTCCCAGCCCGAGCAAGAGATGGGATTCTTCAGGGTTATGTAGAGCACAGCCTGTGCTGTACAGGAATCAGTCTCACTGTCATGGAGCTGGATTTGCAGCTCTTCTCCCCAGTAGCCTGGACTCCTCTTTAGCTGTTCCCTCTGGCACTCCTCCCCAATGGTTTATTGATTCTTCCCTCCCACCCACTGCTCCCCTCAGACCTTGCACACACAGCACGTGACAGCTGATTGGTATCTGTTAATTAATGTGGCCTGGGGCCTCTTTTCTATTCAGTGGCCTGATAAGGGAAATTGGATGTCCAAGGGCTGCCAGGCCATTATCACCCTTTGCTTCCCCTGGCAACACAAACACAAAACATGGCATAGAGATAAATAAATACCGCTAACCCACCCTTCTGCCTTCCCTTCCCCAGCTGAGATAGTGCAGATAGAAAAGGAGATCCCACAGTCAGTCAATATAGCAATCATCAGCTCTTTTGTTAATTGCCAACTTGATAACAAGAGAAATCAAATGATCATCATGGTGGCTGTCTACATAAACCCCAGTGTGGGGCCAAGAGCTATGAGCAGGGTGGGGTGTGGGATAAAGAAGTCCAGCTTAGCCTTACATGCAGCCAGCAGAGCTGGGAGGCTTTTCCGTAGAGACTCATGAGTTCACAGGTCTCTTGGTGATTGCCAAGGCTTCATATATATCTGGGGGGAAATTTGCCTGGGGAGGCTGGTGGAGCATCACCCTCCCAGCTCAGGCATACCTGGGTGTCCCATTCTTTCACAGCCCTAAGAACCTTTAGAAGCAAAGGGCTGCCAAAAAAAGTACAATTTCTGCCTGCCCATGCTGGGCCAAAGCTGTCTAGAGAGGACCAACACACTTAACAATCCTGTTCGATAATCACTGTTACATCTCCCATGATCTTTCGTGGTCTGGCCTTCAAGGGTACCATGCACCTTTTTTCCCCACTTTGAGGTGAACATTGCCTCTGGTTTTTGTCCTCTTCACTTTCTCAAGTGGACTCTGAAGGTGTCAGGGTCTATCTTTGTTCTTTCTGTATTTCATGAGAATATTTGGTTCGCTGTTGGGGCTGGTTCCATTGCTACCAGGTTTGGCTATGTACTTGTATGGCACCACAAAGGTATTCTGTCTCCGGGTAGAGTTGTAGGCAGAGCTACTGGTATGGAGATTAGAGTGTGATGAGGAGTAGAAGATTATTCTGTTCACGAATGTTTTCATTTTTGAACACATTTCAGTACTTTGTTGTGGTTTCTTATCTTTGCCAAAATGTGAGATTGTAGTATACTTGTAATTCAAGCCCGTGTCATTCCCTCCTATCCCATCAGAAGCCCTCTTTTCTGCCATCTGGAGCTCTTCTTTGTTCATTTTTCAGCTGGGACAGACTAAATGGGCTGCAATACAGACTTGCAGAGAAAGAGAGGGAAGGCAATGTCATGCAAAAGAGTTGCTGCTATAATATAAGCAGTGGTCACTGAGAAGAGGTTGTCACCAACCTTGGGCTCCCATAAATGCAATCAGAGCATCAGAATTCCTGTTTGAGGCTGTGGCTGGGCATAGGAGCAAAGGGGAGAGGAAGGGTCTATGTGTGCTGATTGCTACAGAGACAAGGTCACTTTAGTGAATTGTTTGCGGTTTTTTAAAGCAGCAGGTCAGTGGGGAAAAGTACACGGTTTGAATCTCAGGGAAACTAAGGTCCCTAGGTCCTGGAGGCTTTGCTGCACACCCTTTTGACCCTGCTTGTCTTTTGCCCTGTTAGGGTTCTCCAACCTCTCCCTTGGAGACCAGATGAGCCTTCTGCAGAGTGCCTGGATGGAAATTCTCATCCTGGGCATTGTGTACCGCTCCTTGCCATATGAGGACAAGCTGGTCTATGCTGAGGACTACATCATGGATGAAGAGCACTCTCGTCTGACAGGGCTGCTGGAGCTCTACCTGGCCATCCTACAGCTGGTGCGCCGCTACAAGAAGCTCAAGGTGGAAAAGGAGGAGTTTGTCACACTCAAAGCTCTGGCCCTCGCCAACTCAGGTACAGCCCTGGCCCAGCCAGTCCTGCAAACAGGCAGTCTAGGCTCATGCTGTTATATGACCTGGGAGGAGACTTGAGCCTAAGAATCTCTGCCTGTGTCATGCAGCATTCTCAAAGCTCCACTCTAAGCTGGAAAGCAGAGAGAAATGAGGCTTACTGCTGCTACAGCCCTAGCTGTGCTCTGACCCTGCAATAGGGAGTGGAAGACAGGGATGGACTGGTTGCTGGTTTCAGGCAGTAAAAGGGTCAGCAGAGGCCTTTTCCACTAGCAAGCTAACTCCAGTGCCATGAGCTCAGAAAAGGGATGTGAGCCACACTTGTGTCCACCTCAGCAGTGTTAGGAAGATACAACAAACAGGGAAACTCCTCCCAATTTCAAAAAGCTGTGGGGTTGGGGCTGCCTGGCCCTGTCATGGAAATGCTGAGGTACCAGAGACACTGAATCCCCCTTTAACTGGGGGACAGTGTGGATGTAGATTGCAGCCCTCAATCCAGCAGGCTGCACTGTATCAAAGCCAGACAGACACAGATCTGCTCAGGAGTCCCATCTGAAAGGGAAACTGTGTGAAAGCTACTGTGTGACAAGGGCTCCCTCTACATCCCCTGAGTCTCATTGTCTCACATCAGATCTCTTTGCCAAATTTGCATGAGGCAAGTCACAGAATTCACCCTTGCAGCCCAGCACTGAAACCGGTATCTGTGTTTGGCTGAAGCCACTTTACGGGAAAACACCCAGTGTGAAGCTGGAAGATTTAAAGAGGGGGAATCTTCATCTTGCTTGGCAGCTGACTCTAATAATTAATCTTTCTCTCAGTTAAAAAAAAAAAAAAAAGGCACCATATCTTAATGTCTGTTTGCCTGAGTTCAGCCTTAAAAGAATGATCTTTGCTGAGCTGGGTCCTATGACTCCAGGTCTCTTTATACCTGACAGCTTGACATGATGAACTTCCTGTTCTATAGTTGTATTCCTTGGCTATGGATATATTACCTTAAGTGTAGGGATGTGGTCCAGGATTCTGTGAGGCTGCCTCATCATTTTGCACCATTCCATCCCTGTTTGCCATCCATCCACTCCTTAGCAGTAGCAGTTTAAAAGAAAAAAATTTCCTTGCAGCTCATTGATACAAATGTTGAGTAGCAGCTTGTTTTTTTACTGATCCCTGTGGATTTCTATGAGAAAACTGTTTCTTCAGGGATGATTCACCACTGATAGCTACTGTGAGTTCTGTCATCTAGCCAGTTACTAATCAATTGAAAGTGTTCTTTATTGATATTGCATAGTGCTAATTTTTTAATGAGAATGTCCTGTGGTCCTAAGCCAAGTGCCTTATAAAAACCTAAGTCTATTATATCTGTGCAGTTAACTTTATCAACCAAACTTGTAATCTCATCAGAGAATGAAATCAAGTTTGTTTGACAAGACCTCTCTTCCCAAGTATCATGTTGACTGGCAGTAAAATCACAGAATCATTTATGATGGAAAAAACCTTTAAGATCACCACTTCCAACTGTTAACCCAGCACTGCCAAGTCCAACACAAAGCCATGTCCCTAAGTGTCACATTTACATGTCTTATAAATGCCATCTTATTAGTCTTAATTGAATGTCACCTTTATTATTTCCCTTTTTTTTTCTTTTTACCCTGGTTCACATCAGGCTAGCATAGAAATTATCAGATAAGACCTGGGAAAATATGTGCATCATTAGAACATTTCCAGTAATCTTGAATTTCTTAAAAATACCGAGACTAATTAATCTGCCCTGGATGACCCTCAGCCTGCAATTTTAGAACTCTTAAAGTCAAGTTATCCAGCTCTGGTGATTTCTGTGAAGTTTGTCCTAATACCTTCTTGCATAAACAACAAACTATGATGTCTTCATCATCTTCATACAACACAGGTATATAAAGCTTCTCTTTTCCAAATATGACAGAAATACTCATGCAGGACTTCTATCTACTCTGCACTGCTATTAATAGGTTAACCATCCCCAGTTGAAAAGAGACCCCTGCAAATGGTCATTTTTCTTCTATTCCTTAAATATTTATAAAACTTCTTTACTGTCCTTAGGCCTTCTAGCCAAGGCTTTTCCTCCTATGTCCTTCATTTCCCCTATTGTTTTTCTGCACTTCATAACTTTGTTCCCTCTCTCAATTTCTCATATATTGCTTTTTTAAATTTTAATTGCTGCCTTCACTTTGCCAGTGAACCAGGATGGGCAGGTGGCCAAGGCTAGCCTCTCTTGTCTGTACAATGGTGGCTATGGGTGATATAATCAACTTGTTAAAGGCTCTGTCTACCAGGAGGGTCACAGGATTAAACAGGGAGAAGGGCTCCTCAGAGAGGCTGAAGTGCTAAGGTAGCAGTTGTGACAGGAGAAGTGCCACACTGGGACATTTAGCTGGCCCATGATGTGGACACTGCTGTCAAGTTCTTCACAGTGCAACAGAAGCACTCTCTGCTGTTGTTGCTCACTGTGCTTTCAGGACTAAGCCCAGAGTAAAGCTTATGAGACAGTCTACACAGGAGTGGAATAATACTGAACAAAGAGCAGAACAACCAACACTCACCAGATGCTTTGGGGTTCCATTTCCAGTGCTGTGGAGTAAAGAAACCAAGGTAAGGGTCAGGAGGCACAGGCTAAAGCATGTTCTCAGCTGGATGGAAAGAACCACTGTGAGTTCACTGGTTTCTCCTAGTGCAGCTGGAAGTATAGCTGTGTAGAAGCATAATCCACAAAAGCCCTGCTTTGTTGTTTGTATTGAAACATACAAAAGCAAAGCATGAGATTTTGGTTTTCATGTAATTTAAGCTTCTTGCAACACACAGATAAGGAAGCTGAAATATGGGAAGTGTGTTTTTCTGTTGTAACTTAATGTTGAATCTTCGCATTCTTTTAGTGCCAGTTATTTTGGTTAGTGTATTTTTGACAGGGATAAACTTACAGAGCCTGCATGTATGTGCTTGCCATGCAAACAGTTGATACCTAAAATGGGAGGAGAGCAGTTTAGGCCAGGCTTCAGCTCCCTTGGATCAGAGATAGGGCTCAAAGATGAACACCTAGATTAGCACCTGTGCTGCCTGAAACTGCTTTCTGCCTTCCCTCCCATATAGATAAATTCTGGGTGTAATTGCTCATGCAACCCTGTGTATATTGTCCCTTTGGTTCTAGGAATTCAAACAAATGAAAATAGAAGTGGGAGCTCACTCACTCTTCTCTAGAGAAGAAGCTGACAGTAGGCTGATCTCTGAGTCCTTGGTGTGACTCACCAACAACACACCTGCTGGGATTGGCAAAGAAAATTCAAGGGATTGCTGTCTAATAAGTGCATTTTAGAGACCTAAAGGATGAATTCTTAATTCTCAGAGCAGCAGACAAGTCCCAGACAATATGATCACCTATTTTTTGACAGAGTAGAGGTGATATAGACATAATTTACCCTTCAGAGTCAACAGTCCATTTTTAAGAATTTCTTGGTCCTCTTTCCTTAGGAATAAAAATTGATCAGCCTAAATATTGAGGAGCCCTCTAGGTTAGCATACAGCACACATTCATTTTAGGACATCTCAGAGTGGCCAAAATTTATTTCCCCTTTTCTTTCTGCAATGCATTTTAATGCTAAGATGGAGTGAGCAATGTCTGTGTCTGGCAAAGGCATTCATAGCAAATTCTAATGGGTACTAGTGGGTCCTGTGAGGTTCCTGTTCCTGTCAGAAGAACAGAGTTAGATGAGGAAGCAGTCCATTGTCCATTCTCACAGCTGCCCTGTGCCCCATGCCTGCACTGCTGGAGAAGGGGTCCTGGGATGAAGCCCAGTTTCTAGGCCAGCTGACCCTCAGGGACAT
Source organism: Sialia sialis (assembly GCA_009812075.1). NCBI lineage: Eukaryota > Metazoa > Chordata > Aves > Passeriformes > Turdidae > Sialia > Sialia sialis. Next base: position 7,301,231 of record VRYO01001269.1, on the reverse strand, counting down.
GGTCAGGCAGCCTGCCCCCAACCTCAGTGCTCTGATAGCTGGAAAAATTCATAGCTATTGATTTCGTAATTAACAGTTTATCAATGCCATCGACACCAGTTCACTGATGGATTGCAATGAAATTAATCCTGCAGTGTTCTTTTATTTTTTGCAGTCAGATGCCAATTTTGAGCTTCTTTCAGCAGAGTGTGGTGGGGGTGGGATAGGCTTTGATTTTTATTTCCCCAGTTTCTCTCACTGTATACAATTAGTTATTTAGTGCTGTTAAGTCTTGTCACCCTTACCGAGGCCAGTGGCAGAAGGGAAGTTTTGGGATTCTGTCCCGTGTACAGCAGCATCAGTACCCAGAAGTAGAGGACCCACTTTACTCTGAAGCATGGCTCATTGCACAGTAATTCTACCACCCACTGGGATCTGCAAACTCTGTCAGGTTGTGATTACTTCTCCGCCTTGTGCCCCTAGCCAGAAGGACATTTAACAGAAAGGATAGAGGACATTCCAGCTTTTGATAATTCCAGTGTTCAAAATGACCTCTACGACTTGGCAGGAGCAGATCCCACTTATTTCTCTTGGACTGTATGGAAATTTTTCAGAGGTGCTACCTGGCTGGGAGAAGTTGCCCGACTGACTTGACAACGTGCTTCTTTCTCCCTGCTTTTCAGAATCAACCTCAAGCTCAGGTCCTGTGATGACCTAGCAGCCCTCTTCTGAGCTTCTTTGCCCAGTCTCTTGAATAAAAAGTGTAAATGTAGCAAGAATCATTCTTCAGTAGGCTTCTTGGGGATACTTCCCTGTAATACCTTCTTAATTAGTGCATTCCTTCTAAACAGCTTCTTAAACAGCTTTCTTGCTAGACATAATATTTTCCCAACTGTTATAATACTTTATAAACCATGCATCATAAATAGCATTTTTACCATAAATGTATCTTACAAAATTCACAGTCTCTAATTTGCGTTGTGCTCTCCACAAAAATGATACATGTTTCTAGAGATATTTTGGCACTTCCTCCCCTTCACTGCTGTCGCTCTGGGGAGCCCATGTCCTCGCATTTGTGTTTGTGTGTAGGCTGAGCCAGAGCACTCCCACACTGCAAAGCTCAGGCTGTGATGGCAGGCAGTGCAACTCTATGTGTGCATGTGTGCTTGCCATACTGTCTCTTTACCATTGCTTCTATATTTGTTGCTTTGTGGCAGGAATCTTTACCAATAGGTTCAGTATTGATTAAAAGTCTCTGAACAGTGAAGACAAGGCATCAGTGTCTCCAGCTCTGTCATGGTTGTAAGAAAGAAGCGCATATCAGCAAGATGAAAAAGGAGAAAACCTTTGGTGATGCTGTTCTTCCCTCTGACACCATGACTTACCCACAAGTTTAGCAGTCTGTGTTCAGCATGGCTCTCTATCTCAACCCTGGACTGGGTCCTTACCAGCTAGCCACCTTCCCTTCACAGACACATTAAGGAGCCTTGCAAACACTGCTAGCCCCTCCAACAGCTCATAGAAATCCAACTGGCAGAAGGGAAGAGGCCTTGCAGGAGGCGTGGGTTTCCTTTATTTCAGCAGGAGGCTCCTTGAGCAGCTGCTCAAGTCTCTGAGGCAGTCTCTGAAAACAGGGGCATATGCACAAAGGTGGGTCTGGCAACACCCCTGGGCACACTGGTTGTGACCTACTGGGGCTTTTCTGTCTTGCTGACACCCTTAGCAGCTGCACAGCAATTAGGCAGTTTAGACAGATGAAGCGCTGTAGCAGCGTTAATTATTCTTAATGAGATTGCTCCCAAGCGGCAGCACAGCAGCTGCTGCCCCTTGCAGGGTGACTCTCCCCATAAGGAGCGTGGAGGGCAAGTGAAAGTGCGAATCACAAAGGCCCCTGCCTGACCCTTGCCTTCAAAATGGGCAGCACACAGGGCACGTGTGTCACCCACCTGCCCCTGGGACCCTCACTGTCCCTGCTGCCAGGCTTCACGCAGCGCCACCCCTGCCAGCAAGCTGGTTTTTTCCGCTTAAGAAACAAACCAAACAACACCCCTCACCCCCTGCCCTGAGGAGGGGGGAAACAAAAACAACCCCAAAAATCCCCACAAGAACAGATAAGAAGGAAATAAAACATTATTAGCTTCAGAGCCATGAAGGATTTCTTTTCTCATGTCTGACTTGCGTGTTTTGCTGTCTTTTCTCCCTCACCGCAGACTCCATGCACATAGAGGACATGGATGCAGTGCAGAAACTCCAGGACCTTCTTCACGAAGCCCTGCAGGACTACGAGCTGAGTCAGCGCAATGAGGAGCCCCGGAGAGCAGGCAAGCTGCTCCTGACCTTGCCCCTCCTGCGGCAGACGGCTGCGAAAGCTGTGCAGCACTTCTACAGCATCAAACTGCAGGGCAAGGTTCCCATGCACAAACTCTTCCTAGAAATGCTAGAGGCAAAGGTCTGACAGCCCCAGCACCAGCCGACAGTGGCCGGGGAACAAACTAGAAACAAAAAATGCAGACAACGGAGCAATCCAAACAGCAGCAGCAGCCACCGCCGGCTTTTATCTCCAATCATTTATTATGGAAGAATTATTTAATGTCTATCTGCCGGCGTGACTGCAGAATCTTGTGTACAGGAGGGGGGAAACTTTTAATCAGTCACCTGTTTCTCTTTTTTTTGTTGTTTTCTCTGTGGGAAATACCAGATTATGCTCTTGCACTTGTTGAGGCATCATTGGGGCTCAGCTCCTCTGATCAGTGATGCTCTCAGCGCTGCCCAGGCTGCCTGCTTCCCAGCTCCCTCTGCCAGTTCTGGAGGGGGATGGGGACAGAAGCAGGAAGAAAGGAAGAATAGAGTCAATATAAACTTTATCTGCTGGTGTTACAAGGGGTCAGTTAGAAAGGGAAGCAGCCTCGGTCCTTCTTTTTGTCACCTTTCTGCCTCTTATATAGAGTAGATGCTCCTTTGGAGAGCAATGCTGCTGGACCTCTCCTGAACAAAAAGGCTGCCTCCCAGACTCCTCTAACACTTGTACATACAAGCCCCACTTCTTATTGGGAAAGATGCTCCTAACTGTGTAAGATATTCTGCCACCTTGTACAGTGTGTCATTACGCCTGGCTAGTCCCTCACATGTACAACCCCGCAGGCCCCTGGAGAGGTAGGAGGTATGTCCCTGAGAAAATGCAAGTCTTTCCAAAATAGCAGGAGCAAAGAGCCTGATGTTAAGCTTCAGTGCTGGGTTGACTTGATAATCTCTGCATCCTCTCCTATGTGGTGCTAACTACAATTCTTCCACACTTTTCACCCCATAGTGTATCACACCTGCCTCTTCAGCTCAGCTGAATGCCATTCCCTACCTGTTCCTTGTGGCAGAAAACACAAGGCTTTGTCTGCATGGTTACTGCCCAAGTATAAATACACCCCAAATCAGATCTTTCCTAGACCTCATTAGAGCTCTTTGGCTCCACAGAGACTTTAGGCTTATTGCCAAATTCTAGTTAGGAATCAAGGGCACTGCTTTTCAGAGGAGGCAGCTCTAGAGCCTGAGAGATTGCTTTCTTGTGGCAGCCTAGGGAAATAAATTAGAGGATGGCATGAAAACCCTGATACTCCAACTACTGTCTTCCCCTGCCTCATCCCATTATCCTCAACAGCAGGAAAAGAGCTAGCATAGATCATACCTGGGGCTGGTAAGAGGTTCTGTTGCTGATCAGAAAGCAAATACCTGACCTTGAGATGGTGAGAGAAAAGCAGGAGGAATGTTTATTTACTCTTCTTACATAACAAGATTCCTGCTGTCTCCAAGACCTGGTTTAGATCTGCTGCCTAAGCCATAACTGCTGCATTCCCAGTAGCCAGAGGGGAATGTAGGTGACTTGATACAACTGACTTTTGGTGTTCTCTGAAACTTTATTTTCTAGGTCACTTAGTTTTAAGCCATCCTGATGAAACCTGAGTGTATTGTCTTTTTTTTTTTTGTGGTCAGCAGCATGACAATAGAGGTGAGAAAAAATCTCTGATCTACATTTGAGACACTGCTAGCTCTATTGCCTCTGTTCTCCTCAAGCTTCCACCCCTTCCTGGCTTCCCAGCAGAAAGGTGATGTGTCAGAGGAGTAATTTGCCCTCAGGAGGAAGTCTTCCAAAGCAGGGCTGAAGTGTGTGATAAGAGACACTGGGTGTTGTTTTCTGCTGGAGCACAATTGTCCCAGCAGGGCTGTCAGTACTGCAGAGCCCTGCCCTGGCAGGCTCAGGGGTGCACACGGTGACCTCTCAGCTCTCATAGCCAGCCCACACCTTGTGCTTAGGTTAGTTCCATTCCATCTCCTTTGAGTTCTTCCTACGCTACACAGTCACTCATTTTGTACTCACTTGATAAAGGAATTGTCTTGCTTCAGGCATATTAGTAAACCACCAGAGACCTAAGGGGCAGAAGGCACGTGGGAACTGGGACTCCTTCTGTGCTCACAGCAGCAGCAATTACACTATGGCCTTGTGCTTCGAGCAAATAATTGTGCTTTTCTTCCCCATTCCCTCCCAGAGGCATTTGGGGTGAAAATGAGCGGTTTTTGGTTGCACTCATGATCCCTGTACCCATCTGTGACTGAGGGACCAAAGTGAAATGCATGCCACCAGTACAGAGCCAGCTTGCTATGTGCTGCATTCTGGCAACTCTTTCTGGCTATGGTATAATTGCTTTCACAGATATGCTGGGTTGCATTATCACCTGTAAGTTTGACTCACTTGACCCCTGTTGCAATGCTGCCATGTCTCACCCAGCTGAGCTGCAGCACATTGTGTCCCAGCCTGCTGTGCAGAAGTAGCTGTCTCAAAAAGGGATTGACAAGATCCTAAGGAGCAGTTCTTACTTTGTTGGGCTCTGCCAGAAAGGTCAATTACTCACACATCAACACACCCATCCAATCCTCACCCCCCAAAAAAACCCCTAAAACTACCCAAAAACAACCCCAAAAAGCTCTTCTAGCTTTGTTGTATTTGAACTCAGGCCTGCTCTCCATAACAGGAAACTGTCTACAGAGCATGATTATGGAGAGCTGCCGAGTTTGCTTCTAGCTCACAGAGACTGCTGGCTATTTAGATTAGGGCGATGGGATGGAGGCAACTCCTGCCTTGGTGCAGCAATATGAAAATACCAAATACATTTTTTTCCAGGAGCTTCTGTCTCCATTAAAGCTGCATAATGTTGGAGCCCATCTGAATATTCTCCATTGCTTGATGATAATATGCTGGGAAATGTTTGCATTTCTTCTGAAATAGGATGAGAATGAACCAGACATGATATATTAAACTCTCTAACCAAGGAATGCAAACTCTTCCCCAGGAACTGGGACACAAACACCTGTCTAGATTTAACCCTTAAAAGGCTTGTACCATCCTAAATTGGGAAGCAGATCAGGTCTCTTGAGCGCTGCAAACAGGTGCAGGAATCACAATCATCTCTTCCCAGTTACTCTGATCTGCAGTGCATCATTAGTACTATCACACTGACACAGCTGAGGAGCACTTCCAGCTACACTATGAGCTGGGATTGCAGAGGAGTGGAACAGTGTAGCCCCCCCAATGCACTTTGAAGTAGGAAATGAAGCTTCAGCAACTGCTTACGTCTTTGAATGCTCACAGTCTCTTACAAAAAGGTCTAGGGATGTAGAAGGTGAGACATGAACTCGGAAATTGATTCTGGGTCAGTGCCCTTTATGCTGCTCATTTGTAATATAGGATTCCCAGAGTCAGCGTCATACAGCTGTCCTTCATGGGGTAAAAGATGATGGAGCTTGAGCCTTGGGACAGAGAAGGGCTCTATGACTTAAGAAAAGAGAAGCAGTAGAGGTAATTGTATCAGTGACAGTGAATAAACTCACACCAGCAACTATGGTGAAAGCAGCTCCAGCCCCTGATTTGCATGTGTGGGTAACAGAAAGCACGTACCTGTCAGCTACTACAAAAGGCAGTTCTTCCCAAGTGACCAGCGCTTCTGTTTCGGGCACAATTCTTCTCTGGGAACAGCAGTGTCTGACCTGTAATGCAAAACAAATTTCATGGGGATCAATTAAAAGGTAAATTACACTCTGGATTTAGGTTTCTGGGGAAACTTGGGCATTACACCTCGCAGCAAAACTGTGAAGCTACAAGAAACGTCCCCACAATAATCAGAACCTTGCAGTATTGCTCATGCTAAGGGGGCATTATTTTTCTTTTAGTAAGCTATGTCATCCTTTTTTTTTTTTTTTTAAACTGTTACAAATATATAAAATAAAACATGCTTCACCAGAAACATGTAAGCAGCTATTAGAGGGGCAAGTAACTGAGATAGACCCTAGAATGTAACATGTTTAGCTTTTATTGCCAATCGGAGCTAAGAAAACAGAGCTTCTACTTTGTATCCACAATCTATAATCAATCCTATGGCCAAAGGCTGCTCTGTTGTTCTTGTGGCTGGGTTACTAGGACAAGCCAGAGACAGAGGCTGTGAGAATGATGCAGGGAGTCATAGACAGTCGGTGAAATAAACAGTATCTACTTAACTATTATCTGCTCCTAAAAAAATAACAACCTGTTAAATAAATTGTATTCCTGTGGTACAGGTCATTTCAAACAAAACAAGAAATAAAACAAAGAAATGTAAAAACTAATGCAGACAGAGTAATGCTTATTGTGTTCAGGAACTGCTCTGTTGTGTCCCTTGGGATGCACATGGCTCCACAGTGAAGGCTGGTGGGGGGAAGGCATGATCTGTCTGTATTTGCTGCAGAAGAGCAGGAAATCCCCAGCACTCTCACTTAGAAATGCTCATTTCATATTTTCCCATATAAAAAAAAAATTCTCAGAAGCTTCTAAGTTTTTGTGAGATGAGTTTTCCTGAAGACTTTTAAGACAGGTACTGTTGCCAGTCTTTGCCACAGAGCAGTTTATTTTTCCCCCTCACTCCTTTTCTTTCCATGTTCTACACTTCACTGGTGCAAGGAATAAACAGGAGCTAGTGATGAAGAAATCTTGAAGTTGTTCCAGTGGGAAAAAAACCTCTAATCATAAAATAGACCACTGGCTTAAGCCCAGCAGTGACATCATGAGTGTTGCAATCATTGCAGCAGCTGCCCAGCGCTTATGAAGTGGATGCAAGTGCTAAAGTTGTGGCATTCACATTGATCTGGTGGTCAGGCAGTGCAAGAGGGAAAGCTCAAAGCTGCTTAAGAAAACAGAAGGAAATGCACTGGGCTAATTGGGGCAGAGATGTGAGAAACAAGGACCCCAGGTTTTTGTTCTACCTCTGGTTTTGTCAGAGGCACCAGACACCATCCCATCCTGCTTAAGCACTTCCATCTCCAGCACACCTCAGTCAACACTGCTAATGTCCTTCTTTTGGGCAGTGGCACTCCCTGGGATGATGCATCAAACCAGGCAGTCAAGAAGCCACTCAGCCTGCCCTTTGAAGAGAAGGAGGTGGCTGAATTAGTGGTGGGCAGTGGAAAATGCCTTGTGCTAAAATTGAGCCCGAGTGCAAAAACAAAATGAGCACAGAGCTGTAGTGGGACATGAAGTGTGACAAGCTTTTTCTACACTGGAAACAGCTACCCCCAGCCCCACAGTCGGCAGCACCCTGACTGTGAACCAACACAGTCCCTTCCAAGTTCTCATACAGAGCTCACAGACACACACATTGCTTGCCTAAGTCCTCTGAGTGTTGTATCCATTTAGGATTGAAGGTTTTGATTTGGCCACCTCAGTAGGACTTTTAAATGGACCTTACTTCCTTAAAGCAAGGGATGTCAGTTTGTGGCTTTTGGGGTTCTGAAGATTTCATGAGACGCTGGAGCTGATGATATCAAGGGGTTGGTAAGGATAGCCAGTAGACTACAGAGAGCTTGAGCCCCATTCTTCAAACACCTTTTAAGGCTGATTAGCATTCCTTGGTCCCTTAGTTTAAAGTTTCTGGGCATCCTTCTTTGTCTAGGTTTGTTTGAGAGTTTCCTCATTTTGCTTACTACTCTTCACTCACACTGGAATTAAAGGAAAAAAGAGAAGGGGATTGTCTTCATTGTAAGCCCATGCGGCATTGAGAGAAACTGAGACCTTGATATTTCCTCTTAGAGATGAGCTTCACAGGAAATACTAGGAAAATACTCTAACTTCTTTGATTAGCTGGAGAGGAAAATAGGTTTTTTTACTAATACTGAGTTCTCTAAACACATTTTTCTCACCAAAGTTAAGGGCATGCTTGACTTCTGGGGTATTTTCTTAAATTTCAAATGTAAAAACATGCATGCAGTAGGTTTTTGTGGCCACCTACACACCTGAAAGGAAAACCAGCAAGAGAACTATCTCTTCCAACTCAGGCCATTCTAGGATTCTGTGATGATTTTTCTCTTTCAGGCCAAGGTATTACACAGGAAATCAAAGCAAACATTGGTTGAAGTACAGAAAATTTTACTGTTCAATTTCCAGTAATGGAAAGCTGGAGAGCTTGCACTGTGTGCCTGACTTTCTTTAGAAACACATTTTCTTCCATTGCAGCATCTTTGAAATGACACCATGGGAAAAATGGAACACCTGCACCTGGGGAGCAGGAGGACTAACCTAGCAGTGTGCTGAGCGTAGCAGCATCCAAATAATTATAAGTGAAATGAAGAAAGATCACAACTGGCTAGAGGCTCAGAGCATCTTTTCCTAATAATAACAACAATAACAAGTTGGAATCCTTCCTCCTTTATATGCAGCCTTTTCCTCAATCTTTTTCTCTTTTTCATCCACCTGAAAAACAGAGGAAACTAATAAAAATTTTATTATAGTACAAAGGAATGTTTTAAACCCGGGATATTTTAACGAATTCCTTGACATATTGAACAACATAATTTTTAAATGTATTTCTTCCTATTTCACAGTAAGAAGTTGATTTCTGTTTAGAAGTCCCATTAAGCAAGAATTGACACCCCATTAAGCAAGAATTAAGCTTGCTTAGTTTAGAAATACTAATCTCTTAATTTGAAGTGCTTAAAATGAGCACCTTAACCATTCTATAAAAAGGCTCAGAAATAAGTTCATTATTTTGATGAATGAAATTATTATACATTTTTTCTCTGATTTTAAGAAACTGGTATTATATTTTTAACAAGTTTTTTCATACCTCCCTGATGTAACTGCAATTTATAAATTTTAAAAAGCAGGGCAGTAATCAGATTAGAAGAAGCCAGGACAGTGTAAACTCAAATCACTTTGCCTAAATTGGCAGGAATCAACATAAAACAAAGTTGCATTTAATAGATCCGTTGGAACAAAACACATAAATCATGTTTTTGAGAGGGGTTAATTTATACCATATGTCAGTTAATTCAAGTGCACTACATAAGTTATAAATAATCTCATCGGAGTGGAGAGTGTTATACTTGGAATGAAAATTATTTAACTGAAGCAAAAAATTATAATCACCTTCAATAATTGCATCTCCAGCATTGCAAATTCCTTTCCATCACAACACTGGAAGCAGTTAATGCTGCAAATAATTTTCTATTACTATTTACATTATTAGACTCAAACACATCAACCAAACTCTTGTTTATATTTTTGTCAGTAGTTAATGCTACTACAAATCAATGATCCTCTGGGTCAGTCTTAGGAAGTATGGTTTCATCAGATATTTTTCAATCTAATGAACCCTTGTAACCAAGACTCAGGTAATCCCTTATGTCCCCCTTTGGTTTTGTCATCACACCACAAAAATCCAGCAGTGTCCTAAGGGAGTGGTGCTTCCAGCACTGGCACAGACACCAGCTTTTAGGGGTGCTATCCCCAGCTCTTCTGCTGTCTTGAGCTTTTCTAGCTCAGACTAATTTTTTCTGGCTGCCAAAACATCCCTCCTTCTGCACATTTCTTCTTTTCATCACAGCCTTATGATCTCTTGTCACAAGGTTCCTGCTCTGATCAAGCCTGTTTCCCTGGCTAGCTTGGATATATTTTTGTTTTTTCACATTATTTGACAGTCTCTTTTTCTGCTGGGTCCCTCCTCCAGTCCTGTTTCTGGTCCACTGCCAGAAACATGTGGGAGAGGAGGCCATAGGTGAATAAGCCATCCCCTGTGCCAGCCAATCCCACTGAACTTCTCCAACCTCTGCTGGGATAGATGTTCCAGGTCCCTGTGGCTGGCAGCCAGCTCACTGTTCTGGACACCCTCCACCTGGAGGGAGAGTCACCCCAGTTAACACTTTTTATTGTTCCCCATTGCTGAAGTTTTGCTCAGGTGTCTTGGCTCTCCAGTGCTGCCAGAAATGCAATGACACCCAAATTACATTCTCCAAACTTATGTCCACAGCCAGATTAGATCACAGCAGCTGCTGCAGCAGCACTAGTTAACTGAAGAAACTATGCTAAACCAGAGAAATACCACATTCACCTCAGGGTCTGCTACACAGCTGGACAGAACCTCAAAATCCTACCAGCGTAGGCCAGTGGGAACATGCAGGACAGCACACAGCCACATGTGGTATTGCCAGTGCTTTAACTAGAACAGTTGCATCCCCATGATGTTGTGTTTGCTTTGCAGATAGTTATTAATCCAAACTGAGTTACGGCTATCATAGAAACACTATGAAATTCACAATAAATGATCACAGAAAATAAAATCTTCTATAAATAAATCATAGACACCTTCTAAATGTGCCTAGAAATGCAAACATCAGAGAAAAAAATCAGTAAAAAAGAACAAAGCCTGCCTAGACATATATTAGGCTCTGTTTCTCTATTTGCTTGAATCAAGAGACCACTCCACCTTTTTAATAGAAAAAGAAAATGCCTGGACTACCTTAGGACTGGATGCCATCATCTGAAAATGAGCAAGGGATAACCAAAAACTCAGTGGACAGGCATATAAAATGTTTTGAGTTTACCAAAATGATAATGTTATTATCATAACTATAAAAACACGATGTAAAATTTTAATTGATAGATAAGAAAATGTGACACCATCTTGCAGTCTCCTCTGAGCCCACCAGCCTTTGGGCATTGCTTTTCATGTGGAACTCTTTCACAAAAGGGTGCATCAATGCATCAATCTGGAGCTTGTGATTGCTGTGTGTCCTAGAGCATGTTGCTGAGCTGCTCCTGTCAGTCCTCTGGACATTTTCACTATCTCCACAAGCAGGCTACCTACAGCTGCCCGCTGTGTGTATTTGTTCCAAAACAAGGAATAAATAACTTACCCCCAAGTTGTCAATGATACAATGCTAGGCACTGATGCTGTCACCTCCTAGGTAGCAGGTCCCATACTCTTCTGGTTACATTCATTCTCACACAGGACATCACAGCAAATGCCTTTTTCACTGAATCTGGCTCTGCACCCTCCACAGCACAAATTGTTCATCTGGCAGAGTCAAAAGAGTCAAGGAACAGGAACTGCAACAGGAACTGTCTGGGCCATGTCTATGAATAGTTACAACTCACCCGTTAGATGCCAAGGGAGAGCAACTAATCTGCACTGAGACAGTGCTTCACAAGGTGAGCAGAGATGGCTAGATGTCCTTCACAAAAGCATCTGTGTGACCTCCCAGCCATGATGGAGAAATTAAATAGTCATGTCTTCCATGAGCACTCATCAGGTAACTCGCTACCCAGCAAGTCAGGAACACATAATGCCTCTGAAACAAACAGGAAAGAAAAAATATAATAATAACACAAAGGGAACATTAAGCAGTACCACTGCATCTTTGTGCTTCAGACTTTGCTGAGGAATCAATCACCCTTTGCAGATTGCTTTATGCTTCACAGCTACTGCTGCTAAGCAGGTTAAATAAATAAATACTCTCTCTTCTGTTTCTTCTCTCCTTCACAGTCCCCAGCCTCCACTTCTTAATGGGAGCAGGGAGGTATGGGCATATTCTTTTCTGTTGGATCATAGAATCATAGGATGGTTTGAGTTGGAACGGGACTGTGAAGATCTTCTAGTTCAAATCCCTCTGCCATGTGCAGAGACACCTTCTAACAGATCAGCTTGCCTAATGCTCCATCTAACCTGGTCATGAACACTCCCAGGGATGTGGCAGCCACAGCTTCTCTGGACAACCTGGTCCAGTGATTCATCACCCTCACAGTAAAGAATTTCTTCTTACTATCTGATCTTCCAAAATTTGATCATCTCTCTGTCTAAAAAGTAGAGTTTAACCTATTACCCAAATCTGTGTTTTGATACCCAGGAGCAAATAATTCAAAAAAGAGGAAGAGAGGTGTGTTAGAAGTTGTGGGACTGCTTCCCAGCAGCCAAAATCACAGCTGCTGAAATGCAGCCCAACCCATGTACATTTGTGTGAGACATAGGGTGTCTCCTGCTCCCAATTCCTGCGGTTCCTAGGGCTCTTCTTTGTGGAGAAGAGATTGCTCTGACTCTGCAGCACACAAGAAAGAGAAGCAGGCCTTAAAGACAAGTACTTGCCTAGACATCAAAAGATGGTGCTTCCCTGTGCCAGACTGCACCAGAGAGAGACCCAATGGAGAGACATCTCTCCTAGAATTACCCTTTCCAAGTAATGAAGATGAGACACCTTCTGAGTCCAAAGTGTCAGGAGAGAGGATGTTGGAACAAGCTGCTCAATAACAGATAAATCACCAGCACAGTGTATCATGTTCATCAGAGAGATCTGTAGGACTTTTGAATGAAGTGGCTGAGCTGCTGAAGACATGAATTCTCTCATTAAAGTCAGCTGTTATACTGGACTAATGAAGGGTAGCAAATGCTGTAAGTTGTTCTAAAAAAGGCATTTGGGATGATCTGGAAAGTCACAGACCACTGAACTTTACTCTGAATCAGTTAAATTGGTTGAAATATCAAGCAAAATTAGAATCACAGGGAAGGACTATCAAAAAGAATTTATTTAGTTTTGCTCCAGTGTCCTTGCCCTCTTTCCACTGCTTCTCACTACTTTAAAAGTCCTGTTGATTCTTCTGAAGTCTGCTTAGCTTATTTCTCTTTACTTTTTGTGCATTTGGCTATGTCCTGCAGGCAAAAAAAGTATTTTCTCCTTCCTTCTTTCCACCTAATTCTGTCATAGGCAAAACTGTATAAGGAAATATTTCTATTTGTTCATGTCATAACTCTATTTCTATTGTTGGTACTACAGAAAAGTGGCAATAGCAGAAATCCTACCTGATGTCCCAGTGTTCCACCATCAGTCCCTCACTTGTCCCAGACTTCACAGACAAGAACTATATATTCTAGGAGGACAACTGCTTAAACCACTGCAAACTGTGCTTTAGTTACGATGTTAAGACCATGCAACCACTTGTAAGAACATTTCAGCAAAGAGTTTTCTACATGAACCCATATATGATTCCTGATCCAAAGGGAGTCTTATGCCAGATCACCTCTTCAGTTCCCTGGGTAAGATGCACTGAAGAGAATGATCCATCAAGTGTCTTAGTTCTATGCCTGACTCAGGATTTGCCTTTATATTGCAGCCCAACACCTTTTTCTGAACTAGTCATGGGAGGTTGCAGCAACCTGTGAAAAATGCAGGCCAAGCCATGGCCAGGCTATTGAGGGCACAGCCAGGAGGTGAGCATCAGGAGCAGAGCATGTGATACTATTACAGTTTCACATCTTCTGTTTTGATCTTTGCACCATGAATATTTGCAAACCCACCCTATTTTGAGTAGTCATTGTTGACTTAGGTTAATTTAAGATTACATAGAGCCTAATAAACACTCACTAATTTGGCAGGTTTGCTTCTGGTACTGCAATTGCTACATAAAATCACATTTCCTTAAGTAGAAATGAAACAAGTTACCAGTTTTAATTGCTTTAATTGTTAAAGCAGAGCAGATAGGATTTTCCCTAACACCTCCATGCAGTTTCATGTTTGGAAATACCATCCTGAAGAAGATAGAAAAGAAGCACGTTGATCCTGCACCACTTTGGCTATTTTGCATATTCATTTTCTAATTACTTAATGTTTCTAACGCCTAATTCTGTAAGCCCCAACTGTCACTAAGTAGTGGCATTAATGAACATGTTAGACTCTAATTCATACTAATGACCCATATTACTTGGGGCAAACTAACCTCAATGTTTACTCAGACAGTACTCTAGTCAAATTGTTGTTATAATTTCACTCCACATTTTGATAAGTATTCTAACTTAATAACTTCCATAACTATAATGACTTTGTTTTATTTCTAAGTAATAAACAAGGGCTCCAGAATTTTTCTGACTTGACATTTGCTTCCTTTGCTTCCATGCATCCACATGATGGCAATGCAATTCACCACCATACTCCTAAGTTCTACATTTCTCTGTTTGGATTTCTGGGAAATTAGAATGCTCTCTGTAAGGTCACTGCAATGCTACCTTTTCCCCGAAGTCTAAATTCTAAGTGGATATTAGGATTTCTAAAGATTATGACCTTTATGGCTTGGGAATTGGAGCATCTCTCTTCTAGCCTCTCAGTCACCATGCACCTGATGCCTCACTAATTCCCAAGAGGTTTGGTGTACCATGGCACTGAACAGCTATAATTACTCCTGGAAGCCAGCTGCCACTCAAGTGACAAAGAAGTCTGCAGAGCCATTCCCCCAGTCCATGTCGCTGAGCACTTGGACCATTTGAATACAATATTAAATAGAACAAGACATGGGCAATATGTTATTTTTGCAAAGCTGAGCTTGTCACATTTGCAAAATTAATATGGTGTGGCAGGAGATGAAAGGGCCACCTTCACTGTGGAGCTCCCACGTCTACAGAGCCAGACAGCGTGAGCCCAATGGTGAAATGCCTGGTTTTGCACAGCCATGAAGTTTTCAGACATAAAATGGACAACTAGCACTACACGTGGCAAGTCCTTTAAGATAAGCACAAAAATGGGAAGTAATGACAGGAACACGTGAAAATGGGTATTTCCTACTAAACCTCATCAAAACTCTTCTGAACCTCTCTGGAACACTGTGCCAGCAGGCCTCTGGATTTTGTTGAAGGTGTTAAACCCTCGCAGTGCAGCACGCAATCTGAAAGGCAGAGAGCACTGTCAGTCTCTAGAGCCATCCTTTCTGGGACCACTAGTGCATGTAAGTGATATTTATTTATTTGGCCTCCATACTGATCCTTGTACCCCAGAGACAAAGGGGACGACTGGGTGCCTGCTCCAAGGGACTTACAGCCTCAACTACAGATAAGTCCCTGCTGCTGTTCAAAGGGAGTTACTTTTGGGCCAAATTTCATTTTGTTTTGAAAGAAAGAAAACACTTAGGATATAATAAAGAAGATAAAACAACTGCCACTTTGCAAAGCAATCTGTGATACCAGCAGTATTACCCCAACATATTTATTTTTGTTCCTTTTGATCTTCCTTGAAACAGAAGTTAAACACACCCGTTTCCTCTCTTGTAGACTTTCCTCTTCAGACATGGCTTAGGACACTCTCCTCCAAATCAGAATTTCACATGGACACACCCCGCTAAAAATCCCCAGTAAAAGCTGTAATAAAGTATGGCAACTTTTGCTTCTTTGGACAATTTGCAAGATGGATTTTTTTATATACATGTATATGGCGGGCAGGGGTGTACATGTATAATATATACACATAATACATACATATAATATGAAGAATGCTTGTGGATAATATAAAAATATATTCAGTGCTCCATGGTGCAGCTAGCTCATATATTCCCAAGACACAAACAGTGGTGAATATGGTGGGAGCCTATTTTGAGCCTGAAATCTGACAAGGAAAGACTGAAGGAAGCTCATGAGGCTTCAGCTTATGTATGCCCCACATAAGCTTGACCTTTTTGGTGAATGCCTACCAACTGTGTGACACTGACCACACAGCCCAGAACTCTCCAAAAGTGTCCAGCTTCACAAGACAGGACACACAATAGGCTTTAGTGTCATACCCTCAAACAGAAGGCAGGGTCAGTGACCTTCTCCTCATCCCTCTGCAGCATCCTCTGAGAATGAGAGGCCATTTCAAGAAAGGGTAGGTAGTTCCTATGCTGGTACTGAGAATTCCACAGAGTAGCAGAGAGCAGCTCTACAGCAATTGCTTTATTTAAAATGCAAAATGTGGATGTGTTTAGAGGAGGTACCAGCATCAATCACTGTATGCAAATACTGCCTGTGGAGAAGAGCTTCCCCTGTAAGTCACTCCTCACTGCCCTAATCGAGTTAGCACCAGTGACTGAGGGCATGTTGAACGCTGATGGGCCACTGATAGTGCTGTCCCAGGAGAAGATTAATAAAAGGTAGCAGGAGTACTCAGCCCCAGTTGGCCACAAAGTCAGGGAGGGAGGTGAGGGGGGAGGACGAGGGTGTCTTTCAGTCTAGCAGCTGTTGCCCATTACCACGGACACACAAAAAAGCAAAACTTGCAGCTTTCTCCCACAATCATTATCATAATTGTGGAGGAAGGTCAGTGCAGACCACATGCATTGACTTCAACAGATGACACTGCTGACTTGTGGTTTGTAGTCGCAGGGGAACATGAATCCATGAAAGAGGTAAAAAAATGTGCAACTCCATTGCTGTTAAGCTTATATGGACCTAAAACAGGGGTCTGCATCCAGCCTAGGGACCCACAAGATGATACAAGAAACTAGAGTAGCATAGAAACATTGAAGGATTTGTTAAGCATGTCATGAAGGAAGAGTGAAACACACTGTGCACAGACCCCAACAGTCACTAGGGAAAAAACACCACAGCTCTCATTGTACCAACTACAAGTGAACTTCAGCCCTTGTCCCATGCTGGCAGACAAACTGTAAGTACTGCTGATAGTCATTAACATCATTCCCTCCTTTTCTCAGCAACCAGAGCAGTAGAAGGAGAGTGGGGAGGGTGCAGAAGTTCTCAATTTTCTCAATGCTGAGATCAAAAAAGGAATGTAGTACTGTTTGCTAGGCTGGTTTTAATCCATCCATCAATAGCAGTTTTACTGCCCCCTAGTTCCCCCTTCTCTTACCAGTCCTAAGACTTCTACCTTGCTACCTTCCCTCAGCTTCTCTCATCATCACTCTGGCCACATCACCCCACCTGCTTCTGCACCAAATTCTTGCCAATATCTTCCCTCTTCCCACAGTCTCCTGTTGCAGACTGCTGCTCTCAGCTCCTCTTGCACCATGTTGGCCCTCCTACCATCTCTCCAATATATATGAGATACTGTCAGCATTCTGAAGAGAGAGAATCTTCTCTTTTATGTATCTGTAAAATGCTCAGATCCTTTATATTGCTCTATAAATAAGGATAGTAAGAGTCTAATGCTGGCAACTCTGGCAGATGTATAGGAAAAGGATGATGGCCTGCCCATGGAATGAAATCATTCTGCTTACGGGAAGATTTTATATCAAAATGGGCTTCTGCATGAGGTCCAATGCCTATCAAAATCCTTCTCTGTCTAGCAAGAGCAAAGCTAGTGCTGTGTTAGGAAGCCAATTTGATGCAACAGTTCCCACAAGTGCACATCTGGCTGCCAAGCAATACAGAATAACAAAGAGTTCACATAAGAAGTAATGTCCAGGGATAATAGACAGTGAAAAGTAACTTCTGCTTTCCTAGAAAACACAGAAAGCATAGGGCCACCCTGGTCCATGAAGAGCTTGATATCAGAGAAGGTGCCACCATCCCAGCTGCAGATATGGGGTGTATGCCCCTCTAAACCACTAGGAGGACACCAGACCCTGTCCTGCCACAAAAGGAGCTCCCATCATTAAAAACCTCACAGAGCTGGCCCTTCTGCAAGCAGTCTTACCACCACTGGCTGGCTCTCCAAGGTGGATGAGGAATCCCACGTAGAGTGTAGTATTTCTAGAAACACAACACGATATTCATAGGCTTCTAGAGATGAGACTTACCATTACTGCTGAACCAGGAGTGAGACAGGGAAGGAAGGAGAAGCAAATCCTTCAGCACAGTCTGTGTTAACACCACAAACAGTAGCAGTGTGCTGCATACCTCTAGCCCCAAACTACATTTTTGTAGGTTTCTGGCTGTTGCTATCTGAAAACATTGCCAGAGGGAAGGAAAGGATGAATTGTAAGTCTTCTTCCTTCACCCTGTCATCTCCAAATCTTATCAGTTATTTCTGCTTCCCTGTGAATTATTTCAGCTTATTCACAGAAAATGATGTACCATTGAACTGCAGTTGGAGGGCTGCCTATGGATTATTTGAAGACATGCATATAAGACAGAAGATGGCAGGATGCTCTTTCGGGTATGTGCTAGCCCCACATATTCCACAGCTCTGACACATGCATGCTACAGCCCAAGCAGCTTTGAGATACTCAGCTGAAAGACAGGTATTTTACACACTGCGTCCCGTTCACCACCTCTACCATTTGAATGATTATGTCCTTCCACAGGCACCAGCTATATGAGTGCCCTGGTTTCAGGACTAACTGCCATCTTTATGGGATAAAATAAGGTTACTATCAGCTCTCCACTTCATGAGTGAAGCTGCTCCTCTAAAACCCAGTCAAACCATCACCATTGATCACCACAGTGATTTCAAGGAACAAAAAGGATCCTGTGCCTTTTCTAGTACTCAGTAGACAGATAGTTTGTTTCTGGCACACAAGCAGTTTAGCTACCAGGGCAGGAATGGAGGGGAAGCAGAAAACCTAACATAGAGGGAGGACGGGTGAGCAGCAGGTTCTGGCTTTACAAGAGAATGATAAATGATAACAGCATTAGGAACAAAACCAAACATCTTTCATGCTGTCAGAGCAGTGAAACCAGCAAACACCAAGACGTAGGCACAGGGCAGTGTGGTCATTTTCCAGAGAAGCACACAACGATCAACTTACTTCTGTTCTGAATCAACAGACCAATTCATCTTCCCTGGGTTCCTGAAGAAAAGGGCAGGGGAGAAAGAGGCAATCATTTCTCTTCAGTTAGCTAAGAACTTCAGCTGCTCCATAGAGCATTGAATTCAATACACAGGGTCAGGACAGCACTGATGCCAGTGCAGAAGACCTGTAAAAGGATGCGGATCACAGAGCTTTAGATGATCATGAACTTTCCTCACACTGCCCTAGTAATTATCAAAGGGTACTATGGGAGACTGCTGTAAGACAGACTGGAAAAAGTACAGTAATTTCACAATTATAAG
>VRYO01001269.1:7266073-7281163 GCA_009812075.1 Sialia sialis | reverse complement strand
GCTTATAATCGTGAAATTACTGTACTACAGAAGATAAGTATCACAGTGTCCAATACCAGTGCTCCCCCAGATTCAGACTCCACACAAAGCTTTGCCTTCCTGCAGAGGAGCATAAAAATCCCTTCCTGGGGGCTTACCTCATCTTCACAAGAGGAGGTCACCAGAGCAATGGCAGTAACTGGTGAAGGCAAGGCTTCCAAAGCAATCACCTCTGTCAGGCTTCCTGAGGACCAGATTTGGTGAAATAGTGCTCTGCTCAGTGCAGCTGCCCTTGTAGTCCAAGTCCTGATAGTGAGGAAAAGGTTAGTGATCAGCACAGAATTAAGAATGGGATGGGGTATCATGCCCAGTTTTGTCTTTACCAGCTCCTGATTGTCTCCTTCTATGACCCAAGTTGGCTCTGTTCCCACACTGAATCAGACAGAAAACATGACACCCAGTGAACCTGTGTGCCTGAGCCAGGAAGGACTTTCAAGTACTACTGTTCTGACAGATCATTCCTCTCAATATTAGGTGGCACTGGAAAGTAATTCCTGCTAAAGTCCAGTGAAAGTATATCCTGCCAAAGTCCCAATTCTCTTTAACAGAACAGGAACAACACTTGGTGATTCTTCCTCTGGCAAGTGCATCTCATTTTACTCCACTAATGGCAAGAGACACAGTAGCTGTTACTGTTCTTAGCCTGCATCTGGGGAAACTGAGACTCTGCAAGGGAAGGGAACTTCCAAGGCCAAACACAACAAGGATTCATATACAGGCTTTCTCAAATCCCTCCCTACTCTTCATACTGTTTGTAATCTCCTTCTTTAGCAAATGCTCTCTCTCAAGCTGATCTAAAACTTTTAACAACTGTCATGATTTAACCCCAGCCAGCAACCAAGACCCAAGCAGCCACTCACTCTCCTAAGTGTGATCAAGGAGAAAATCGGAAGAGTAAAAGTGAGATAACTCATGGGTTGAGATAAAAACAATTTAATAGTACAAGCAAAGCCATATATGTAAGCCAAGCAAAATAAGGAATTAATTCAACTTCTTCCCATGAGAGGCAGGTATTCAGCCATCTCTAGGAGAGCAGGCCCCCATCATGTGTAATAGTGACTTGGGAAGAAAAATCCCATCACTCTGAACATTCCCCTTTCCTCTTTTTTTCCCCCATGTCTGACATGCATGATGTCACATGGTCTGGAATATCCCTTTGGTCAGCTGGGGTTGGCCGTCCTGGCTGTGTCTCCTCCCAACTTCCTCACCAGTGTGGCTGTACAAAAAGCAGAAAATGCCTTGGCTCTGTGTAAGCCCTGCTTAGCAACAACAAAAACATTTCTCTATTATCATCACTGTGTTAATCACAAATCCAAAACACAGCCCCATACCAGCCCCTGTAAAGAGTCCAGTCCAAACCAGCACAGCCAACCACATATTTAACTGTCCATGAACTAGGTAGGCACCTTCATCTCACTGCAGACAGCAACTCTGTAAAGCCCCATCAAGCAGGAAAGTTCTGCCACACCAGCTTGGACTTGTCTTCTTTAGGAACTGAGTACTGTTGGCTACTCCCCCTCTGCTGTGACAGGTGACCATGGACACACTTAAGCAGAATGCACTGCTAAAGACATCCTGTGATTAAGAGCACAAGCAAAACAGGAAAAGTGTGAGAATTAAGTGGCAAAGGCAAGTTCAGTCTAGAAGAAAGCAATAGAAAGAGACACACAAATTTACCTAGCAGGTAGAACTCAACTGAGCTTCCTGGAGATTTATGTCTTATGCTGAATTTATTATGGTGCATATCAAAACAGGCAAACTCCAGTCAGAGTTTTCCCCACAACTAAGATGTTCATGCATCTCTTCTTCAGGACTTTTTGTCTCCCTAGCAAGTGGTGAGATTAGGAATCTTTCACTCAGACATGATACTGAAAAACTGTCATCTCTGTCCAGGAAATTGATGGGACCTAGCACATTTAAGATGCATCTCTTTCAGGTATATTTATTTGTGGGTGAGAGGTTCAATTCAAGACTCATTGTGAGGAATGAGTGAAATAGCCAGATAAAGACTGTCAGGGACAGACAGTGTGATCTCTTATGCCTTGTTTCCTTTGGAAGTTGGGCTTTAGAGGAATTTAAATCTCTTCTGTATCCACTGGAAACAGAAAGTTTACCAAAAAATTGGTGGTTCTTTAAATTATGAAATATGCATTATAAGAGGAAGATTAAGGAAGACAAATCACACTGTAAGAAAACAGCACTATTTCTTTCACAACAAAAATTTTGAAAGGAGATTGAACTTGGAATTATTATTTTTCAATTAAAATGATGAAGCTTGGAAGCAACAAGACTCACAGCAGGAAAAAAATAAATTCAAATGTAACAATCCCCCAGGATTTTGTCACTTGTTTGGAACCCCTAAAAAAATGAAAAACAGAACAGCCTTGCTACTGAGACAAAACACAGTATATAAATAGAATTTGCTGCTCTACAGAGTGAATTCCATCCACTATCCAGCCTCTACAAAACAGTAATAAAACCCAAAAAACTCTAATTAGTGAGGGTAAAAATCAGGCCATCCCAAGGAGAGGAGAGCTTCCTCTGGAAGCCTAGCTAGTGATGTTCAGTATGCCTATGCATTTTGATCTGTTGAATACATGCCCATTTGTCTTACCACTACTGGTCTTGTTATTCCAAGTAAGGATGATCTTCTATCAAAGCAACAGTGCTTCTCTGCAGGGAATGTAGTTCATCTTGGTCTACTGTCCACACTATTATTCCCATGTCACTGCAGCCTAGATGGCTGTGCAATGCCACACCACCTCTGTAGCCAAGCACTCAAATCATCTAGCCTACCACTCAATCCAACCCTGGACCTTTCTTACCACATAAAATGGATTTTTAAAATGCATCTTAAACTTAATGGAATTTATGTGCCACTGAGGAGAAATTCACACCCTCCCCTGAAATGAAAGAAGGAAGAATATAAAATCCTGTCCTTGACGTAACCTTTTACATGCAGCATCTCATCAAGGACGGAATTCATTCAGCAGTGGTTCACTGTAAGTTTATGTCTATATCACAAGTGACCAGTGCCTGACCCATGAGCCAATTACAGCCTCCAGAACTGTACATCAGTATGGGATAGTCTGGTGATTCTTTTGTCACTCAAAGAGTTTCCAGTGGCTCCTTCTAAAGGTCCCAGTGTCCAATTTGATTTCTATGGAGCACCACAAGGTTTGCTATGTAGTTTTTCTGGATTGTATCTCGTTGTCCTGACATGGGGTATCTTTAATTTGTTACACTGGACCCTATCACCAATGTTTTCACCAGAAAAATAGTGGGTTACAGTTCCAGCTATCTGCAAGATCTGCAGCTGCAAGGTCTCCTTTAAGTATTATTCTCATGGGAGGTAGTGTGTACCCCATAGGAGCATACACAGGGTTAACATTCTTGAATTTCTTTCCAGAGACAAATGGTTTGTGTTGAGGAACTGCTGCTGGGAAGGAAGAAAAAAAAAACCCACCCTTTTTTATTATTCCAAGGTGCATTTTAATTTGCACAAGCGACATTGTGTCTGTGATGGATTACACGAAGGGAAACATTACAGCCCAGCAAGCTTGGCAAGGAAAAAAAATAGGGAGATATGGGGAGGATTAAAAACAACCTATTGCAGTGCAGAATTCTGATAAGGGATCCATGGTGCCTTCAGAACAAGAGCAGGTGGAGCTCAGGGTGCCAAGGAAGAGAAGTGGCACAATATAGGGTAAGGAAAGGGGAGTGGAGTGGAGTGGAGTGGAGTGGAGTGGAGTGGAGTGGAAGTACTGATTGGAAGAGATTCCTTGGTCATGTAGTCCACTCTCTTCCATTACAGAGGACTTTCATAAAAGATCAAGTTCCATCTTTTAAAACTTATTCTGTTTCTTTTCACTTGGAAACCTATTACAGAATCTCACTTCTCTTTCTGATAGCTGGAAACCTTTGTTTAATTTCCTGTCTAATTTATTCTCAGCCTTTTTTTCTTGTGCCAACATTTCCTTAAGCTTAAATAGCTGTTTTCTCTCTTGAGGATTTTGCAGTTTGATGTATTCATAGATATCCCCTCTTTCCTAATTTTGCCTGGCTGAACTAGCAAATTTCTTATTATACTGCAAAACACATTCCCCACATCACTGGTCAACCTAGTACCTTTCTGTGCTCAGTTCCCTTTGTACTCATCACTCTGGGATGTTGGTGACTGGAATTGCATGTGCTGCTTCAGGAGTGGTCATACAGGCTTTTGGACTATTGCACAGTAATTCCATTTCTCTACCGGAAATGCTGAAAATGCTTCTTGGCTTTGGACCTTTCATCGGGACCATGTTGATCATTTTGCCAACACCAATGGTGAAGACAAGATAAATTCTTTTCTCCTTTCAGCATAATATTTCGACTTTCAGCAGCACCTGTTGCTGCTCCCCACTCAGCCACCCCTATGATTCCTCCACTAATCACCTCGTGCCACCTTATCTAAAGATTTTCTGAACTCATGATAAACAAGCTCTAGCCAGTTATCTTATCAAAGCCAGCTATCTCTTTGCTTTTTATCCCATCTTCTGTTTTGCTCTTGTGCAGGCCCTTTTTCTTTAAGAGTACAAAACTACTGTATAAGCTAGAGAAAATTTCCTACTGCCAGCTATGTGGTTTACAGCACAATATTAGGCAATTCTGTCCCCTTTTTGGGGTGAGCAATGATGACGTGCAGTAGTCTCTTTACCACAACATTATATTTTCTTACATACTCTTAACCAGACTCTTTGTACTTCTTCTTTTTTTTTAATTTAATTTCTTTTTGCTTTGACTTATTATTAAAACAAAAATTCTTCAGATATATTAGTGTCTGAAATTAAAGGGGAGAGATTTCTGGTACTTAGGGATGAAGGCATTTAACAACAGTAAAAATGCAGCTTTGTAGATAGCCTGAGAAATGCCCTCCCACAGCAGGAGAGACTTGAGAAAGCAAGCTAAATTAAGCAGGCTGTTGGTTTACAAAGCATCAAATTTCTGTACTGTGAACCATGGGGAATATTTGAAGTGACCACAAGAAATATTAATTTACAGACATCTTATTCTAAAAATCCAGGCAAGTTCATAGAAAGAAATAAAAAATGTCTACCTAGAATATCCTCATTAATAAGCTCATAAATGAAAAGAGCCAGGCTACCTCAAAATCTAGGTAAGCTCCAGAATAGCACTGAGCACCTGGAATCACCAGCTACTTCACTGAAAGCTGCACAAGCTCAAAATCTTTCCTAATAAGATGTTGAAAGCCTGTTGCCAAAAACCCGGGAGGCCTATCCTCCAGAAGAAATAGATGAGCCCTGTAGAACCTCTAAGGTCATACAGCCATAGCTGGGCTCTGGTGCACCACATGACTGGTTTCTGTTGAAAACTTCTGGCCATCAGTGCATGCTACAATGCATACACATAATTACAGCAATTTCACAATTATAAGCTGCATCTGATTATAAGCCGCACATCCGGGTAGCTGGGTAGACCACAGAATTTGTCCATATATAAGCCGCATCCAAATAGAAGCCACATTTTTTTTTTTTTAAGCCAGGATCCATGTGCAACAAAGTAATGAATTAGTAACAGAATCGCGCCAGTGCGGGGTTTGGTGTCAGGTGCTCAAGTTGCAAACAGTTTTCATAGACCAGCGAAGCCTTTAAAGGCAGCCCCAGGTGCTCTCCCCGGCTGGCTCTCACTTCCAGGTTGGCATTTCGCTGGGATTTGTCCATAGATAAGCCGCACCTGAATATAAGCCGCACTACTGGGCTAGGCTGGATTCTTCAATGAAAAAGGTGTGGCTTATAATCGTGAAATTACTGTATTTATCGCTCCTTACTTCCATAAATGAAATGATGGTTAGACACATATGGGAAGGTGTGAGTACTTGAAGCCTAATGACTTAAAAAATGATGTGCTTGTTTTCATAAAGCTATCATTACTTGCCATGAGTAAACTCAATCTAGTCTCACAAAATCATGCTGTATTCTGATTCCTTGTGCCTTGTCAGTAAGAAATGCTCTACTGCATAAATATGTCTGGCCCTCACTAAAGGTACAGGCACAAACTAACTGTTCCCCTGCCTCCTTCCACATCTGTTCTGGGAAGTCACAGATTCGATTGGTAAGGGAGGAACAAAAAGCTGCATTCTATCCTCCTGACTTGATCCAACTGCAGTGTAAAATATCACAAATACTTCTTTTTGATTCCAAAGTCAGCAAGATTTACTCTACATAACTGCTCACAAGAAGGTAACACATTCAAAGACAAATTCCAGAAATGTGCATTTTCTCTGTTATCTGTAGCTGTGGCTATTTGTTAAAGAAGACTTAAGTGTTAACACTGTTCATAACAGACCTAAACTCTGCTGCTCCAAGACTATAAACAGGTCAGTGTTACACTTGCAGTTGTCATAAGAAATACCAGAGTCAACTTCCAGAAAATGCTAAGTGAAAAATTTTCATGGTGTGTTACTTCTGAAATCCACTTGTCTCTCTGTACCTTGCTGTCCTTCCGGCTAAAGTTTTTGCAAACAGGAATCTTGTTGTATGCTTGAAGAAAATGTTTCTCTCCTCACAGCATGCATAAACTCCACTTCTTCCTCTGGGGGAGTAAAATGGGCTTCTTTAACTAAATTCATTGCAGAAAATTAATCTGTATACAATATCAATTGGAAAATACAGTGTCAAGTAATTAGAAAATGGCAGGTAAGTGTTGGTGTAGGAAGAAAGTGAATGCATTAGATGAGTCATTCAAACTATGCTTAGGCAGATCAAGTGCTGAGTCCTGTCCCTTTACAGTTATACTGTCACTGAAAACAAAAAGAACTAAAAGGGGTATTTTTCTAGTCAAGGATTCTGAAATAGAGCCATTTTCCTCTATCCCAGTGTATCCCTAATCCTGTCAGCTCCTTTCTTTCCTAAGTGATGGTTAGGCAAGCAGGCAGTAAAGCCTAATTGGCTTTTCTTGTGATGAACATAAGAGGGGATGGGTTGAGGAGCTCCATGATAACCTTCTTCAGTGAGATTTGTTTGCAAGACAAAATGGATGTGGCAGGTAGTATTAGCCTGAAGATCTCTTGATATGGGAAGGGCCCATTCTCACAGTGATGGTATCATAAACATCCAGTCAACTACAGAACAAATAGAAAGTCCTCAGACCCCTTCTTGATGCATAAACACTCACCCAGCTGAGGTGGGAGGGACAAATCTTCTGTCTAGGCTTTGAGCAAAGTATTCTCACTGGAAGGTGACAATACTGAGAACAGGAAGCCAGGACAAGAATAATGGCCATTGCTTCTGCCACAGTTGCCCTGCAGAGAAAGCCTCAGGCACATCTATGATCCCACATGAAGTCTAGGTTTCAAAAAAAATTATTCCGCTTCAAATTCAATGATATTCTACCAGTGAAACTCTCAGATTTGTTCTTACTCCCAACCAGCTGAGTCAGTACATTTCGAAGTAGAGAGTGGACTGCTGGTGTCACACAAAGGGAAGGTTGAGAGTTGATAAAGAGAATGCAGTGCCCTTGCTTCTTGTATGCGGGGACCCTGGAAAAGCTCCCTATCAGATCCAAAGGAAGGGGAGATGAGGTAGATGTCTCTTATTGCAGTCTTAGGTAGCTCTACCAGGTTTCAGACGGTGCAACACAACTGTCTCTGCTTGGACACAAAGCCTGCATGTTTACTGCCTTGATACTGTTGTCCTAGGAAAACACAAGCTGCAGGAAGGAAACAGAGATTTCTAGCAGCCAAATTTTCATAACAACAAAAAAAGAATCCTTTCAAAAGTTCTTTCCATGGCAGGTTTCATAAGGCCATAAAACAGCGTACCTGTCAGAGCATCTAATAAACGTAAGTTTAAGAATGCTTGATTCAAGGCAAACTAAGGTCACTGTCTCTCTAGGATAAGACTGCTGTGAAATAGTAAGGATTTCTGGGGAAAACTCTGAACATTAAATCACACACACAGTTTTCAACAATGAGCAGAGCAAGGTAGTGGATCTGTCATGTCAATGTTCAGAACATGCCAGGTCCTTGGGAGGAGCCAGCTCCTCCAGAAGATTAATCTACTATCAAACTACCTTTAAAAATTTTGTTTAAAATGTATAGGCAAAGCTTCAAGGATCTTTGTCTAAAAGACACAGTCAGTGACACATGCTGGTGAGGGCCCACTGTGTTAACCCAGTGCCTGTATGTCTGAGTAGAGTTAATCTCACTTGCTCTGCAAGTCATGAAACAACTTATGGGCTAATTCCATGTGTAATGGATGACTTTGTCAAGATTTGGTCAAATGTTTTACATTATTAAAAACAACAGTGTCAAGCTACAATTACTAAAAAAAGTATCGAGTCACTCAGGCTTTAGACATTATATCCAAAACTTTTAAGCTTTCATGTCCATGGACTACTGTCCAGAAAAAAATTAGCTTGAAGGACTATTATCCTGAAAAGATCAGTTCAAAGACCTACTCTCATTAACTCTTTGGAGACTTCTATCACCTCCCAGAGAGCTGCATAAGCTCTACTTTTGCTGCACATTTCAGGAAATTTGGCAGGTAGGAAACATCTTGCACAAGTGCTATTTGTGCATCTCCCCCTTCTGATTCTTTGCCGACAAAGTTCTGATACAGTTCTATCAAAAGAGGATCACCATTGTCATCTTCATGCTTACACAGGCCATGTGCACTAGGATACTCCCAAGTCAGGAATAATTCAATTTACTTTAGTACAGTTTCCACTGTGATGCCAGCCCAGTACTGGACACCCGAAAATATCCTGGGGTATATTAGGAAGAGCATTGCCAGCAGCTTGAGGGAGGTGATCCTATTCCTCTGCTCAGACCTGGTGAGGCCACAGCTGGAGTGCTGTGTCCAGTTCTGGGCTCCTCAGTACACGAGAGTCGTGGAACAAGTCCAGGGGAGGGCAACAAATATGCTTAAGAGAGAGAAGCATCTCTCTTACAAGGAAAGGATGTAGCTGGACCTGTTAACCCCTCAAGAAGAAACAACTAAAAGGGGTCTCATCAATGTCTGTAAGTGTCTGAAAGGAGGGTTCCAAGAGGATGGAGCCAGACTCTCCTTGGCGGCACCAAGGAACAGGACAAGAGAAAACAGGAAGAAACTAATGTACAGGAGATTCTACCTGAAATAGTGAAGAAGAATTTCTTTACTGTGTGGGTGTCTGTGCACTGGAACAGGTTGTCCAGAGAGATTGTAGAGTCTCCCTCACCAGAGATATTAAAGAAATGTCTGGATACAATCATGTGCCATGTGCTCTAGGATGACCCTGCTTGAACTGGGAGGTTGGATTGGATGACCCCATGTGGTCCCTTCCAACTTTACCCAGTCTGTGATTCTGTGATTCTTCCCTCTTCAGCAAAGTCGGCTTTTTAGATTACAACACCAACAACCTCTTTCTCCATTATGCTTTTAATGATAATAAAGTATTGTTATTAAAGACAGGTAAACAGAACACACTTCATCTGACAAGTCTTAACCTTGAGCCAGCAACTTCCCCTGCTCATCAGAAGCATGGTGCCTTTTTTTTTTTTTTGGCTCTGTTTTCATGTGCATAGTCAAAAGAAGAATTAAGAATTACTTTGTATTGCTCTTGAAGAAAAAAAGATTTCACATGGAAAGTGCACCTCTGCACACTTTTTTGGGTGCAGAGTATGCAACATAATATTGTCTTCTGGATCACAAGAAGATGCTGTAGAATGAAACTAAATTTCCACCATCTCCAAGTAACTCTTCTTTATGCACAGATTTCCCAGTCCAGAGTATACTGAGCTCAGAGTATCATTGGTCTCTAGGGTGATGTGGAGCAGTATTATTGATTACTGAGTTATATAGTGAATGCCAGCAACCATTCTTTCCCTGACAGGACAGAGGGGCTACATATGTATCATGTGGCATAGGAATGACTTGAGTCATGCTCGGTTAGTTCCATTTCTTTATTGAAAGATTCCTGCAATACTCCTTGGTCAGAAAATAACACTTACAGCTTTAAAGAATGTGAATAAAGATAAAATGAGAATAAAAGGGGGAAATAAAAACAGAGGGGATTTCCTCAACTCTTTCCTTGAAGAGAAAAAGATAAACTGTCCAATAAACATGAACTGATGCATTCCCTTTGCCATTCTTGTTTTGCTGTACAAGCCTTATGTCAAGAAGCTGCACTATAATTAACTCCTGTTTTGTCTTACTGTTTATGCATGAAGGCTGTGACTCGTTAGATGGAGACGGTAATACCCACTGCAGAGCATGCCAGCTATTTTCTTGCTCATGGATTCTGGCACCAGCCAATTCCTTTGTGTGATTTATCACTTGGTAATCCATCTCCTCCATCCATTATCCTGCACAAAAATCAGCTCCGGACAGCCGCTTTCTCTGCAGCAGAGCAGGCAGAGCTGTCACTTTGCCTACCCTGTTCTCAGCAGGGCAAGGGAATTTTCTCTTTTCGGATTCAGTAAGTTTCATGGCGATTTCATTGAGTGTCTTACAGGTGGAAATAACAGCTCTGTGCACATTAGACCAGACTGATGACCTGCATAAACATTTCCCTTCAGCTGGGATGGCTCTTCCAACTTAGCAGCTGCCAGCATCTACTATATTCATGCAAGTTAGCCCTCCTGAACACAGGCTATTTAAGTCTCAATTAATGAAGCATCCAGAAACTATTTTGCTACAATCAAACTGAGATGTTGAGTCTATGCTGAACTCATAAATGTGACATGCAGTTATTTCAAACACTCTAACGGTAACCTATGCAAACATTCAGAAATAATTCATGCTGTGAAAAGAAAATGTATAGAAGCAAAACAATACATTATTGTGTGCCAGTTCTTTGATGTTTGAAATCTGTTTCTAGGATTTTTATATATGCAATCCAAGTGCACATGTATGCAGCATCTGAACAATATACAAGATTTATGATACACTAGATTACAATTCATTAGCAGCATAAAGGATTTTATAATAGAAAAGTGTAGCTGTATCTTCATTGATATAGCTACACCCTTCTATTAGAACACATACTCGTAAAGTAGATATTTGCTAATTAGTACAACCTTGGTTAAAGTTGATTTCATGTATGGAGCCATTGAAGCCAAAAAAAGTTTCTTGTGTGAGCCTTTTCTAAATTACCAGAGCTTTGGTACAGGTCAGTCGTTCCTGCATTTGTATGACAGCTAGGTAGAAGTACTCCAGTGTAAATATTAGCAGTGATGAAGGATACACAGAAAAATTGCACAATACAGTAGAAATTAAAATTCTTCTGCCTGCAGCTGTGGAGCTCACAAAATATCTCCGTTCTGCAAAAAGTTCTGTGTACAATAAAGAAAAGGGGAAAAAAGGGAAAAACACTATATTTTTCTTCAAAGACTCAACAAAAAGCAACATATCCTTTCAAGAACAAGACTTTCACCTTTGATACAGCTGTACTGGGTCTAGAATTCATCATGTGCTTAGGGAGAAGACTCACAAACCCAAAGAGGGTTCAGGTTTGGGAAAATAATTAATTTCTATTCCTCTCCTTCAGCTCAGTCAACCTCATGGGGGGAGGTGCCAGAAAACATTACTGCCCTCCCTTTCTTCAAATTAAAAAAAAAAAAAAAGTAGATGAGAAGGGAAAGGGGAAACAAAGATACAGAGAGAAACTAAGGAAGGGAGGAGTAGGGACAGGGAGCTGAGAAGCAAGAAGGAAAAAGCATTTGTAAAATTAAAAGGCAGGGGCCCATCAGATTGTGTCGGGCAGGGGAAAGCGTGTCGTAGGCAGGAGTAATTGGTAATCGGAGCAGAAGTGAAGAAGGGGATGATTTATGGGAGCATGGAGACAGGGGTGGAATAATTTTTGGAGCAGAACGGGGAACTTACTGAACGCCTGAAACTCAGCTACTTATCCACTCATTCCTGTGATAAATTAGCTCTTGTTTAAAGTAACCAGAGCTCCATTTTTCATTCTGATTACTACACTTGATATCTCTCTCTCTCCTTCTGTTTCTCTCTGACCACTGCCCCTTAGCAGGTTCTCTGAGCTGCAGCAATGGGTTTATGGAAACTCTTCACCCCTCCATTACAGTTTCCCCTCTCTCCCTCCCCATTACTGTAGGGTTAACTCTTTAAGTTGTTGTGTGTTTCTCCAAGCTGCTTAAATTGTTTCTGAGGGTTGACCTGGGAGCATAGAGAGCATGATCCTCCATTTATGCTATGGAAGGAAGAAGGTAGGGGGCATGGGGGGGCCCAATGCTTGCAGGTGAACAGAATGAGCGCACTGGTACGTGGAGTTTCACTGTGTGCTTGCCATGTTTGGAAGGCAGCACCAGGTCTGGCCAAGAGCACAATATTAGTAGGAATGATTTATTTTATGGTACCACTCAAAGCCACCACACCTCCTTCGAGCACAAGGTCTCACTGTTTCAGTTTACAGTAATTTCACAATTATAGGCCGCACCTGATTATAAGCCGCACGTCCTGGTCGCCAGGTAGACCACAGGATTTGTCCATATATAAGCCGCACCTGAATATAAGCCGCACCTTTTTTTTTTTAAAGCGAGGAACCATGTGTAACAAAGTAACAAATTAGTAACAGAATCGCTGCCAGCTGGGTTTGGTGTCAGGTGGTCAAGTTGCAACAGTTTTCATAGACCAGCAAAGCCTTTAAATGCAGCCCCAGGTGCCCTCCTGGCTGGCTCTCACTTCCAGGTTGGCATTTCACTGGGATTTGTCCATAGATAAGCCGCACCTGAATATAAGCCACACTACTGGGGTAGGCTGGATTCTTCAATGAAAAAGGTGCAGCTTATAATCGTGGCTTATAATCGCGAAATTACTGTATCACTTATATCCAGGCTCAGCTGAGGCACAGCATGCCAGACTGAAACAAGTGGCAGAAAGATGGTGGCACACAATGAGAGACTCACTAGAAGCAAGAGTAGATGACTTCTAGAAAAAAATAATTTCAAAATATGCTTTTAATATAAAATTGTAAGACAAATAAGTACTAATATATAATAGGTTTCTTACTGAAGACCAAACCAGTTATTTTGCTAAAAACATCAAAATATCAAAGTAGATCACAAGAAAAGATTTGAAGGATGAAGTGGTTTGCCAGTCATTTCAGGAAATACAAAAGAAAAGGTATAAAGGACACCAAAGAAGACAGATCAGCTAGGTTTCTGCTATCTTCCCTCATGAGTAAAAAATATGAAGTGCAAATTGCTGAGGATATGGAGGAATAAAGAATGGGAAAAGAAAAGCCAAGAGTTGGGTTGTTATTTCCATTAGTCTAAAATAGAGTATAAAAGGAAGAAAGGGATATTCACTGCCATGAAAAGGTGACAAAGTAATACTTCCAAACACAAATAATTTGTGCAATCTTCACCTCAGTTGCTATTAATGCCAGGAGCTTGGCAAAATTGAAAAAAATGTAAGGCAGGTCCAAGGATAGATCTAGACCTACGTCGGTCTGTACAATTTCTGTATATTCAGTCTCAGTAGATGTGACCTTATAGACCAGCTGTTCCTTAACTTTCCACCTGCCTGAGTCCTTGCACCTTCTCAATTGATTTGGCAATCAATCACAACAAAAGACAAGGAACCAGGTTAGCAAAGGATACCAAATCTGGCGCACCACAGCAGCACATGACCTCCCATCAAGGGCAGCACAGCCATAAAGCCTTGTGGAATGAGTAGGCTGCCTGCCCAGCAGCTCACACTCAGGGAGAACTCTATCACATACAACAGGACACAGCTGATTAAACACTAATTAAACTGCACGTTCAGTTCTAGCTCTTGTGAAGGAACCCTGTTTTGATGAGTCTTGGTCTGCCTGATTAGCTGCTACTCTCTGCCCTGTGACATTCCCCATACTGCCAGATCAAACACACTCTCCTAGGAACAAATCAGCTAAATCATACCAAGTTACATTCAAAACTGAGCTTTTACTGAGTCCAGTAAAGCTTGTATAAACTTAACTCAGATTTATCTTCTATTTGGAGAGCCAGCAGGCAATATAGCCACACATCACCATCTTTTTGCCAGAAAATACTAATATTATGGATAGGTGCTTTTGGACCTCAACAAAAATGTATTCATACTAATGTGTCTCAATACAAGGCTTCTTCATGTGGGCTTTCAGTGGTTTGATTTTCAAGTTCAAGCAGAGCCCTTTCTCCATAACCTCCTTATTCATACAGATACAGAACTGTGTGTTAATTAACAGCATGGGAGCACTGAACTCCTGCTATTTCCTATGTTAGTGTGAGAGGCATTCTTTGAATAAGAAATTACAGCTTGAATTATGAGATGTCTAGGAGAAAAGTCTAGGTAAAGTAAAAAAATTAGGAAAAAGTCTACAAGTCTTGTCATTCCCAAAACCAGCAGGTGGGCACATTGCTTGGAAACAGTGATGGAACTTCTGCCTTGGAGGAGTTGCAGACAGCATATGAGCCCAGACCCCCATGAACACGTATTTACAAGTTCACAGCCTGATGTGGTTCTCACAAAGCTCCCCAGAAAGGTATCTTTGGAAGATAAATAGGACCACCAGGTATTATACCATTAGTATTTCGCCAGTGATGTCAACACAGCTACATTGCACAGGCAGGAACCACAGACCAAGGCCCAGAGTAAAAAGCAGCTGCAAGAGAGGCAACAGACAAGGACAAGGTATGCAATAAAAGGTGAAGATAATGACCCTGAATTTACTTTGAAGTGAGTATACTGCACATCCTCTAACCTTGGAGGATCCCAGGGGATTTTGGAAGGGGGATGAGGGTGGTTCACAGTTGTTAATACATTTTTATTATATATCTTATTATATTAAGTAGAGGGCAAACTGATCACTATGACCAGACAAGGACAGGAAGATTAGCCTTACTGCAGTGATGGGCAGTTTCTTACTCAGAAACCAGACACTAATCTACCCACCATGTTTCAGACAGCACTCACTTTATCTGTACATGGGAGCCCAATCCCATCTCTCTTTCTCATACTTTTGATAGCAAGCAGCTAGATTTTCAGAGATTTCAAAAAGCCAAAGTACAGTAATTTCACGATTATAAGC
>VRYO01001269.1:7094980-7265073 GCA_009812075.1 Sialia sialis | reverse complement strand
AAGGTGCGGCTTATATTCGTGAAATTACTGTACATGAAACAAACGAAGACTCTGAAAGTTTTGCTTTTATTCTCAGCAATTTCAATGCATGTGTATCTAGCATAGTCTCATGGAGGAAGACTTACACTTGAGAATCCAAACTGAACTAAATGTACTTAAAATTTCCCATTTTGAGGCAAATAATTATAAAACAAAGAGTCCTCACAGCTATAGAATAGGAAATGACACATATTTAAATTATTCAATTTTTTTAAAGGAACTTTCAGGATTAGCCCAGGACCAAAACTTCATATTTCATAGGGCAAGCCAAAAATCAGTAAAACAAAATATCTGCTTCTGAATTTTCTGTATAAGGCACTGATCCAAGGGAACAGAACTGGTGGATTTCAAAGAATGGTACTGGCTTTCCCT
The DNA here is from genome assembly GCA_009812075.1 of Sialia sialis. Lineage (NCBI taxonomy): Eukaryota > Metazoa > Chordata > Aves > Passeriformes > Turdidae > Sialia > Sialia sialis. The sequence goes on along the minus strand of VRYO01001269.1, from coordinate 7,264,662 downwards.
TACCCTGATCAGTGCTTCTTCACAGGCATATATGTTTTACACCAAAAGAATAGAGAACCACACAGCAGCTTTCACAAGTTTTTGAATACTTCAAGTAGAACAGCATGAAGAAAATAAGTAAATTTTACTTTGGAAAGACCAGTTTGTTGCAGACACAAAGGTAGTGATCTTGCATCCCCTACCACAGCTCATAAGAACACAACTAGAAAAATAACCTTTTTCTTTTTTTTTTCTAATGCAGAAGTAATGATCTTATGCTTTCTTTAAGGAAGGAAATTCAATGGGTCCTAAATGAGCTGCAAATCCAACTTGCATGGAATTTGGCATTCCTGTTGTTTAGACTGGCATCTAGAGCAGCTTGGGTTTTGAAAAACAAACAGTCATTCATTTTTTCCTGAAGGACTCTCAAGTGGTGAATACTTACTTGGCAGGTCTTGCTAAGTGACCATATGGAGGGAATGATTTCTTTGATAGACTGTTTTATTTTGTCTTGTGGTTGTTTTCTAAAGCACTGCTGTCATGGTGGTTTACCGCCACAGCTCCTTCCTTCTAGAACTACCTGAACAAAATATTATTAAGATACTTTATGGATAAATCAGAAGCAGCTGAGTGTAAAATGGTGTACTAGTTACCTCTGGCATCTGACTGCCTTTTACTGCCTTGGTTCCAACCTAGTCAACAAACTGCAGCATTAGAACCAATCAACTGAGTAACTCTGCTTCATGTGCTGGCAAGTTCATCCTGTTCAGCCTGGGAGCTGGGATGAGCATGCAAGCAGGCATTATCTTTGCAGCCATTGCCTTCCTGCACAACCAGCCAGCCTTCAGGGGAACATCCAGCACTCAGTGGAAGGGAGTTGCTGAAATATTCAGATGATGTCAAGACATCTCTTCCTTATAAAAAAAGAATGTATTCGTTTATTGGACAGAATCAAAATTCCATGCCTCTGCTTTCTGGCCCTCTCAAGAGTGAGAGAAACCACCATCACTCAGTGGACACAAAAATTTTCACCCTAGTTATTTCCATTATCAAGTCAATGGATAAAAAGTTTTGTGTAAAGTCTTTTGAAGAAAACTAAAGGCTCTTAGAGCTTCTTCCATTTCTGTTGGCCTTCTAGATGATACTGGTATTCATATAACGTATCTGATTAATTTGGGGGGCTGTAAAATACCACCGGTAGAAGGGAGAGGAAGGTGGAGAAAGGAATCCTAAGATACAACGGATATATTTATTTTTTTAAGAACTATCGTTGCTCTCTTCTATGCCCCCTCCCCTGGCAAAGGTGAACTGCATATCTTTAGTTAATAATTAACTTGTCATGAGCTCCATCAATATCCCATCATCTAAGTGACAGAGGGAAGGGAGGCGATGGGGGAGGTGATCAGCACGACGTGCCAGCTCTGCCCGCAGCCTGCGATCTCGTCTTGGCCATAATAAATAGGATGAAATGCACTCCTGATAAATGCCCATGTCATGGAGAGATTTTACCTTCACTCAGAAACAATGTAATATCTCAGCTATTACCCAAAATAATTTATCAATGTGTAATAGCTTTGTGCAGAGCTCAGATAGGAGGGGAGCAGCGCTGCCCGAGATGGATGGATCCTACCTTCTGCTTTTAATTTTTAATGCTCGTAGGCAGCTTCACATTAAAGGCCAGGTGTCATATATAGACTTAATGTAAGAATGGAGTTCATGAATTCTAATCAGGAGAGAATCTCCCTCTCTCTTCTCTTGCTTTAGTCACTTCTCTTTTTTTTATTTATCAATTTTACGCTCTTTCTGTACTCTCATCTTCTTTGCTTCTCTCTTTTAGTCCATTTTTTCCTGTTCTTCAGATATGTCTAATTCCCTGTCTCTCAACATAACTACTTGGGTAGCTATTTGCTACTTCCAAATACTGTACCACCACTTAAGGATAAACTACTTCTGCCTTGGTCCTGTTGTCATGTGTTTTTACATAGAAGAACAAACTCAACCTAGGTACAGGTCAGCATGTTAGAATTTTATATCCAGGCAAAAATCCCAGGACAATAGTGATCAAGCATGGAAAAATCACAACCGAGTTCATCCAAGTTCATTGTGGAATAACGTTACTGAAAAGATCCTGTCTTTAAAGGGCCAGTGGAGAAGGCACATCCCATATACCAGCTGAATTTCATAGCCTTGCAAAGAAACATATTTCTTCAGCTGTCAAGAATATGGTACTGGGATGTGTGGATCCAAAAACTACCAAATCACAAGGTCTAATTTTCCCAGTATTTCTAGGCCCTTTATAGCCACAAAAATGTTCTCTTTGCATCCAACGTTATATACATAAACCCAGTTGAGATGCATCTCATCTGGTGGTCTGTATCAGAGGAACCTATTCAAGGATCTCCACAGCAGTAAATGGACAATGGGATAATGCCAAGAAGTGTCATTAAAAACACACCATTAGGACTCTCATTAAGAAGTACCATTACTATGTCAATACACTACATCAAAGCATGACGTAGTGTCTGGGTGAGACACACCTGAAAGCACCAGCAATGCACGATAGCACTCTCAGCTCTGCACAAAGCAGGGAGCTGCAGGAAGGAAGGGGGGAGCACCACTTACTGGCCAGGATGTGCCAGCATGTGCTTCACACAAACAGCAGACACAAAGATCAAAGAAGTGCCACGGGCTGCAAAGAGGGAAAGATGGACTGTTTGGAATTTTGTTTGCACTCAGAATGAAGGAAAATAAAAGCAAACCAACGCAATACGGCCCACGGGAAGGGCAACTGCCAGAGCTGCAAACCTGTTTACAAGCACTTTGCTGACTTGCAAGTTACAAGGACACCAGTGTTGAGAGGAGCTTGGGCTTGATTTCCTGCCTTCTATTAACAAAGGTAATGTTAACTGCTCCATTTGTTGGTTGACAGTGCAGCTACCAGACTGAATTATTCTTGGGAATTCGATCAAAACAAAACATTCCCCTTGTGCCTAAAAACCAGGATGGCATAAAAAGACTTGGTTGGTGCTGCTTCCATGTCCTTTTACAGATAAACAGAGGAGAACCATCTTTAGGGGTTGCATTGTCAGCTAATTACTTCTCTTTCCTGTCTCCAGTCAGAAATCTTTCTTTTCAGAACATAAAGAACTTAGCCTATCAGAGCAACACAATTTCATACTTTCAAACTTTCTTTTCATGTTTCTTACCTTCCACAAGGACTCCTCTGTGAACATGCCTTTATTTCCACCTTACTCCTTCCCAGCACTGCATGTCACACAGTTCAGAGGGTTAGATCTGACCCAGCTAAAACAAGTACCATGTGCAAAACCACATTGGCTTCACATGGCTTTTCAATGGGTGGTTGATCAAGGATGAAGAAAGAATGGTGTCCCACTGTAACAAATCCTTTCTGCACAGAAACAAGCCATCTCTATAAAATATGTTTTAATTTTTTTCTCTAGAAATTTTTCTCTAAAAAACAAGTTTTAAGAAAAAATGTATGCATAGTTGATAAAAGCCAATACTTATCTTTGTGAGTGACAGAATAAGAGATTGCAAATCTTTGAACAGTGTAGTATCACAATACAGGGAACATGTGGCTGTTTGTGGGCAGAAGCCCTGGGAACTTCACACCGTCTACAAAGATACCCAAAACTGCCTTATCAAGCACATTTTGCTCCTCTGTGTCTGTGTATAAATGTATTATTGCAAAGGCAAGACACCAACATGCCCTGGTGCAGCAGCCTTAGGACACCCTCTGTGATACACGATTATCTGAACTAATAAGGAAGAGAGCTGTTGTCTGAAGAGGACAGAATGATCGGGTTACCTCCCCTGAACACCGCTCACTCAGTGGCTGTGGCCTGGCTCCAGGCCAGGAGGAGAGCAGCATGCCCTTGTCTGTGCTGAATGAAAGCCCATTGCCTGCTGCCAAACAGCCTCAGGCAGACAGACTGTGATTCCAAGAACCGAACTAAGAGCTCTGAATTCATTCATTCATGGTCCAAGATCTTTTCTAACCCCAGGAGAAGTGATAGACAAAAAAAGAAAGGTAACAGGTAAGTCCCCCAGGTAACTGTCTCTTGCACCATGCAGCTGGAGTTTAATCAGGGTCTATTGCTGTCTTATTCCATTGCTAACACTGTGACTCTAACTGCCGTGTACTACAAATTAATTCATTCCTTCAGGCCTTGCTGTTCAGTAACTGGCTGTCACAGCAATCTCCCGAGGAGCTAATTGAGAGTTGTGATCCGTGCAGTATTTCCATTAGTGCTGTAATGACAGGCAGCCAGACACACACATGCATGCTCACACACAGAGCACAGGTTCCTCTGTACCCACAGCCAGGAGCAGATAACAAGCCAGTGCCATCTCAAGTGTTCAGCAGGAACTGGGAAAAAGGGAAAATGGGAGGAACTATATCTATGATTCAGACTGAGGTCACCTAAACTTGGCCTGAATGAGAGCAATTTGCTCTCAAGACAAGTTCCTAATTTACAATGGGATCCTTCACACAGTCCTCTTTCTTCTGTCCAGTGGCACTGTTCCCAGAGATTACAGATGCCACCAACAAGTCACCTCTATTTGAGTGGCCCTCTCCATTGCATGGTGGCACGATGCAGTGTAATCTCCTTAGAGATGCTTCATGAGTAAAGGTGATTGCAGATGTAGCTGTGTGTTGCACTGTAGAAGACACTAATATTAGAGTCTTACAGGTCCTGCTTAACAAACTAGAAGAGATGCTAATTTGGGAAGAATGTATTTGATCACTTATGATGTGGTTCATTCAGGAACCTGGATGGCTCAGGGGTAAAGTCTGTGAACTTAGTATATTTTTTATTTGCTTTTCCTTTCATTTATAGTTTCAAACAGATCAACAGGAAAGCACTACATGCAGCACCTCCTGTAGTTGTGCCACTTGCTAGTAAAGACTTAGTCATCATAAAGGACACGTTTTTAGGTCCCTTCTGGACCACAGCCTCATGGTTCTCACCTAGAAAGCAGAGGACATGCAATTCTGTGCTGTCACTAACGATTATTTGGTAGAGTCAGAAGCTGAAAAACCTTTTCTTTTCTCAGAGGGTTGTGCACTTTTTTTGAACTCTATAATTATCCCAAACATATCTGAAGACTTGTCTCTGTACAGGCAAATGTGTATCCATTTAACTTGTTTTAGAAGTTGGTCAGACAGCTGCAGACTAGTTCAGTAGGCACTTCTCACTGAGTGCTTTCTTAATTCCCAAGTTGTGAGTGGTTTCTTTATAAATGAAAGGCAGTTTCAAAGTCCATTAGCAATGGGAAGGAAAATCATAGCATTTCTTTTGAATTACATATTTGTCAGTGAATTAATTCGAAGTGATCTGTGTGGTTATTGTTGTTGTCAAAAAGATTGACGTCAACAACTTTAGTCACCCTTAAGTTGAGATTGTTGCAGCAGCAGAAATAACTCAGCCATGAGTAGGGAAGTAGTTCATGCTGGAAAACTATCGGTAGGTGAAGGTAACCTTGCTTGGGACAGGGCTACTCACACAGTCCTAGACTTCCAAAACCAGCTTTTTTAAGGAAATGAGCTGCAGATTCTTCAGAGTGTTCCAAAGAGCAGACTATGCTACTCTGACTGCCAGTGCAGTCTGGCTTTATGAAAACAGGGAAGATACCCATTCAAGGCACACAAACAGCCTTTAGGGCTCAAATAGAGGATTAAGTTAGTGAGCCTTAAGAAGTTGTGGCATATAATCCTAGCTTCATAATTGAGCATGTGCATGCTTCTGGCATGTGATAAATGCTAGGTCATTTGACTTAACCTAGGAGAAGACAGCGTTAAGTGGAATTACCCCATGTCTGCTGCAGGCTAGTTGTGCACACAGCTGTTACCACAGCTCAGCTGATACATAGCAATTTGTTCAGTTGTGCTAAATGTTGCTGCATGTACAAACCCCGATTCTGCCCTCTTGTGACAACATTACAGGAAAATTCAGTTATTTTAAAAGTCAGATGAACCTGATAACAGAAACACAAATTTTAGAAAACTTCCACAACTGCAAAGAGCCCCTGGAAACTGGGTTAATGTAGGATGTTCTGAGATACCCACGCAGACCCATACTGCAATATGTTTGGCTCTCCTATGTATAACCGTAATTACAATTTTTGGTTGGACATATCTGCAATAGATATGATCTCACAGGGATAGAGCAGAAATTAAGAGATCAGGTATATCTACCTCTTCTACAGGTAGTGAGGCTGAAAGCTCACACCACACCAGGAGCAGGTCTTACCATCACTCATGGTGAGCTTCTGGATGAACCATCCATATTCTTCTTATTCTTCATACAACCTTCTTATTCTTCTTATAACCTTCATATTATTCTTGATCTCCAGGAGAGAATGGGTTATTGCTCCCCACTAGGGTTTGATCTTCACAGGGTGGTTCTAAGCTTGAGACCAAAAGCTCCAGAGGGAAGCAGAAGAAAGGGCTGAGATGTGCAAAGCCATGAGAACACACACTGACTTCTCTAACAATTCCCAAGGCTGCTGCTGGCTCCATGTCTCTGACACACAGAGCAAGAACATGGAGACAAGCTGATGTGGAGATACAGCAAGCCAGCAGTTTCCCAGAAGAAAACAGACACAGCACCTAAAGCACCATCACACCACATCTCCACCAAACCCAGGCCAGTCCCAAAGCACAGGCCACCTGTCTCAGCTCCAGTGGTCCTTGCAGCATTGTTTAATGTAAGACACCTAGCTACCCCATGAACATACCTGCTCTTCCTGTGACAACAGGGGTCTTGAGAGAGGAGGAATTACCATGATTCAGTGACCTCATCAAATCATTTGGAGGGAAGCTTTGGGACATCTACCATCACTAGAACTCGTCAGCTGTGCCTTTGTCTAGGTGAGTCTTGAAAATTCCGAGCGTTGAACTTCCATCATGTCTATGGGCAATATTTTTCACTGCAGCACAGGCTCCCTAGGGAAATTTTCCCTATGCCTGCTTCAGATATCTCAGGACAGAGATGTACTGCTGGCCACAGCTTGCAGAAGACCAAGTCCTACTTATTTCAAAAATGGTGAGCAAAAATGAGTAAAATTAGGCAAACATTTGGAAACAGACTCACAAAGAGAGAGTACAAATGCGTTTCTCATAGTACCTGAAACTTATCACTAACTACAGGAACTCCTTCAGGATTTCTATTTTCAAAATCTGTCTCAGTCAGCAGAACATAAGAAAGATTATGGTACTCTGATACTCCCTCTGACAGAATAAAGCAGCACAAAAACAATCAAGAAGACATTAAACAATGTCTGACTGCAAGCCTAACTTCCATGGCATTCTCTGTTCAGTAGAGCGTTGTACAGAGCAGGGATTTCAATCTCTGATTATGACCCCTCATTAATGCTACTTAGTTCTCTAAAGTAGTTGTCAAGCACAAATAAACTCACAGGGGCACACTTGTCCCCTCTAGTTCTAATTAATGCCACCGAAACTCATCATTAGTTAGGTGTATGAAGGCCGTTCACACACATGCAACTATCCATCAAGAAAAACCCATTGTATAATACCAAATAAAGCATGTATTAACTTCAAAGAGTCTTTTCTTCAGGATATTCTCCTGATTCAGTTCAGGAGAAGGCTAAAGAATCAAACCTCATGCACATAATTTAGTTCCTTGTCCACTTCTCTGGCTAAAGCAAAGAACTAGTTTTAGTCTACTCTGCCATGTTCCAAATTAGCTCACTGTATAATTTAGTGTAGTTGTCTTATAAATCACACTTAGAATCACAGAACTAGGATTGGAAAGGAACCCTAGAAGCCTTCTGATCCAACCCCAGTTGAACAGAGGCCCAGCTTCAGACTTAGATCAGATGCTCAGGGCAAATTTTGAGTCTCTTCTGTAGAAGACAGTCTCTACAACCACTCTTATTAAGAAGGACTTTTTCCTTAGAGCTATCATAACTCCCCTGCTGCAGGTTACTTTCATTGCTTCTCCTTTTTCTCTGGGACTCTGTCTTTAACTATCCATTAGGCAGTTGAAGACTGCAATTAGACCTCTTTTAGCTTTTTCTTCCTTGCTGAATAAACTCAGGTCTTCCAGTCTGTCATTTTATCTCATGCACTTCAGTCCTCTAACCATCTTTGTCATTGCTGGCTGGACTTGCTCTGCTTTGTCAACATCTTACTTATCTATACTAAGAAACCAAAAAAGGAAGACAGGACTGCAGGTACAGTCCTGTAATTGTTGAATAGAGGGGAATCACTCCTTGAGTAGCTGGATAAAATCCTATTAATGCAACCTAGTATGCACTCAGCTTTCACTACCTCAAAGTCACACTGCTGATTGATCTTCAGCTTGAGCTGCTCTCTAACTACATGGATTCTAACTCACACTTCTTGCAAAAATTGCATGCACTTTTTGATGTGCCTTAGCAGCACCACAAAATCAACATGTGATTCAAGGGCAGTAAATGAGTAAATGAGGTGTCAGGTGCAGAATAGAAAACAGATGGGAGGGCAGCTGAATTTGTTCACAAAAGACGATTTAGGGCATATTTAGGAATAATTTACAAATTGTAGTCCCCCACCTCGTACTTTTCTTTTGTCTTAATGCAGTATCTGACCCTTAAATGGTTGTGTCAGACACCACAACTTTTGCCTTCTCCGAGGCCTCTCAGACCAGATGTATCAAGACAGCCTGATCATCTGTGCTCCACTGGGGAGAGGGAACAAGGTCCAAATATTTGTTACCAGACTCAAAGGAAGCAAAAGAGACACATCCTTGCACCACAATCTCTAGCCTGTGAGCAAAAAACAAGGTCTCTGGTTCACAGTGTCTAGTTCAAAGCCAGGGCTGGGGAGTGAGGGGTGAAGGAAAGGTCAGGAAATCAGTATTACCCTCATCTTCTCGCTCTCAGTTTAAATGAACAGAGAGAGAAGGGCAAGAAATATGGCCCATCTTGTCCAGAAAGCAATAGAAAACAGCCTAGGTCTCCAGAGAGGACACCACAATAGGGAGCAGTGAGGACAAGCAAGCCTTTTCCAACTGTCTTCCCTACAGTCATACTTCTATTGGGATATTGAATTGTGTTAGCAGCACCTCTGGCACAGAAGGATAGTCTAAGACACTGTTTCTGATCCATCTAGTGATTTCAGAACATGTCAGGCTGCAAGCCTGTACTGGAGGTGAAGATAGCTGCAGGTGACAACATAGTGCACTATAGACTATGTACAATCTGAGGCTGCAGCTTGGTGGTCATGGCAGTAGAAGAGCTGATGGGAATTTCCCATTCTTCATAGGATGATCTGTGGTAAAATGGATTTTATGAAATGGGATCCTTCATGTTTCTTATTTCAGTTTTCACCTCCTTCCCTTATATTTTATAAAAGCTCAATCTCTCGTACGTAACAAACAAACAAACAGCAAATGAGAGGATAATATTATATCCGTGGCATCACAGCACTCTGAGACAGACACATCACGACAAGAAGAAAGGAGGAGGAGGGGAAGTTCACACAAAATACTGCCTTGCCTCAGAAGGTAACTATGCAGACAGAAAGAATTCCAGCACAAGTGAAGAAAGCTTTCCGTTTGCTTGGCTCTTGAAGCAGAGGACTGGAGCAGCCTACGTTTTGACTTAATTGTCATAAAGCAGATCACATGGCAGCAGTTGGTATCTTCAAGGATAAGCAGCAGAAAAATATTATATACCCTGCCATACATGTGCACACTGAATTGCAAGAGCCACAGATGCTACATCTGACAATCAAGTTTAGGTGACAACACTAGGTGCCTGGACTACAACTTGATGCAAAAAATTAACATCTCTGTGGCTCATTGTAGAACAAAAGCTAACACTTTCCTTGCAAAACCATTTTCTGTTTAATTTCCCAAATGGAAAACCAATTCTGAAAAGCATAGATACAATGTTTTCTTATCTAGATATAGTGGTATATTATCTAGATATAGGTATATATAGTGTACTGCTGGTGAGGAATCTTTCCTTCCCCTGCTAACACTGGCATCAACGCTGCTCAGGAAAAGCCCAGTGTTGCTGACCGAGATCACTATTTATACTGGATGCCCATTAATTGCATTGCTTGAAATGATTTGCTGTGGGTTTTCTTTTTTTATTCTAGCTGCATTATGTCGTGATCTGATGACTGATTGGGTCCTGTGAGCAATCATGAGCCCAAGCCTATTGCTTCTAGCTTGATAGAGTGTATATCTCTATTTCATATTCAATAATGATGAATGGTCATGGCTTACATTTATATAGGGCCTTTCATCCAGAAAGATCCCAAAGCACTTTACAAATTGATTTACTGTGCAAACTATGGGGTTTATTCTCCGCTTCATAAGCTTGTATAAATCCCATTGAGTTACTTGCACTTCATCACAGTACTTGGTACTGCCCAAACAAAGCACAAGCAATACGCCCAGCAGAGAGTCAGGGAACACTTATAAAAATGTGAAAGGGTTCAGAACTTCAGCTCTGTCTCATCCAAAAGTCAGAATCTTTAGCAAGAGAGCATCAACCTAACCCCAGAAAAGTACTATTTTCTGCATTACTTCTAATAAGGCATCTTGCAGTAAAGCATTCCTTGGAGAGGACACAATCCAGAGCTGAGTCTGCCTGCTCACATGACTGCACCCTCAGGCAGTAGCTGCTAAAACTCACCAGTTCCTTCTGTTTTAAAAAAAAATACTATTAAACAGAAAACTACAAGCAATGAAACATCAGTAGCCATCAATATAAGTTGCTTTTGCTTCAGAATTAAATAGGAGTTAAAGCAAAAAGATTAAACAGGAAAAATGCTCAGGCAAACTTCCTGGCAAGAATTTTGAGCAATATTTAGCCACAATATGATGCTCTGCACTAATGTTTTGAAGCAAATCATCCATTTCCCTTCTCCTCTGTTTAATTTGGAGTGGGAAAGTAAATGCACCAAGTATGTGCTTGGGTTGATCAGCCACTGGTTTTCCCTATCAAAAGGGAATCTTAGATCTGGGATCTAGCCTTTATACTTTCTAACCCTATAAATACAGAGTGCAGCAGGAAACTCATGACTGAGATGATAGGTAATCAACTCAAATATTTTTCTCCACCCAGCTTAAGAGCTTTAAAGGAGTAACACCATCTCTACCTCCATGAATTTGACAGAGAATTGAGGTGCACAAAAAAAAGAGCAGAGATTCTCTAATAAATATGGTGCCTGTGAAAGTGAGATGCCAACAGTGGCTCTTGCCATGCTGTAAGCTGAATACTTACCTTTGCTCCACTGTATCACTTCTGAAATGGCTGCAGTACAAATGCTGGTTCTAATCTGACCAACAACCAAGCTGTGCCAAATTATCCAATGTGGGTGAAAGATCCACCTCCTCAGGGATTTTAACCAAAAATTTATTCTCTTGGAACCCAAAAAGAAATAGCTCATAGATATTTGAATGTAAAAGGTAATATTCTAGGGCTAGAGTTACATAAAACATCCAGGTGTTGACCACTGTCTTTTCTTTTTGGCATATCAGAATTAGCATGCTGACATATTGCACCAATAAGTACAGTCTAAAATAAACAGAATAAAAAAAATCTTTCCCTCCCTTATTACTTTATGGACTGTTTGACATATTCTTTATTAACACCAGAGCTAAAAAGAAATAAGGCACAGGTTAAGACAGGGCAAAAAATCCTTCTAGAGGATTGACAGCACCAGCCTGAAAGTCCCATGTAACATGCATTTCTGGGGCAGGTGGAAAACATGGAAGGATTTATCCAGCAGTTTTTTGATAGGTTAAGGCCAATGCAGCTCCTGTCAGTTCCCAAATTAAGCATGTCCCATCTCTATTTTGGTCAGCTCTAGCAGCTTGCCCAATACCTTACACAATACCAAAAGGTGTAAAATCTTCTGGACATCAAATCAGGTTTTAAGGAGGCTGTAGGTACAGAAGCCTTCCATCCTTAGAGGGTTTCATAGTCCAGCCTGATCTTTCCTACACACATTCCTCTGCCCATCCAGCACTGTTCCCAAGCTCCTCCCTCCTCATTCTACTTTTTCTATATCTTATGTTCTGCATGACAGTGGCTCCTTTTTCTCCATCTGGCTTTGATGCCAGTATGAGAAGAAAGACTGTAAGAGCAAGGCTTCCAGTTCTGGTCTGTAAGATGACAGTGTCACTGACGTAGGATAAAGCATATAATTGCATCAATTGAGGCATAACATAATGAGGGCTGAGACTTTTTTGTTACAGACAGCCCTTTGAGAATTTAGCTGCCAAACACTAGCAAGTTATTGGTCTTGTATGAGCTACAGGAAAAAACATCTCAGTAAGTTACCAGCTTTTTATAATGCAGGGATATTGAAGAAAGTTTAATAATGGCACTTTGCCTTATTGTAAATCATAGAATCATGGAATGGTTTGGATTGGAAAGGATTAAAGATCATCTAGTTTCAACTCCCTGCCTTGGTCTGGGACATATTCCACTGGAGCAGCTTGCTCAGAGCCCCATCCATCCTGACTGTGAACACTTACATAAGGTATCCACAATTTCTCTGGACAACCTGTTTCAATATCTCAAACTCTCACAGTAGAGATTTTCTTTCTAATATCCAGTGTAAACCTACCCCTTTCACTTTCAAGCCCCTCTCCCTTCTTCTAGCAGTACATCCCCTTGTAAAAAGTCCCTCTTGAGCTGTCTTGTAGCCCCTGTTAGGTACTGGCTGCTCTCCCCAACCCCAACTCTCTCAGCCCATCTTCATAGGAGAGGTGCTCCTTCCTTCTCAACCTCTTTGTGACCCTCCTCTGGGCCCTCTCTATCTGGTCTGCATCTTTCTTGTGCTGAGGACCCCAGACCTGCATGCAGTGCTCCTGGTGGGCTCTCAGGAGAGGAGAGTAGAAGAGTACTTTGATGCAGCCCAGGATACATTTGGCTTTCTGGGATGCAAGTGCATGTTAGATCACATCAAGCTTCTCAGCTTGACATGCTCACCCCATTACCTCCCCACTACAGAGATAAAAGGCTTCCTTAGCCAACAATGAAAGTGCTATTATACAGACAAAGTACATACTGCTGGCACATGTTCTACAACCTAGTCAAGTTTTTTCTAGCTGGATGGCCCCAGAGTGACATCACCGGAGCAGGGCACCAAAAGGCAACATAAGGTCAACCAGGTAGCTTCCCACCACCAAGAGCACCAAGCTGCACCAAGAGTGTTTGCAAACTGAAGACCACCACTAAAAAGAACACAAATAAACAAAATACAAAAGCTACAACAACTTACCTCAGAGCCAAGGCTGTCTATACTTTTAGGAATCGTGAAAGATTACCAAGCACAGCAGAAGGACCTCCATGTTAGCAGATACTGTTCAATTTAACTGTTCAGCAAATAGCTGTAAAGATTTTAGGATTTTTTCATCCTTAGAAAACTTGTTAACAATGACAGGACATCTCATCAACACTGAAAAGCTAGCGACAAAAAAATGACAAAGTAATTGTAAATTAAGGAAATCACATAAAATTAATTAAATAAACAGGGATTTTCCAGCAAAATTGAAGAAAAAATGCCTTACGAGAAATGACAGCCAAAATGACAGAGATTAGATTTTACTGGCACTCAGCTATAAAGCCAAGGACCAAACATATGTTGGAGACAGAGATTCTCCTGAAGTAGGAGGGTCCTGACCTTCCACAGCAGGTGACACATTCACAAGGACAGGGATACTAGGGAAGCCTGCATCACTTTCAAAAGCTTTGTTTATCCTAGGGATAAGGAGAAGATTCTCACAGTCCCCCACATGGGCCAGTCTATTAATGTTCAACAGCATTGAGCTCATGTGATATCATCACAGCAAAAAATGAAGACGTAGGAAACATTTCTGGGAATGAAAACAAATACTTCCAAAAGCTTTACAAGAAGAAAATATGACTGGTAGTGCTCAACAATCTTAAATTTTATACTCACAAATAATAATAAAGCAATATGATACAAAGTTTTCAGTTGCTTGGCCTTTACAGACATATCTGTTTGAACAGAACGCAACAGTGCCCAGAGCAGTGCATGCTAAGTATCTCAGTGTCCAGTTTCATGAGCTTGAAACCTTATTGTATCTGCCTGTAGCATCTCTCATTTAGTCAACAAACTTTTCATCCTGCAGCTTCCCAGAGATGGCATGGCATCTGGATGCCCACGACAGCCAGAGATAGACATCTGGTAAATCCCTCCTAGCTGAACAGGACATGGCAGCACTCAGATCTTCACTACAGCAGGAAGGGAGTCCAGAAAAACATAAACTGGGGACTGAGAAAATGGTGTTTCACAGGAGCTTGCAAAAGGAAATGGAGACCTACAGGGCTCCTGAGGCTTTTTCCTTCCCAAAGCAAGCAAGTGCCAGTTTGTAGCCCAAGTCCTATTTGTAGAGGATCCTCTTCAGACTCCCACCATGGAGAAGCATGTTGAACCACACCACCCCTGCAGCCCTCCCTCCCTCTCCTCCGCCGCAGATATACAAGGCTAAGTTGATGAGCTGTTCAGCTTAGTGTGAAATGTGTTACATTTTCCCCCCAGCTGCTTCCTGATTGCAGTATTTACTTTTAATCTCCTCTGCCTCAATGCCCGATAAAAACTTTGTCACATTAGATGGTGACAGATGGGAAAGAGAAGGGGGGGATCACTGCAAGGGAACGTCCTGGCTTCCCAATAATTTTTCACAACGCCAATTATGTCCTTCAGTGCTTCCCGGCATGTGCACCCATGTCAGCAGAGAAGGAAATAGAAAGGCATAAATAAAGACAAAACCAGGCACTGCGTGGCTTTAATCTGCAGAATAACATTTCTCATTTGGGTGAAATATTGTTGGATTCTCTCCTGTGCTGGAAATGGAGACACACACACACAAGATATACGCAGAGACACAGATGCTCAGAGTTCACAACTGCTTTCCTCATGCATGGGTACTGCTGTCCTCACAAGCAGCTCTCAGCATTGTGATCAGGAAAGTGCAGATGTCTCCTGCTTTCTGAAAGGTATCCATGTCCAGCAAGCCAAATCTTACGCCCTCTAACCCAGCTACCATTGAGCAAGTAGTAGTAATGTGAAGATTCTAATCTTTAAGGTTTCAAAATGGTTCTCAGAAAGTTTCAGATCATTTTACATTGTACTTGAGGCTTCTTGCAAACTCCAAGCCTAATCCTGAATGCCACTACATTTTCCTTGCTTAGATGTTCCATCCAATATGAGGGGCTACAAAGGATAATCTTTTGAGTCTGAATTATTTCTTGTTTAGATTGGAAAACTGAATAATGTAATCACCTACAATAATGCAATCACCTATACTGGTGGATATGTTTATAGTAGCAGATGAAGGTAGTCACAGAAGCAAAGAGAGAGAGCTTTCGGAGGAAAGTGAGAAACAGCTTTGACCCAGGCTGAGATTTATCTAGTTATACCAGTGCAAAACAAAACAAAACAACCTTTTTGTTTGTCCTTTACGTACCTTCTTCATAAACAAGAAAAAGAAAATCAAAATATAGCATTTTCCCAGTCATCTTTTCCTTTGAACTAAAAGAATCACGTGCTTTGGACCACAGCCACTGCTGTCTTGACAATTTAGGTGTAGATCCATACAGGGATAAGAGCTTCCATTCCAAGCAGAATGGACAGGCAATGTCAGAGAGAAGTGCATAATGAAAGAAGCACAGCAGTAGAGATGAAGGGAAAGGAGCCTCAGCTGGAACAGAAATAACAGGTGACTGTCCTGTCATAATGGTATGCATAAATGTTCACAGGTAGGGCACATTCATGAATCTTCCATTAGGCCAGAAGCTGGCCAAGACAGTGCCCTTGTCTACATTACATATGAAATAAGATATATAAATATGTTAAAAAAGTAAGTACTCCCAAAACAGGAGATTTCCAGGTAGCTACAAACTGGGCATCAGCCCAGGAGTTACTCATTCAGTCTCTAGGGAAAAAAATACGAATGAGAAGTCTCTAGGCCCAGGGCCAGAGGATTTAGTAGATATCAGACAAAGGACTGTGAGCGACAGAAATTCTGAAGAAACCACTGATAAAATGGACTATGCTGTATTAGCATACAGGGAACAAACAGCAGGAGCTGGAACAGAAAAAATGAAGTAAAGGACTGCAAGTGAGTTCTTCAACTGTGTTCAACTCCACAGAAAGATTTGCTCCACAGAAAGTAGCTAACTAATAACAGAAACATTATGCTCTTAGAGCAACCTTATAGTTGTGCATTACCAGATTTTGGCAGTCATATCTGTATTTACATGCCTGTCACCTTGGATGCATTATTGCAGGTTTACAGAACCGATTATGCCAATGAAACTCCACAGAAGCTCAACTACAGAAGGTTCAGCATATTATAGTGGGAGTGAAAAATGTCCTTTTCCCTACAGAGAGAACCAGTGAGGTCCCTGAAGAACTTGTTGAATGAGAAAGGCACAAATTAGCAGCCCCAGGCTAGCTAGACCTCAATGGATGTAGCAGCAAGAACTACCATTTACAAGAGAAAACTAGTATGAAGCAAAAAAAAATGTCAAGGCAAAGAGTTTTAAGGAAGGTAAAACTCAGATATGAATAATTTTTAAAACCATGTTGCCTTCCAAATTCTGACAGCTGAAGGCTGAGAACTGTGCATGAGCCCTGCAAAGATCCTATGCAAGGTATCTGTGATAGAGCTGCTAGAAACACAGCATCACGTTTGCAAGAAGATAAAGCAGACAACTAGACAACTGCTCCAGTGTGGAAACATGTTCTAGCATGACATTCTGTTTTTATAAATATATTGAGTCCAATCACCTGTGGTTTACTACCTGATGAAAAATCTAAAGAATAAAATGTAGGTATATCTAAGTTATTTGTTTTCGTCTATCCTCCAAATTAGTTACTTAGCAAGTAATGTGCTCAGCTCTTCATGGCAGGGTATTTCTACAAAGAAAGAGCGGAAAAAAAGCAGATATCTACTGTTCTAATGTAATTTGATCTAAAAATGTCTTTTTCTCAATCAGAAAAACTGAATCACATTTTCTTTCTCTGATTCTTTTTAGAGATTGTCAATTAGTTTTACTTGAATTTTTTCTCATTTGCAAATTACATTAAAGGAGTGGGCCTCTCCTAGGAACTGAAGGAAGAAAAAATATGTTCCTACTCACATTTTTAGTTCCTTTTAAGTGAGAAGGATAAGAAACCGAAATGCAAAAGGCTCTTTCATCCCAAGTTTGTTAAGCAATACCCATCCCACGGTTCCTCCTAAGTTTAGCTGTGTTACCTTCCACACTTTAATACATGATCAAAGAAATGTTTGCCCAGCTATCTCAGAGCTTACCCTTAGACTGAGACTAAAGCAGTGTCAGCAAGACTTAGAGAATTCTTATGTTTTTCCTGTTATGAAGTATGTATATTTATATGTCACTCCCCAAATCAAAAAAAAAATAGACTTTCCTTCATTTAGGCACAATAAACTTCCTAATGATGGGAGGAAAACAACTGGCAGACATTCAGTGACTGTCGTTGTGCACCAAGGGGATTTCACATGCTACCCCATTAACTTCAGTCTCTAGAGGAAAGACAGGAACTCAGCTTCAGTATATGCTCAACTTTGTCCTGCCCCCCACTTTTCTTAGTCAATATCATCAGTTGCTCAGTGGAAAACTTCAGCCCTTGAAAATAACACCAAATTCACTTGTTTTCCTCTAACCATATGGTCTAGCACAGTAATATAAGGAAGGAAGGTAACCTAAACTTGCAAGTCAAAAATCTGTCTACTGTTCAACACAAAGCATTGAAGATTATAGGGACAAAATGCCCACTATATAACCTGGCTTTCCAAAAGAAGAATATGCAAGTTAAAAGAATTTGTGATACTTCAGTCAGCTGGTATTTTCAAGGGATTTAATGAAGTAAATAATAATTCCTGTCAAGCAACAAAAGGCAACATTCTCCCTGCTCTATAAGGCATTGAAATCAAATATTGGAATGCCTGCATCATCCACACTAAGTTCTCAGACTGCGCTACACAGCACCTGGATTCCTAAAAATATTCACAAAACAATCACAAAAGACTTCCACAGGAAGCAAACCCATTGTCATAAGGCTCAGTATCAGTATGGGTTGTGGGTCCTCCTCTCAAAGGATCTCAGGTATTCATGGAACGTTGTTTCATAAGTCCAAAAATTTGTAAATTCTATTGATTTAAGCATCTGTATTATTTTGTTTTGAAGAGGGTTTTTTGTAATTTTTTTACAGGGTAACATATTTAGAAACAAATCACAGTGGTATTTCATGTGTTACTCATTCAAAGTCTTTCGAACAATAGCATATTTACAAGATGAGCATATTTTTCCCTTCTGTTCTGCAGAAACAGTACAAATAGCAACATATTTTTCTTTAGGGAATGAAAACACAACAGAAACCAAGAGATTTGTTTAGAGAGCAGTGAATCAGGGGAAAAGTCTTTGGCCAAAGCAGATACCAAATTGTTAAGCAGCAAGCAAGGAGATTTTATTACAAATGAGATTTTAATATTTATCTACAGCTTTTGTGAGACACGTGGGTGACAATGGCTCCTCGTTATTCAACTTTAGTGAGAAGATTTAGAGCAGCATTCAATATTGCCTCCTTGCATGTCACAAAAACACAGAATGTTAAGAGTTTTGAATGGACCCTAAAGATCATCTAGTCCCAATCACTCCCTGCCATGGCCAGGGACATCACTGGACTAAGTTGCTCAAGGCTTTATCCAACCTAGCCTTGAAGACTGCTGTGACTGGAGCATCTACAGGGCAACCTCTTCCAGTGTCTCACTGCCCTCACAGCAAAGAATTTATTCCTAATATCTAACCTTCCCTCTCTCCATCTGTACCCATGGTCCAGCACTGCAGTTCCTGATGAAGAGTCCCTCTCTGGCTTCCCTGTATGCCCCCTTCAGACACTGGAAGGTTGCTGTGAGGTCTTCACATCACCTGCTCTTCTCCAGGCTGAACAGCCCCACATTTCTGAGCCTGTCTTCAAAGGCACCAGTCCTCTTGTAAACTTCACGGCCCTCCTCTGGACTTTCTCCAACAGGTCCACATCCTTCTTATGTCAGAACACAGGAAAATCAGATAGAGCTGAAGCAAGATCTCTGAATATGCTGAAGAGATTAGCTAGCACACTCTAAGCCATTGAGCACGGAGTAGAAGTACTAAGGAAGCATACCATAACTATGACCAGGACAACAGAGGAAAAATTAAAAAGTAAATAAAAACCCAAACAAACAAAACAGACACATGCTACAAAAAATAAATAACTAAAATAAATAAATATATCATTATTATTGTACTATACCACAAACAATCGGTGGCTTTGTTGATTATTCTGGTGGAACAGCCCGATTGTAACCAGTGGTGCTCAGATGACATCAGCAGACATGAGCATCAGGACTGGACCCATGCACAGCTCATACTAAAAAGGAGGAAAGAGCACAGGAAACTACTGAATATAGTCTGTGGATTTTAGGCAACCAGTGAACCACAGCTGAACAGGAGGGGGCTTATCTTAAAGCCTGCACCCTCCTTCCACAGAACCAATGAGCAGCAACTCCACAGGCTTCAGCAGGGTATAGCAGTGAGCTAACTCAGATGAGCGAAACTGCAGCATCAACATTAGGACTTAGCACCTCCACCCCTTACCTACAGGTGAGAAGAAAAACCTTTCCTCTTTAAATAAGTTTCAAAAGTAAGCTTTGACCATACATTTTTTGTCCACAGCTAGTTAAGGTGTGATTTTGAGCCCTGTGGAAGCAGAACAGGGACCCTATTTGCTTCTCAGAATTTGTGAAGGCGAGGATAGCGGGTTTCAGAAAGATTATCTCACAGTTCAAACTCGTTAATGAAAGAAATAAATTAACCAAGCTCATTTTTCAGGGAATTCTTGTGTAAACTGGAAATTTTCCAGTCTGTGAGCCCCGCGCTGTGCTAACCCATAAATCACAGCAAGCAGGTTGTCTGTATAGTGAGAGCAGCACGTTTGGAGATGGAGGGGCGGGGGGCTGGGGGGAGAAACCAGCATATGTTCATGGAGAAAAAAAAACGCAAAATCTAAACAGGAGAAAAAATACTTCCCTTGCCCACCACTGGAACAAAATAAAAGGCTTGGCCTCAGGCACTGGAACATACGCTGTCTGCAAAGAGCCCCCCAAACCAGGGGAAGGTACCTGAAACAGGTCAGCTTTTAATTGAATACAATATTAATTACCGCGTGCACCATTAACGGTTTGTGGGATTTGACTAATTAATGTAATAGTTTCTGAGTCACGCTCATTAAATATGAAAATTACGCTGGTGAAAGGTATCGGTTTCATTATCAATCTTGTATGGACAGGAGGGGGGTGGGGAGATTGTGCAGGGGAAAGATTCCCACCCTGTGTTATTTGTTGTTAGCTCCCTTCTCCTGGATTTTGTTCAGGTGAGCAGATGGAAGAGCCAAAGAGAAAGAGACAAGAAGAAGATGAAACATTGTCTAGTGCAGCTAGTGGCTGCAAGTCAGGACCTAAAATATGTCCAGCTCAGAGAGAATGTGCCCTTTCAGTTAGTGAAAAGAGCTGGGTTGTCTGATGAGGCTACAAGTTGTTGTCAATTCCCATCACAATGCTTAGTTTCCTTCATTCCCCTGGTACAAACATAATGAGAGATACTGATGTCACAGGGGGTACTTCATTCATTAACCCATCTAAAGTGTGGTGGTCCCTTACTAGAAAACTACAGGGAAGGTAATTATCACTGCTAAAAATCAGCTCCAGAGCAAATTATGCACTAAGGATATGCTGAGATATACCACCATGGGACACAACTCTCACACAGAGGAAAACTCTTACAAAAGCAGGACCAGAGATGTTATACCTGCTATTCCTATCAGCAGCCCAGGTAGGGGCAGCACTGACTTACTCGAGAGGGAAATTCCATCAGTGCTGTATGGGAAGAATACTCTCCTACATGCGGGATGTCTGGGAAAAGAAAGGAGAGAGAGCAGGTTCCCCTTGTTCTCCACCTACTACAACAGAAGAAAATGCAGAGGTCACAATCTAGACTGAAATTTGAGGATAAGTACACAGCTGAGAATGTGTATGTGTGTGTGTAGAGGAAACCATCCTGCTAACAGTAATGCTTAAGTACTGCACAAGGAGCCCTAGGGTGGTAGGAGGAGCAGAGATAAGGGAGTGGTATTTTTTTTTTTTTTTTTTTTTGGAGTCCTCTTGACTGATTCTTATTGCATTGGCACATATGTATGTGCTGAAGAAGGGAAAGGAGATGACCTTGTAGCAGAGCTGCATGACTTCACATTCATGCTACAGATATGTGCCAGCGTGGAAAGCCCAGATACAGAGAAAAGAAGAGAAACCAGCAGGTCAGGAAAAAGTAAGAACAAGAAAATAACACTCATGCAAAACCCCAAAAAAGAATCACTGAAATCTCTGATTCTCCTTAAAAGTGGGGAGAAAGAACAAGCAGTAAACCTATAAGAAAGAGGAAATCACACACACACTGTTTTTATCACTTTATCTCACAAGTAATAGCTTTCTAATTTATGTTTCTTTAAAATAGATGCCAGTCCTAAATAGCACTTACTCTCCAGGAATCTGTGGCTGAGACCAAGTCAGTTGGATTGTTCACAGCTTATTCCTTTTGGGATGAATAACATGCACAACTAAGAGCAGTGCAGGTTCCTGTACTGCATCATTGTCCCTTTTCCAGTGTACAGCTTCATCGCAGCCACTCACACATAAATGTTCTTCATACTCCAAACCTCATGGCCCAGTTCCAAGCAAGGAAGTGTTAGGTCCTGGACTGCTCGGTTGCTTTAGGGGAAGGTTGTTTGATTTACTCAGTAACATTCTCAAGAGGTTCAATGACAAACTCTTACTTGTAAACTTTGGAACATCAGGTAGAACAAGGTACAAGCCATTTTGGTCAGAAAAGCAACAAACTAACAGCATAAAAATGACACCTAAGAAAATGTGTAATGGAAAGGAAAGAAAGGATAAGAGTAGAAAAGTACATAGTGATCCTCCTGCGGTGATGAGACATGATTGTTGCAATTTCAATGTCCCTTAGTCAAAGAGATGGTCACAGGGTTAATCTAGGAGTGGGGAATCCCTCAAAACACGAATTTCAATGGATTAATATATGCTCAGATTCCAGGTGGAAATGTCCAGGTACCTCCCCTGGGGAGGGGAGTTTTACTCTGTGTGATGTAACACACAGGGGGTCACAGTGAGAGTCTTTGATGATTTATGACAACTTTTAAGATGTTACAGCTGCCTCTCACATCACAGTAGTTGAGCCAACTATGGCTCATCAGAAGGGTTAAATCCTTTCAGGTCTACATGTGAATGTCAATACTTCACGAGGAGTTTTCACACCTTAACCACTTGTATGACACTTGTAGTGCCATGACAAAAAGCACACATGCTAAAATCCCACTTCACAGGATCTGCTTCTTCCCTTATTCGGCTCAAACCACAGCTTGTTGCATTCTGTGATGGGTGTTCAACCACTCTGCACCTGGGCTGTGACCTTGCACATCATCAGCAAATCACAGATGCTTTTGGAAATGGTTGATTGTTTGAGCCATTAACCTTCCATTTTCTAGTCTCACAGGAAGGCAGATAGCTGTAATCAGTTCTGTTTTATATACAAACTGAGTGCTCTGAGAAAGCTCTAAGTGTTGTATGGAACCTGTAAAAATTAAACTTCTATTTTACACAATGGCAAGCCTCTTTGCAGCCACATTAACAAGGATACATTTTCAGTCCAGAACAGGACAAATTAGTCACAAATTTATGGAGTGAGAACTAGTTCCTCTTGTGATTCAGTATCCCACACCAAACAAACAAGACCTCTTCTAGACTGAAACAATGCTCCATACAGATTATATTTTCCAGTCCTACCTTCTTCCAGGTCACAGGGCTTCATTTAACTCGTTCCCACCTATTTTAAAGACTAACTTTGCTCTTTTGAGTACAGTAAAACAACCAGGGCACAGCTGCCCTACAACCACCTCTATGGCTGACTTCTGAGTATAATTCAGCTATCAAAGAATATCTAAGTTACTCAGCTCCCACTCTTGCTTTGCTAAATGTAGTTCATCACAGCAATAGTAAACTTTTGGCTCAGGAAGCCCTTAAACTGCTGGATTACCAAACACTACTGTTCTTCTCAAGGTGTGCAACAGTGCCATACACATGAATTCTTGTTGAAAAATTTACAGCTGTCAAAGTTCCCATGGATTTTGTCCATGTGAATAGAGAGGACAAAGATGGAAACTTTCCCTACCAAAAGCAGAGTTAAGACACTCTTCTCTGGGAAGCACACTGCGCAGCCCTGCTCAGCACATTGCTTCTCAACAGCTTTTATCAGCCCACACTCATTTTTACCTCCACTGACAATATCCTCTACAGACTAATTTGATCCCTTTCAGTTCTTCTCATTCTCCATTGCTGGTTTTTTTTTTTTTTCATACATCTGTGCTGATGAAACAGAGAGGACTTTCCAGAAGTGGAGTAAAGGCCATTATTCTATGTACAAAAGTCCTGGTTGGAAAAAGAGAACCCACACCCAACCCAGAGTACTTTGTGTTAGGGGAAAAGCTTTGCAACTATGAAAAGATCCAGGTGGCAGCTATGTAATCAATATATGGCCTCTTGTATCTTCCACAGCTTTACTAATGAGTTCACAGTGTTTAATTAATTTAGCATTATACTGGTGAGATATGCTGTCACTCTTATGCTTATCTCTTTCTATTTAATTTTAAATGTTTCTGTAGCTCAAATGTATCTCTGAATGAAAGCCAGTGTTCCCAAAATAATATGGCAGTAGACACTTTCAGCTTCAGCTACAGGAAGACAGCAGAGTAAGAACATGAAATATTCAGTTAAACTAAAGCGGATAAGCACAGCTATGCTGAAGCTGCAGCAAATTAAGTTATTACTAAAGTGCCAGTCAGATGAAAGCAACAGCACTGCCCTTCAGATCTATAATGTTCCATCAGACATCAGAAAGCGAACCTCCAAAGGTGAGGAGGAGTTGATTGTTTTATTATGTGATTTTGGTTTTCAATGTTTTGGGTATTTTAAAGACATATCTTTCATCCAACCACACAGCACACGTCTAGGTAAGTGTCTTGTGACAACAAATACGTTTAGGAGATAACACGTAATTGCTGCCAGTAGCTAAAAATATGTTAAAACTGCACGGACCTTATTTCTGATACCACAATAAAGAGGCATTTATCTAAGCAAAGTTCTAAGTTCTTTATTGCAACCTCTTCTCAGCATGAGGTCTGAGTGGATAAATTCAGATTGCCTTAGAATCACCCTTAAAACACCATTTTATGCTTCTCTTTATTAAAAAACAACAAGAATTTGCCAAGTAACACAAAGAAAAGTATAGTGAAGCTCAGGCAATAAACAGGTTTTTTCCTTTGTAAGGATTTTCCGGTTTAAAACAAGTGTTAATATTATTCTGTTGGAAGTTTTATAAGAAGGATAGTTGAATTTGGGGTTTTTTTCCCAAACAATAAGATATTAAAAAATCAGCAAAGGAATTTTTGAATTTCTGCTTTACCTTTCAGCCAAGCAGCTTAATCACATAACATTCCATGTGTGGTTCACCTTGCCTAAAGCCTTTGGAGTGGTTTCAGAAGTATTGCTGTCCCATCAAAAGTACAGGACAGAGACCAATAGTGAATTCTCCAGAACACAGGAGTCAGTGGCAGAACTGAAAATACAAACTCACAGCTGTGACATTAAACTTAAAATAAACACATAATTCTAAATATGAGGACAAAAAAATGTCCTACTGTTGAACAAGAGTTCATAAGTAGAAACACATCAACATTACTGCTTTAGAGACTTCACAGTGCCAACATGTGGGACAAAATCCCCAGAAACAGCATATTGATAGACATGACAGGATTTTAAGTGTATATGTACCAAGTTTGGTCTCCTACTTTCTTGGAGAAGCTGATTAGCAAAATTTCAATATGGAAGGGATGTATTGATCACATCATGCATTCTGTGATTTATGAATGTATGCAAGGAACATTCTGTCCTAGCAAAACCAGACAGCAGTGTGTAGAACAGTGAAATCTACCAAGGCCAGGTCTCTGAAGAGGAGCCTTCTCACTGCGTAAACATGAAGTGTGAAAAGAAATGTAAGACAGAGAAACAAGCCAAAGCCAATGGGTCGGCAGTCAGAACAGTTTGCTATTCCATTTGAAGCCAGACAAATAACCATTCATCTTCTAACTGTAAGCAGCATTAAAAAAAAAAGAAAAGAGAGTTTATTTGTATCAAACAGCTTCCTGTGTTGTTGGGGAAACCCAAAGTAGCAGCCATCAGCAGAGCTAATGCATGAGGGAAAAACTGGGGTTTCTTTCAAATGTTTCACTTTTCTGTAATGTTGTTTTCAATCACCCAACTCATGCATAACCCTTTCCCTAGTAGTATTCAGTATCTGGACAGAAAATTAAGAGAGCATTCCTTTCAAAGTTGAAAGTCCTTGCACAGGGTTGACTGGCAGCACTCCCTGATCTTATTATCCAGCAGGAGTAATGAGTTCTCAGAGATTTGGGACATATGTTTTCTACCAAACTGAAAAGACAGCTTCAGGGCAAGACTCCAAGAATCAGGGGGTAGCCTCTCTTACCAGCCACAAGGATTACTTCAGTAAACAGAAAGAAGAGCACAAGGCACCATATAACCCAGTCTATTCCTACTTCTATGTAGTAGCTACATGATGAGCCTCTCTCCTAAGGAGCTTTCAGTAAAATCAGTTCTATATCCCACAGACTCACAAATAGACTGGGCCCATATGGAACTTTTTCAGAGAAGGGTGAGAAGGCATTCTTCTATCTCTTGTTCCATGTTCCATAGGGTTTCTCTCTGCACAATAGAGATGGTGATGCTATCTTTATTCCTTCATACAAAAATGGGAGAAAAGCAGAATGGAACTGACTTGTACTGCAGTACTCTCACCTGCACTTTGCTTCTGCTGCCACTTCTACTTCATCTCTTTCAACAACCCCACTTCCAAACAGCTTCACACAGGAAATAAGAACATGGCACATCACTACAAGTATGTGCAGGACTATATGTTCACATGTAGAATCCAAAAACTCTCCTGCAAATCACAGAGGGCATATAGTTTTCTCGTCTACCAGCTACATGTTTTCTAGAGATTTGTCCACTCTTATTTTATATTTATGTCAAGCACCACAGATGGTGTAACTTGTCTTGAGAAATTGTTTCTTATATTGGTTTTGATTCAGATAGTTTCTCCTCACACCACCCCACCAGTGAGGAGTCTGGATGTGCAGAAGAAGCTGAGAGTAGACACAGCCAAGAGAGCTGACCTCAGCTGATCAAAGGGATGTCACATATCATATGGCATCATGCTCAGCATGTAAGTGGGGAGGGAAAAGAAAGAAGGGAGACGTTCAGAGTTATGGTATTTGTCTTTCAAAGTAATCATCACACATGATGGAGCTCTGCTTTCCTGGAGATGGCTGAAGACCTGCCTGATCATGGGAAGCACTG
Organism: Sialia sialis; assembly: GCA_009812075.1. Lineage (NCBI taxonomy): Eukaryota > Metazoa > Chordata > Aves > Passeriformes > Turdidae > Sialia > Sialia sialis. The sequence continues at coordinate 7,238,095 of VRYO01001269.1, read as the reverse complement.
AATGAATTCTTTGTTTTGCTTTCCTTGTGTGCGTGGCTTTTTCTTTACCTGTTAAACTGTCTTTATCACAACCCATGACTCTTCTGATTCTCATCCTTTCTCTCCTCACCCTGTCGTGGGGAACAAGGGAGCAGATGGGTGGTGCTTCATTGCCAGCTGGGGTTAAGCCATGACATTTTTCCATCTCTGGTCCAAGATTTTTCTTTAGTTCTACTGTCCCTCCCAAGAGTTGACAAAAAAGATCAGATGCTAGTGGGAACTTAAAACATTCAGCCTGTTTTCAGATTGAATGCACTTTCTCTCTCCAGCCCACCAATTAGTTCTTAGACTTGTCACTTGGACATACTGAGTTTCTTGATCTGGAGAAGGAATGTGTTATATCTAAACAGAGGAGAAATAGTAGTAGCCATTCAGGAAAGCAGTCATGTAAGGCAATTTATTGATCTGAAAATGTTCTGAAGAATACCCTCTCACCTGTTCACACAACAACATTATCATTATAGTAACACATAATAGCATTTCTGCATCTAGCCAGGTGTGCTCTGCTTGGTTTCAGTCATCTGGTCTTGCCGACACTTAAACTATGAGGAGAAACACTGCACGTCAGTGCTACTCTTCTGGAGAAATGCTCAAGAATACCCCTCTGCTTTGTCCCCCTTTTACTGAATTACAGACTCCATGCCCAAAATGACAGCCTTTACCCATCAGGAGCTTTTCTGAGTAGCAACAAAAGGCTTTACTGGCTGCTTTATGAAGGCATGTGGATCATTAACATAAGCAAGCCTCCCACTTCACCATTTATCACTAGCTGGCTTGACACCTGCTTTCTGGTGACAGCCTTCACTGGAGAAAGTTTGCAGCTGGCCCAGCTCTTACTGAGCTTACTCATACCCACCAACCATCTCCACTCTCCATTTGTCAATTGTAAGTGATAATTTCTATTCAATCTGATACATATTATAAGAATATAAACAAATGCCTCTGGCTGTATCATAGCTGCAATCACTTCCCTTTATAGCCATCATTTATTACGGGCGGACAGGTGGCCGTCCGGTGGAATGCTGAAGAGGCTATCTTCTGGACAATCATGAGGAAACACAGCCACATTTACATTCTTCCCAACAGACATAGAGGTGTGTGATTTCTGAAAAAAACTTCACTATGTTCCAAAATTTCTTCCTTTCTCAGCCATGTAAGTCACTGAAACAAATGTGAATGTTACAAGCCCAGCCCATGAATGAACACTGGATTTCAAATCTAGACTTAATTAAGATTTTTGAAAATAAGAGGTCCGGGGAAGCTTTTTGTCCCCAGTTGCTTCATTTATGTCTGACAATTTTGATACAGGATACATGATTTTCTTAATATTGGTCATTTGATTTTTCAAAAGTATACAAAACACTGAGATGGCAGCAGTTTTGTTGCTCAATTGGCTTTTGAAAGGCAGCTTGCTATGTACTACTCCTAGGCATATGTAGTGGCTCATTTCAAAAAGACCTTGGAATTCATATATTAGAATAATTTCACCTTGCTTGAAAACACTGGAACCTGTAAACCAGGTATATGTCATGCTACTTCACAACACAGGCAGCAAAAGTCAGTACAGAAAGTGAACAGTATTGCAGCAACGGCAGTTAGAGAACACAGAATATAACTAACATATTTTTCAAAGCCTAGAACAACAAGGTCTAACATCAGCTCATGTATCAACACAAAAGGACCTCAGACTTAAACTGCTTCTGAAACTGCAATTTCACAAGCACAGCATAGTAGGAGATCAGTATGACTTACATAATCCCAGGTTGAGCAAGTCCCTGCCACCAGTTCTGACCTGTGCTACCTGATACTTGTCAACTTCTTAGAGTGTAGAGAACTGGGCTTTTGCACAGGGTGCTGCAAGGACAGAGCAAGGAATATTGAAGTGGAAGAGTTGCTGCAGGACCTTGTCACAGCTTCCAATATTACTAGCTAGCCATCATTCTCAACACTACAACTTACATTGATTGTCATAGCAAAATGTGCATTGTGAAGTTCATAAGAGCAGACAGACTTAAGGTCCATCACACCAAATGTCCTGTCTCCCCAACAGGTGCTTGGGAAAGTGTCCACCTACTTTTCTAGCACCCAGTCCTTTAGCGAGTTAATAAAGCCAAAGGCTGTATTAAAATCATTCCATTTACTACCCATCAATGGACTTGAATACTTAATATAATTTATATCTTTGTCATCTACAACATCCAGTGAGAATAAATTCTACTGCTAAATTCAACTTAATACTTCAGAGTGCTTCCATCTTCTCATCTTCACTTAAGCAGTACTCGGTGAAACCTAGAGACTTATTCACTAGTTTGTACAACCTTCCCATCAGGCACACTCCAGTGGCATCCCCCCAATAAGTACAGATGAGAGTATCTTAATTACTACCAAGCAGAGTGAAGTTATTATTTAGTGATTCCCCAGGTCATCAGCAGTGTAGCCAAATTTTCAGGCACAAAGAGAAGCATCAGATTTCACATGTCAATGCCTAGTGACTCTATCTGCAGACCTGAGACAAAAGCCTTTGCCTTCTTTTACCTTTACTTTGCTTCCTTCAACTTAGACATAACACTCTCTTATTTTAGGAGCAGGATCTGAAAATGCAATGTAAATGCTGGCAAAGCATTTTATGAATATGAGTAAAGGTAACCATAAATATATTAAACGTAACTCCCAAATTTCCCCATTGTGTCCTATGAAAGTTTATTCTGAGAAGAGCTGTGTACAGCTGCAAGACACTCCCTTGGAAAGAGAGAATAAATATAGCAAAGACCTTTGTTACTTCAGGATATGACCTGGAAATCAAATCAAGTTGTCTTAGAGCAGAGCTTCACATAAGCTGCCAGTCCATGACTTTCAGTATCACAGACAGTTTTGAAGGCACTGTAATAATATTTCTGCATTAGCAATATAGTTGTTCACATTTTGGGATGATCCTTTCTAGGATAAGCATGAAGCATGAAGAGGTGCCATGATCATGTCACTCATTTAAGAATCACTGCTGCCAGCATGCTCAGCAGAGCCTACTGCACATCAATGCTCATTGCTGAAGTGACTTCTGAAGAATAAGGAGAGGTAGAAAGCACAGTCTGTCCCCAACATCCCGAGCCACAGAACAAGCTCCAGCCTTGGTGCACACACAGCACTGCTGAAGATATTTTTTCATGGGCTTACGCTGTTGGTGACCATCCAGTTTCATCCACCAGCCAACAAGGGATATGTTAAGGAAATTAATAATAATGTCAGTCAATATCACCTTGAGGAAATGACTCACTGAGTGCTACACCCACCTCAGAGCCAGTAGAGGTATTTACTTTCACATTTAAACCATGTAGGCTACTGGGATCACAAGCCCCTACAGTAATCCTGTCCACAGGTCACCTTATGTTTAGTCCAACCACACCAGTTTTCTGTCATACACAACACTCCAAAACACAGCAAGCTAAGCAGAGCTGTGTACCATCTCTACTAAACCCACCTTTGGCAGCTCCTTTCTTCCTGCTGTAACATTCAGCAGTACCTCCCCAAGTTCTCTTTGGCACTCATTTAATAAGCCTGTTATACACAAATTTGCTTAGTCCCTCTTTGAACATCCAATTTTCTCAGGTGCCACAGCCAAGCACAATTTATCTGCTTTAAACCAACCTCCTGTCAGCATTGTGGAGTTCTGCCTTGTTCTAGAAGTAACTGTTCTCCATTTTCCCTATGTATTATCTTCTTTCATAAAGGCAGCTTTTGAAAGCTCTTCTGTAGAGCTTTCTCCAGAGGCTACCAAATATTTGCCACCCTTGCTGTGAGAGGTGTCTGCCCCCAGATTGTACTTTTACCACAAATAGAAATAGAATCAGGTAAAAAACAGAATCAAGTACAGCCAAGAGGAAGAAATGAGCCTACTCCATTCCAGTAGGCTCATTTGCCAGACTGTCAGCTACACTCCTCAGCCTTGTCCTGCTAGAAGGAGCTGAATTCCTTTCCCCAAAGGAAAAAGCTGAGACAGTGAAGTCAAGTGACTTGACTGCACTGAAAAGGGACAGGGTCTTCAGACAGGGGCTTTCAGTATAATAGTTAGACCAATAGATGAAACTGTCCCCTGTGCAGAGGGCAGCCGTGTCTATGACCAAAAAACACTTTCATTTCTTACCAGAAGAATCAGGTTAGAAAGATTCAGTGATTAGGACTGAAGATGTAGACATTTGCATTCCAGAGATCAAGGCACTGCTGATACCATCTTTATGGTGGTAGATTGCTGAGGCCATCTCACTACAAAGAACTGGAATCCAAAGGCCAGTTTGCAGCCAGCTGGGGAGAAATTACTGCGGGTTTGACCCTGGACACTGTAACAACAATTTCAACAATTATTAAACTAAAGGGTAGGACTCTTCTTTTCCTGCAGACCTTCCAAATAAGGAGTCTTTGGCTCTTAAGGTAGGCAGGGACCAGTAGCACTGTAGAGAGAGTTGCACATGGATCCCAGGGGTAGGTGAATAACTAAGCCTGTACTGCCTGTTGTGTACAGTGCATGGAAGGATCGCTAAACAGGGACACACTAAATCTAGATTGATTTAAAAGTGATGGGGAAGCCTCTGGTAAAGACACCTGCAACATGGCTGATGCTCCATTGGCTTTTTAACAAAGCACTGCCCCAGGACACTTTAGTCCCAGTTTGAATTTGGACTTTTAGGGAGGAAACCATGCCAGGATCAGACCCTCTTTTAGGGGCAGTGACAACAGGGAATACACAACTTTAATTAACCTAACTACTGAAAGGAACCTAACTGTAATTAACCCAAACATAACACTGAACAGAAATTAATGCTGGTAGTTGATAAACAGTGAGTGGAGTCAATGGGCAGTGATGTGTAGACTCCACTGATGTCTCTGTGTCTCTCTGGGATCGCTGTCACAAGCAGCATTGAAGCATTTTCTCACCTCCCCCCTTTTTCCCACATGACAGTTTTCACAGCAGCTGAACTGTGTGCATGACCATACATTGCCTGCCTCCATGGCTCTCCCCAGCTCACGCATTGGGAAAGAGAGGGATCCAGGAAAGGCAGGACCACAGGCTGGAAAAGGAAGTCCCTACCAAAACCATCCAGCCCAAACGCCCACAGATCAGGCAGGCTCACAACAACATCTCAGAGAGGTCACTGTTTTGGTTGACTGGTTCATTGTCAAATTCCCTCATTACCCATCCAAGCTGTCTTTCCCATGTACTACCTGTGATACATCTATTTCTGCCACAGTACTTTCAGTACAGGACAAAGCCATCTAACTCTGAGAACTGCTTTGCCAAAAGACATCAAATGGTAGAAGCCACCCATTACCCTATTTTGTACAGCTGTTTGATTTCCACCCCGCCCATGGGTTTTGTATCTGTCCCTTTCCAAATTTATTTTTTTCCCCACTGATAAAACACTGCAAGAATTTATGTACTGTGTCAACTATTATTTTATACACTGACAAATTAAAGTTCCTCCAAGCTTTCCTCCAAATTAATTACCTTTGACACGGTTACAGTTTTGGGGAAAGTTTCTGCTTCCTGTAGAAACTTCATATATTTTATTTGAAAAAAAGATCTGCCACAGTGCTCTGTAGTGGTGGCCTAAGTCCTCACAAAAGCAGTCAAGGTGTAGCAAATGAGAGAGTCCACCAAAAAAGCCCGGCAAGAGAAGCACATGAGATGTAATTTCCAGGAAGGAGAATTTAGCAGTTCAAATCTACATAACTTGTTAAAATTGATTTCATTTTGTGTGAAAAATTAAACTCTTCCCTCACACTACAGATAAACAGCCTGTTTTTTTAAACAACTCGGCCTGCTACTCAGCTCTGAAATTCTTCTATTTCTGCAGTAGTCTGTGACAGAGGTGACTGGAGTGAAACACAATACTCTTAGGCTACCACTCAACCATTTTTGTGCTACCCATAGTCTATAGATTTTTGATTCTGTTCTTAAACATTGGTTCATGGAAAGTTTGGTGCTCTGAATTTCTAGTTGAAAAACTGAAACATTTTAAAATATAAACTAACATACACACACAATTCCAAGATTGTTTGTTGGTTTTGTTACTTGTGGCACGCTTTCTTTTTGCCTTTTTTTTTTTTTGTCTGAGGAAATGTTTTTTGCAGAACGGAAAATTTGGATGTGCAATGCCCAAGTCTGTAAAACTGCAGAGCAAAATTGTGAAAATATTTAGCTCTCCCCACAAAAAAAATGCCTCACTTAGAATAGTCCAAGAGCTGAAGGTCAAAAAAGACAAGCTCTGACAGTAATTTGGTATACAGTTTGACATCACATTGCAGATTCATCCACAAGTCCACAAACTCTCTCATTTGCAGGCATTTTTCCCACTAGGGAAAAGATACTGGATGAGAATATACTTGTACACCTATTTTTCACATATTTAAATGCAATATGTTTCACTTTGAACAGGCCACCTGGATTAAATAGAAGTTAATTAAAACAATCCCTCATTTTTTGGTGTTTTAAACTGAAGACTGGGTTAAGGAGGGGTAAAACAGGACTTTTTATTACTCTTAGATGGTGCTAAGAGGACCCATAAATACATCTCTTCTTCCTGTGATCCCATTCATCTTGCTGCCTTTCCTACTCCTCTTTGCCAACAATCAGATCCCAGTAAACAACCTCAAGTGAAATTTGCAACTGTCAGATAAACATTAAAAATGCTTCTCTTGTCCTTTCCCATTGATAGTCCCATTAATATTGTAATAGAACAAAAAGTTATGAAAATGAACGCATGCTGGGTTTGGAAGTGAATTATGCAGACAGCAGCTGTGAAATATATACACTTGAATATGCATAGACAAAGAGATACTGTGCACCCACAAAGAAGCATGTATACACTTATATGTAATATTTTATGATACAGCACTTGGTTCTAACCTTGTGCTACTGTACACTGTGCAGCAACTCCACTGTCTTTCATCTGGTGGAAATTCAACACAAGAAAAATCAAGATTAAACTACCACAGGGTTTTATTTTGGTGAAAAAATATCCTATTTACAAAATTTTTCTGTGCTCTTAATTTTTTTCAATCTTTTTTTTGTAGACAGAGTCCAGTAATATAACCTGCTTTTGCCTATTTGGTACTTTTTCTCAGTATGCAAATCTCTGATTGCATGTCTACTGTAATTTTTTAAAAAGCCTCTACCTCAAACTATAATGATGGAGTGTGAAAAAAAAAATCTTAACCTTTAAAGTCAAGCTTTTTTTTCAAACTTGCCCTTTAGACACTTATTAATTCAGATAATATCCAAAGACTCTCAAAGAAGGAGTATTTCAGTCCTCCCAATACCACAATGAAAATATTGTACCTTATGTCCTGTCCATCTGAACCTTCACTGAGATCATTGACTGTTTTGCTAAATGAAAGACTTCAAGTGTGAGTTGGTTTCCAAAATAATCTTCTAAATGTCTTAAAATATTACAAGGTACTGGTGAATGTTATATATATATATAGACACACATCCATATACATGTATTGTATTTTCCTGACAGGCTTTTACATTTTCTGAGCCATTAATATTCTATTGTTTCAAGCTTTTCTGAAGAGATAAAAGCTTTGCAGGCTTTAATAAAATAAGAACTCTTCAAGGGAAAGCAGAATTTCAGAGACTGGAGTTTTAGAAATACTCCCAGACAGAGAGGAAGCTGTGATGGGTCAGTAACCATGAAGGAAGACTCCACAGAGACAAAGTCTGCCTGAGAGGCTTTCCCTGCTTGAACAAGATCTTGGCTCTCTGAACAAAATCATGCTGCCAGTTATATTGTTCTAATTCCCAATTTAGTGAAATTTTGCTGGGTCATTTCATAATGTCATGCTGCATTCAGATGCTTCCAGTCATCTATTCCTGAAGTCCCTTAATGTTACATACTCAGCATTCTCTCTCTTCTGAACCTCGAGTTTTTTTAATACAAGTCCTACAGGCTTATATTTCTATATGCAAGCCAAAAGATACTAAACTGGGAATACCAACTGGATCTTTCAAACTCGTGGTTCTCTGCTGTTCAGGACACCTGCCAATTTGCATAGAATTCATTCCTTAGTTGGATTATGCTTATATTAAGCAAAGATTAAACAAAATAGCAACAAATAGAATGTTAATTTTACAGTGTTTTTTACTTTCAGAGAAACAGACTGACAACATTTCTGAGCTGCCAACAATCTTGAAATGCAGTTTATTTTTTACCTGTTTTGGAACATCATACATAAAGCAAAATTGATTTTTGGTGCTCTCATCAAAGTCACAAAAAAGGTCAGTCAGTCTTTACCAGATTTCAACTTCTCTAATGCCTTTTGAATAAAAATGTGCTACATTCATTCACTCTGAAACATGGATTATGGAAAAATTCCACTTTAGGTATCTGTAATTTTACTGAGAGATCACCAGAAAATAATCAACTTCTGCAATAAATATTAAATTTTTTTCTGAGTGGCAGTCAGGTTAGGTATTTGCAATTCAGCTGAATGAAATTAAAAACTCACATGAGACTGTCTAAATTGCAAACTTTAAAGTAGCCGAAAGCAAGGGATTGTCCCGCAGATGCACAATCTGGATACTCAAGAGGTATTGTGTGTCCTTCCAGCAATTTAACAAAAATACAATGACTACAATTAGTTGCACTGAAGGGGTGTTTCCCCAAACACTTTACAGGAAATGGTCACCAGGTTCCTGATGTTTTGCTTTGTCATTTATTGCCCTGTAATCTTTGGCTGATAGTGCTCTACACTTCAAACTACAACCTGTTCTTACACACTTTACACACTTTACTTTTGGCTACCTTTCAAAAGTCACCTCTGGGTACCATATTTCAACAGCAACATTTGCTGGAAGAGTGCATACAAAGATGTCAACTTTGTTAAAATATTTTTGATAACAGCTGGTCCACAAAACAACCTTTTTCTTCTAATTGTTTTTGACTTGGATTTGTGACAAATTGTACAAATGTTTACTTACGTTCATTAATTTAGGGTTTGTATAACAGATTTTCTTCCTATATGGCTACTGCTCTAAGTTTTGTATAGCCTGTTATCATTCTCACAAAACTATTACAATTGGAATGTCACTATTGCCATGGAAATGTCTTTTCTGATAAAGAAACAGGTTAACTGCTTGCTCCTGCACAGCTACCTCACACTTCACTGCCAACTGACTTCAGCTCTGAAATTCCTTTCTGTTCAAACGTTGATTGAAGCAGGTCAGTTGAAGTGTCGTGGAGCTCAGGATGAAAGACCTTTCCACTGACTTGCCCTCATGCTGTCATTTGCACAATGGCAGTAGGGCTATAATGAGTTCTGCTCCCCAAATGGGATTCTGTGCCTATATAGTACTGGTGCAAATAGGAAAGTGACAAATTGGGAGTGGTCTGGGCATGCCTGGGAATAAGAACCATGAGACCCTGTCACAGAGGTCCTGGATAAGCAAAGGATTCCCCATGCCTTTGCAAAGATGGAAATGTAGCCCACAGCACCAAGACAAAGTTCAGTCTGGATCTGACACTCTGCTTGTGGTTTGTATTTTCTCCAGCCTCGGGGAAACAAGCGTGACAGAGCAGAGACAGAGTGTAGGGCAGAGCTGGGAACCTTCTTCCACTCACCAAAGCCTCATCAGAGAGCAAGCATCAAGGAAAATAAGCAGTAAGGTGATCCATGTATTGACTTCCTGCCCTCCAGGGTCAGCATTTCTTAAATCATACAGGACATTACATTCTCTGCATAGTCTCCAGACATTCAGCAATGGATGGCAAAGGAAGCTAAAGCTCTAATGGGATGAAGTGTCAAAGAGAGCTTTTTATTTAAAGAACTAGAGAAAAGAAAAGAAAATGGATATTTTAACTTTTATCTTGGAGTTAGTTAATATTCACACTTAACTGCTGAACTGGCTAAATTCTTTTCTTTTCTTAAGGACCTTTATAAATTTCATCATTAATAAAATCAGACATTCAATTAGCAGGGAATTTCTGATTGCTAACTGAGATTTCCCCCCCAACAGTTTCTCTTTTTCACTCTTTCTAGTCTCTCTTTCTATTTTCCCTTCCTACCCAAGTCTCTCCTTCGCTGAAAAACCGGGGAAAAGTGAAAACTGACTCCATTAACCTCTGTCATTACCTAAATCCATCTCTTAATTAATATGAGTTAATATGATTAATCAAAATAATGAGACAAACCTATTAAATTAGGGTGTTTAAATTACAAATGGAAGTGGTAAAGGCAAAGGGGCTGATAACGAATAGCTGCAGTCAGAGATGGGGCTAGCTCTTGAAATGATATGTGACAAACAGCAGAGAGAATCAAGAGTGAGGGAAAATCAGCAAGATTCATATGAGAAAAATATTCTACATGCATACCTGTTTGAACTACAGTCCTGAAATCTATTTAACTCCCTTGTTATAAGCCACAAATTAAAGTAAAAATAATGTCTCTATGATAGGTCACTGTAACAACAAGAGAAAGTGATAGTCATTTTGGGAGGTGATTATATCTGGAGTGTGAAATCCTCCCTGCAGAAATCTATGAGCAGTTTCTGTATCAGTCAAAACCATCAGTAAAGGAAATAAATGCAGCACAGGACTGATGCAGAGAAAAAAGTGCACTACAAACTACTGCCTAAACAGTTAGACATCATAATTAATGTGAATGTCCTGACCTTTGATTCCAAATAAATTTGGGGCCTGTTAGTCAGGTCTCCCTCTGGATTAGGATTTCTGCATGTTACCTGACAGTAATAAGGTGCTTAGTTTCTTCATACAGATTCTGGCCTATGAAATAGTGCTAGCACAGCACAGGCAAAGGTTCTGGTTTTGAAGACAAGGCTTAAAACACTCCACACCAAAGCCTCATTAAAGAGCATTCAGACAGGCTGTTGCTGACTAGTAACTTCATATTTCATCACACTTTCTCAGAAGAGCTGCAAACAATAGACACAAACAGCTCTGATTTAGGAATGTCTTTGCTAAGAGGAAATATTTGAAGAAATTTAAATTTAACTTCAATTTACAGTGTTAGTTTCAAACTTCTCTGAGTGCGTAGGCCCAGCTATCAATCTTGCTCACTTTCACAGGAGAGCAAGAGAGCAGAGGGGAAATGGAAAAGCTTGAGAAGTCTCACTAAAAGTACTGGCAAAGCAAAAAAGGTTCAATACAGATGTTATCATCAACTCCCATCCCCTTTGTTTCCTTAGAAGAACAACTTCAATGTCATATTTTCAGACTTACAAAACCCTCCACTGTTTTGTGCTCAAAGTGGAGAACAGAGAAAAGAGATCTTAAAGTTCAGCTTACACTTTAGAACTATAGTCTCTCTGACTCCTTAACTAGCAATAGAAAACTCTGCAATTGAAACATTCAAGCATGATATGGATGGTGAACAAGCCAGAGAAAGATCCAGACCTGTCTCCTATAAACCTCCTGGCCTTGTAAGTCCCCCTAGGAGAGATAGTAGTTGGTCAGGAAACTTGACAAAAGCTTGCCATACACACAGAGGCTCGTGTCAGAGAAAACAAAATATTTTCAGAGCCAGTTTTGCTCCTTTGGACTTATTACTTCAATGAGTACAAGAGGACCCTCTGCATCCATTTCGTTACGATCTTTGATTGCAAGACACTGCAGTGGATTCTAATTATCTAATGGCTGTTCAGCTCCTTATTTCTTTGCCAAGACTACTGTCAAGGGGGCTGGTCAATCCCAGCCATGACTCTGATCCAGATGTCCACTGGCAATAGACTGAGACTATCTCATTCCAAAGGCCATGCAGTTATTAGAGAATGCTGTACAAGCAGTAGTGGGGCTGGATGAAAACCAGTGCTCTAGAAGTGACCTTGCACTTACATGATGCAATACCAAGGGTCTGGAGAGAACACACCCTTCCAGTTACAAGCAAGCACAACAATAATTCTAGGAAAAGTAAGGTGGTGAATTGAAGATCTACTTTTGATAGCATTGGTTAGTAGCCCTGGCCCAAACGGGCACAAAGGATAAGCGGGCATGCATCTGAAACAAACAGCCCTAGGAACTGCTCCAAAACAACAGTATTGGAAACAGGAAACATAGAGGAAATGTAATGGTAGGATTTGTTTTCATCCAGGCTAAAATACCAAAGTTCATGTCTGCAAGTAAAAGCACCACACAAAACAGCTCCATTCCTCCCGCACACCAAAAGGAAATGGGCAAAGGAAAGGGAGAATGATATTTTGCAGGCATACACTGCATTCAGCAGGGAATGATTTAAACCTCCCAATCTTCCCTATGACTCCAAATAAAATTTTTTCATTTGCCACATGCTGCAGCCCACACACAAAAGACAGTTGCAAGAACTCAAAAGAGAGATGTGGGTTAAAGCAGTTGCCACAAGTCTGCCCATGCTTTAACATCTCTCTCTTGACTACTTGTCATCATCTCATCCACAGAACTGCTTATGGGCTGTGAGGTTCATTTTCCTTGTGTCTTTGGCATAGCCGGCTTTGTTGGGAAATACTCAGTTTTTTGAATCTACATGTTTTGCAGGAATTCACTGTCTTGAGGAAACATTTCCTAAAGAAAGCTCCCTAAATTTGCATTGGGCAGCACAGAAGCTTGCATGTAGAATGAGACCTAGATATAGGGGATTTGGGATTGAGTTCCTGGCCTACTTTTCTGGACCTGAAACTTAACCTTAGCTCCTCCCCAGCATAGCTAAATACTTTGAATGCTGTAATTTCTCCTTCTGGGAACAGTCTCTCCTCTTGGAACTTTTTCATTCTGTGTGAATTAATAAGTGCTTCTTTGGCAAGGGCTCAGTCCTACAGCTGCTACAGTTCTACAGCTGCACTAGCCTGTGGAGAAGCCCATCTCAGATTTGCTGCAGTAAATATTTGCAGTATCCCACATAATAATCCTGACCAGTTCAATACTGTCTATCCTACAAGCCAGATATTTTTCTTTTCCTCTGACAAAGCTTTACAGACTGCTGATTTAATCACACATGGAACAGCAAAAAATACAACTCACAAAATAAGTCATTGGATTTGAGAACATGAAACATATCTGAGAAAAAGTCTTGGTCCACAGAGACACTGGCAGGCTTTGCTCTGTGCCACAGACACGTTACTTTCCTTGCCACCTGCAAAGTTGCTCTAGGCAGGTTTGTTAGCAAACAACAAGAAAAGCTGCCATTTCTTCCAGATGGGCAAATGGAAGTATAATAATCTGAGAAAGGCTTAAACATTAATGCTATTACATCAGTGGTAGTGCCATTACAGAGAGTGGAGGCAAGGGTAAAGGGCACACAGCTGTTGCAAGGGTCATGGGCCCTGGCCACAACCAGGGAATGCAAGGGTACTGCCAGGAATGCAGTCAGCATTTACAACAGGATTGGCTGTTACCTGAGCTCAGACACCCAAATCCACAGAAAGCAAAACACAGGAGGAGAGGACATATGCCCATGTCCATTATGAGCAAGAAGCAGGATGGTGTTGCAGTTCTTTCATGAGACAGACACATAAGCCTCTGGGTTTTCAAAACTGCAGCTTTGGCTGCAAACAAATTTTCTTATTCTCCCGAAATCTTCTAATAAAAAAAATTATTAGAAAGACCTACCAGCCTCCTTGTACTGTTCTTTCTGCTTCTCCCATCTCACATATTCCTGTGCCTGTTCCCATCTTTGTCTATTAATTTTTGTCCAAGGCTTCCGAGTATTTCCAATATTGGCCCTTCTCTGGATTTGCAGACTCATAGTTGCAAAGAAAGGGGAAACAGCAGAGCATTTTCTTACTTAAATTTCCTTAGCACTCCTTTTATTTTTCACAGTTCCCTACATTGACTCCTACCAGTAGAGAAGGCCAGAAACCTGCCTAAACTCTAGGTTGAGGAAGAGGGAAATAGAGCAGTATGGACCAAACAAAGTCTTCAGAACGTTAAGGAGCTCTAGGTGTAGGTGAAGGCGCCAGAAAACAACATTGGAATACAGCAAGCTGCCTGACTTAGCTGGCTGAAGGCAGCAGGTTGGAAATGCAGCCTAAGCTCTTAGCAGCAGAAGGCTTTTTACTCATGGCTTGGGAGCACAAGATGGAAGAATGATGGGTTTTTTCAAGTGATATACAGACATAGAGAGTGTGTATGTATACCTAATACATCACCAGGTCATGTGGTTTGTTCTTTTTGGATATTGGCACAGTGAAACGCTGCAGGGCTGCCTATGACCTCATATGATGCAAAGACAAAGATGATGGCTTAGCCAACAGGAAACTTTAGCACTATGTTCACTTCTTGGAATCATACCTAAAGGAGTGAAGAACATGTGGATGCCCTCCTTTATATTTCAGACCACAAAACTACACTGTGATCTGAATGTAATGAGTTAAAATGATTCTTTTATTAAGGCACCGGAGAGATGCTGAGGCTATGCAAAACAAAAAACATTCTTTTAAGTCTTTCCAATATTTGTTCATTCTTATATTGAAAGAAATATGCCTTATTTTACTATAAATTTCTCTAGCACTTCTAATAGAAACTGCTCTAGGTTCTAGATATTGGTTCCTGTTGCCCTCTAGATAAGGGTCCTCTGATCATGAGGGGGATAAAAGTGCACCTGGCTTTTTTTTCCATTAAGGTATTTCTGCACTAGATTTTCCAATGTTTTTGAAACTAACTGAGCTCTATTTTCATATTCCAAGTCATCTTGGTTCCTCTGCTTTGATTTCTTCAATTTTTCTACCTTCCTTTAAAAACTATAAACAAGAGGTATATGCGACATTCTGCTAGCAGTCTGTCAGTGCCGTATATGTAGGTTACAGAGCACTACCACTTCCTGCTCCTATGGTCAACTCTGAGGAATGCAACAGCTTTTTTAAAAAATATAAAGTTATAGAATAGAGGACTGAAAGATACAGTACTTGCTCCCAAGTGTATTACTTTGAACATGACTGCTAATACACATTTTGGTAGAATTAACTTCCCTTGTGATGCTAATCACTTCATATTATAGTTATTCTCATTATTTATCACCCTATCTTGTGACATTGCAAAACTTAACACTCAGCTATGGCTGATAGTTACTTCCAAATCATGGACAAACCTGTTGAATAGCACTGAACTTGATATCAGTTCTTGCCAAATCCCCTGGATACTCTCTCATTCAGTGATACTTCCCACAAATGATGCCTTTGAGCTCTCTTCACTAACCAGCTCCTAATCCATTTAACAAGCACTTTACTGATATCATGTAATGCTAAAATTTTAGCCAGACTATCACGCAGTACTAAGTCAAATGCTTTATGAAAGTATAAGTACCTCACATCTATACAATTGCCTTTAACAATCCATTCTTTGAGATTACATTATTGAGATCAAGTTTGTTTGACAAGACCTATTTTCCATAAAACTATGTCGACTGGCATTAATTATATAGCTATTCTTTAGCAACTGACTTCCATATCAGATTTCCCATTACTCCCTTGTTCTTTTTTGACTTCTGGCATACAAAGGCAGGGCAGGATGCAGTCACAGCATGATTGGGAATGGGAGAAGTGCAGGAGAAGAGATATGTGGTGATATTGTCTTTCCCAAGGCACCACCAAACAGTACTAATAGGAAATTGCAGCCTCCCTAGCTGTCTTCCATTCCACATCCAGGGTGTATCTTCTCCAGGTGATCTTATAGTCCTTGAAACAGTGAAGAAATACCCAAATAGAACAAAAGCTACTATCAGTAATTCAGAGATTTCCTAAGATCCATGACTTGCTCATTTTAAAAGATTTTCTCATTTTGAATGTTGTTTATCACTCACTTGTGGTAACTAACAGACCAGAAGGGCCAATGGATCCTCACATGGTTCACAAGCACACTGTTCTTTTCAGACATAGGACAAAAGTATTTTTCACATGTGTCAGGTTCTGCAGAGATTAAATAAATACACTAAACTCAGCAGGATTTCTGTCTAGCGCGTACAGCTTCGAAAGCCTCCTTCCACCATGAGTTAGATTATGTGATCTACAAACAGAAAAGGCTCCCCATAGGAGATTTATTAGGTTTATATTAAAAAAATAAAGGCAAAAATCACAGAGCCAGAGAATTGAAAAGGGATTTAAGCTCTGAAGCTTTGTAAAACCTTTAAAGTTTTAAGCCAGCAAACGGGAGCTAATAAACTAGTATGACCTTGCAACAATCACGTAACCTAGTTCTATGCTTTGGGGCCCCATCAGTCAGTCAGGACTTCAAACTCTGAACCAACTTATAGGATAGACTAAGCTATATTTAAAAACATAACTAAGTACTTTGGGGTGCTCTGAGAAAGATACTATATGACTGCAGGATATCAGGGTTCATGCAGCAGACAGCAAAAGTTTCATGCAAGATTTATCCCCTGAACAGAAACCTATACTCTGGTCTTTAATCTCTCATCATGTTTCTCAGTTTCCTGGGGGTCCTCAAAACTACATAGACTGGTGTCATCAGGTAGCTCCTGTAGGAAGCTTGAAGCCCCAAACTGCCCTTCCCACTCCTCATTGCTGTAGTCTCTGAAGCTTTTGGCATTTGCATCAAGAGATGAAGGAATTCTATTACTCTGCTGCATCTGAATACTCAGCATTTTTCCATGACCATCTGTTATTGCATGGCTATACAGCAAGGGCTTGGGAACAAAACCTTCCACTGAGGCAGAAAACAAGACAGACAGAGGGCAAGTTGGACAAGTTACAGGAAGCCACTCACAACCTTGCTTGAGCTATCCACCTGTATGCAAGCAAGTGCGAGTACATGTTCTTCAACACCATAACTGCTAAGCTGCTTTCTCACTAACATGCCATTGACTTTTTACACTCTCCATTAGTGTCCAGGGATGTGTTTGTTCCCAGGTGCTCCCACACTCCTCTCACAATCCACAGAGCAACTGAGGTCTGAGAAGCCAAAGAATACACCGGGCTAAAGCCAGCTCTGAGCTCAGCCCTTTTGCCAGCAGCAGTGGCAATGTTGATGTTCTGAGCTGCACCATCTGGGCAACGTCACTGGAGACAGAGCTAGTGGGCTTGTGACTTGTGGAGCTGAAAACCAACGGTTTTTTGTGCAAAAGTCTGATCAGTTCCCTACCTCAGTTACACACAGGACCAAACTGTAAAATCAAGGATTCCCTTGCCATCTTGTCATGACTATCCACCAGCACCTCCTCCTGCCTCGCCACCAAGCTAGCTGCAGTATGCTAAACTGAAAGCAACAGGCACACCAGAGCTTCCCTACATCTCTGTTTGGCAAAACGGTGGCGTTTAATGGAGGGAAACCGTAAGACAGTGATTTTCAAAGATTCCACTGTACTTTTCACTGTGCACTGGTCCCCAAAGCTAACATTCCTAGGCTCTATTACATTCAGACATAGTGCAGAATCAGGCTCTCCCAACTGCCTTCCCCTAGAGCTACAGGTGCAACGGGGCCAGACTAATATCACATATATATCATATATGCATCACACATATATCACATATATATCACATATATATCTATGAGGCTATAATCAACATGAAATAGTTGCACAGTTGTTTCACCCCCTTGGGATCCTGGACTGATCTTCACTAAATGTCTGCCAATCTCAGATGAAAAGGAAGATTGCTTAAAGACACTACTTTGAAAAGCTCTTCGAGATTTCTGAGTAATTTTTAAATGCGGCATTGAAATGCCACGCAGAAGAGGCTGAAAGGAGGCGGTTGGTACCCTGAGGGACGGCGGTGGCTGAAGGCAGCACCCGAGTGCTGTGTGGGGCGGCGTGACGAGCCTGCCACGGAACACACGCCATCCTGCTGGGCTTCCCTCTGCCCAGCCGCGCCAAGTAACCCAGTAGGAATGCAGGGCTGCAGCCAGAGCTCGCAGTATTCCCTTTCCCGGGAGCAGCAGCCAGGAAGGGGCGAAGGCCCAGCGGGGTCCATCTGCGGTTCCCGGTGCCCCCTCCCCTGCGCTGTCCCCAGGCAGGGAGAGCGGAGCTCGCCGAGGACAGAGGGAAGCCCCAGCGCTGTCCGCAGGCCGCCCCCGACAGGAGAGCGGGTCTCGCCGAGGGCACAGGGAAGCCCCGGCCCTGGCCGCGGCTCCGCCGAGCCAAGCGCGGTGCTCTGGCGCCGCGCCGCGGGCTGAGGCCGAGCGGCAGGAGCGGCCTGGCGGCCTCCGCGCTCCGCCGCTCTGAGGGGCTCGGAACGGGGCTCAGCTCCTTGCCGCTCCTCAGCGGCAGCCGAAGCACGCGGCTCTGACCTTGCCCTGCTTCGGAGCAGCAGGGAATGAACGCAGGAAAGTTTTTGTTGTTTAGGATGAAAAGGCTTCAACGACCCAGTTATGAAGGATGCTGAAAGCTCCCTGTCTGTTTTCGACCTCTCCAAGAAGTTCTCCTGTAGTAAATATAGAAAAGGATGCAGGCATTTTCCCCTGGGAGTAGAGAGAGAGGGGGAAACACAATTTGTGCGCTTTTTTTTCCCTTTTTTTTGTTTTTTTGGGGGAGTTTTTTTCGGTTTTTTGTGCGTGTGTGAAAGGGAGATGTTTATTCATCTTAAAAGAGCAAGAGTCACCATCCTGATTTCCTTCAAACCATGCTTTAAACACACCTACAAAAGGAAAAACTTAAGGGAAAGCAGTATGCAGTCATAAATTTTGCTGACATAATAGCTGACTGAAAAGAACTCCAGGCATTACATGAGAGAATTCAAAGGAAGCTGTTGGGGGGAAACAAAAGAAACTAATGTTACTCACCAGAGGTACTCAGCCTGAAAAGTGGGAAGGCTCCCTGGACAAAAGGGGAACCCAGAAGGAAGGAAGAGGGAGCTCACAGTACAAAGCAGGTACCCCCTGTAGGGCAGTACAGTGTGAAACAGAGGGACAGCCATTCATCTCCTGGCATTTCTCCACATGTACAGTAATTTCACGATTATAAGCCGCACCTTTTTCATTGAAGAATCCAGCCTACCCCAGTAGTTCGGCTTATATTCAGGTGCGGCTTATAATCGTGAAATTACTGTACTCACAACTGGGTCCTGCTGTCAACTGTTTGGCAGTAGAGATTTACAAAGAGAGAGAAAATAAAACTAAATTCAGCTAGTAGTATTATGACAATGCAAGAGGATGGTCTGACAGGTGACAAAAGGCAAAGAATGATGCAAACTGAGTTCCAAGAAAACCTGGACAAGGCCTCTGTCTTTAAATGAACAAGATTAATCTTCTTAGAATAGCTGAAGAGCCATTGAAGTGGTCAGTCTAGGGCTGGTTTTACAAGTCAGAATTTGTACCACCCAAATGCCTTCACCCTAATTCTAATCTAATTTTTGACCAAACCAAGACTTTCAGTGTGTAATGGACTTCCTTAATTTATTCTCATGTTCCATAATGAAGAGGAAAAAGCCCCTTACAATTAGCTTAGAAGAAAGCACACTCACCTCTATTATGAGATTATGAGCACCTACCTTGCAGCAATAATGGGAGGGAAATTACATTTTTACTGTTTTCAGCGTAACATGTGTGCATATAACCTACTCAGTACCTGCTCCTTTCATCAGCCACTGCTGCTGTCACTGGAGATGCAGGAAACATTACAAATATAGGTAATTTAAACTTCTGTTGGGCTGTAAACCAAAGCAACTGAAGTGCCAAAGCATATTCCCTTTTGGTTTTTTCTTAAATAACCTCTTTAAAAACCAACTTGGAAAGAGCAAGTTGTACAGGTTGTCAGTTGTCACTTTAAACCAAACAACTAAATCCACATAAACCACTGTCCAAACTTCTAGATTCATAGCTTGTTAAAAGATAAGGAATCTTATTTTGACAACAGAAACCTTTTTTCTTAGTACAGGGAAACTTTTTAGTTAATTCAACAAGTTCAAAGACTTGTTCACTGAAAGCTGAAATATCATTTGGGAGCTGAAAAGCCAGGAAAATTTATTTTTCTTTCACAGAATATTAAGAAAAATAACATGTGAGAGTGTAAATTAAGCTAGTTTAAAATACTAAAAGACATGAACAAACAGAAAAAATCTATTCAATTCCCTAAGTATAGACAGATTTTTAATACTCAGTTTTCAGTAAAAAATATTTTCTTAAGATTTAAATAAAACTACCACCAACAGTCTGCAAAGGTAACAAAAAAACCAAAAAAAAAACCCATTTAAAGCTATTTTGCATTGTAATTTAATTCCAATTTCAATCCAATTGTACTTTGACACAAATTAATCTTCTGATAAAAAATGAACCCAATTTTTTTTAGTATAATAAAATGCTGAAATTAGGATCCTAAATGTGTGCACATTAAATTACACCATTGCTTGACTCAGACTGGTACAGGTATAGTATATCCTCTTGGTCAGGGGAACTATCACACAGAGTACACCAGCATGTATGTATTTGCCAAAAAAAAAAAAAGGCAATGGTGAACACCAAACTAAAATTAGTATTTTCACAGAAATTAAAATGTAAAACTGCACAACAAGATTAAAATCAATTTAGGATCATATTTCCTATTCCTCAGTTTAAGTTGTCAGTCATCTTATTGAATACTGAATCCATATAACCTTGCAAATTCCTGGAGTGGAAATAAAATTGGACTAAAAAATTAGATTTTAGCTAAATTTGTTAATCCAAAGAACAAGAGAATGAATTGGATGGATTACATCAATCTTCCTGGAATTACATGTTGCTGAACAGTGAGAAAATTCTCAATTTACAATGCATTTTTAAACTTCTACTCAGGAAAACAGAAATTCATTAAGAAGAACAAATACAGAAGCCATTTCCTTTCTTTACTCCAGACAACTGAGAAATCTTACTAAGTACTAACACTCTTCCCGATCTCTGGCACACAGGAAAGACAAGGAAAAAGGGGTTTGCTTCTGCCTATGCATGTAAACACACTGGAAATTAAACTTTTGCCACCTGACAGGCTGATCCCCCAGAATGCTACAGCTAAAAAGGATTCCTTGAAATCATTTAGATGCATCTTTCAGATAGGTGGCAGTTAAAATGAAATCACTAAACATTAAATATATCATAACATAACTAAAAAATACATTCATTTTATTAAACAGAGAATAAAACATGAAGTACTGTGTTTTTCAAATCTTACTGAAAAACTGCAAATTATACACTTCAAAGACTAGAACAGTCTACAGAGAGGAAATTTCAGCTTCCAGAAATGTCTTTATTCTGTAACTTAAACTGTCAAATCTCTAATAGTCAACAGGTTGAATGATTTAGTATTTTAGATCAAAAATAAGTGTTCTAATGAAAGGTTTGGTACCTTATTTACAGCCAGATGGAAATGGTTATGTTTTGTGTCCAAACTGCTAACTGTTAGAATAAATCATTTTCATTCCTCCATAGACTCCAAGAACAGTGAAAACACCTTCCAGGAAACATCCACCCAAACAATGGCAGGGGACTCTGAGAATCAATTCAAGCAGGGGGTATCTAAGCACTGAAAGTTGAATTTTCTTTCTTCTTTGGGGCTCACTGATCTGTCCAGTCTTAGTTTGACAGGTCTTCAGGATTCTGTTGACTCATTCATAGATAACTTAGTACTTCCCACTGTGTCAGCACTACATTTTTTTTAGTCCACATATTTTTATTTCTGTAAACTTGTTGCAATGAACTGATGACAGGAACAGGATCAGACAAGCAAATGAGCCATAGACAGTTTGAGAACAGTAGGGTTTATCTTGTTGCACAAGCTGGAAGAGATGCATCTACCCAAGATGAATTTGTTGGTTATGATGAGTTGGAAGTTCAAGAATTCATTTTGCATGACATAGTTAAATTTGTATCAAGGCCAGAAAGCTCCATCTGTGGTCAGGTCTACTAACATTTTATGGCCTGCCTTTTGTGTGTGCTTTTCTGATTTATGTGCATTTGCTGTTTCCCAGAAAGAGCAGATACTCTCTTGGGGTAGTGGTTCTGGTTATAACCCATTTTGGACATCTGCCAGCTGCTATATTGGAGAGAAAATTTCTTTCTGAGGGTTCAAGCAAGTGAACAGAGCATGTATGAGAACAAGAAATTTTTCTTTTCCTTATTGCAATGCAGGAGACATTGAAGACAGGACAGTCATTGTAAACAGCCAGACAGATTCTAGCAATACTCTTGGGCTATCGTGGTCTCTCCTTAGGTTCCAGGAAGAGAACAGAAAGTACAGCTGGCCTGTTATGTCATGGGCCATGCATTCCCTTCTGAAACCAAATCAATAATTACAGATTGATTAAATGAACTTGCAAACTCCCTACTTCAGAATTCAGCTTGGGACATGACAGTATTCTCAGATGGCAACATCCCATGGAGAAAAATAAAAATCAATGGATATGACCCTTCTGGCCTCTGTTAAGGATACTGGCTTGTTGCATTCTGCATTTTAAATTTAATTTTCCAACAAAGTTAATTTTTTAATGGCATTCTGAAACTATGGGAAATTATGGAACTGCTTTGCTTATGCTCCCTTAGCTACCAATATCTAAATAATTTCTCACAGTCAGGCCCTAGTAATCACCCAAGGTTTTGCACAACTGGGCATTATAGTCTCCACTGATAATTCCATATATTTTACAAAGCTGGAAGGATCTTCAAGTATTTAAAATATTTTGTGACAAATCCTTTTCTCCTAAAAATCAACTCGGTTACATATAAACCACAACAGCTTTATGGGAAGGGTCAATCTGTTTTGTGGTTCTGTAGTGACTGGACCCATGTAGTCATGGCTCATCTCTACCTTCTCTGCATGAGTAAATAAAAGGAATAACACACACACACATTTCCACCTTGCTGGATGTGTACAACCCACCCAGCTTCCTCTTCCGAAAACAAGCAGGAAACACAGCTTTAGCAATTATTTAAAACACAGGTTGATAGGAATGGTAGCAAAACAAAAGATCCACAGATCCATTTCAAACCTCCAAAATAACCTGGTATCCTCCACAACCTGCCATAAAAGATTCACAACTGAGCTCCCTGTCTGCTTGATGCCAGCTCTTCTTGGAATGCAAAGTACTATAACATAAAGGAGCTTTTTATACATCCTGCACCTCTAGCCTAATAAGGCACAGATGCTACTGGGCCTTGGGAATGGGCTCACCCCATGGCAGCAGCTGGTGAGATGTGGTACATCACAGCTGTACAACAGCCATAGATAGCTATGGTAAGCAAAGCTGTAGCTATAACAGCACTGCTAGAGAAGTAAAATTGCTTCATATGACTCTACATCTCCCTTAACTCTCTCCTCAGTGAGGAGAAAACTGCCTGAAACACTCATCGCGTACTTTGGAGGTAGAAACGTACCATGATGATAACTTCTACATTTCCTTGCCTAGATTCTTCTTATTATTTTCAAAGAGGAAAAAGAAAAGCATGGAAAGTACATCCCTTCCTGTTATGTTCTCTTACATATCAAGAGGTACATAACAGTGTATTCCCCACTGGTTGGAAAGTACTAGGCTACCTTCCTTACTGAGAGAATATTAGCTGGTCCTGCTTTACAAGGTTGCTAGTTTACAAGGATCCACAAGAATGTGACCTGCACATCAGAGAGCAGGTACCAATTTGTCTGAGCTCTTTGACTTGGGAAGGAGAATGTCCAGCAGCTCATTTCCTGTGGAAGATGGCTCGGAAGATAAACAGTGTAGAGCATTATAGGAGAGACAGATTCTCTTTTTAGGTAATCAACATGAGCTTCATCAAAACCATATGCTTAGATGCCAGTGACTTCTCAAGAAACACTGGGAGTCATCTCTACATGAAGTGAATAGGCAAATTTTAGCACAGAAGCAGGAAGGAAGGAAGGAAGGCAGAGGAAGTCCAAACATCTAATGCAGTTAGGAGACTTTGTCAAAAACCTCTATCCCTCCATTGCCACAGATGGTATTTCTCCTACACAGGGCACAAATAAAATGTTTGTGTAGTGTGGGTATGCATGGAGTTGTCATTCCCTGTTCCCGTAGCAAGTACATTAATAATACCGCAGGTGTCTTTCAAAGTTTCATGCTTGTGTCCTCAACCTGTGTATAATTCAACAAGGGAAATGCCACATTCTGAACAATGAACAATACATTAAATAACAACCGTTTTCAACTCTAAAACAGTGTAATTCTCCCCTCTGTTTGGGATTCAGTATAATTTCCATTGCCCTGTCTATAAAGGTCACCTCCTTGTTATCAGTTCTGGCTAATTGAATGATTAGGAGATCACTAAAGTCACCTTGAGGAATCAGTTATTACTAGAACTAACAACAGCTGGCCAAGTAGTAGAGACATGTGACTAAATGTCCTAAACCCCTTCCCTTTTCACAGCTTTCAAGTTTATCAGAAACTTCCAGGGACTGGGACCAATTCTTAGAATGATTGGTTTTTGTTCTGTGGCCTATGGAAATAATTTCCACTCTCCCAGTGAATTTGTTGCTAAAGATGCTTCATCAAGAACTACTTTCCAGATGACTGGTGTATGCCAGACCATGTTCCCAGCAGCAACCTGTGTTGCAAGCTCATATTTCCAGTAGAACACTAAAAAATGTATAATCTTCATTAAATCTTCAGATGCATGCACACATGCATGATGAAAGCTGCTTCTAGCTAAGTGCTAGGTCACTGTAGCACGTTGTTTTTTTTTTTCTGTTTCAAGACAGCACTAGCTACTGTACCTTTAGGCTTCATGGCTTCAGTGTCATGATGGCAATGCTGTCTGTTCTTAGTGCCATAAGAGTCTTCACAGGCCTCTGTTTCATCCCTTAGGATGAAGAGGTCCAGGTGTGCTGATAATATTGTTCCCTGCTATTGAACTGTGTCTTCCCTATCTGGCCTTGCAATTGTTTCATTCACAGTTCACAGTAAGGAGCGATAGCCAGAGTTTAGACATAAACTAAGAGCTAGGACACCTGGGGCAAAATTAGTTTATTTGGAGCAAATGAGTTCCATGTGTACTGCAGCTATTTTAATCATCTGAGGAGCTGAGCCTCATCTTTTTCCTAACCAACTTTCCTCTCTGGATTTCTCGGTCAACTTGCCCAAAATCACATTCAGTGATTTTGTGAGTTTATTCCATGCAAAACAGCAGTCCCTGTGTTAAAGACTTCCCACAGCATTAACCTTTCTTGAAAGTGCTTTGAGAGCCATGGATAATAAGTACTATGAATTGCAAAATACATTAAGTGTCTTGGGACCATTTCCACATTACTTAGTTCATAGTGGGCTTTCTCCTAGTGTAAAACACTCTTAGTCACAGCCTATCTCAAACTCATTTCTAACATGAAATGTCCTGTAATGTTTCATGTTTTCCCCACCTTCACTCACAATTACAGAAACATTCTAACAGTGATACATATAGCAAAATAAAGTTTTCCCAGCTAGATCATGCATAGTAAATTCTAAAACTCTCAGTAGCTGTGAAGAGGTTTCTGAAAACCAATCCTCAGACTCCGAACAATGACTACCTTATACCAAGAAACCTGCTTGAGGCTGAAGTTTGTCAACCTGACAAGGGAGAAGTTCCAAATGCTCCAAATGGAATAATTTATAACAGAGCAGAGCTGAGCCTGCCCAGCCATCTTCGAAGAGACTTGAAACAGGGCAGCATCTTAAAACCTCCTGGCAAATTCTTGAAATCAGCATCCTCCTGGGAGACATGAAATATAATTTGAAGACCTGCACGAAGCAATTTTGACAGTTTGTATACCGAATGCACTCGGAACACAAAGTTATGCTTTTCTTGAAGAAGATCAAGGAAGTGCCTGTAGAGTCCTAACTTGTAATCCAGCAATATCCAAGATCAGGTATGACATTACATGGTTATTTGAAGTATGGACATTATAGGAGGTGGAAGTTGACTGCTCAGCCAATAAGATGCTCTGTAGACTAAGGTCACAGCAATAGGGAGAAGATTAAAAAGGATGCACAAGTAATGCGGGCACAGCAGAAACTGCTGTTACATAATACAGAGAGCCCACCTTGAAACAATAGCCGTAATAATGGAGCAACAAAATTGTGAGAGGCCCCAAAATATTTCCTTCTGAGGAGTTTATAAAAAAGAGGATGTTTTCATAGCAATAGAAAAACAATTAACGATCTGGAGCAGGTAAGTATGTTCTATACTCTTATAAAGTAAAGACAGGCTTCCACAGGAATTTTAAAGATAATAAAAATTAGAGTTCATAAATCCAAAGATAACTAAATCCTCTCCTATTTTGCTACAAACAATCAGGAACATAAATAGTTTAGCACAATTATTGCTATCACTATCCATGTTTGATTTTATTGTGCTCAATTTAAAGGTCTTTGAAACATCCAGATCTAAAGATGGCCAGAATGTTCATCTTCCCCAAACTAAGAGGACTGGCTGGCAGTAAAAAGACTGGCAGTCTTCTATAATAAAGACTTTATGTCTAGATCCCTAAATTAATAGCTGCAGCCACTGGATCAAAAGAATTTTGTTCTAGTAAAAACTGTCAAGCTGATAACTCTGGAGACTGAGTGGTCTCATTTATTCACAGAGCAATTAAATTATAGAAGGCACTGGGCAGATTCCTCACAGCTACGCCTTTCAGTTGTTACTCAAATAAAATCTCTGTTCTGAGGCATCTCTGCTGTAGTGAGGGGGACAGTTAGCACAAATCCTGTACTGCAGATGTGCAGTGGGAAACATCTGTCTCAGCAGGAAAGAGTGACATCCAGACACTTTGCAAAAGCCCAAGAACAGGCAACAGATGGCAGCAATTTTCATTCACCAGTGACTGCCTTGGACTCCTTTCTGACTAACAAGTGTGAATGGCTTAATTATCTGTCCAGTTCTCTCAGACCTCTGCATCTATCTAAAGCTGAAAAAACTGTGCAATTGGTGACAGTTGTATTTTAAATTACCTAATAAAAACAAAGCTAGTAACAGCACTCAATTGCCAGGCACTTTGCTGTTCACAGGCTCTGCCTCTTCCTCTTGTCCAGGGGCTATAATGGAGACACATGCTCAATTAAAAGGCTCAGGTTTTTCAGTGGGGTTCTGACTTTCTGCCACAAGTCTGACAGAGGTACAAAGACACCAACAACCAGATGATTCAGCCCCTACCAAAAATGCAGAAAATTCTTCAATCCTCACTTTGTGCAGCAATAATTAGCACATCCTGTGCCTAGAAACCTAGAGAAAAGCACATAAACATATGAGCACTCTGTCTATGAATTGCTAAAACTGTCCCAAATCCACAGAGCAAGACAAAGAAACGTTTAGGATTCCTGGCAAGTTCTCCTCTCCCAACACATGCTAAACAAAACCCTGCTATCTAACAGGGGGAGAGGATAAATTAACATAACCACCTCTCCATACAGCAATTAGCAAATGAAATCAAAACAAAGGAAATGTCCTCCATTCATCTTTCCCTGCCAAAGAGCAACTGACTGCTATATAATCCACAGCAATTAGCCCAATAATGGGAGCGCAAGAGATTTATCTTGAAGCAGGAATTAGGGAGGGCACAATTAATGTGCTGTACATCAAGAGTGCAGACAAAAGCTGGTGATCCCTCAGTGCAGGGTTGTTTGAGGAAGCTGAAAAGCTTAGTAGCCTGAAACTAGGTTGCAACACGTATGTCCCAATATTCCCCTTCCACCTATCCTGAAAAAGTCTGGTTGGCAGTCACTGCATGCAGGAGGATGAGAGCTCATACTCAAATGTACACAAGCAAACTTTCAAGCCAGAGAAGACTGAAGCTTACATATGGCTGTTCCTGAATAGCAGGAGGTTTTATATTTTCATTGCATGAGAAGATTTCAGGATGCCAAGGAGTTTAGGTAGCATTGTCCATCAGGATGCAAAGATCCAAAGGACTGCTGAGAGATCTGCCACTGTTAATCACTGTATCCCCCCAGCTCTACACACTGTGGGAGATAAAGCCAAGAAATCTCCATATTAGCCACTGTTTGTAGGAACAAAATGTGATAACACAGTGAAATCGCTCACATCATATTTTCTTTCCTGCTATTCAGATTTTTTGAAACCACAATGCTCTGCTGCTTTTCACTTTTAGTTCTCACCTGTTTGGATTTTTTCTGCCTGTTTAACTTGTTATTTTAGTATGGATCTAGCTCAAGCAAGCCTGCAAAGCAACTGGAAACTGAAGAAGATTGAGTAGCACAAAACTAGAAAAAAAAAATGCAACAACCAACTTGCTACAGGGCAGGAAGGGGATTGGTAAGAGAAGTCTTAACACACAAAATATAATTCTTGCCGCTAGCTGAGTATTTCTTAAATTGGAAGACGCGTTTTCTTTCTTCATTTTCCCTTCTCCAGAATCACATGAAAAGTGAATAGCAAACATGGAACAGCTTCCAGGGACACTACAAAGCTCTTGCTTACATATGCATCAGAAATAGAAGGAAGAAAATTAAGAGGAAAAATTAATTATCTGAAGATAATCTTTGTTCTAAAGACCATTATTAGGCATCACAAGCTTAAAGGACTCTGCTTATTTTAATGCAGCACAGGAAAAGACATTTATGGAGATTTACAAAGATTAAGGCCTCTGCCATGAATATCTGTGCCAAAATTTTACTGTGAGACAGTAATCAATTTATAGTCCTGTGACATTAAGTGCAATAGGACACAAGGTAGTAACTGGATTCAACAAAATTCTTATTTCAAGGATATTTGCAACACTACAGAAAAGGAGATTTTAAACAAGTGGAATAGGAAGAGAACAGACTCTGCATACTACTAAAATCAATGCTGAAGTGGTGTGCAAATACCTTCTTGTCATCAGCTTAAATATGGACTCACTAGACAAACCAACAGAGAATTTGTGTTGGGCACCTGGTCCCGTAGCTGTTGTATCTACTGGGGCCTTTTGGGTATTCAAGAGGAATTCTGAGAGTTCTGTAATGAGATGTATTTTGAAATAATCAGATTTAGCCATAGATGAGAGCTTCACTTTACAGGATCTCTACTGGTAACAGATTTAGCCCTTCTCCACTTAGACTAAATGGCTTTAGAGTTTCCATCAACTGCTGTACCTCTGTACCCTGTCTGTGCACCAGAACTGTGTCTGATGTCTTTTCACACAGCAAATACAAGAGAAATAAATACAGAAATTGAGACAGGTTGAACCCACAAGTCATTCCTGAAAAACCTTGGATGGACTCGCATTTCTAATCCTACAATTTTGCAGTTGATTTATTTCAATAGAGCAGAGAATTTGCTTCCAAAATCCAAAGTTTGAACCTTAGTCTCCATGTGTCTTACTCCTAATTGGAAAAAATTATGTACCTTTCTGCCAAAGAATACTGCTTGTAAGTGAGAAAAGGATTTATCAGTGTTCATCTAGACGAGTTACTAAAATATCAGACAAGGGTTAAGAGCAATTTGAAAGACTACTCAGTCACAATGATTCAGCTTAACTTTCTCTCCAGTTCCTCTTTAGATTTTATTTCTTCTCTTTCTCCTTCCTCTCCTTCCTGCTCAGAAAATCTGAAAATCTTTTCTCTGTTATCATGTCCTTTAAGCTTCACAAGGAGAACATGTTCACTCCTGGAATATAATGTATAGATCTCCTGCATGTGCTTAGCATACTCAGAATGTGGGAATGAGATGGCAAAAGTAAAAAAAGTGAGATAGTGAGATAGTTACAATTATACATCAACATGAAGCTTCAGCTCTCTTGAAGATGTCAGATATTTAATCCTTCTCATTTCCTTGAACCTTCCTCAGCTCACTCAGCAGGGTGACTTTGCCCTGGTTGAGGCAATCTGAGGTGGTCTCCCACAAAATCAATTGAGCTGTTTCCCTAGGTAATGCAACACTATGTGTATCATTGCTCCTATGGGTCTCCTTCCTTCTTTTGAACTAATTTACTGTGCTTCATCAGTGTTTTTATGAAGAAAAAACACAGCATACCATTTCTGGGGTCCTCTTTCCAGCATACAGTAGTCACTTCCCCAGCACTGAAGAGTAATGCATCTGGAACTGTTTGCTATTCTCCAAAAGCATTAGCATGTCTTGCCATCTCACACTGACAATCTACACCTAAAAATATGCATGAAAAGACAACAGCAGCTGCCCCTTAGTGCTGCCTTCTGAGGAATCCTTAATAGCAGCAACACCAAAAGATTGTGCCAGTTCTTGAGGAGACAATTCCACCTTCTCCCACAGTCTGTCACCTTTCTATTACAGATGATATTCCCATGACACAGAGCCCAGCACAAGCTACAGCTGCATCACCACCTATCAGCTTACAGCAGTCCTGACGGCACTTCTATCAAGGGTAAGAAAAGGGTGGTATTCAGCTGGTTTGCCTGCCCCACCGCATTACAAAATGGAAATGGAGGGCAGAACCTCAGAGATGAGCTCATGGCTTCATGGTTACTCTCCTAGTTGTTTTCCTGTTGGTGGACAGATTGCAAAGAAATTATTTGTCACCAAGTTTTAGTCACTGGGGTACAAGCAGACTTCTCCCTTGAGGCATTCACAATTCATATTTTTAATATCTAATCATCTACACATGGAGAAATGCTGGAGGCCATAAGAGCATGACCTGACAAAATTCAGTCTGGTCTAGAGTGAACAAAGCTACAGGCACACAGGGCATTCTTGATCATCCATACTGTGCCCCTAAGCAGGGACACTGTTGTACCTTGATTTGACAGCAAGAAAATAAAGAGTGGGTTAAAATGAAAGCTGTTAGTCAAGGATTTCGTCATAACAGACAGATTTGCAAAGAACAAAGTTCTCATTATACTGACTGTTGAGATTCTCCTTTGTGAAATTGTGACAAATCTAATAGTGCATGGGGGGATATTTTTTAATAGAGTCAACAGGCAGATGGATGAGATTTTAGACAGACAGAGACAGAAGTGTATAAACTTCAGCCAAACACAAAGAAAGAGAAACTGCCTGGGAAAATGTAACTGAAAGTAACTCAGCATGGCTTGGTGCTGGGAGCTGAACTTGCAGCTTTGACAAGGCTGACTTTAAGGCGACCTTCAGTGAAGCTCTTTAACAGTGTATGCTGGGCAATCGCTGGTAAATCTTTATTAATTTTAATTGGCGGCACCCATTTATAAGAACCATTAAAAAGGATAAATTGAGCCCATCCGGCGTAATGTCTTTTGTTAATTAGTTTGTCAGCACTGTTTTAATATCCCCTAATGACTTCATATTTCAGGCCTGACATTAAAGGAGACGCTGTGAGAAAGGAAATGGTCTTATCACCATGTACATTTTTTTCTTTTTTTGAACAAAAAGTGTCCTTCCAGGCCTGACCAAGGTTAGGTGTCATTTAACTCAGATAGACAGGTACCACAAGATTTGGAAGGGCCCTATCACCCTATCCAAACCTCTCCTTGCTACTGAACAACATGCTCTTCTAAGATTTTTCTCTTTTTACAGACCCAGACAACAGCAGAAGGAATTAAAAGTCATTAGTCACCAAATTCCCATCCTCCATAGCTCATTATGGACTTGTCTTTAGTCCCAAAACACAATCATGTGGGAAAAATACAGGGCAAACCTGGTACAGAATTGCAGCCATACCTCCCTCAAGTAAAACAGGTTAAACCCCACAGAGCTTTTGATTCACAAGGACATGCACAACACCAATATTCTGATCTGTCTTGGGAGCCACAAACTTACAAATTAAAAGTTGATAGAATAAGAGCATCAGCAAAGAACGCTTTGTGTATGGATTTAATTTGCTAAAGAAGACGATGGAGAAATTATTTCTCTGGGGATGATGTTTGGTCTCAAACAAAGGTGAGTGAGCAAATCTATGATTTTGGTGTCAACAGTTCTCTTCTTCTTGTGCTCATCCTGTATATTTTGTAATAGCACACTCAAACTTTTATCCTGGAAGATGAAGAACTTGAATTCAGTTACGAGTGCTGGAAATGCACTCCTAATGAGTACAGTATTTTAGACCTTTACATCTCAAATAGGTTACGAAGATTTTTAAATTAGCTAATAAAAGCAATTTAGAACATTTTAGCCTTTTTCTTTAATATGTATGCACTTGATAATTTTTATTCAAGGAGGAAGGGCATTCAAGGAAGGGCCAGGAGAAGGATCAAATGTGCCATCACAGAAGATAACACAACCCATTGTTGTTTGGGAATTCCCTTTATGAGGTGAACCTTGTGTACTTAGACACCTTGTTTCCCTCCTCGCACATCTGCCACACACTTCTTCAAGCTGATGAAAACTGGAATTATTCA
Source organism: Sialia sialis (assembly GCA_009812075.1). NCBI lineage: Eukaryota > Metazoa > Chordata > Aves > Passeriformes > Turdidae > Sialia > Sialia sialis. Next base: position 7,205,892 of record VRYO01001269.1, on the reverse strand, counting down.
TCTAGGGAAGCATTTCCTCACTATGATGTCTGCAGCAAATTTTGTTCCTCCTCAGTTCCATACAGTGACTTGTTCAATCACGGGGAAGATCCTGAATTAATACTGACTTTTTGTCAGTGAAGGGTGAGCTGGATTCTATTAGTTTCTTTTCATTTAAGATTACAATAGGTGAGCAATTTGAGGCAAACAACATCCCCCAGTAGTTAATACTACGTTTGATGCTTTGGTGCCTAGTATTGGATTAATTCACATGACAGCAAAGTGAATAAGTGAGACACAGCTAATAAAAAAATTTTAGCTTTTCCTCTATCTTACACAGCTTTGCAAATCATGAATATTTCATTAATTGTAAAGTGCTTACATTTAGGCTGTAACAGTAAAAGGAAAATGAAATCTTTAGCTAATAAAATAGCGTATTTTTCCTTTAAATCTTAAGTTTACACATAGATGGCTCTTTATAGGCATCATACTGAGAATTGTAGAGAGATATGTTCTGCTTTGCTAGATCACCTTTCAGCAAAACACAAACAAGTAATTACTGTAGTGACTGAATCAGTTATTACTGAGCAAAATCCTTTCCTCAAAGTCAATTGAAATATCTCTGTAAGGGTCTGGAAGACTAACAGGTTTTGCTTTTTCCGTTAAAATTTAAGGTTAATGATTTTACAAGATTTTTTTTTAAATGGATACACTGTCACAGCATTTGAATATTAAAAGCTTCTCTTTGATCTCCTGAAAGCCAACCTACCATCATTGCAAGCTTGTGCGATGTTTCATGCAGATTTCAAATTTTCAGGGGACTGCTAAAAACTATGCCCTATGTGAAGCACACAGTAAAAGCATGCCTAGGGTGAAATAGATATTCCCAGCAGTCTGAACACCTCTTTGAATGAACTGCCTTTGCAGGGAATAAAAGTCTTGAGTTTTTTTTCTCCAACCAGCCTGTCTCTTGTGCACTGGTGTGCTCTACAGAACTCAGCCTTTTATAATCAAAGGTTTGTATGACACTGACAGCATAGCTGGGTACTAAGTCTCCATTTTGCAGCTTTGACAAATACAAATTTACATAATAGTCTTTCATTTCTATAAAATGGTTATTCGTGACAAGCATATTTCCAGTCTTCACCACAGAACAAAACCTTGTGTTTTCATTGTTCCAGTACTTCCAGCTCTTGTTGTACAAAAGAATTATGCTCTAAATAGTTTTGCTGTTGCTAGCTAGAAAGTGAAAAAAGACAATTTTCATCAGATGCATTAACTCAATGACAGTTGAAATTCACCCGGGAATTGAGAAAGAAGGAAACTGATATTCCTCTTTCCAGTCACATCTCAGAGCCCCTCAAAAATATGGCAAACTGAGGCCTAGCCCTTCCAGTCTATTCCCCTATATATTCCAACACTATTTTCACCTGTTAATGTCCTTCCACTTTTCATATAAAATTTTCTGTCCTCCAGCCTGTCACTGTTGATTCTGCTCTTCAGGAGTTAAATATCTAATAATGAAATGCCCAAATACTAACAAAATGCCTATATTTTAATAAAAAATTTAAGTTAGTGAACGTGCCTAATGTATTTCAGACACTTTAATAAAATTTTAATGCTTTATTACCAACTTCAAATAAATTACAGTTTTTATCCAAAGTCCAAATAAAAAATAATAATAAAAAAACCCCTAAAAACACCAAAAAAAACCCCACCCACATCTTAGTACCTAAGAAATGTGACACCCAGAAAAACAACCTGACCAGTCTAGATAAGTCTGTATAATTAATTTTATAAATGTATATGAACAGAATAGCAGGAAGGCCCCATCCATGACATCCAGACCCTCTACGTGTCAGCTGAAGTACCCTGACTGGTCCTCAGGCTTGTTCAGATCCCATTACCTGCCCAAAATCATTGAGGAACTTCAGCAGGTTTATCTGTGTGCCTGGATTACTCAATGCATACAGGTATTGAGAGACTTTCAGACATGACCTCAGCATGCTCTCTTGCTCTTTGACTCACTTTCCTCTAGTGTCCATTTCCACCCCCCATACATAAATATCTATAGAATCCATCCACACCCGCACAGAACAAGTCTTTACAACACATACACAGGAGATCTGTCACTTCTGGGAAAAAGCAGAGCTGTTAGGTACCATGTGAACTGTATTCCGATGTGCAGAAGCTCAAGAAGTGATGTCAATAGGCCTCTGAAAGTCAGAGTAAAAGCTGCAAATTTACTTGTTTACAGCGAATATAATTTAAAAAAAATCCACTAAGAACTATGAAGGTAAAACAAATGGGAAGTTCTTCAGGTGTTTTTTTATTTAGTGTATTGTTTAAATAATGGATTAAAACCAAGTTCAAAATCACCTGCTTTGATCAATCATCAAGAGATCATAGTCTATTTTTTCACCAAAATCAGCTTTGTTGCTTATACCTCAGCACTGGAAAAAACAATTGTCTGATTTTCTCCCATGGGAAATAATATAAAAGGAAACAGAATAAATCACATGAATTTATGTAAAATCAGAAATGTCCCTGTTTGTGTCATATGCTCCTAAGTCCTACAACCATCTAGCCAGCAGCTTGCTAGCCCTGCATCATGGTGAGCATCCAGCATCAAAGGAGAGCAGTGCTATGTTAGCCTGCACTTTCTGATACAGATCTCAAACCACCTTACAAAATCTGCCCATTACCCTTATCCTCATTTTGCAAAGAAGAAACTGATACACAAAGTTAGTGTGATAGTGGGCAATCCCTCACTATTTCAACATAACTTTAATCCATGACTGTGGATTCCGTGTTTTTGTGTTCTGGCTGACACTTCCCCATATATTTTTACATACATAGAAGCATTCATCAATGTTCAACTTTTTAAGCCATCACAGCCTTATACTCCTAGAGTGTCAGAATATGAAATATCCAAATAATATTGACATCTAGCTAAGTTTATATCAGTTCTGAACTCACTGCACTCTTGAAGGGTATTTAAAAACAGGAAGAAATAGACAGTGTAACAAAGGAATTTTTATATCAGACTGTAGTTTGTGAACTGTGTAGAAATATCTCTTCAGCTACTTCGGCATGTTATTTTACCCCTTATAAATCTAAAAGAAAACAACACGGGTTAGTTTTCACCAGCTGATCTTTACATTTTTCTTTATTTTCACTTCTCACATTTCCAGCAAACACAGCACTATACTAAGCAAAAACGCAGAAAAACTCAAGCTGCCTGCAAGTTAAGTGTCTCCTTGGGCTGGTATCACACGTCTTTTTGCTAATCATTTATTCAAGTACACATACCCTCAGTGCCTGTCTGTGAGATCAGTTTTGATTATCAGTGGACTCAACTCAGTATTTGTTTCATTTTCATTCTATAGAATGCAAAAACTCCAGCAGTACAACAAGGGAGGTGAATAAAAATAGACAGTAGATCTTTACTTGCCATGGTACAATCTACCCTCTGGGTAAAACCTTCATACCTGGAAAAGTCAGGTGGAAAGTCTAGGCCATGTTAATAGAAACAAAGAAGCTAAATGTCTGGTGACTACAAAGAAAATATTGGTTGAGATGGGTCTTGAAATGAAACATTTCTCTTCTTTGGCTACACTTTTGGCTAGCCTTCAGCTGACCTACAAGGTATTTTGCAAAGCACACTCAAAAAATAGAACAGAAATAGAAGATACAAAAACTGTTCTGGGTCAGACCAGACATCAGTCTAGCTTGAAAACTTGTCTCCTACACTACTTCACAGTCACAGAATGTGTAATCCTAGAGTTGACTCAGTTCTGGAGCTGTCAGCCGGAATAGAGGCATGTAAAGAACTCATCCTGCTACCTGTGCCACTGTGAACAGAGACCAAAGATGGATACCTAGGGAAAGGCACAAGAATAAGCTAATCCCACATGCTGTGTGAGTGAGAGGAGCCTGCTCTAAAACTTTCAAAGTAACCAGCTGTGTCATATGGAAGCAGATATTCCAGTGAGGCTGTAATTACACTATGATTTTTAGGACATTAACTTCAAAAAGACAGGCATTGATGTATATAAAACAAATCAAAAAACAGCACCAATACCCCCTCCCACTCCAGATGCCATTATGATCATAAGTCAAGTAGAACATTATGCTAAATATGCTGTGGTCATATACCTGTGAGGAGTTCCGAGCCTGAAGTGGAAATTGGAAATCTGTCAACAAGAAGACAAGTGAGCCAGTGGCCTCCTGTGATGAAGGGACTACATCAGTGGACAAGGAAAGAGCTGTGGTTGTTATCTGGACATTTGTAAGGCCTTTGGCACAGTTCCTCACAACACCCTTCTCTCTAAATTGGAAAGATGAGGATTTGATGGAGGACTGTTTGGCAGGTGAGGAATTGCTTGAAGTGGACAATGGCTCAATGTCCACACAGAGATCAGTGACAAGTGGTGTCCCTCAGATGACTGGGGTGAGCACTGTTTGGTATCTTCATCAATGACATAGATATTGGCATTGAGTACACCTTCAGCAAGCTGGAGTGCAAGAACCAAGCTGAGTAGTGCAGATGACACACCAGGGGGACAGAATGCCATCCAGAGGGACTGGGACAAACTCAAGAAGTAGGTCCACAGGAACCTCCTGAAACCAAGTGCAAGGTGCTGCACCTGGGCTGAGGCAAGCCCCTGTATCAATATAGGCTGGGGGATGAAGGAATTGAGACAGATGAGAAGGAAAAGGAATTGAGGGTGCTTGTGGGTGAGAGGCTTCACATGAACTGACAACATTCACTTGCAGTCCAGAAAGCCAAACGTATCTCAGGCTGTATCAAAGACATTGTGGCCAGCAGGGTGAAGGGTAATTTTGCCCCTCTGCTCTGCTCCATTGAGACCCCAGAGTGGATTCAGACAACACTGAATCCACTCTGGGGTCTGCAGTGCAGGAAGGAACATTTCCTGTTGGAGTGGGTCCAGGGAAGGAGCACAAAAATTATTGGAAGGATGAAACATCTCTCCTGTGAGGAACAACTGAGAGCTGGGGTTGTTCAGCCTGGAGAGAGAAGGCTCTGGGAAGACCTTATTGTGGCCTTCCAGTAGTTAGAGGGGGCTTGTGAGAAAGATGAGGACAGACTTTTTAGTAAGTCCTGCTGTAGAATAAGAGATAATGTTTTTAAACTAAACGAAGATAGATTTAGAATAGGTATAAGGAAGAATTTTTTTATTATGAAGGTGATGAAACATAAGCACAGGTTGCCCACAGAAGTGGTAGATGCCCTATTCCTGGAAACATTCAAGGTCAGGTTGGATGCAGCTCTGAGCACCTATTCTAGCTGATGTCCATGCTCATTGCAAGGATGTGGACAATATGACCTTTTAAGGACCATTCCAACCCAAACTATTCTATGACTCTATGTTGAAAGTGCTCTTAATAGTTTGAGAGGCATCTTATTGTACATGATTGCTCAGGACGCACTGGTGGGCTTTGCAGTAGTGAGAACAAGTTTCTGCTTCAAACTTTTGTGGCTCTCTGTATGTTGGGTGCATGCCTGGAACTCCAGCATTCTGAAGCTGCACTCCCCTGTGACAATGCAGCTCACAAGTACCAGTGCAAGGAACTTGCAGGAGTTGAGAGTTCATCCTTGGGCATCTGCCTGGAAAATAGTCTCCAAAAGATCAGGGGGTTGCTGCATGACATACCAGGGAATGTTGCTCCCGTTTTGGAATGTCTTGTCTACCACAGGAATCACATCAACAATGCCTGTTCCTTAAAAATTAAACATTCCCAGAAGAAAGAGAACAAAGTAAAAGTACTAAAAGCTAAAAATACACAAACCCAAAACCCACCACCACTAAGGAATTATTAGCCCAATTAGCTCTGTCTATGCTATATAAATAAAAATGAGGGATTTTATTAACACTGTCTATGCTATATGGAAGGTTCTCAAAGAGCATTGTATTTTCTGTACATTAAAATCCACTGAAAGTACTGGATTTTTCCATTTTCATGTAAATCAAAAATTTCTTTTGTAGTTTTACCTCACACAACCAAAATCCTAGACATGCTGTATTTAAATGATTCATAAATGTGACTCCTTGCAGAATTCAAAATATTTTATTTATTTTATTGTTTAATATGTTATGCTTATATTTATAAATATAAAAATGTGATTATTTTTAAACTGTTGTGATAAAAAATTAGTGTTACAGTATTGAAAATCCAGGGATTGAGGGCTTCTCAAAATTTCTACTATGCACAAGGTATCAACACCCAGCAACATAACTGTGTCACAGGAAAAGCAAAGTTGAATGACTACTTCAAGTGCAGAGCTTCTGGCAGGAGAATTACACAGCAGAGGGAGCAATTGCCCTTCATCACAGAAGCAACTGAGTCAGTTTTGTTCCTTACAGCATTAGCATTGCTGTAGCTGCAAATTATTCTCAGATGAGTTTGTACACCAACACAGTAGTTGTTATTAGATAAAACCCTGCATGATCAAAAATCCTCTTTGAGTACAGCTTTGAGTGCAAGCACTCTGCATTGACTTGGGCATTGGTAAAACATCCAAGAGAAAAAGCAGCTGGTCTCTCTGTTCAGGAACAAAGATAGGTAATTTCTAGTGTGAAACAGTGAGAATTTGTGAGAAGGGAAGTTATTCATTATAATAACTCTGATGAGTCTACTGCTGATAGTGACAGTTTTATATGCTAAGATATAGAAGGTGTTTTGAGAACAAAAGACATGAGATCAGGGGTAAACCAACTGTATATGTGTTTGTTCTTTACTAGTTTTCTGTGAGAGTTTATTCTGGCATGTAGTCATTTCTCAGTTTGACCTACAAAGCTTCCAGGACACCATTTGGTGCAAAGGCTGAACGAGGTTCCATTCTTGGCAGGGAGAATGTAGAAGCTAGAGACATGGGAGCTTGACTCTGGGGTGTATTATTCATATTAAGAAACAGGAAGACACTTCAATTCAGAATGTATCTAGAAAAGGTGCTGCAGGTTTCACAGCTCTGTGTTTGTAGAACCTCACAGAGAAGCTGTGCCCCGTGCTTTACACAATTTGAGTCACTGCAATGCAAGACATTGTAGCTCACACTGTCCATACATGAATGTGGCAAAATCAGCAATGAGAGCAGGTAGACTCATTCAGTGGTTTGTATTAATATCTAACAGCAATACTTACTCTCATTCCACTCTTCAAATCTTTACTTTTTTTAAAGAGAAAAAATAAAGCAAATTTCCATTTCCAGTCTTCTGCCTACCAGACTAGTCATACATGTTTTGTTAGACCAAGTGTTAGTCCTAGCTATCTTCTCTTTTGCACCCTTTGATTCCTACTAATACAATAAAATTTAACATTTCAGCCTTCCCTTTGCTAGTCAAATCAATTACAAGACCTAAAACTGAGAAAAGGACCTTCGCTCAGCATGGGTTCCCAAGAAGAGCAACTCAGCCATCCATGAAAGAAATCTCATTAATTTACTACAACTGAAAGATTAAAAAATATTTTGGCTATTTTCAGTAAACCAAGACATCTTAATATACAATAAACTGCCAGAAGTCAAGAAGGATAACATTTAAGAACCACTTTTATCATAATCACACCACTGGAAGGTAACTTCCACCTTTTCCAGGGACCAGTGAACTGATAGATGCCACCTGCAGCACCAACTTCCTCCAAAGATCCACTTCTCAGGATAGAGGGCATCAATGTCCTGGAAAAAAATCAGTGCAAATGCTTCCAAGTTTGGCTGCTACATGTGTCTGCCCTGCAGCTGACCACATTCTCACTGTGAGTATCCCATCACATACAGCAAGAAGTAGAAATTACTTCACTTGTTCTCAGCACTGAAACCAGCAGGAATCACCACAAAAAGTAGAAATGGGTGTCTGGCCAGCACTGTAACCCAAATGACCAGAAACTCCACAAGCAACTAGTAAGGATCTGGCCCTTTGTAACAGTTGGTTTCAGGCCAAGAAAAAGCTGAACATCCACAGGGATGGCTGTGAATTGGCCAGTCTCCACCTACAAACAGAGAAAGTTGCTGCCATTCATCCCACAAGTGTTCTTGGAATTTGCTTGCTACAGCTTAAAAAAAGGTCAGATAGAAGGTGCTCAAAAAAGTTATGTGTGATCACTCTGGCTATTTTAATTGGGCAGCCAACTCTGCCTTGTGACAGACAGCTGGGAAATGTAGCTACCAAGAGACTGAATTGCATCCGCATTTAAGCACTCATGTTTCATGCGAGCACATAAATTGTACGGCAAGAATTTGGGGGATGGAGCAGCTGCATTATGAGAAGAGATTTCTCTCCTTAATTTGAAGACATGCAGGCTGAGAGGGATACAACTGAGAACTGCAAAATCATGAAGGTAGTTGAGAAAGTGAGAGCAGATTGTCACCAAACCTTGTAATATTGCAAGTATGGGGACTCACTCAAATTGCATGCAAGATAGGTTTCAAACAAACAAAATAAATAATTTTATTTTGCAAACACAGTGGTAGTAAAATTTTAATGATATGGGATTAGGAGACCAATAATAGCAGGCTAGACAAGAAAAGCAGGCTAGACAAAAAAAGCAGGCTATAAAAAGAGATTTTTTTTTTTTTTTTATGGACAGTCATTCCAAAATGGGTAAGGGAATGTCCACAGGTATACCTCCCAGGGATTTTAATCCAGTGACCATGGATTCTGAGGAAGAATGAGGGAAATGCACAAATGAATGGCCAGGATTGTGTCCTAACTGCATGTAATATTGCCTGCTATTACTGTCCAAGGCAAAGATACCTGTCTAGGTGGCCTTAGGTTTGACAAAATGAGGCATTTCTTACACTTTCATGCAGGAAACCATGACTGGAGAAAGTCATTGCCACTGTAGGCCTAAGAGTCCAGACTCACAGGAGGAGAAGCAGTTGCTGTGACTTCCCTGTAATCACTGCCAAACACAGGTACTCTAAAAACCTGTGCAGAAGTTATAATGCAATAGGAATACACATTGAGGAACTGCTTCTGCCCCACAGAGCACTGAAGCTAAATTCAGAATTGTTTTTGTTATATCCTGGTAGCTTTAACTACTGAAGTTCTGCAAAAATTCCCTTGTTGTTTTTCCTTACATGCAGCTTCTGTCCATAATACTCCCTGCTCCAGAGGAATGTAGCGATGTCACTAGGCTTTGTCCCTGTTACAGCATAAATTTCTCCCCAAAACTTGCAACCAAACAAGTAAGCTCAATTTCCAGCTTCAAAAAGGAGGTATCTAATAATGGCATGCCTGTCCCACTCTCACAATATAAGAGCAGACTTTTAAAGAAAAATCTGACATTTGCTAGCGCTCAAACACATGCTGGCTTCCTCTGAGCACAACAGATATCACCTGCTTCCTTCCTTTTCCTTTCAGATGCCACAGCTGTGATGGATATGTTACTAACATACCCAGCACATGTGCCACATGTCCCTTTATCTTCCTCTCTCCATTTCTACACCCCTGAAGTACTGAGGAAATTGAGCTGGCCAAAGCTATCTGGCTGTATGCAAGGCCCAATCAAAGGGACACGAGACCAGATTGACAATAGCTGCTGCTCTTCCTATGTATTAAATGCCATCTCTTTTCCCAGAATTTTCCATAACATATGCAGTGGTCACTAGTCTAAACTTGACCAAAAAACTTACCCAGCTTCACACGGCAGTGGATGGGTGGGTGGACTTCTGAATATGTTTGTGACTTCCCAAGAAGCCATAAGAAAGATGGATCTAATTTTAGTGGAGCCCACTCCTTTCTCAAGTCTGAGGAAAAATCTGTTTCCATTTTCTCTGAAGCCTGCAAGGCAAGTAGGAAGGCACAACACTTTCCTCATTGAAATCTAAAAAAATATGACCATATACTAGCTCGTTTCTCAGTATTCCAAATATAACCAGAAAGCATAGTGTTGTATAACACAAGAAGGCAGGCAGAGCCCTACAGTGATAGAGATTTTATCTAGCTCCCATTTCAATGGCAACTGGCCAGCTGGAATTTGTTCATAAGTATTTATTTGATAGCAAGATGAGTTACACTGGTCCAGTTGCCTAGAAAATAAAAAATTGGAAATTACAAGAGGAAATAACCTATTAAAGCTATCCATTTCCTCCACCAGGCATCACACAGATATAATCCACTCTGTACCTTTGGACAGAATCAATTTGACAAGGTTGTGTGACATAGTAGAGAACTGGACTAGAATCCTTCCCAGTGGAAGTGCACAGTGTCAACTCTTCTGACACTGAGAGTAACAAATAAGACAATTGGGTTCTGAGGAGCACAAAACAGTAGATCTTTACCAAGATAAATTTCTCACAACTGAGTTATTAATGAGATCACCTCTCCCCAATGGCCTTTAACAATCAGAAAGCTGTATGATCCTAAATTCATTCTGCTTGTGGCAAAGGGAGACCCGTGTAAAACTACTCCTAAAGCCAAACAAGCAATGAAATAGAAAAGAGACACAAGAAGACACTAGAATATGTTGAAAGAAACTGAGCCCTGGCACTAGACACCAAATTCATTCTTCGGCATCAGACATCATTCAGGAAAGTTACTGCTTACAGAGGCTGACAGAAGAAGTTGCACCTATTGGAAATGTTCTCTAAATTTCAAGTTTTCTAGATTCCTAGTTAATCCCAGTCCATTTTTAGGAATTGTTTTACTCTTCACTGTCCTGCAGGAAAAACACTTGATCCTACACATTTTCATTCCTAACCACTAGATGTCACTCAACCCATTTCTGTCTCATGCCCACCACCACAGCAATTTACTCCCGAGGGGAAAAAAAACAACCGGAGAAAAAAGCTAAGGAGAAATAGAGAGCATGTCAAATGGGACACAAAGTTTTCCCAAACACAGCCTCTTTATAAGCCTGAAGTAGCTTTTACACATTAGTCAAGACGTTTTGAAACAGACAGATTCAGAACCACTTTCAGCTGGAGAGAGTAAAAAGATCAAGTCCACAGCTACAGTCACAGATTTATTAACTGCTCAATTAATTTCCAATTCAGATGGCAACAAACTGAACAACTTGGGTGGAAAGAATAACCTCTTAAGCCTCTGAAAAGTCCACTGTATTCCCAAACGGCGAGCCTTGATTCCTGCAGTATACTCCTTATCAAAGAACCTTAAAATGTTAAGAGCTGGAAGGCACATTAGAGATCATCCAGTTCCAGCCTCCTACCAGGGGCAGGGACACCTTCCACCAGAAAAGACTCCTCAGAGCTCCTTCCAACCCTGCTTTCCTTGAACGCTTTTGTGAATGGGGCAGCCACAACTTCCCTGCTTCAGTGCCTCACCACTCTCATAGTGAGGAATTTCTTCCTGGCATCTAAACCTAGCTTCATTCAGTTTGAAGCCATTCCTCCTTGTCCTGTAACTACATGCCCGTGCCAAAATCTCTCTTCAAGCTCTCTTACAGCCTTTCTTTAGGAACCAGAAGGCTGCTAGGAGTTCTCCCCAGAGCCTTCCCTTCTCCAGGTCAAACAGCCTCAGCTCTCTCTGCCTGCTCTCATAGGAGAGGTGTTACAGCCCTCTGATGCCAATAAGATCTCAGCCCTGCAAGCACTGACACATCTCTAATTCCTTTCATTTATTCCCTGCATTGCATGCAACTGCATAGATGCATTTAAGTTGGACACCCCATCCCTACCCGAATGAAGCCAACTCCCTGCTGTCTCTCCCCACGTATCTTATAAGATACTCCCTTGGAAAAGGTACCTTTTTTAGTTTACAGCCAGCTTTTAAAAAATTAATTTAGCTCTTTGTACTATACCTTAACTAGAATGAAATCCCAACCCTACCTGCAATGATAAATCCTCTCCCCTGTATAAACAGATGCCACTGTGTGCCATCAAGCACATTTCATATGATGCCTAAAACAATGTGATGCAAAACTGAATGTGAAAGTATAATTATTAGATTAGCAGGTTTCAGCAAACCAGCAAATATGATAAGACTGAAACAGTAACAGGGGAAGGGAAGGAGGAGAAATCAAGAACCAGGAGATTAACACTGACAAAAACAATGCACCATTTGTTAATAATGATAGACCCTTTTTTTAAATGAAACTTTTTATCTAATACATTCCACAATGTATTATAATCTTTAAAAATTCCCATATTCTTTTCAGTCTATGACATAACAGAGCAGATCAGTATAGTCCTACTGATCTATACATTTCTACTCTAACATCCATAAAGCATTTCCAACAGTGAAAATAAACTGCAGTAATTTCACAATTATAAGCTGCACCTGATTATAAGCCGCACATCCAGGTAGCCGGGTAGACCACGGGATTTGTCCATATATAAGCCGCACCCGAATATAAGCCGCATTTTTTGTTTTTTTTTTAAAGTGAGGATCCATGTGTAACAAAGTAATGAATTAGTAACAGAATTGCACCAGTGGGGGGGTTTGGTGTCAGGTGCTCAAGTTGCAACAGTTTTCATAGACCAGCGAAGCCTTTAAAGGCAGCCCCAGGCGCCCTCCCGAGCCGTCTCTCACTTCTGGGTTGGCATTTCACTGGGATTTGTCCATAGATAAGCCGCACCTGAATATAAGCCGCACTACTGGGGTAGGCTGGATTCTTCAATGAAAAAGGTGTGGCTTATAATCGTGAAATTACTGTATTTCTTTAGCATAGCTAAACCTTTTGTAATCAGTCCTCTCCAGTCCCCCAAACAGACTTTGCTATACGAATTACCCTACTTTCAAAAAAATACTGAAATCTTTTCACATTAACGGGATTTTTATTCACTTACAATTTATGTAGCCTAGAAACCAAAATACAAAGGTTGGCTTGCTGCTCAGGAGAAAACTCACATTATATCCCAGGTCTGCCACTGTCTTCCTGTGGGATCATGGACATGTTTACAGTTCACAGCAGAGAACAATGCAGAGTGCTCCGAGCTGCAGATTCCCAAGCCAGGAAACACACACGGCACAGCACTGCTGAACCTGTGTGAAACAGTCCGTACTAATACATTAAGGTATCATAGCATGGAAGTGGTTGCCTGCTCAGCTTTTCATCAACAATAAAAGCACTTGCTGGCTCTTTATCTCTTTTCTTCATTCGAAGAGTGAGAAGAGTAGCCCTTCCATGTTTTGCAAAGATCTCGTAGGCATACAAGAAAACCAGGAAAGTGCAGACAGAACTGAGTACGAGAGAGGAAGGAATGCATGCAGAACTCTAAAACCCATGCAGCACTTGAAAGCTGCTTTCCTACAATAATTTTATCTTAACCATCAGGATAATTTAAAATAAAAATCCATTACTACTAGATAATAAAGTTAGAACTGGTGACACTAAGGATCAAGTTGTGATGAGAAAAATGACTTGGAAAATTGGTAAAAAACAAAAAATGTCTTAAGAAAATACCTTTACTCTTGGAAAGTGCCACTTCATTGACATTTCTTGAAGAAAAATTAATTTCTGCTGAGAAAGGCTACTCAAGTTCAAGGAGGATTTTCTAAGAAAAGGGAGAGGCACAAATTCCAGAATGACAATCTGCAGTGTTAATGATAAGACAGAAGTTCAAACTGTCTGCATGAGACTTAGCACAGGGAATTAATGCTAAGGCTCCGCATAAGTTCCTGACCTGGCTAGTACAGAGTGGTGACTTTTGCATGCACAGCTGAATTCTCATTGTAACTCCTATAAGAAAGGCTCACATGCTAGACCAAGCTCAGCACACTTGTTTGGATGTGAGGAATGTTACATTTAGGTTTCTGTTCACACAAAGTATTGTTGGTATTTGAACCCCGTCTGTTGGTATATTAATTATTCTGTTTCCAGTTCAATGTTTCAGAAGTGTCTGTTCTGTACCAGTGTAGAACAGGAACAAGGTTTTATGGGCTTGGAGCCTGGTTCCTCTCCCTCTCTAGAAAATATCAGATAGACAAAGGGAAATTAAGAATTTTATTATAAAATTCTACCTTTGTCCAAAAGCTCACTGGAGAAATTAATGAACTTAAAACCAGGTACAATTTTTTTCAATTTGTGTTTCACACTCCCTTCAGAAAAAAAACCCTTTTACTTCCCAGCTAAGTACAGTGCTTTGTACCTGTTATATTTATAGCCATATTCCTCTCAGTGAAGTTTGATGTGAAATCATATCAGTCTGTGGTCTTTCCTGTAGACCCACTTTCAGTACTCTAAGCTGGGGCAGCTACAAGAGATCTGGAGATGATTTTTTACAAGTAAGGGGAATGGTTTCAAACTGATAGAGGGTAGGTTTAGAGCAGGTATTAAGAAAAAATTCTTTACTGTGAGAGTGGTGAGGCACTGAAACAGGTTGCCAGAGAAATTGTGGGTGCCTCATCCCTGGAAGTGTTCAAGACCAGGGCTGGATGGGGCTCTGAACAACCTGGTCTAGTGGAAGGTGACCCTGTCCATGGCAGCAGAGTTGAACTAAATGATCTTTAAGACTGCTTCCAACCCAAACTGTCCTAGGATTTGATGATAAATACAGGAGTCTCAAATATTGTCGACATTTTAAAGCTTGGATTGAATCTAAGTCTCCTCTCTCTTAGGTGTGACCTACGCATGAAAAGAAATCAGAATGACTGCACCTGAAGAGAAAAATGTGTGGAATCATTATATCAGTCTCTACTGAAGTCGTTCTTAGCTGCCAACACAACCGGGCTATTCTGGCACTGCTGCGCCAATTGATCTCCCAGACAGACTTAACATTACATGTGCTGGAATCAAGTAACAAAAGCTTCGCTGTTATCTGCATAGTAGTCCTGATTAGAGCCAAGGCAAGAACAGATTTAGGGGCAAAGGTAGAATTTGTACTTGGGGCAAAGATCTACTGCAGCACATGCAACCTTCTCAGCAGCGCACTGATCTCAGCAGGGGCTTCTGCACAGCACAGAATTTCACTGCACATAAAGACATTATTGCAAATGGCTAAAGGGAGTGCTGTGAGCTGGAGAAAACAAAACACACAAATAAACACCATTTAGACAATGAGTTTCAACCCTCTAACTGAAAAGTTTTTAAAAAGGAAGGAGAGAGAGGGGGAGGGGAACAGGAAGAGGAACGGGAAACAATAAATCAAACACTTTTTCAAAAGGTAATTCACCTAATTTGTTGCAGGCTATCCAGTGTGATACAAAGGCACTGAATGACTCAGAGGCAAAATTCTGAAAAATCAATTTAGAAAAACTACAGGTGCCTTTGAAAGAAGCATTCCAAACACACAGCATTAAATAGAATTGATGCGTTTAAAACACTGAAAGAAACCCAACAAGGTTAGGTAATAGCCTCAAAGCTAAGTACTCTGGGAAATAAATTCAGAAATACGCTGATTTGTCACAAGGCTTTTCACAGAGCTCTTTCAGGAATGCAAAAAAGGAAACCCAGTCCAAAACAGTTACAAAAAAAAGGAGAACCTTAGATCACAAAAAGTTAGCACAGTTGGATAAAGGCAATACAACCCCTACTCATGCTCTAAGCAATGTTCAGTGTTCCATAGAATCATGTAGTTTGGAAAAAAAACCCTTAAGATCATTGTGATGTTTTAGTTCATGCTAAAAAAATGTAACTAAACAGTGGCCTAAAATTGCCATTAAGAAATCTCTGCTAAGTGTTTTAATAAGTCTTATGGAAGATCACAAAGCCACTGAATCGAAAACTCAAAACAAAACAAAACAAAAATGACAGTATAAAAAAAGTTACCATTAGAAGTAAGAAGAATTAAATATTAATAAAAATCTAGAAGACATTATAAAACAAAGGGAGCACTAACTAGCCATGTATTCCACGTTCACAGAAACTAATTTTGGATCCTCTCTAATAGAGACAAAACTCCCACTTCACACAGAGGAACAGAAGAAATAGTTTATTTCTCAAGTGATCTATATACGACTTGCATACTTTTATCAAATATCTTATATCTTAAAAAATAACTTATTTACTCCAATAATTTCTTCCTTGATTTCAACCCTTTATCAATGTTATTTTTCACTAACAGCAAAACTTAACTGTGTCTTAATGAAGTTTCACCCATTTAAACCATTTTCGGGTGTGATATGCACAGAGCATTTGCACACTCTTCCTCTACAAAGTACAGGTAAATGAACAATTTATCTTGTTATTAAACAGAAATTGCATGACTCTGGTCCCTCATCATCCTAGCCACAACCAGAATCGAAAGGCAGGGTTTAATGAGCATTACACACCCTGCACTGCAGGCAACAGCAACCATGGTACAGAAGCACAAGATGTGCAGAAGGGGAAGTGAAGTCTCTGTCCTCTGCTCTCACCTCAGTTGCTTCCAGTTCCCACTGCAGGGACTGGCTCACTTGGCAGGGCTCTTGCTCTTTCCTTTTTCAGCTATGCAAAGCTTAGTGCCATGGCACTGCCTTAAAATACAGACCAATTATTTGAGTGATGGCCAGAAGGGAGAGAACGCTGCCTAATAATTATCCGATACAAACTGAAACAAAAATCCCCCGATAAGCTTATTTTGAGGTCTGCTGATACTTATCAGCTACACTTCCTCCAATTGAAATTTGAGAATATATTTTAAGACATGAAACATACAAGAACTGTGTATCACTTCTACTATGACTATTTTTCTTTTAAGAAATGTGCCAAAAGTGCTAACTAATTTTTACAAAATCTCTGGCTGCAAGTCAGGGTTATTAGCATTTTACTCTAACAGGTGGTACAGAGGTTATAAGCTGACGTACTCTGAGGCAATATGAACTAACAGCCCTGGATTAGTGCTGGAGCTCAGAATGAAAACAAGCATCCTTGCCTCTATGGAGAGCTGTGCCTAATTTCAGCCAGGGCAGGCAACACAGCTCTAAAAGAAGCATTTAAAGTCTTTGTGCCCTGTCCTTTCCACAGTGCTGTTACTGGAGATATCTCTGCCCCTCAAGCAAAATGCAGGTGACATCCCTGTGCCATTGCATGACTGGCACACTCGGTCCCGTGTCTCTAGAGAGACTGAAGACCACGGGGGCAGAAGGGACAGAGGACGTGGGAGGTTACGAACTGTTCTTGCAAAATGTCATTCAGGGGCTGTAGAGTGATTCCTGTCACAGGCTTTACTGCCTCTTTAGATATAAGGTGTCCATTTCAACCAGCCATCAATTGCTCACAAGTGAAAGGCAAAGGCAATAAAAACCTTACAGAGGTGATACGTCTGTAGTGCTTAAGGTCCCCATTCAAAAGAAACCCGCATTCAATGACTTATATGTTTAAGTATCACAGAAATTAATGTAGGCTGTATGAAGTGATGCTGGTGATTTGTTTGGAAGGCAGAAGCAGGGATACACATTTAGCCTAATTAAAAAAAAATAAAATTAAAAATCAACCTTTCAGCATTTTGGGCAATGTTGAGTTCAACAGAAAGTAGTGTTCAAGTATTCTGCCTTCAGAAATGATCTCATGTGAGCAACAGCCTGCAGAGTACTACAGAAAAAAAGTGGAATTTCTCTCTGAAATCCTCTACCCAGCTCTGTAAATGCTAACAGTGTTCTCAGGGCACATCAAATTCCATGGCAACCAGCATGTATTTCCCCTCGTTCCCCACACTGATGTGAATCTCAGCCTTTTGTTTGGAGTGCTAAATGCAAGTATTTTGAGATGCCCTTTGAGACAGTTCCTCAGCAGCTGACACGGTAATTTGTACACATTTCTTGTACTTGGTGCTTAAATTACAGACTACTTCTGTATTAGAGGTTTCAACATGAATTAATAGTAGAGGGTGATGAGAAAACACAACCATTAGTCCTGTCTGTTGTGAGACACAGTCTGACTCTTAGAGATGAGGACACACCCACTGTAGCAGGTACACACTGGAGAACGGGCTTACAAATCTCCTGCAGCATGTGGAGAACCTCCCATGAGAGTTCACATTTCTCAGCACTACAAGAGAGCTGAAACAAAACCAGACGATGAAGCAGAGCAAAACACTCGGTCTTGCACATGTGGTGCATCTCCAGAGCTTAGCTGCCGTGTATTTTGCCTCTTCCCTGGCGGGCCCGTCCCTTCAGGGGGACCGGCTATACGTAGCACATCCCCAGGTAAGCGGCGCAGTTCCACAAGAGCCTTTTCGTTCTTCACCGTTGCTTTGGGCTACAGGAGCATCCCAATACGCTCCCCACTCTACACTGCTTCCTACCTGGGAAGTTCATCCCAGCTCTTCAGTTCCTCAAAGCTATGTCAACACAGGTATCTGCCCCTGGCTCCCAGCAGCGCTTTATTGCCGCGGGGCCGCCCCTGAGCCCGGCCAGCCCCTCTCGCCCCCGCAGACCCCAGCGGGCCGCGCTCAGCCGCCCCTGCCCCTCACGGCGACCCTTCAGCAGCCGCTTCAAGGCCCTACCCCAGACCCCGGGGCCGGCTCTCACCCTGCCGCCCCGCCCCCTCATCGCCCTGCCGCAGCCGCCTCCTTTATCGCCGTATCTGCCTTATCGCCCGCGGGCAGGGGCAGCGGCACCGCCGCTCGCCCGGCCGCGCCCCGCCAGCGGCACCCGGCTGCGGTACGGCGGTGGGCGCACGCCGAGACCCGGCCCGGGGCGGAGCGGGCGGAGGGAGCGGCGCCCGGCCCCTCCCCGCCCTGCCCCGCCCAGCGCGGGGCTTTGTTCCCCTGCATGCAGCCCCCAGCCGGGAGGCGGCCGTGCCCGCCCGGCCCGCGGAGCGCCCGGGAGGCGGCGCGGCGGGGGCGCCCCGGCGGCAGGCCCGCCCCGCGCGGTGCCCGCCGTCACTGCCACGGGCGCTCGGGCCGCCCGCGCCTCCCCCGCCGCGGCGGCGGCGGCCTGATGCGGCACCCGGCACCGCCCCGCCCGGCTTTTTCTCCCCTTCTCGCGGCGAGCCCTCCGCTCTGATATCTCCGGGGACGAGGCGGGGGCGGTGACGCCCCATGCCCGGAGCGCCGGCCATGCGGGGCGCGGCCCCCGGCGGCCCGGCGGCGGGCGGCAGGCGCTGAGCGCGGGCGCGGCGATGCCGATGCCGGGGGGCGACGGGGCCGCGGCGGCCAGGCAGCCCCCGTCCGGCGAGGCGGCGGCACCGCGGGACGAGGAGCAGCAGGAGGAGGAGGGCGAGGAGGATCTTCGCGACGGCGGTGTCCCCTTCTTCGTCAACCGCGGCGGGCTGCCCGTGGATGAGCCCACCTGGGAGCGGATGTGGCGGCATGTGGGCAGGATCCACCCCGACGGGGACCGGGTGGCGCAGAGGATCCGGGGCGCCGCCGACCTGCCCAAGGTGAGACCCCCCACCCCCCTCACGCCGGGGCTGGCGCGGAGTGGCAGCGGAAGCGCTCGGGGCGGACCGTACCCCACAGGGCGGACGAAGGGAAGGGGGAGACGGCGGCGTCCCGCTGGGAGGAGGCGCCCGCCTGTCCCCTCAGGAGGCCGCTCTCCCCGGCTCGGGAGCGATCCCTCGGAAAAACGGGCCCCGGGACTGCTCTTGCCGGGAGCAAAGCCGCACTTTGACTCGGGGTGCGAGGGGGTCTGCGGGGCTCTGCCCTGTCTGCTGCGCCAGCAGCACCCTCTTCTGCGGCCTTGCTGGAAAACGGGCTTCAGGTGGCTAATGTGTGAGCAGCCTGGAGGGGGAGGGGGGAATGGCCAATGCCTAAAGAGAAAGACTGGATAAATGATGAAAAGATGAGGCGAGTTAGATTTAGAAGAGTGCACCTACTTAAGGTGAGTGATTGAGACGAGCGGAGGTGAGCCTTTGAACCTGAAGAAATTCGATTTGGGTACAGTCTCCCACACCAAAAGGCATTCTGAAGCACAGCTGTGTCTGTCAAAAAAGACTTTTGATGCCAAACTTTTTAAGAGGAGTTAGCAAACGCTTGCAGAGCTTATTGCTGGCGTAGGGTCAGATGCGATTTCCAAACACGTTCCTGGCCTTGCTGTACAGAACTCTACAAAAAGAGAAACCACTGAGCTTTGTACCGTACTGAAATCTTTGAATGTGAATTCTTGGGATTGTTGCTATCTGTATTGCATCTCAGCTGGAGAAAAATCTCTCCCTTTTATTGTCACACTGGTGAACAAAAGATACTGCAAACATTTGGTATGTCACTCCACTGGTGGGTTGTAAGAGTCTTCCCATCCCTCTACTAGAGGAAATGAAGCTTTTTCATCTCAGACTTTTTTAGCAAGGACTTACCTCCTTGGGAAGGTAATTTGAAGTATGGAAGAACATGCCATTATATGGTGTACAGATCCATACTGCTTTCCATGAGGAATTCCGGAGAACCCTGTGATGCAACATCCTTTGTGCACTAAAGAGTCATAGGCATCTGTGGCAGCAACTGGAACAAATCCTGAGTCCTGATTACAGTCCCTGTTCTAAGTCCATTAGATTTTTCCTTCCTTTTCAGATTTCCTTCCTTTCCTCTGACTTTGTCCTGAGCCTAGGTGAAGGCTGAAAACATGTTTCAGGTCAGTCAGAACACACACTACCTAATTTCTTTCTACCCAAGTCCTTTTTACCATAAGGACTGATTTGGCCAATAAAGCTGAGGGAAATGGAAGAAAGAAGCTGACAAACAAGACTCCAGTAAATGACAGGGGGTAATAGAGTGTTCAGTCCCTTGTTTGGGTCTTACATGAAGAGCTTCCACTCTTCTCACTTTTTAGCCTTCATCTGAGAGGGTTACAGATAGGGAACACAAGTGGCCTGAGCTCTTGCAATAAGAGGCAAAATACGGCTGTTTTGTTTTGGGGGTTGTTGGGTTTTGGTTTGTTGAGGGGTTTTTTGCATCTGGTAGCACCCCTGGGAAATAGATCTATAAACTGTATTCAGCACTCTGCCATCTGAGATCCCATTCCCAAGCTCACTCAGCATACAGCTGGGAGGATACTGCAATTCAGGAAACCACAAGGATGGATGAGCTCTGTTTTCTTAGCTCCTTCTCTTTATTTTTGAGGGCTGCTTATTGCCACATGTCTCCTTGCCATCAAGTTTCTTTCCATCGAGTTCCTTTGAAAGGCTGGTGCGACAGATGAGAATGAGGGCAGTAAGTGTACTCTGCAAGACTAGCTCCTTTGAGGTTCTCTCCATGTACCACAGGGTGAATAGTCCCTTTTAGGTGTTGGGAATGGGACAGTGACTTGCCTACTCCAAAATTTTGGCCGTGGATTGGAGCCAGCCTTGGATGTTGGGGGAAATAACTCTCAAAAAAGCTGTCAATAGTACATATATATATATGTGTGTACTATAAAATGATGACTGGAAGAAGCTGTGATTAGACACATGTTTACAGATTAGCTTCAGGAGCTGTGTCTCTCACTAGCGTCTGAGAGCTCAGAGAGCTCCCCTAGTCTCCGTTTCCTTCCAGCAGAGTTGGGATGAGTGGGCATCAAGTGAGCAGGCTTGAGAGCGCCACTTTCCTGTAGGTTGTTCTCTTTCCAGCAACAGGGTGGGGTACTGCTTTGCTTCAAGCTGCGGGAACCATCAAATGGGTCCATGCTGAAAGTACAAAGAGATGTGTGCTCGGCTCATAAAGAAATTATGGATTTTAAATGAGATGGTTATGACAGCAAAGACAGGAAGAGTTGCATCTAATGGATTCAGACTGAGAGAGCCAGAAAAAATAATCTGTTTTTTTCATTTAGGCTCTCAACCAAGGCTCGTATTGCTGCTGTGTTATTTGCAGAAGGAAGAGTAGGGAGGTGCTTGGATACACATAAGTGCCATAAAAGACAGTTGTTGCTAGACTAGGCTGGCTAGAAGAGCAGAGCACCTCTGTGGTACTGATTAGGGTGGAGCTTTGGCTGTGCCTTGCTCCCATCTGCCTCTCATACAGCATGGCCCACTTAGAATATGAAAACCTTGGTTCTAAAATGCTTATATCCCCAATCCCATGCATATAGACAGCCTGCCCGGATGTGTGAATCTAGGAGTGGGGTGATGCAGCTACTCCACACGAGTGATGAAGGATCAAGGGTGTGTTCATGTGTTCTGCTAAGCCTGGCAGAGATTATATACTTTAGGAAATCTGGGCTCTCTTCCTTGCTTTCTCTCCAGCCTTCAGAATAGCTGAAGGGAAGTCAAAATAGATCTGATTTCCTATCTTTTCTGTTATAAATAAATTCCTCTCTGCTTTCTGAAGGACTGTGAAAACTATCTAATATTTATAGCTCTTTTGAGATGTGCAGTGGATGATGCTGGGGAATAAAAAAGTGTCAGTGTGGAATTGAGGGATGGAGACCTTATTCCTCTCCTTCTGCTTCTATTGCCCTATTAAAATGCTATAGACCTGATGCAAAAAGAAACTGTAGCCCAGTCTGGGCTGCAGGCCCAGATCTGAGAGAGAGCACAGTGTACTTTCATCAGTTTAATTACTTGAGGTGCAGGAGGCTCTTCCACATTAACTAGTCCCCTGCTGAACTGATTGCCACTGCCTGCCTCAGTATTACACAGTCCTTTGAGGAAAAGGAGATCTGGGGGTCTGTACTAGCAAAGGGAGGAGGAACTACCCAGAATCATTAGTCTGTGCTGTCAACATTCACTTAATCTGTCTCCTCAAAAGCATGAAAGTCCCCATGCTGAAGAAATGAAACAAAATTAAATACTCAGCCTGCCCTGATTGTTACCTCTTTCCTTGTTTCAGCCTGGAAATTATTTCCTGTGAGTCAGTGTGTCACCTCACAGCATCCAAACTGACTCAGCTCATGCATTTCCAGAGATGGCTCCATTCCTGTGCCACTCTCTGGAGCCTTCCCTGCTCCTGCTGCAGCTGAACAAACCCAGTTTCACATCTGCTCCTACTGTGTCTGTGCTGCCCCCTGTGAATGAGGCAGCTGCTGCCTCTGCTGGATGGGGGAAGCAGCACCAGCCCATGGTCTCTGGTCCTTGTACTGTGGTGGGATGCAGCTGTGTGGCAAGCCAGGGGAACCCTGGAAGCCAAGGACAGGGAACTGATCTGGCTGAAAACTACCCATGCTTGCTGGCTCAGCTTTCAGCTGCTCCAGGTGCCTGATCTGGTTCACCAGTCACTTGTACCAACACAGGACAGAAGAAGGAGGTATATGTAAAAGAGTGGACACAGAAATACATGTGAAGGGTGCACTAAGAAGAACCACTGGCTACAAAACCATGTCCAGCAGAGACAGTTGTTCACAGCAGAGTGGAAGGCTCAAAGAAAGAAGTGGCTCTGACTCACTCTTTCATAGCTGTGGATAGGCCAGCTCTGGGGGAAGTCTGAGGAGGAACTGAAATGTTAAAAGCCAAACAGCTCAGAAAAGATGTCGTCTGATATTAGCAAGGTGCATGCAAGGCATGAGCTGTCCTTCAGAGAGAAAATATTGGGCTGTTTCTCTAAGCCTATCAGTTATCCCAGACTTGTGTCTTCTTTTTATTTGTCCTGTGGACAGGTCCTTTCTTGGTACTTAGACATATTTTCTCAGCTGCTGACAAGACTACAGTTATCCCCTGTGGAGCAAATGGTGAAAATGGTGAGGAAAATCTGACTGGACCCATAAGGCTGAGGCCTCAGAATGGGACAGCAGTCTGAAAGGTGAACATCCAGAAGTCATTCTCTGACCATGTTATTCAAAACACCAGACACTGCAGGGCACAGAGTCATGCTGTCAAGCCTGTGTCTCAGTCAGTGCCAACTCATCTGAAATACCAAGAAGCAGTGCAGGACCTTTCTACCCTTGCTTGCAGGACTATTCCACCCTCTGGTGGTACTGGGATACTCATTGTCTTTTTTTGCCTCTTTCTTTTATTTTTGTTTCATGCCTTTCAGTTTCAATACTCAAATGAGGCCATGCTCCCTCAGATGATAGCTTTCCTGTCCTGTGTCTTGCTTGTCAGTTAATTCCATCTATTTTGTCCAATGTAACAGTGCATAAATGCAGGACCTTTTCACGCAGTTTCTCTTGCAGCTCTGTGGTGATCCTCATTCTGAATCCCTTCTCAATTTCCATTGTGGAAATAGAGGAATGTTTCTGGTGTGGTTACTTTGGGCAAAAAGGGTCTGGTTTCAGAGGAACGTGCTCCCTATAGCTATGTGCCACTGAGTTCAGCAAGAAGCTGGAGAGTTTTGGAAGTAGTGATTTATGTTCTGCTCCTCATTTCAGATTCCCATACCAAGTGTGCCTGTGTTCCAGCCGTCCACCCCCATCCCTGAGCGCCTGGAAGCTGTACAGCGCTACATCAGGGAGCTTCAGTATCCTTTGCTGATACCTTACACACTGGTGTGATAACCCAGGAAGAAACAGCAAGAGGACTTTCTTTCTCTTGACAAACAGAAAAGCTGCTTCTGTTGTAGCTGGAGGAGAACTGACACTTGTTCCCTGAAAACAGGAAGCTGGACTTGGCATAATGTTTTGTTTTGCTGCTCCGTTTCTTTTCCTTTTTTGCCCAAGTTACCTTCTGGTTCTGTTCACTGCATGTAACAAATAGGCATGTTGTCAGCCTTCCCCCACTACCCACTCTTCTAGGTCAATGGCTTTGCAGTGGTATTTCATTAAAAAACACACATATTTTAGATCCTGACAGCCAGGTGTCAGATGTACTACAAACTGCATCACCTCATTGTTAAGGTGTGGGTGAGTTGTGGTGATGGGCAAACCTCAGGTCATCTGACTCAATCACTCTTCTCTATCTAAACAACACTCAGTCACCCTGCTTTTGTGCATCTGTGGTATGCCTGTGTGGCTGCTTTCTGGGAAAGAGATTTCTCCATTCCTGTTGTGCCAGAGAGCAATATGCCATGCAAACTCAGTCTAATCTCACTGATGAGATACAGATCTAGCTCTGGATCAGCCCTAATTCAAGGTAAGAAGGCTGACCTTTTGGCATCTTTGACCCATCCAGGGTGGTTGTGCTCTGAATTGGATCCCAGTCAATCTTAGAATAAAGTACCATGAATATTTCATTGCTCCATGTATTATGTGCAGATTGGAGCAGGAAGAGGTTTGTCAAACTATTCTGCCCTGATAACAGGAAAGCTGAGCAGAGCATGTGCTGTCAGCATGAACCTTTGGGAATTGGACTGGAAACCTGTGTGTGGGTATGAGGAAGAGAAGAATTGACTAGGAAATACAGTGGAAGTAAGGAGGAATTATAAATGGGAGAAATGCAGGAAAAGGTGGTAGGGATTTTCTTGTGTTGCTGCTACATTTGTGGAATCGTGACTTTGCTGTGAGAATAGTAAATAACATGAAAGTCCTTCACACAAGTTTTCTTCAAACTCTACTTTCCAAGCTGCCAAGCCCTTAACTTCTTGCTTCCAGGTACAATCATACTGGGACACAATTCTTTGAGATTAAGAAGAGCAGACCTCTGACTGGGTAAGTGCTGGCAGCCTCTGCAGCATTTAATCCTTTCTTTGTTGTGGGAGTCCTGCTATACACACTGCTTTTTCTCCATCCCCTGCCCAAGGTCTAGTGGCAGGGCTTTCTGTACTGCAGCTGCATCCCGCTTTGGGTAACTTCATCGGTTGTTACCTTGGGCATAGCTGGGCAGAGCTGTCTGGTCTTTCTCAAGAGAGATAGTAGGGTTTTTTGGTCATGAATCAGTAAATCCAGTAAACCAAAGATAACATATTGTGAAACTGTGCATAGTCTGCCTGCTTCTAATTGGAATGTAACTATATGAACTTCTGAGGGGTTTTGTGATTAGGTCCTGGTATAAAAAAAGCTTTGTGAAACCCAAGTAGCTTTACAGGTAGAGACTTCACAGCTCCTGTGAGTGTCTCTGCAGAATCTAGCCTCACTAAGCTTTTGGTGACTCACACTTTGAATGAAAAAGTATTCTCTTCACTGCAGATTTTGGGAACTCTGTGCCCCAGAAGTTCCTTGCAATAAGCACCTGTTGTTCATTGACTCTCTCGAAGAGCATATGGAGAATCTCCCAAGACTGGCTTCTTATTATTGGTCTAGTCCATAGGTTTATGTGAGTCTAAATGCCTTGTTTTATAATTGGTCCAATGTCTCTTCCATGGTACTCACTGAACAGGCGCTAGGGTTAATACCAGAGAAGAAGGCTTTATTATCTTGAGCCTTGTGTGGCAAACACTGCCGGCTCTTGGTCCTTTGAGGGTTTTACTTGTGGACACATTGGTGCTGTGGTCTCCCTGAGAACCCAGGCTGGCCAGTAAGTGGTTTAGCTGCAACCCACTGAAGTGAATTCCTTGGAAGCAACAACAGCATGTGGCAGAGACCTGGTTTGGATTTAATATCTTCTTAAAGAAGATTCTTTGTTCTGTTCCCTGTCCTCTGTGGGCTGCTCTCTCTCCTGGAAACCAGCCTTACAAATATAGTGCAAAAGGGTTGAACTGGTCATAGCATAACAAAAGCCCTCTAACTGTCCTCATCTTTCCCTTGTCCCACTCTGCAGGCTGATGGACCTGGCCAAAGAAATGACCAAAGAGGCCCTGCCAATAAAATGCCTGGAAGCTGTGATCCTGGGAATGTATCCTTTCCTCTTGGAGTTGTGCATGTCTGCCCATCCTTGTGTTTTTGCTCTGCTCTCTTGCTTGTGATGCTTTGAGGGTGGTGATAATACTGGCGCCAAGCCTCACATTCCTTTTTTTTTTCCTTCCTAGTTCTCCTAGAAAACCCCACCAATGAAATCCAAATCCAAGCAATTCTCTAAAGTATCAGAACTAGTCCTTTGGAGTTGCTTCTCCTTCACCAAGAAGGGTAGTGCTGCTCTGGTCAGCCGTATGAGATAGTAAAAGATAAAAAAACATCTAAAGAGGAGCAAAAACACTCGAGTTAGGAAATCCTTTGTGGATAGCATTGTTCCCTTACTACCTGCATGTGTTCTGCATTAAAATAACATACAGATGCTCCCCAACTTCTAATTACAGTGTATGTCGTTTACTAGCTTAGGCAATACCTTTATTAGTTCTAGAATTGTGTTATCTTTACGTACACATCTTTCCTAGCTGTCTTCCAGGTTTAGTTTGTAGTACTTGGGCTATATTTCCTCATACCCCTGGAGGGGCAGAGATAATGAGTGAATGACTCAAAAGTGGAGATTGGTGAGTTTTTATCCTGAAGGTGTATGAAACAATAGCTAGTGAAACAGATTAAAACAAACCGAGGAATAATGCTGCAGTGTTAGCAGTTTGGGAGCTATAGAATACAGTACACTTATGGTGCTAGCATTGCAACTTCTGTATCACAGAACTGCACCAAAATTACAGTAATTTCACGATTCTAAGTGGCACCTTTTTCATTGAAGAATCCAACCTACCCCAGTAGTGTGGCTTATATTCAGGTGCAGCTTATCTATGGACAAATCCCGTGGTCTACCCGGCTACCAGGAGGTGCGGCTTATAATCAGGTGCAGCTTATAATCGTGAAATTACTGTAGCTTGTCTTTGTTGACTGTCTCCTTGAAGAGGCCAAGTCTGTTTTCCCCATAACCCCGATGAAAGTAGGGCACCCTGCAATGAGCTGTTCTCTTGACCTGGAGAACAAACCCTGTCTATGTGATGCCTGAATCAATGGGGAGTCTGCTGAGCAGGCTGGGAGGGTCTAGAGCAGCTAGGATGTGTCTTGTCAGGAAACTTATCACCAGTTATTTCCTGAATAGTGGCTGCTGTCAGTTACCTCACCAACAACATGACCACACTGGACCGTTTTCCCATCAGCTTCAAAACCCACTTCTCAGGGAACTACTTCCGACACATCGTGCTGGGGGTGAACTTTGGCGGCCGCTATGGGGCACTGGGCATCAGCCGACGTGAGGAACTTATGTACAAAGCACCTGTCTTCCGCACACTGAGCGAACTCATCTTTGACTTTGAGGAGGCGTATCGCCGCTGCTGGCACACTCTGAAAAAGGTGAAGCTGGGCCACTGTGTGTCCCATGACCCACACAGTGTGGAGCAGATTGAGTGGAAGCGCTCCATCCTGGATCTAGACAAGCTCACCCGCGAAGACTTCCGCAAAGAGCTGGAGAGACATGCCCGTGATATGAGGCTGAAGGTGAGCAGCAAGGACAGAGTAACTGCCACAGCCACAGTCTTGCCTGGCTGCTGGTGTACTGAGGGAATTGACAGGAAACTCTCCTATATGTGTGGAGTAGAAAGTGAATTGGAGGCTGGGGCCTCTTTCTTACTGAATACACCCCGCTGTATACAGGCTGGTCCCCTAATGGATGCAGTTGTGATTAGGTTGGACTGTATACAGTCCTTGGAACCACGCCTGTCACTGTAACTTGTTTTTTCTGACTTTTGTATATTTGATGCACTTGCCTTGCCTTTTGAGGTTTTTTTCCCATATCATTGTTAGTTTTTGTGGGTTTTGCTATTACTCATATTGGTTTTTCTGCTCATGTAGCTCTTAATTTTTTTTTCTGGAAGATTGGGAAAGGAACTGGACCACCATCTCCCACCAAGGACAGAAAGAAAGATGTCTCCTCCCCACAAAGAGGTCAGGCCAGCCCCCATCGACGAAACAGCCGTGGGGACCGACGGTGAGTAGGGCTGCTGGGCAGGAGACCTACCTAGAACATTTGTTTTACTCAGACTCCACCTTGCTGTTTGGTTTTGGATCCTTCTGATGTCCTACTGGGTTTCTTTAGAATAGTGGATATTTCTCTGACCTGCAGTAGCATTCTTCCCTAGTCAGTACCATTGTGAGTTTATCATTGCTCAGGGAATTGAGAAGAGAGCTGGGTTTTTTTGCTTGCTTGTTTTGGCAGGGAGGAGGAAAGCAGCTCAAACAGACAGTGATGCTGGTAGCAGTCTTTTAACCTTATGCATGGGTCTGAGCTCTGGGGTCTCACAGACCTATACCTCAAAGAGATGCCAAAAATTATTCTGCTGTCAGCAAGATAGTTTTCCTGATAATAGCCTGGAGTTAGAGTGGACCTCCGACTTCCTAACATGCATTCTGTTCTGTTCAGATCATTGTGAGAATTACTGGAGGTTGCAGAATAGTCCTGTCCTCAGTAGTGCAGGATCAATCTGAAGCTCTGTGTACCTTTTCCTGTGCTGCCATCTCTATGTGTAGCATCACCTGACTGAAAACAGTTTCTGAAGAGTTGTTACCCTCTTTGCTCACAGGCCATCTGGTGAGAAGAAGCCTGCCGATTCCAAAACCATGCCAGACCTCAATGGGTACCAGATCCGGGTGTGAAAAGAGCTGTGCCTTGTGTATCTGGCTCCACGGACTTTTTGCTGGCCACAGTTGGGACCTGGATCCACCTGCAGTGATTCTGACAAATGGGACAGGGGAGTGGGAGAAAAAGAGTGTTGATTTTCCCAGGTACTTACTAGTGGGCCAGTCCCAGAGCTGGATCCCATGGGTCCCAGAGGATTCGCCTGCCTGTTTCTGGGAGAGGTGACCATCTTAATTCACTTAAGTATTTTTAAAAAAAAGAAAAAAACAAAAAAAAAAATCTAAAAATCTGTACATTAGTGGGAGTTTGCTTCAGGAAGAATATTAAATGAGTGGGGCCAGTGGACTTGTTATCTTTGCCTTGTCAGCAAGTAGATGAAGCATTCTTGTCAACAGTACTTTTTTCCTGTCTGCACAGAAGTCCTCAACCCCTGCAAGGCCTGCAGGACTGCAGGAGAAGTGATGCTGGAATGGGATGGCCCCTGAATCTTGTACAAAAACTCCTGGTTTGTCATTATGAACACTTTGTTTATCATCATCTCTCTTGTGAGAGCCTGATTTATTGACCATACAAAGTCTTCTCATCCAGAAAAAACACATCTTGTATGTTTAGTCCTGCCTATTTCAAAGCATTTCATTGTCTCTGAGGGGGTAGACAGTGGAATGCTGGTGACCTGTTGCTGTAGGTCCTTTGGTGTTTGAGTGGATCAGGATATGCCTATACCACTGCTACATGAAAACAGGCACAGAGACCTCAATTATTACAGCAGTGGAGATGGGGCAGGTGGGAGCTAGTGGAAAACCTGAACTTCACATTGCCTCTTCATCAGCTTTCTCTCTATCAACTTTTAGCAGCTGCTACTCAGAAAGCTTGTGGCAGGCACTCGAGTCACTGAGATACAAGTTTTAAGAGTAAATAGTTAAAGAAGGATGTAATAATGTGAACAGGTTCTACAACCATTTTTTCCTTTCCACAAGGCTCTTGCTCCTTCCTCCCTGTAGTGTTAGTGCCAGAGTTACATTCACCTGTTTGTGAGAAGCTCTGCTGGAGGAAATTGCAGCTGCTTTCCTGACAGCTCACCCTGGAGCCTTCTGAAAGCAGTTCTGCACCCTAGTTCCAGAGCTGTGCTTGTGTTCTGGCTCTGTGGATAGCTGCAGTATGTAACAGCACTGCTCACACTAACCTTCCCCAAGGGGCTGGGCTGGCCCTTTCTGCCGCTTGTGGCCTTGACTTCCTGTGCTTCTTTTGGGGGAGTGTTGTACTGCTGATGAAGCAGTGTAATGCTTGTCAGAAATCTGGAGTGTTGTCAGACCTCTCTGTTTGAGGCCTAGGACATGAGAACAGTGGGATCTCCAGAAGTCAGAACAGCATGGTCTTAAAGTGATTTGAATGCATGGATCGAGGGGATGCAAAAACTGAGATTGAAAGTGGGAGTATCCTAGAGGGAAAAAGTCTTGTTTCATCACAGCACTGATAAAGAGCTAAACTTTCTGAAATACCACATATTTAATTTTGCTAGAACTGGGCTTATTCTTTCCTTTCTTTGTCAGAAACATGATGGAGCTTAGCTCTACTAGTTTCTTTGTTGCAGTATTCCTGTGCCACATCCTCATAATAAGCAGAGCTATTTTGGTGGCAGAGAATGGGTTCTTAACTCCAAACAAATCAGCTCTTCTGCCTAGTTAAAGCAGTTAATCCTCGAAGCACCACCCACAAGCTATTTAACTCACGCCTTACAGGTCCCTAATTGTACATCCGTAACTGTGATGTAACTTGCAAGGTGTATCCATACCACTGCAGTCTGTCCTTCCCATCTCCCTTTGTAGTCTGTTTTCTGCTGTGCTGTACAGCCAGGAGGAGAATCTGTAAGAAGGTGTCAGAACTTGCTGCTGAGCCAAGACAAGGTTAATCCAGAAGAGGGTGCCAGTTTCCACAGTGCAGTGCAACACCTGTCCACTCCTTTATATTCCAGCTACATGCAACAATTTAACGTTGTAGCAGCAATGAGCCAAGCACCTATTTGAATGTGTCCTCTGGTCATTTTTGTGTGGCTGTAAATTAACATATTTAGTGTCTGGATGCTAACATGATGTTAGCTGTAAAGGCACCACAGTTACCTGTAAATAATATGGCCACTCAGAAGCCACTAAATGCCTTTGCATAATGTTTGCTATGCAGCGGACTAAAAGTTCAGATGCCACTGTGAATCATATGATAAATACAAGCAGCAGTCAGCAAGGGAAAACTGGCTGCCAGGCTTTATTAAAGAGTATGAAGTCCAGAATTTTAAAAAAATTACAAAAGATGCCTAGAATGCATCTTCACCATAACTTTGTGTAGTCAATTGGTTAATTATTTCAGAGTAACTGGAGAGCTTTTGAGAGTAATTAGTAGTTTAATACAGAGAACATTGAATAACTGGAGAGACTTGAGCTTTTTTAGATGGAAGGGGGAAATGGGGAGATGGAAGGAAGACTTCACAACAGATGAGACAAATGAGGGGTCAGCTGCAAGTTAATGATGCTTTCTTGAGAGCAGGGCAACAGGGGTGTTCAGCAGTGTTAGATCACCAAGGCAAAATGGCTTAAGACAAAATGCTTTGTTTGACTTTGTAATTAAGTGCTTTCCTGCAGGATGTAACTGAGGCCAGTAGCTTAGAAAACCAAAGGAAATGGATGTTTAAGATATGAATGACAGGTAGAGTTCAAGGTCTCTTAATCCTCAGCTGCAGCTAGACAAAAACATCCTCTTTCAAGATTCAGTTGCACAATTCCATATGTTAGGAAGTATTTAATTCTTTGCTTGTATCTAACATCAATTAACTTCTCAAGGTGGACACAGGAGGAGACAAGTACACTCTGCTAGGGTTATTATTTCAAGCCTTCTACTGTGTTTCTCTGTGTTGTAGAATTCCTGCTCCTTACTGTTTCTGTATCTCCAGTTTAGCAGATGTTGCAAGAAACTGGAAAAGGACCATAGAGTTCTCTCCTTTTGGCTCTTGCTCCCCCCATCTTTGTAACAGGATGAATCACCTCAATACAAAGCTTTGTTTCCTTCCTAACAAACAAGACCACATTCTTCCATGACAGAGAGGATTAATGCAATCTAGCTTTATGCTGTAAGAAACCTGTAAGAAATGTTACAGAAAACTGTAAGAGGGTACAGTGCAAGACAAACTTAAGCACTTCAACTTCTTTCCTCCCCATCTACTTGCTCTGGTTTCTGGTCTGTCTGCCTTTAACCATAAGGAAAAAAGACTGGCAAGGAGAGAGCCTTTTTCACTTCTGCAGGCTTCAGAGGAGGAATGACAATGTAACTCATACTCCTTTAGTGCCTGCTGAACAAGGAAATGGATCTCAAGGAATCCTATTAATTTTTTTAATGTTAAATATTAATAGGGTTGCTCGTGTAGCTCTGTGATGTTAATTTGAGTGTTCAGTGGGTCCCACCCGATGTCTGTTCTGCAGTACAAGTGCTGTGAACTCTGGAAATGAACCTTGTTCATACACTAGGAATGGACAGACACTGCATTGAACGTAAAGCCGAGGTGAGCTTTGAAAGATTCCAACAAATGCTGATCTATTACTGGCAAAATTATTCTAAATGTAATGCAAATCTTGAAATAAGAGCCCTTCTTTATACTTTTATGTAGACAAGTCCCTTGATACCTGGCTGACTGCAATTTTTTCAATGGGCAGATTCATTAGTGAGCAAAACTTTGGGCTACAGCACTCTGATACAAACTTTTTATATTAAAGAGTGGGGTTGGTTGTCACACTAGCCTTTTTCTTTTTTTTTTTTAACTAGTAGAAGCTAAAGGAGTCATTAGGAATGTGAGGTGTTTTAGCAAATGTTTTAGGTGGGAGTGGAGTGCTTTTTTTTTCAGTTACTGTTTTACCTGTGGGCCAGGGTATGGGTCAGAACATAGTTTCTATCAGAATAAATGACTCCAGAACTGTATATGTGTTCACGTAGTAGCTGTATTGCTGTTTTCAAATCCACTTAACACAATGAATTTTAAGTATTTGAGGTGAAAGCCTTAATCAGGAGCCTAAGGTAGGCTCATGTGTGGTGTTGTATAGACTGGAACATGACTGTCCTTAAAAATTCAGAGTTTAAGAAACCATAACAAACAGAAGCTTCTGTTTGCCAAAGGGCAAGTCTGGATTAGATTGGCTTGACCTTGCTCCAGTGGCTCTGGCTAATCACTTTGGGTGGTTGCTTTAGCTACCTGCTTCTTCTGTGTGAAGTATTTCAAGTGGTCCTGATCTTTAACAGTAGGTATAGGCAGAGGGTGCCCCAGGTGCACTGTGTGTGCAAGTGAAGCTGAAATAACACCACGCATTCCAGTGGCCTTGCACTGTTGTCCTGACAACGTTTAGACCTGCATTATGGATTTATAATTTTACTTAATAAAGCAAGTGCTATTCTGGCTTGATGTTTGCTCTCCCAGAGCAAGCTGGAGATGACCCCTCTACAGCCAAGCTGAACTCCTTAGGGAATTTAATATTTTTGTGTGTCTTCTGAGCAGGTGTTTACTTGTGTCACAACCACTCTCCTTCAGTGGTGCCCTGGCCCTTTCTGCTCAAGGGCAACTCTGTTCAGGCCCAGAAGGCTACTGAATCCCCCATGATCTCTGCAGAGCAGAGTTTCCCTCCAGGTCAGGGTTGAGATGGTGCTAGTGGGACCAGAGCAGTCCCCTTCCATGCACATCAGTATTCTACTCCAGCACTGATAGGGTGCTCCAAAACCATTTACATCTTTATGGTACAGCTCAAAACTAAGAAATGGAAAGTTTCTTTAAGAACAGTATCATGTGTGTCCTTTTTGTAATTAATCATTGTGGTTCTGTTTCTTATGTAGTCAAAAGAGAATTTTTATTTAGATTTAGTTTTTACTGCACTTCCCATGGCCCTTATGTTGATACTTCTTCCTGCTTCCTTTGACACTTAAGACAATAAAATTCCCTCTGTACTGCTCTCAGCTTGTGCAGAGAAAACAAGTTGTCTGTACTGTCCTTCTTTCTGCTCTAAACCTTCCCATTACATATCAGCTGAGAAGTCAAAGGGACAGCCTTGAGAGATGGTATCAGGCAAATTATGTAAGATGTCCTTTACTTGCTACAGTAATGGACATGGAAGAACCCTCATCCTCCTTCAGAAGGAGGATGAACAGGTGAGTATGTCTGTGCACAGAGGCAGTTACCAGAGTAAGTAAGTACATATGTGGCTGTTTAGAAAAGGTCAGAATTCACATTTTCCTCTTGAATTGCCATCAGTCAGGCTGGATGGGGAAAAAAAATTCAGTGCAGGCAGCATCAACATTTTCAGTCTTACAATACGGTAACAAACAATACTGTAAGGGTTAATACAAACCTCTTCTTGCACTGCTCAACTCTTCAATGTACAAGTCAGTCTCCTTTCCTGGCCTGAAAAGCAGTTCTGCTCAAGGTCTGTGTTTAGTGACCTTCCAGACTAATGACCTCACCAGGACTTCTCAAGACAAATGCTGGGTTAATACAGGACAGTCAGCTGCAAGATTCAGTGCAAGGATCCCCAGCAAGGGGATCCAACTTTATTCAGGCTATCATCTTTCAGGCATAACATACCCCTTCTCTCCAGGGAAATGAGTAATAGCTGGGACCAGGGCCAGGATGTAGGCAAGCCTACAGTGTGTATAGGAAAGGAATAAACATTCTCTGACCTGTTACTCTGAAGAGAAAGGCACATGCAATAGTCCATCTTAGCCAAGTTAATTATATGAACAGCTTCTGCCCTGAGGGAAAGTAATTGCACAGTTCTAAATATCTACTTCAGATGCTTGCTTGAAAACACTCTCTGGTCCATGTCTTACAGATTTTGCTTTAAATCAGCTAACTTCTATATCCCCTATGGATGTATAGATCAGGGTGATTGCTAGACAGTGGAGTGAAAACAGCAAAACAGTGATGTGGCCACAGACTTTCTGCTCCTTCTTATATCAGGCTTTTCCCCTGCTACTTGTTGCTTTTAGGTTTTCAAGTCAGAGATTATGCTGCTTGGAGCTTAAGTGGAAAATCTTTATTGTGGGAAGGATAAACAACATACTGAGTAGAAAACAAAATAAAAAAAAACAAAACCCTGTCAGTTTTTACACTGAGACGCCCAAGACTTAAGGCTCTCACATCTCTAAAAGCACACAGAAATTCATTCATGAGAGTGAGACTGAGCCTTAAGAGTACCATCCATGCAGAGACTGCAAGATTATGACAGGCAAAGATTATGACATGCTGTGGATAGCAGGTCATTACAGAACTAAGTTAACTCAGCCAGGTTTCCTTTTTGGATTATACTTTTATTTTGGCAAAGAGTGTGCCATCCTATCTCTAATCTGATTTTAAGAGAGGAAAGGAGGAGAGGAATAACTATAGAATAACTACTGCATTGATCGACTCCCAGTTCAAGAGCAATTCCTGATGTGGCCAGCTCGACTGGCCAATAACTGAATTTATGTAAGTAGAAGGCTTTGCATCCAGAAAGAAAACAAAAAACTGAATAAAATTGCTAAGGCTTGAAGCCAAGTTTTGGTTTGTTTTTTTTTGGTGTGTATAAATTAAAGACTGGCTGGAACAAATAGATCTTTTGTTGTAGCACAAGCCAGTGTCTAACCTAGTCCTCCTCCCATTTGCCAAACTCGGACCTTGAAAGCTGCTGTGTTTATCTTATCAAAGTTACAAAACATTTTCCAGCTATTATACAAGAGCACAAGAATCTACAGTCTAAATCTGAACGAAAATAAATAAATTTTTAAATAAATAAAAATAGCTTCAAGACTAGAATGACAGTTTTAGTGGAAGCTGGCGGTCAACTTGCCTTGACAGGAGAAGCCAAACCTTTACAGCTGACAAACGGAGTCAGAGGCATGCCAGCTGTTAAATCTGTCATCTTGGTTATCATTGTAACAGGTGAGTTCTCTTCAGAAACTCGGTATCATACTTAGAAACACAATGCAGCACATTCAATTCAGCATGTGCATTTCAGCAGGACAGTGCTATGGGAAGCACTGCAGGCCAGGCAGCTACAGTTTGGTAAGAAGCAGGGCACAGCCAGCAATTCAATTAGTCTGCACAACAGGAAGCCTGAAAGGAGATGGTATCCCACTAACACTTGTGTGCTCCCTCTTTAGGTAAGCAACAAACAGTTCATCTGCTTTTGGATGACCCATGCAAATTTCTGAACAGCACATCCAATAAATGTTCAACACTGAGGTGGTGGCAATGGGACTGTAGCAACACCCTGCTTTGCAGACTTTGCCAACACCATCAACAAAACATCGTTAAGAGCAGGACTCATACTTTGATCCGCTGAGATGCTGAACTTCTTATGACCTCTTGGAGACTCCTCAGAGTAGAGAAACTAGGGTCAAGTATACTTCCAAGTTCTGCTCTCACAAAGCAGGTGGTGTACAGAGCATGAACAATAAATCTGAAAGTTGGGATTTTTGTTTTATACAACAGGTGTTACTCCTGTCTAAGTGTTTGATTCAGAGCTCCCACTCCTCCCACTTAATTCTTCAGGGGTGAGGAAACCCACTATCTTACATCTTGACACCATTTAAATGTTGCATTTATAATAAAATTTAGCCCTAGAGAATTGCACCCATAACTTTTAACTGAAGAAATACAGCTGCAGGAAAAATAAACATCAGTAACTCAGAAAGATAACTGGACAGAGCAGTCATGGGAAAACAGCTGCTGGAAAAGAGCTCATAAGAAAAGGCATGGAGAAAGAAGACCTCAAATAGCAGCCAAGTTTCATTTATTAAGAACAGGAAAAAAGCTAAAACAATTATATTGTTTACCACTCCTCCCACCCCATGAAATTGGGAAAACTGATTATGAAGGGCAACTTCCTGAAGCAATGAACTTAAAACTGAGAAAATGAAGGAAGTCCAACTTCTATCCAAATAGCATAACTAAATACAGCCTAGCAGCTGTGGTGCAAACTAAGCTGTCTCTTAGCAAAGATACTTTGACAAATACTTGACTGCCTCTACAGCTGCATGATCCTGCAGCTTAGGAGGCTGCTAACAGGAAATGAACACACACTGCCAGTGGTCTCTGGCATCATTTCCCCTAAGCACCAGTCTCCCTGAACTCTACATCACTACTAAGGTGATGTAGCTGTTAATGACCTCTGTGACAGCTTCCCTTTCTGAGCATTGCAGATACTGCTGTTCTACTTTCGTAACCATTTACAGACTCCTCTATAATTCATCAGAAAGCTGTGCTAATGACAACTCATCATGCATTCAGGTCCAGAAACAGTTCTAAGAGCTACATCTGGAATCTCAGTTCTGCATCCCATTGCAATGCTCCTTACCACTGGCTCTGATTTTATCTGTGGGTGCTATTCTTAAAGCATCACAAAACACATTCTTTTCTCCCAACTATATGCTAGTTGTGATTTTAGTTACGCACTTTCTACCCACCCCACCTCCAAACCTCTCCTATAATCCCACACAGTCAAGAGGCATTCACAGATCCATGTGATATTAACTCCAAATTGCTCTAGAACGAGGGGTTTTATTTTCCTGAAACACACCACCTCCATAAGAGTCCATACAAGAGATCAAGTCTTCAACTCTGCCTTTGTATCTCTATGCAGTCACTAGCAATGGTCCTGAATTTTCACTGATGAGTGTCCAACAAAGCATGTGTAAGCCAGGGCTTGGAGAACTGCAAGTCACCCTGGGAGCACCATAACCTCCAGAAAGAAGAATAAGGGGACTTACAGGTATTGTCCTGGGGCTTCTCCACACATGACTCCATATCCAAGCTTAACAATTCCAAATGCATACCATATTATTTCATGCATGGAAAGGGAAAGCATTAGTTTGATTTCCAGCAAAGTATAGCTGGAACTTTAAAACCTCCCTGAAATGATTCCACAGGTCAAGATTTTGGTTTACATAAAATGGAAAAAGCACTTGTGATACTGGAACACAGGTCCCCCACCCCATCACAGGACTGGCAGGATGCTTCAGGCAGTGCAGGGGCAACCGGTTCATCTGCTTGTGAATGGTGCACACCTGATGGGTCTCTTATGGGCAGCTTTCATACACACATACACACACACACATAAATATCTCCTCATCAACTGATCTCAGACTCAGCCACAATTACAATAGAAGCAGATCGCTGAAGTTCTAAGTGCCAACACTATGTGTCACAGAATTTTTTGTGGTGATTTTGTTTAGTTGTTAAACCTTTAGTGTCTTCTAAGGTTCCTATTACAATGTTAACAGCAGGAGGGAGTCATCTGCAACCAGGCTGCCTTCTGGCAAACCTCTTTTTGAGCCAGATAGAAGGCAAAGCTCTCAGTTTACCCTTTCCTGCCTTCCCTTTATAAATACAACCACTTACAAAATCAGAGGAAGAGTACTTGCAGAAATTGAGATAAACATAGTCATATAAATGCACACCTCTGCATCCATCCCTCCCCACATACTAGTGCCATGCCAGAACTATTACCTAAGGGTAAAATAATTCACCCTCCTTCAAGACTGCTGTTCACTTACAAAAACTCACAAATGGTAGCAAAAGCCATCCACAGATCACCAGACAAATACCACACCATCTGGCAGGGCAAGAGGGGAATGTGCAGTCCTTACATGCTCATAAGGGCACAGAACTCAACTCCCTCTCCCCCTCCCCCACACCCACTTGTTTTTGTAGTTTACAGAAGTGAGCTGCAAATGATCAGCAGTATTGCTTTCTTAGGGAAGAGGGCAAGGGTTCCTGAAGGCAAATCTTTGTTTGGGGGTGGGGTGGGGGTGGTGAGGAATGGAGGAGGCAAGACAAGCTCAACGCCAAAGAAGCCACCTCTGGGATTTAGGGATGTCTCGGGAGATTAAATTAGGTTTACTTCTTCCCTCTCTTCAACCCTCATTACTTTCTTGTGTAGTCAATTTGCCCTTTTTCACCTTGCAGCCAGCAAAGCCTTGTCCAGAAGTCTTCAAAGGTACAGCTGCCAGAAATACAAGGTGCCACAGTTACTTTGTGATATTTTCTTAAATTAGCAGGATTTTATTTTTCAATAAAGAAAGTAACATTTAAAATATCAAAGTCGGTCTCTCAATATAGACCATGAAGAACAAACAATGTTTCAAGTCTCCTGTACCTTCCCTGCAAAAACCTGAGGTGGGTCCGGATTTACTGCCTTGTTTGTGAACAGAAGATTGATAATGTTTCTGCCGATACCGATTTCACCTCTTAGGGAAAAGCTGAGCGCCAATAGCCAGCCTGAACTGGGGAATCTAGTCCAGGAACAGGTACAGCTCGGCTGCTTTTGTACTGGCCAAGCCACTGCTTACAAAAGCACACCGACAGGACACCAAAGGTACGCTGGGATCCCAGTGACTGCAGTCTGGCTCCAAGTTACACAGCCTTCCCCTTCTTTTCCAACACATGTCAAGAGACAGGAGTTGATCCTAAGGGTTCTATCTACACCTCAGCATAGCTGGGTCCAGAAGAAGGATGCAGCATGACCTTCAGTCTGGCACAGATGGATGCTACAGGTTGGCTATTGACCTCTGGCAGGCTGAATGCAATAGGGAGTGCACAGAGAAAAAGAACATGGCAAGTGAAAAGAGCAGCTCTTCCATCATATGGCCCTGCTGACTCTCACATGCCTTCCATTTTCATCTCTCTTTTGAGTCAAGCACAGTTATAGCCTTCTGGGGTTGTCATGCCTTAGAGGGTAATTATTTCCACAGGATATTCACTGGGATGATCCTAAATAATTTTGCTAAAAATGACAAATTAGGTGCCATTCTAAGACTGCTAAAAAGGAAAGAAACCTTCCCCAAGGCCACTAGTCTTTTGCTGCAGTTCTAGGGCTGCTATGGGTGGCTTTGTAGAACCCCTGGCTCCATTCCTGGCAATCCCACTCCCTGGTCCATTAGTCACAGCAAGCAACTTCTTGTAAAAACTGTTACACCACACAAACCTTTCTGTCAGCAAGTCAGCCCTTACAGATCATTAAGTAAAAGACATTTCTAAGCAGTTAGCAGATCCAATCTAAAAGGCAAAGCAACAACTAGCCCTGAAAGTACTGAACTATTACTGAGAAATTTAAAAACCTATTGTTTTAGTGAGAAAGAGTATTGGCATATACATCCCATGCTCCTTGGTACCAATTAAACTAACCAAAAGCAGAGAGCATTGCCCCTCTTTTTTCTGCTCCTTGAAAATCTCACATAGGGACAAACAAACATGGGAGTTATATTGCTTCCTGCAGCACAAAAACATTTGGTAAACAAGGCAGTGAAACAAGGATCCCTTTAAGAGATGCTAATGCCTGAATACACCTGGCAGCCCACTGGGAACACAGTTCAGGTTTGGAAAGATGCAGAAAATATCAATGCAAAAAGCGTCCCAACTCTCCCATCCCAGCTTTTAGTGAGGGTGTGAGGTGAGAAAAGGATTTTTAGGGCATGACAAGGCAAAGGGTTTTCTTGCAAGCAGGTTGTACAATCCAGAGTCTCAACTGCTGTATTCAGAACAGCTTTTCTTTAGGGGAAGGGAACTAACACTAACTCTCTCAGAGGCTGGAGATCTCCAAGCCAAAGCTAGCCAGCAGGCAGAGATGATCAGATGAACAAAAAGGATTTGGTAAGCCATTTGCCATCAAGAGGACATCTTCAGAGAGAAGAGACAGACGGCCAAGCAGCTTCAGGGCTCCATCCTTGTACAGCCTGCGACCTGACAAAGAAAATGGAAAGAAACATCAGCCAGAGACTGGCACTGAGGGATGCTTGTCAATCCTTTCCTGTTCTTTCCCTGATAAATGAAGACAGCCTGTACAAGTACTACATGTACCTTTGAGCCTAGATGTGAAAACAGTGAGCATCCTAAAATACTGCTGTTCATGGTTTCATATACTTGCAGGCATAGGAAGCAAGAATACACTAAATTCACCAGGTAGTTGCTTATATAAGAAGTTCCTCTCAAGGACTGTGTCCTAGCTTCAGATTCTCCCCCAAGGAGGAATTAATCTCTTCATTCCTAACCCCCAGGAATGTTCTGCAAACTTGATTCTGACAAGACCCAAATCAGCTTCAAGAGAGCTCCTGGGTGCATTTACATGCAGTCTCTCATCAACAGAACTCCTGTTTCCAGCAGCAGAGAGAAGGTGCCACTGTAAGGGAAGCAGAGTCACCTCCTTCCAAGAATATTTGGTCTCAGGGAGACAAGAAGTCCAAGCCTTGCACTCAGGACCCAGCACTGCCTGTTACCAGGAGCACAAGTAAGACATTTATACAGAGGAAAACAATGTATTCCATTCTAGCTTCTTCAAAAGTCTACATGAACCTAAGTAGCCTCACTTATTTCACAGCACCGGTGT
Organism: Sialia sialis; assembly: GCA_009812075.1. Lineage (NCBI taxonomy): Eukaryota > Metazoa > Chordata > Aves > Passeriformes > Turdidae > Sialia > Sialia sialis. The sequence goes on along the minus strand of VRYO01001269.1, from coordinate 7,164,466 downwards.
CTTCTCATGGGACATGAGCGAACGTTACTTCCACCTTGTGTATTATTTCAAAGACACATCCTGTAGATCCATCAGCTCAATGAAATGCGCTGCCCATCTGGCCTGGATCAGAGTCCTTTTCCAAAGTCACAGGGATAAGCCCTGCACTGCCACACTCACCCGCCTTGCTCTCCACAGGCTCTGCTGAGTAGAAAATGTAATCAACAGTGGCTCCAAGCCCCATGGGCATTGTTGTGACCTCCGGGCGTCCCCTGTGTGGCAAGAAGTGGCTGTAGACAGAGGTCAGGTTGAGGCCGTGCTGGATAACACCTGAACACCTGCACACAAACAGTCACTGTTTAGCAACGAAGTAAAGAGAATAATGTCTTTTCAGTACTGCAGTCACAGCTGAATGTTCTCTTGCTGATGCAGCTGTCTAAACTACTCCTACTTTGTGAGCATCGAAAATCTTTCAGAACTATTCACTCAACTTACATCAAAGGAAGACAGACTGTGAATTTCCTTTGTCTTCAATACCCAGTCCTGTATACGCCTATGCCCTTCAGTCTCAATCTCACCAACACAATGCTGAGACAGAGCACCTAGCTGCTGGGAAAATCCTGGGCGGATCTAGCTCTCCCAGACAGCCCTCCTTACTCTCTTTCACTCTCTCATTTACTTCAGTCTTTATATCAGCCAGATTTTAGGAGCTCAGGAAAACAAGGCTGAGTTTGAAGACTGGGGCCATTGAAGGTACAACAAGTTACCTTGGGATGAATGGCTGGGGATCAGGATCTTTCACCATGGCAGCAGGCTTGGGCCAGTGTGCAGGACGGTCTGCAAAGGAGCAAAGAGATTCCAGCCAGACCTACACAGATGCCAGAACAGGCTGCTCATCCCAAGTCTGAGAAGCTTCTCCTGAAACCAAATGAATCTTTTTGCCCAAGAAGAGCATATAGCTTCCAGTCGCGAACATCTTAAAGGAAAATATCCAAAGGAAACACAAGCTGTAGCATTACCTCCACCCCATGTTTTCCTTGAAATCATAGAATCATAGTTATAGAACAGCCTGGGTTGGAAGGGACCTTAAAGACCATCTAGCTCATCCCTCCATCCCATAGGCAAGGATGTCACCGTGTATATCAGGCTGCCCAGGGCCCCATACAACCCGGCCTTGAAAATTTTCCCAGGATGTGGCATCCACAACTTCTCTGGGAACCTAGTCCAATGCCTTTCTACCCTCCATGTAAAGAATTTTAGGAAATTTAAAACCATTTCCCCTTGTCCCATCACTATACGCCTGTGTAAATAGTCACTCTCCCTCTTTATTTAAACCCCCCCCCCTTTAAGTACTGGAAGGCCACAATGAGGCCTCAGTGAAGCCTTCTCTTCTCCAGTCCAAACTCCCTCAGTGTGTCCCCAGAGGAAAGGCTCCACTGAGCCAGGAGAGTGACAAGCCAGAAAGTCTCCTGTTAATACCTGGTTTAGCATCTGTCACACCTTCCAAGAGGACCAGCTGAGGTGGTCGTTCACAGGCGACATCGCAAAAGCGGAACTGCAGCAGGAAGTCACGGCTATACTCACGTCTCCCTGCAGAGAAAAGTGCAAGTTAAAAGAAGAAAGTGACTGCAGCAAAGGCACATGTACAGGGAACACCTACATATATTTTAGACCTTGGGGCCTCTTAGACCTCCTTTGTTTGAGAGAGGCTTTTGTGGCCAAGCACAAGAATAGAAATCACCTAATAACCTACATGTAGAACAGAATAGATGTATAAAAGTAGAAGAACAGAGCACAGCCATTGCTATCGCTCAAATGCTACCGTCATGGTCAGCACAAAGTAAGAATGTCCTCTCTGTGACACCAAAAATTCGAGAGACTTTCAAGCAGATCAGTTAGTGTGCAACTCCAGGAAATGTCTGCTGAGAAAAACATTTCTGGAGATTGGGCTGAATACAAGTTCTACATTCAAGATTTTAGCAAAATCTATTTTGTGCGGGCTGCCTTTTTTAAATCCTCTCTACTTATGCAGAGAACAGATACAATTGTAACTGGGTCTTAGGAATGATTTCTTTACAGTGGTTTGCAAATATTATCCAAAACCATACCCCAAACACCTACAGAAGAAAGCTGTGCCTGCTGAACATAGCATACTACTGCACAAAACCATAAACCTGGGAATATGAAAGAGATACATGGAGTAATTTTTACTGGTAGAGGAACATCCAGCTCCTGACTAGAGAAAGAAAATGGAAGAAATGAAGCTACAGCAATAGGTTCTGGGAAAAATATATTTAATTCACATATGAAGCAGAAAGAGAGCATCTTTGTCAAGTGCCTCATTCAGCACATGCCCAAGCTATCAAAGAGACAGCAAGGCCCACAAACTGCCCATCCTCAGTAAGCACATGTTGTCAGTGCATACTGGAGCTCACCAAGTTTCTTTGGCTGGCACAGAGTGGCATACTGGCACTTGTCTGTTACACCCAGTGAGCTTGGCCACAGAGGGGCCAGCAGTTTCCGTGGATACAACTGCTGGGAAAAGTCTTCCTGACCAGACACCTGCAAGAAGGCCAGACAAGGAGAGCAACCATCAGTGAAACAGAGCAGATGTGGAAGCCATAGACAATGTACACATATACACTTGCCAAGAGCAAGACAGGAGAATGCCCTCAAAGTCAGTCTTGAACTAAGCTATTCAGAATATGGTTGCAAGTATAATAAATCTTCAGTGGACAGATACAATTAGCTAAAAGTCACCTGACAAGATCTTTACAGGCATCTTATTGAAGCGATGACTTAGCTTGAACACCAACTGTATATTTGACCACAGACACACAGTAAGACATAACCACAAGAGACTCTAGCATGAGTACCCACTTCAAACTTCTTTTGGAACAAACATCCACATAAAATTTCAGTAAGTCTTGGTGGAGTTACATTTCCCTACACTTCCAGTCACCCAGGCATAAAAACTCCTTAGGAAAGAAAAAAGAGACTTTCAATTAAGTGGTCTATTATCACAAGTCAGCCTCAAGAGAAACCAAAAGAGCAGTGTGGAAACAACATGTACACACTTTTGTCTGCTTCTTTCCCCTGCAGTGCTGGAGACATTGGGGAAGACTGCTGAATAACTTAATTCAGTAATAAAACAATTTCCTCACAAGAGAAAGAATACAAACATGCATTTCTCTAGCAACATACAATAAAGAGCCATCCAATCCCAACTCTGGCTGGAAACTACCTTCCAGGCTGGCATCCCATGGTAGGAAAGTTCACCATTTCGGATGAATTTGTAGAGTGGAGAATCAGGTACAGAGTTCAGGTCTCCACACAAGATGACAGGATAGTAGCTGCCTTCAGTAGTTCTTGCAATTTTGTCAATCTCTGCTAGCAGCAAGGCCACCTGGGCCAGTTTGATATCTCCTCGACGGGGATTGAACAACACATGAGTGTTGGCCACACACAAAGGACTGACTGCCTTCAGACCTAGGTCCTCTGGGAGCACAGGCTGCAGCAGCAGCACCAAGCCCACATTGTCCCGGTTGAGGACATCCAGGCCAGGCCGGAAGTATTCTACAGGGCTGAGGCTGATCAGCTGGAACCTGCTGTGCTTATAGCACACTGCACATCCATCTGTCTTCGTCCCAGTTCTCCGTTTATAGAAGCACGCAAAGCCTGAAAAGAAACCATCACCTATTAAAAGGTTTATCCAGCTCAGCAAGTCTGTATAGACAAGGTTCCTACTATGTTTGGGTACAGCAATATACCCAATTATTTTCCAATAATCACCCTTTATTATTAGTCATTGGGGGTATTTTCTCTCTCCTTGTCCTTCTAGGGCCCTCTGTTTTGTTACTCTGATCTTTCAACTCAGAGACATCATTTGCAAAAGAAAGGATAAAGGTCTAGGCAGACAGTTCAGAAGGGTCAGCAGCCACCTTGCAAACAGGAAAAGGTCTCTTGAAACTGAATACTTTGAAGATGTTAAGCAGGAAGCACTGCTTGGCCAGTCCCATGAGCTGGATGTCCAGACCCACGAAAGTAGGACATACCCATCTCCTTGAATGTTGGTTCCAGTTGCTCCCAGTAATGGTTCTCTTGAACCTCCTGGAGACACAGAACCTGGAAGAAAGGCAGAGACCTCATTTGCTCCACAAGTATTTGCTAGTTACCTTGTTTTGGGGAAGGAAGAAGGTGGAAAAGTGCACTCACATACCAACCCTCCAAACAGAAATGTCATCACCGCAACTCTGTCCTCTACTTTTCAGATGAAAAGCACTAACTTTCTGGGTCACATTAGTGTATCATTCGGTTTTCCAATGATGAAATAAAACATCCTTCATCCCACAAAGAGGACTCAAAGAATAGAGAAATTCATGGAGTCCTCTTCTATGCAGGCTTCCCCTCCTGTGCTGCCTTAGAAAACTGGTCCTTCTTCCTCTACTTCTGCTGTTTATAGAAACTAAGCCCTGCTATCAAAGTATGACTAGTTTCTACAATCAAAGCAAGACGGACACCAGAAACAGTCTATGAAAGTCCTCAAACACTCTCAGAATAATCAGTGTCCAGTTACCAAGCAGGTAGTATCTTCCTAGGACTTGCCCCCATCTTTTTCTTTTCTTAATACTGTTAGATCAAACAAGGAATTCAAATTCTCGTAACATTGATACAGGAAGGGCTCAGTCATACTTACATCAGGATCCCAATGCTGGATCTCCTGCAAAAGGTTTGGAAGGCGGTAGTTCCAGCTCAGGATGTCTGGATGACAGTGTACATAGAGATCAATGCCCTGCTCCACCAGGTCCTGGGCAAGGATGTTGTAAGACATGACTCGAAATTCAAAGAGAGAAGTGTTTTCTGAGACCTGCTCTAAGACACAGGGCTGGACAGAAAGATCCTCCCAGTCTCTCCATAAGATCTCTATATGCAAGAGACAAAAAGCAAAGTTACAGACACACTGGGTACCCTGTTGATACTTTCGTTCCCCTGGGACCCAGAAAACTCTCGTTCCCTAAGCTCAGGCCTCTGAGAAAACCCTCATCCACTCTGGTTTTCAGATGCTGTTTCTGGATATCTTTGGAAAGTTGTCTGTAGGGATAACACATGACCAGAGTTCAAGCATACTGAAACACCAGACCCACTTTTTGGTGCTTTTCAGAGTACAAAGCCAACATTTGAGAACAGGAAGGAACATGTATTGATATTCAGACCACAGTCTAACAGCACAGAAATCACTAGCTGTAACCAGCCGTTCCTCAGCAAAAACTCACTTTACAGTTTTCACTAGCAGATCCTGTCAATTCTGCAGGGACAATCAATGTCTTACTGACAGCAAGTCCAGACAATAGCCTGACCACATTTGCTACAAACGCCAATCCCAAACTAAACATTAGATACAGAGCCATCACTGACCGTGGTAGGGCACCTCTGCTGGGACAGGATAAAATGGCACTGCATCCTGAATGGGCTGGGCTGTGAGCACTGGCGGCACTGTCTCTGCATCACATGCTAAGCTCCAGGCCAGCACAGCTGGGTCATCATTCAGCACTTCCACACTGACACCAGCACAGCCAGCTGTCTGGTGATCTGTCTGTGGCACCACAGCTGTCCAAGGGGCACTGCCTGCTACAGTCACTGTTTCCTCTGCTGGTAATCTTGCCAGTTCAGCCACTGCATGATCTTGCAATTCTGAAGAAGCCAAGGTGTTTAGCTCCGAGAGCTGCTGATCAGCATATTGGGTGACTTCTGGAGACGTATTCAGGTCACTGAGGCTGGTCATCAATAGCTCTGAACCTTCTAACCAGGCACTAGTGAGTGTAACTGATACTTTCCTTGCTGCTGGAACACTCTCACTGGCTGGCAAATTCCCTACTTCTTCCTCCAGCCACTGCTGGAGAAGGGCTTCTTGCTCTTCCGGAACTGATCTTCCTGTGGTTGCAGCAAAGACACCTTCTATCTGGGTGGACGGGCTCTTTGCCAGAAGCACATTCTTTTGACAGGTAGAGAAAGCATCTGTCATATAAAAATGAAACCAAAATAAGAGAGCCAGAAATGCTTTCTTTACTCATTATTTCCTTATTCCAGTGCATTTGCTGTAACTCTGTGCAGTACAACCATTCAGTATAGTAACCCAAACAAATTACTTCTCTGAGAAAAAAACAGTTACAGTCTAAATAACTTCCCCTGCCTCCTCCAGAATTCTAAGCCACAGTCCAAGTCCAGTCATACTAGTCCAAGTCACTGAAACTGCACACAACAGCAATGGCTTTATTGAATCTAGGGAATGCAATTCTAACTCATGCAGCACCACAGCCAAGCTGAAAGGCCTTGTGGAAACTATCAGATCTCAGCAACATATGTAAAGGCACAGTCTCTAAAGGTTAGCTGATTAGGTGCATGGACTAAGAAGCCAAGGTCTTCTAGATCATCTCTTGGAGCAAGTTTCTTTCCAGGGACTGAGTAAGAAATAGAGGTGAGCTAAAATAAAATTAAATTTAAAAATCACAAGAATGAGTTGTAGAAGAGAAAACATTCTGTTACTAAGAGATGAAAAATGAAGTCACAGAGGGACCAACATATGCCTTATTAGAGAGCACCTATTAGAGAGCACAGAAGAAGTCCTGGTAAGAATTACAGACTACCTGATGACTGACGTAGCAAAACAATAAAACCACTTAAAACTGCTTTTAATGTAACATTGAATATACTAATATTTGTGTGGTAAAGTAGAAAAAGACATCTCCTTTAACTTGCATCTATACAAGAGATGGTGTTTATATTTTGCTATGAATTCTGCACTGACACTCATCCCTACTGTTAACTAGAAATTTCCGTTGTTTACAAATCACTTTTTTCCCTGCATCCCTGTCAGTCAGCCACAGCAGTAACATACAGGAGTCAGCAACATCCATGTATAGTTTCACTATATCTTTTGTGACAAAGTTTTTTGTACGTGTCAGAAAAGGAGCTTTAGGAACCACACTCCTCTCTGCCAGTTTGTAATTAAGTTCATTAATGTCAGAGACACCAGCACACCAAGATAATGTTTGCACACACCAGTGGCCAGGCCCGATGAGTGCCTACAAGAGCCTGTTAATACAAAACAGGAGCTGAATTTGAGAGGAGTAAGCTCGCTGCTCAGTATGAAAAAAGACAGCATGCCAGTCCAGTAGTTTCTACAGGCCCGGGGACAGGTTCAGGCTGGAGGGTGGCTTTACGTGAGCTCAGTAAGCAGGGACTGTGAAATAGCAGCAGGATCTAGGGAAACTGAGTGAAACAGCAATGCATACAAAACATAAGTCCATCCACGAAGTCACCCGCAGGTCCTTAGGGGATCACAGATGTCTGATCACCTGCAAGGAACTTCCCAAGCCTGAAGAGCAGGTTGGGGGCAGGAGCTAGAGCCCTTGCGCAAAGCGCAGTCGGCCTCTGCAGCACAGCAGCCGGCAGCTGCTCCCTCCAAACACGCAGCTCCCCGCGCTGCCCGGGGCCGGCAGCCCGGGCCCGGCACTGCAGCCCAAGGCCCCACCTGCCCAGCGCCAAGGCCCCGGGGAGCTCCGGGACAGCACCCGGGCCGCCGGGCCGCACCCCGCTCAGGCCGGGGCGGGGGACGGCGAGGGACATCCCCGCCCCTCCGGAGCACCCCCGCCAGCTCCCCATGCCCGCGCCGCCGCCCGCCCGGGGCCGCGTTACCTCGGAGGGCCTGGAGGAGCCGCGCCGCCGGCAGCAGCACGTAGCAGAGCACGGTGCCGATCATGCCGCCCGGCCCGGCCTCCACCGCCCTCAGCCCGGCCCCGCCACCGCGCCGGCCCCGCCTCAGCTACAGCCTCACGGCGTGGGCTCGCCGGAGCCCGGCGTGCCCAGACACTCACCGCGTCTGGCCCCAGGGGCTTGCAGCCGGCTCGGGCCTGGCCCTCCCCGAGCGCCGCTCCCGGGAGGCCGCGTTCCGAGGTGGGACGGCCCGGCCGGGGTGGGGCCCTGCCCGCCCCGGTGCAGGGCAGGAGCGCGGCCGGGACTCGGGGCCTGCGGAGCGACCCTGCAGACCTGCTGTGGGCCTGGCTGCTTTAAGGTCCCGCCACCCTGAAATTTGTAGTTTCAAACAAAAGGTTTTCACCCCCTGTTCTCAGAAATACAAACAGGACAATTTCCATGATTTTTTTTTGCCCCCTGGGAAGTAACCATTTGCTCCCGATATTGCACAGGCTTTTTGAACACCACTGATAACAGCCAAGGTTTTGCAATGCCCAACTCTATGTGCCAGTGCCGATGGGGTGGGAGAGACAGTGGAGCAGGAGCAGGAGCGTGCCCTCACTCCATGCTGCTGAGAGGTGATCAGAGGTTTGCAAAATCACTCAAAAAATCACACAAAATCACCTGTGAGTACTCTGGCGTTTGCGAGTTGAGATCCATCACATGCTGAAACCAGACAGTCACATATGAAAAGTGAAGTCGCGGTTGAAGTCCAAAATTTCAATATTTGCTTCACTCCACAATCAAATGTTTTCAACATCCAAAGGGAAAGAGATTGAGCTGAGCACACTTCAGGTTTTTCACATTAAATACACACTTCTAAAGTGTAATCTCAGTAGCCTTTTTCCAAACTCTAAGACAGGTACCTGCAACAAAGTCGAGATTCATATTATTCCTGCCTTTCGCACTGATAAGTGCTGGAAAACTGTCCCCTTGATGGTAACCAGCTGCCATCTCATTGGGTCATAATTAAATTATACTTGGTGATGTGTAGAAAATCATGCTGTGAAAAGCCAGTGTCCACAAAAGAGACAGAGGAACCTTGCAACTTTATTCAAGTAAAGGGCAGATCCACTAGGCCATATCCCCGTGGGGTCTCTCAAGTTTTTGGAGGACACAACCTCCTTTTATCCTAAACTCCTGGCCACGCATTTCCCTCCCTCCATTAGCTGAGGTATTGGGAAGGTACAGACTTCCCAAACTATCAACTACATGTTGCCCTAAAGTTTAGAATCTCGAATTATCTGGATTCTAAAAAAAATGCAGCTTGATAGTCATAAAGGCATTAAGACCCACTTCTAAGACATTAATACCCATTTTTCCTAAAATCCACACAGCCATTCTTCCAGAACCTAATTGGTTCTTTCACATCGAGTTATTTATGAAGACATTAAAACCCATTTCTCCCATCAGTAATTAGCACAATGGGGGTCCACAGCTAGCATCTGAGATTATGTTATAATGTATATAAATTATAATCCTACCACTCTTTTTCAAATCCCCATGTATAAAACATCACAGACCGTAGAAGCAGGGATGTGTCTCAAATCCCGCAGATATCTCTGGCAAAACACTGGACTGTGGTCTCCTGCCTTCTTTTGCTGTAACCAATCCATCCTTGGTTTCTTGTCAGAGAATGGAGAATGTTCTCCGGAGGAAGGATCTGCAACATTAAGAGCTCATTACTGGGTCATTTAAAACCAGCCTGTTCCTTAAAAGGAAAGATCTAAGAAAAGATCTGCAGACCCAGCCCTCTTCAGAATAATCTGACTGAAATCAGAGAAGAATGTTAACTGATGCTACAAACAAGCAAGCAACTGTGGCCAAATAGCCACAGTTGTTTGGCCTACACTAGAAAAATATTTACAAACTTTGACAATAAAATCAAAGCTGACAATGGTCATCCACTTCAGGGTCAAGCTTTCCACTGGGTTTTGTGGTATTTTGTTCTTTATCCACATATAATCCTTCCATGGTCTCTAATGACTGCAGTATTTGAGAGGTCTATGTAGAACTTAAGGGAATAAAGCCACTAAAATTATCCTATTCTTGGGGAAAGGAGAATATTTTTAAGTGCATGAATTCTGCTCAACCTTTATCAGAAAGCCTCTTCTGTTACATTTTTGGGCACCTTAGGAAAAATCACAAAGTCGTCAGTAAAAGAGATGTAAAATAATAAGCACTGAAGCACTTTTGGCACCAAAAGCAGTTGATGGAATGAGTGAGTACTTGATTCGAGGCCCCATTAAGTGCTGACATGTTTACAAGCCATACTTTATTACTGAACATACTGGGAATTTGGCAGTAGGGAAGTCTGAACTGTTCCAGACTAAAAAGGTGAATACATTCCTATCTTCATCTCATTTGACACTGTAACTGCCACAGTCTGACTTTATCCTGAAATTGTACCAACTGCAATATGAAGGAGACAAGAATGCTTAGCAGCAGCCTGGCATGATTATTTGATACATTTGGGGGAAGAAGGGGGAAAGTCCACAGTCAAAACCATAGCTTATTCTCAGTTATTGTGAGCTGACTGGATCCCAGGACAATGGGGTTTCTGGGCACTGAATGTCACCCTTTGAAGTGAGAAGGTGCAGATGAGGTCACATAAGCACGATGTGGCAGCACAAGTCAACCACAGGCTCTGCCGGGTTTTCTCACAACACTGGGACAGCCCTGCAAGCAAGACATAGGATTCTCCTGTTTGTAAGCAGGATAAATCCAGAACCCAGGTCTTACAAGTGGCACCATTCCTCCTGGAGATGTTTTGATTCCAAGCAGCTGTGCTTTTAGTGTGTGAGTGTGAGAAACATACAGGATCTAGGATGTGGCTGTGAACTCTTCATTTATGGAAGATAAAAAGCAAATGAGCCTGCAACTCACTGGTGGTGACACAGAAAATGAGTCTGAGAAGGATGCAGGTGCAGGGTTTACTTACTGGAAAACTCACTCCAGAAATTGTCAGAAATAGCCGAAGAAAAATCAGCAGCAGCTAAGAGGTACTGTGGTTGAACCAGGCTGATCACCAGTTGGGAAGGCTTCTCTCCCTAGGCCAGGCAGCACTGAGAAGAAGGATGAGCAGGGATCCAGGATACCAGTGGCCAGAGATGGGAGCTGCCATCTGTGAGCAGCTTGGAAAAAACAAAATTAATCATTAGAGGACTCGGCAGTACCAGCTTCCAGGACACTCCATCCAGCTGCCCCTAATGCCTATAAGGGATGTCAGAGCTCAGCATTTTTGGATCATCTTTGAGCTCTTCATTGCCCAGAAGGACAGGCAGGTCATGGGGGCAGGGTTTTTGGAAGCTGCTGCTCTCAGGCTTTGCTTGTACACAGCAGAGTCGGGTGCCAGGGCTGCTCACAGCTCTTTGGCCTGACTTTCTGGCTTAGAATAACAGTTCCTCTCAAAGTTCTAAATCTCCTTTGGCCTGTCACTTAGTCATTACAAGTTGATTTCTTATTTTCCTTTGTTGTTATATATGCAATTATTTGTTAAATAATGCAATTGCTGTAAAGCATGGACATATATGGGACAACGCCTCTTTGTGTTTCTATATTTAAATAGCGCATAATGCAATTTATGAAGTGCCAAAATCACTTCTGAATCTAACTCAGAAGGCTCAATCCACAGACTGTGGGACTGACTAATGTACTGGGCACATGACTTGTCTCATGACTTCTTTACATGGGATTTAAGCCTATTTTTACCCTTCCTTTTGTCTTTCTCACACTAGGGTAATGCAAGTAAATCTATCATTTGACAAATAAAATCTGGCAGAAGGAAAGGGTCTTGATAAAGGAGATGCAGCTACAGAGCTGGTTGAAGGGTGGTGATGTGAATGCCAGCTGGCCAGTCTTTGCCCCACACAGGTCTGAATGAACAGCTAAACTGCTTCACATTCCACATCAATGCTAGGGGACACCCAGCAGGATTACAAAATTACAGGTTAATAGACTGTAGCTCTAAAGGGAAATAGAGAGCAAGGGACAAAGGCCATAAAAGCAGTGACATGGAAGGAAAAGGAAGATTCAGACTAGAAAAAAGAATATGTATTGTGCCATTAGCCAGAAAATATTTTGGCAAAATAACATTTCATAATTTTTTTCATGCATTTAATCCCCTTAAAAGAGAATTTTCCAAATTTTCTTTTTCTATAACTATAAAATAAATAATAAATTGCGGTCAAGAGAAGCTGTACTGCTTCCTGTGATACATTCGGTCCCAATATATGGTGGCAGTTAAATGCTTTTTCTTCTGTCCTGCAGAAAGAGTATACTGCATTCCCAGAGTCTGATCGCAAAGTCAGCCCCTGTGCCTGAGGAACTGTCAGTCAGTTCAAGAGAGCTAGGAGCAGAGTGTGAATTTTCCTATAAGAGTTCTCCCTTTGATGTCAAACATCTTTCTTCAGCTGCTTTCTACACACCAGGGCTGTTTCTTTGTTCCTTATTGTCTCCTCTAGTTGTAAATAAAGCAGTAGGAGCAGAGGGAACTGCATCCCTGTTTGTGCACTCCTGATGGAACTGTAGCACTTGTGCTCTGCAAACCATGGGTTTGCCACAGCTGTTCTAGTCTTTTCTGGTGGCTCTCCTCTTATTTTCTGCTGCATGAAGTCAGTCATCTGATTAAACAAGTCTTTCATTCACTTTTGTAACAGTAGGATTTATCCACGATTTAGGAAGAGAACTTTCTAACTTGTTATATATAAATGGAAGCAAACTCAAAAAAACATAGTAACACAAGAACAAAGACTATTTTGTTAGAGTCTACAGACTGAACTCACAAATGGCTTTGTTAAGTGGGGAATTTGTCTTGAGGTTAGACTTCTGAATGCATATAACAACACGGAGAAATATAAGCTCTATGTATGGGGTTTGATGAAGGAATTCCAAATGACAGGTTTTTGTGGAAATACAGCCTCCAGCTGCACTGATATATCACACTGCAGCTGTGTCAACAACACCCAATGGCCAAGATGAAAATGCTGGGATTCTTTCTGCTGGTTGTAAGCCAGAATGTTCTGAGCTGCCCTACCTCTGCTGGCAATATCAGCTGCATGCTTAAATTAAAGTTTAAAAAAAACAAAAAAGGAAACAAAAACGCTTTTGCCTGATATCAAAAGTTCTCAACTGCAGCAAAAAGAGTTCAGTTACACTGCATACTGGTGAGAAGCTGCAGCAAGTCACTGGATGTCAAACGGATAAGCAAGGAAGATAAATTTACTCCTGGAAGCTGGGGATAAAGAAGTGGGGAGAACTAGGGGATGATAATACATAAGGAGTAAAACTGTGCTGTTGTGCATAGTGTCACTTAATTTTATTCTGTAGTTTAGTTTATTTAATAGACATGGGGGACACAATGCACCACTCATCAATATACTTTTTCTCTGTACATCCTGAGGAGGTCTTTGCAGACATTACAGGCACAGAGCCCATATACTTGGAAGCATACAGGCCGGTGGAAGCACACAGTGCCTGCCTTACATTTGATTCAAACTTTGGCTAAGCTTTACATAAATCTGAACGACCACAGTCTAGGACCTGAAGGTGTCAAAGACATTGTTAGTGCTATGGTGGTGAGTAGCCAGTAAGAGTGGAGCCAGTGTTCTCAAGAGCAATAGGAACTTTAGGCCTCTCTCAGGCCTGGAAGTCATCACAGTGTGGGAGAAAAAAAGCTCTGAGCATCCAAATGTTTCTTATTCTCTGTACATGAAAATTTTGTGTGGCAACTGATGCCCTTCAATGGAGTTACCCCCAAAAGCAACTGATGCTCTTTCATGGGACACAAGCCCTCAATGCTTCTAACCCTTACAGGGCCACAGATTGAGCTAGAGGGACTCATATTCTGCTCTGTGTTCTGCATAGGAAGGTGCTATGTTCACCTATGAACAGGCTCAAGATGCTTGAATTGAAGTTGGGATCTGAACCTAGATCTCCTGGCTGGCACAAAGCAACAGAAAGTTCTAACCACTTGAAATCCATCCAGGAAAACATCTCTTTTATATACCAATTCCCACTGTCATGGCTCTGTCACATCCCCTGATCTCTGCTCAAGACTCACAATGCTCCCTGAAGTTTGGAGGAAATGTCCAGTGTCTCAAAAATGAACCAAGGAAACTACCCTCCTTGTTAATTTTACAGTAATTTTTTGTATGCCTTCATTTACCTTTTTGTCTTCACAGTCCAACACAACCATTACACAATTAAAGTTGGAAGACAAGTGCGTTTTAGTAGAAGGAGCTATATGCATAGGAGAGATGTTGTGAGAGAATTCTTCAAGAACTGGTATCTGATCTGGCATAATTTGTAGTCACAATTATCGCTCATCAAGTTCAATCTTCTGAAAGAAAACCAATTTTAACCAAAATATATAAGCTTCTGAAAAGCAGAAGTGTTCATATAGTGGCAGTTTGGTGAGTCCAGAACTGTTATCTTCATTAGCAGATGTGACAGTAATCACCATAACTAAGTCATTCCAGTTTATACTCAGCCAACAGAAAACATGTTTTGGTCAGGAAATTTAATTCTCCAATATGACATGGAGAAACTTTTCTAGATTAAGGGAATAACGCAAAATGTTCAGATATGTACTGGTGGAAATGTTCCTTCAGTTTGAAACTGGGATATACAAAATGCATTTTGACAGGCCATGGGATCTGTGTTACACTGAAAGAAAAGACTCTTGGTGAAGTGCCTTTTGTTTAACTGAAGACAAAGATCTATGTGAAACTGAGGGCTTTATTTGTGTTATTAAGGATACAGGGTTGAATACACCTATAACTTGCGCATTAATTACTGTCTGGCTAATATTTCTCATATTGCCCGTCATGCATTATTCCCCTGGTATCTTGGGCACTAAGAAGACAGTAAAACCAATACATTCTTTGGATTTATCCTTCTTATACTCCCTTCTTTTCTTCCAAAACATCTCTAATAAGTACCTAGACTCATCAGGAGCTGAAGCCATTGCCAGTTTGCTTTTGGATAATTTGTCCTACCTCAATGTTTTTCAGCTCTTGGGAGGCTGTATGCACACAAACACCAATGGCAGTAGAAGTGAAATAATATATGTTTCATTCCAGTCTCTCACCCTGAAAATATTACTCACAATGGGCAAAATCAGTCTCTCAGCTATGTCTCTGATGGGAACCCAGATTAAAAGAGGAAATCTAGACCTTTAAGTGATTAAATATTTGACTTGCTCAATTTCCAGCATCTGTGAAAACCAGTCCCTCAAGAGGAACTTAGTTAATTTCTGGAGCATCTCCAACGTCTTTGGGTAATTCCACTCCATAGAGCAAAGTAGAATAGTGACTAACTTCCCTACTGGGTCTGGCTGAGATGGAGTTAATTTTCCCCATAGAAGCCCTCATAGTTCTGTGGTTTGTATGGGTCGCTAGAAAGGTGTTGATAAATACAGGAAAGTTTTTGCTCCCAAAGCATCAAGCACTGTCCCTTCAACATCCCCCCGCACCCTCCACCACAAGGCTGGTGGTGGGCAAGATCTTGGGAGAGAACATAGCCTGGACAGCTGATCCAACATCACCAAAGGGATATTCCATACCATATGACATCTCCTCAGCAATAAAAGCTAAGAGAAAAGCAGGGAGTAAAGGGAAGGGAGGATGGGAAGTAGCAGCACATTTGTTATTACAATGTTTGTCTTCTGGACCACTATGTCTATAGACTGCTATACAACACCATGTGTACTAAAGCCTGACTTTCTGGGAAGTGGCTGGACATCATCTAGTGATGGGAAATAGAGAATAAATCTTTTCATTTGCTTTAGTGTATGACCTTTTATTTTGCCTTATTAAACTGCCTTTATCTTGATTCAAAAGGGCTTTTTCTGTTTTATTTTCTCCCCTGTTCTGCAGAGGAGGGGAGTGACAGGCTTGGTGAACACCTGATGTTCAGCCAAGGTCGACCCACCACAACTTCTTACAGCCAGATATGGACTGAGATGGATTGAAGGTTTTCCCTAAAAGCACACCTCTCTGCAGACCCCAGCACAGCACCAGAGGAGAGATCAGTGCATTGTTAACATACTTTTCTTCCCCACTAAACAACTTTGGAAAGGAGACTGCACCATACTTTGCTGAGGCATTAATAGGGAGTTTTACCTGAAATCCAAGGTCATTTGCAGCCCTCACTTGGCATGATTCACTTGATAATGCCCACGTGATTTCCTGGCATAATTCTGCTAAGTGCTTAGTTCAGAAATAAGAGAGGCTGAGAGGACACAGTGCTGCATGAACTGCATCAACATTTTTTCAGGACAGTTTTGTGTGTCTGGCTGAGAAATAAACCTTCAGAACTGTGTAAGAGAACACAATTTCATAAAAGTTTGCAGTTCTCTAATAAATATTTTTACTGTAGAGTCTTGACTTCTCTGGACAGTTCCTGTCTCAAAGCCCTTCAATCATTTGGTACCTTCAGAAGCTGCCCTGAAGCAAGGGCTTGATCTGATACCAGGAAGAACTCTTGGTCAAGGGACAATGGTGGGAGTGAAACAGGGACAGGAACAGAATTGCAGGATGTGTTGCAGGCCAAACATGAGCTTTAAGAGAGAAATTTGCACAACACGAAGTCCTATGGCTTTTGCTGTTTTGGGAAGATAATCACTGTGATGTTATATGCCCGTCACTGTTATATGCACAGTGCCACAGTCTCTGTGCTGCTGATGTGCCATGCACTGAAGATTTCAATGTGTCTGGTAGCCCTCCTTTTCCTCCTCATGTGGGTGCCTTGGTATAGCATCTGGTTGCAGCTGGCTGGAAGATCACATTACCTCTGCACACTTGTCCTTCTGTTGGGAATTAACAAGGGAAGGAGTTGAACCTCAGCCACAAAGAGTTCTCTGAGAAAGGAGGACAGCTCCTGAGATAGATGCTCAGTTACTTATTACTCCTGCAAAGGCAGGATGTCATGGTTTAGGAACAGCAATAAAAATGCTCTGCTTCAAAATACAGCATGAAAATTAAACACTTTCACCTGCTCCTTTCCAATAATGGAGAAAACACTAGGAGAGATTATAAGATATCATCACAATTTATTGAAAAAGAGTACTAACCACAACAATGTTAATAAAAGACCGTACAAAAGAGAGAGTATTTTACCCACCAAATAAACACAGACACTTTGCAAAGACAGCACTAAGCATGATTAGCTTTCCAGTTAACCAGCTCAAAAAACAACAAATAAATAGAGACAAAGCAAAACCTGGCGGGACCTGACAGGATTCTGAAGCAGGCTGGGGACCCCTTTCCTGCACCTGACCTTGTGGGAGCAGGACTGGAACGCTCAGCAGTTCCAGCTGCAGCTTGGGCTCTGGCTGTGGTCATTGTGGCTGCAGCTTGGGGTCTACATGGCTCAGCTGGGCTCCACTCCACATGGCCACTGCTCTCTCCTTTTTTTTTTTTTTTTTTTTTTCTTTTTTTCTTTTTTTTTTGTTCTTTTCTCCAAGCAGTATCATGGGTTCACTGGCTCTAACCTACAGAACCAAACCAGAAAAGCTGCAGCTCAGAGGAAGGGGAAAGGGACCACTGGTGGCAGAGATGGGCTAGCTTCACTAGGCTGACCCCAAAACCTGCACACCCCTGAACCCAAGCCCAGCAAAAGATAGTGACCCTTCCAGCTCCAGCTTCACACCCCTGCCATGATGTGAGTGGTATGGAATTAAACACTGCTAGAAACTCCACCACATTTCTCTACAACCATGACAAAACCCCAACTCCTCCAGTGAGAGAGAAAAGGCAGAGATTACAGGTTGAGAGAGGAACAACTTACTGGAAACAGCAGTGAGATAAGAAAATTAACAACAGCAGCAACAATATTAATAACAAAATCATACAAAAAGAGGATTATTTGTGTGCAAAAAGTGTCACTCACTGACTTGACATGGTGTGACCCCAAAACAGGGAATGATGGACTCTCTGCATCCTTGCTTTTCCTGGACTGCAAGTCACATCCACCTTCCTCTTGAAAGGTGTCCTGTACTTCCAGTCCTGTCAGTGACACGAGGTGATGACAATAACGACCTCAACATGCCCATGTGGGTCTAGGCTCTGCCCCCTCATGGCTACTTCAAAAAAATTGACTGTATTCTGACCAAAAACCAGGGCACAGGAGTACAGGCACCAGGGAGCTGGATGGTGTCAGCACAGTGAACAGGCATTTCCTTCTCCAGCAAGAATGCCCCCTGAGCTGGTGGGTAGTACAAAAAACAGAGCACCCAGATGCAGAGCTTTCTGGCTGGCTCACAGGCTCACCCTCATCACCACAGGTGACTCTGTCAACTGTGAGTCATGTATAGGAACACACTTGCAGCATGAGAAACCACAGTACCAGAGCAATCTGTCAGAGAGGAAAGAGCTGAAAGGGAAGTCCCTCAGGGCAAATAAAGCAGAAAATTGCAATCTTCTAAAATCCCCTAGGATTGGAACTGTTGTTTGTTTAGGAGCTACTTCAGTTTTTCATAAGTAGCCCAAACCTAATGGTTTTAGCGGCAGTAAGCAGCAAGAGACACAGACTAGGAAGGAATAAAATTAAGATGCCTAATCTGTCTGTTCAGACAAAGTAAGAATCTGAATGTGCTAGTAGTCCTTCAGAGAAAAAGCAAACAAAACAATTAGTATTTCGGTAAGTGCAGGTGCTGTTACTGCACTGTGAAAGACTTGCATGAATATCTGAATGCCCTTCTTCCCTCAGTGTGTTCCACACACCTGCTACCACAATGATCACAAGCATGTGTTGGGAGCATCCAGTGTTCCTGGAGCATCTCAATAATGCAATGTCTTCCGTTTCATTAACGCCTTCCTTCTCCTGGTTCATTATTTCCACTGATATGTTATCTCTTTCTAATAAAAGTCCGTATCTTTAAAATATGGAACAATTAAAACTGAAGCAAGGGCAAGGCAATGTGCTCCTGCCTTGAAAAATCCTGCAGGCAACACAGAGATCTGTACTAAAATTTCTGACCTTCCTGTCCAGAAAAATACCTCTCCAAAATTCAAGGTTTTACATCTCTTCTCTCCTTCCAGCTCACTTGAGGCCGAAGCAGCAGAGATTACTTCAGAATCTGTTTCTTTCTGTTTTGTTTCTAAAAGGAATATTTTTAAGTCAGCTAAATTCACCATCTGCCTCCATATAATCTTCCATACATGGAAAATTTGGATGAGAAATTCTCTCTGAGAATGTGAAGCAAGTGTTGGCAGCAAGTCCTATGCCTCCCAGTGTCACAGCAGACACAAATGAATTCACACCCTGCTCTAAGCAGAACTTGCACCTTGAGGTGTGTGATGCATGTGAATTGGCATTGGCACATGTACAGCTGGGAACAGCTATCATGTGAAGCTGAATTCCTTTCCTCTGCTTAATCAAACATAAGTAGAATGAGTCTTGATATTTTAGATGTGGCAAGGAGAATCCAGCCATTTTTTATAGTGAGAAAAACAGGCAGTGTCTATTAATATAAGAAATCCTTCCTCTCTCTACCTTTCTCCTTCACAATATAAATGATTTGCTAAGAATTTATTCAAGCACAGGATAAACTGTCATTGGCACAACAGAGCAATGCCACAGCACTACTTAAAATAGAGGAGTATTACCAAGCCCTGGCAAAAGAAAGCCAAAACTGTCTTCTAATAAGACAGGGATCAATAACCCCTGAAAGGGCAAAACTGAATAACCAGCTAAGATTCCTCCAGAGGTGATAACTGAGAGCTCACATACCTTCTCAATCCAAAATCAGAAAAGTCAGCTTACTTACGAGCTGCATTCTGAGCTAGATCTAACATCACCATCCTGAGAGC
The DNA here is from genome assembly GCA_009812075.1 of Sialia sialis. NCBI lineage: Eukaryota > Metazoa > Chordata > Aves > Passeriformes > Turdidae > Sialia > Sialia sialis. The sequence continues at coordinate 7,144,922 of VRYO01001269.1, read as the reverse complement.
CTGCAAATGACACTATGGTGATTGAGGGGCATTTTTAAAGCTATTAACATAGGCCTGTCTCTGGACATGCCTGTCTTTGTAAATCACTGCAACCACACCAGTCTTTGGTCCTGCTGTTTCAGATTATGTAAATAAATGTGTCTGTGTGCCTTGCTCTTAACCAGGCTTGAGGTAAAGTCACTAACTCAGCCAGAGCTCTCTCTGTATCCACTCAGATTATTTTAGGAGCTGAAAGCATGAAGGGCCTAAACAAGAGCATGTCTTCAGCTGGCCAATATTAACAAAGAAACTTTTCTTTCTAACTATGGAAATGGGGACTGCACATGAGGTCCAGGGTGGGGGAGAGATGATGTTCACGCACTAAGAGAGGCACGCAGCAGTGCAGACCCTGTAACACCTGATAGCCAGACCTTGCAGCAGGGAGACCTGCAGCCTGAGCTCTGATCTGCTGTGCTGACAAGCAAATGGGAAATGTCCCAAGGGGCCCAACCTCATCCAGGGGAGTTGTACTACTAGCAAGTACACATTCAAATGCAGCCCATGGTCTCAGCCTCTCCCCATCATATGACTGAATAGGATTCACATCACATATTTCTGCATGACAGATGTAAAGGACCTGATATATGGAATTTCACACTGGGAGACAGAGAGAAACTGAGAGGGTAACTCCACCTGACTTGGAAATCTTGCAGACTTTTGTGGAATAAAGACAAGATATGATGAGATAACAGACAAACCCATAGAAAGGGACCACAGGTTTTCCACATGCCTGCTGAATAATGGGAAGAAAGGGTCATCCTTGAGATTACCGCATGTCTTCTGCTAGACATGACATCCTTATTCTCACCATGTCTGGATCTATGTCTCTTTTTCTACAGATGCCCAGTAATCCTCTGACCACAGAAAATGCCGCTGCACTAGCCACAACCACCAGAAAGATCTCCCTCTAAATTCAAGACTGCAGGACCATATGCTATGCATTTTTAGGAGGTGAGTGGATCACAGAACTGCCCCTTTCCAAGACTGTTCTGCCACTTGCTATTTGTTTCATTTATGCATAGTCATTAATTAAAAAAGCTAATATTTGACAACTCTTCCAGGTGCCTTGCTGAATCTGGCTTTGGTCTAGCTCTGGAGAGGTGCTTGTAGTTTCACCACATTTCACCCCTTTCCATTTTCCAACAGCAGAAACTAGAACAAGGAGTGAATTACCACTGGAGGATGAATTCTATTCATCCCCTGAGCTGTTTTTCTCCAGGGTAATCTAAGATGCTAGATACTGTGAAGTACTTTGATACTCCATCAGTACGTCTGAGGAATAGAAGATAGATGCTTCAAGGCAAAGCATTTATATTTTTTTAAAAATGCAAATCAAACATTAAAAAAGCTACTAGGAAGGAAAAACAAACCAAAGAGACCAAATTTTCGTATACTCTGTAGCAAGGTGGGAGCATGACACGTATTGTTGTAACCTCATGTGCTGCCTCTTTTGCTTCTAAAACAGGAGACTGAGAAATGCTCCTGAGTGAGGGCAGGGGTTGTGTTGGAGACCAACATGGGGGAGACACCTGCCTGTATATCAGTCCAGTCCTGGCCTTCCCATCTATCCACTGGTTCTTCATGGGAGTAGTTACAGGTGTCAGGGGCCTCAAGGTCTTCCATCCACGTTTGGGAGCACCGTGATTAAAGGAAAGAACATTTTCACAAAAATTAGATTTGGGACTTGGAACATAAATATTATGTTCACACTTGAAACCAACTAAAAATAAAGTTGATGGGCGGTTTTGGACACTCATGTGATGGGATGTATCTAAGTTACACCTGCGTGTGTTTCTTTGTTACTATGTTAATGAAAGAAAATAAAAATAAGTAGAATAAATAATATCCATCCATAATCTTTCCTGAGAGTATCAAGTACTTTCAGCAGAGATCATCTGAAGAACAGGCATTCCTCTAGGGTAAAGATTTTTTCCTGCATAAATTAAGATCAAAGAGAATTATTTTCCAAGTCTGCAAGGAGTCAGGCCTCATTCTGCAAAGGAAAACCAAGACAGGCTGTATGGGTGCAAAAGACTGCATTACAGTACACATGGTCCAGTTAGTTTTATTACTAATAACCTAAACAATTAATAAAATAATGAATTTTAGCTAAATTCTGAGAAACTAAGAGAGATTATTGAAAATCATTTATTTAAAAGGAAACACTTCAGAAACCTTGAAGCAAGGAGTTAATCTTCAATCTAAATCTCACTATAAATCTGCTTTTTAGGGTTAACAGTTGTTCTCTTCACCTCACCCTTGCAATAATCTAAATTACCTGGCATTTCATAAGATAAATGGTCAATGGCATGAATTTACAATAATATTACAGTATCTCAATAAAATGCTTGTAGGTAAACATCTAATATGTCTGACAGATTTAATTCCACCTGTGATGTAGGGAGATTTGCATTTCAGTTCTGAGTAATTGTAAATATACAGTGCCAAAGACCTTACATTGTCTTGAATCTTTGAGAAATTAGTAAAGGTGTTAATCCTTTACAGGAAACTTAAGAGAAGACATAAATAAAAGCCTTTTCTCCCCCTTTTCTCACTGATGCATGTTTATCTTGACTTCTAAAGAATGAATAATTAGTGTGTCTATAAAAGGAAATTGGAATAAGGACATCTAGAAACCTCTGCATGGGTTTGACAATACTAGCAATGGTGAAACAATAGAAAGGCGTATTTTTAACAATTTATTCCTTCTGACAAGATTTCTAAGCATGACTATTCCCTACATTCTTTTTATAATCTACTCTTTATAGGATTCCAACTTGCAGATACTGACAATCAAACATTTTCAGAAATCATGAATCAAAGCAGCTGGCACATGCTCATCTTCGGCATCACAGTAAACAGGAAACTACTGTTGCCTTTCGGCTGCCTGTGTGTTGTTTTTCTGGACTGGACTGGCTGTGTCAAACATGCAGAAATGCCCAAGCTGGCTCCTGAGGTTGCACTGGCAGTCCACCAGCTTTGGAATGGGCTTAAACCAGGCTGGCAACCCTGGGGAGAGTCAGCAGCCTTAAAGGCAGCTCGAGCTTTCCTGTGCTTCATTCCCAGGAGCAAGGCACTCTGCTGCTGTCCACTGTGCAATGGCTTCTTCAGAAAGCCACTCCACATCCACCAAACTCTTGGTGCTGAATGAAAGCTAATAAACCCAGCTGGACCTAGACTGGGTTTGAGTAGTAACAGTCAAGAGTCATTGCACAGTAAATTAAAAGCTTGTGGACAGTGGATCTTAAATTTCCAAAAAGAAACTGTAGAAATGCATTGGCAAACTATAAATAAACTTTAGAGGAAAATACAGTGCTTGAACATCTCACAATGACAGAAACGAAAGCTTGCATAAATTTCCTGAGCTGCCTTGAAACTCTCAACAATTAAGTATACAACTAACATAATACATGAACAATTCCCCTGTTGTCATGGACATGAACAAAATCATAGTCATGACTTTCAGAGATCAATCGACGCATCACAAAATTTGTCATAACTTAAACTTAGAGGAATAATTTATAGTGGCATCAATAATATTTGCATTGACAGCTTACTTTCTAACATCCCAAACCCCTGAATCAGGACACTGCGCTACTGCCCATTCAGTATATGTTAAAACATAAAACTTACAATGTGAGCTCTGAAGTGCTGAGCTGTCACTACCTTGTTTGAAATTTTTAGGGAAAAAAAAAGTCAGGGCTTCTTCTGCTGACTCAAACTTATTAGGATTACACAATGAAGTAGAGCTTTCCCAAAAGTTCTGTTCATCTGGAGACCCAGCCCCTTCCTAGAGAGGATCATTTTCTTGTGGGCTATAAAGTTCCATTGCTGGAGATACTAAACCTTTAAGGTCTTGGGTGATTTTGTTTTATTTTTCAGAACGCTAGGGCAAATACTAGCCATTAACGGTTCAACTTGCAGTCTGCATCTAAATAGAATGGAGAAGACACCCATCTAGCACAGTCTCAGGGATGAAGATTAATCTTTTTCTGTCTCAGACATGGAAAAGGAGAAAGATGAGCACTTATTTACAGTTGGGTCTCCAGGGGGTTCCTGAAAGTGAAGAGCAGAGATAGCAGAAGGCACCATCCTTAGGAGAGAATGGCTAATGTATTTATGAACACAAGAAAGGTTGTCCTCTGGGTGTCCACACTGACTGCACTTTCTTTGCCCTGTGTAGCTCAATCAGTTGGTGAATGAAACTTTCATCAAGTTGCAGAATTTGGTGTGTCAGATGCATCCTGAACTAGATGTCATCTACAGTAAGGTCAAAGGCTGTATCACCAAGATCCTCAACAGCATCCAAATCCCATAGAAGTGATTCAGGAGAGCGATTGAATTGTGTCCTTAGCTCCCCGTACACAGTACACATGCTGCACACACTTGGAGGGATGGAGGTACAAAGAGGTAAGTTTTCTTTCAAGTGAGAAATTCAGCCAAGTTCCTTCAGAAAAGTAAATGCACGAAGATAATCACAATGTTCACAGCCTCAGTACACACCGACTGACTAAGCAACGCGTTTGATCTTCTGGAGAAACTATTACCTCGGGATCTTAGAGCACTGAGGGGAAAAAAGGAACATGAATAGATACTTGCTCACTGTGTAAAACAAATGGATTGATTTCAGGTATGATCCAAATGAGTGTCCATTCTCATCACAAGCCCACCCCAGTAGCTAACTTTAATAAAACACTTCTCTGACAGTTTTGCTTTAGCATCAAAATTAACGTGCCTCATAAAAGTAGGATATGGTATTACAAGGATAGGCTGAAACAGACATTCCCAGCTTTTCAAGGTCCGCAGTTTCCATGGACAGCAGCAGATGGTGCTGTCTTCCTTTCTGGAAGCCAGCGCAAGCAATTGAGCCTTCCTGAGCTAAATAACACTTTTTGCACTACGAGCTTCACTGTGTTTCTTAACCGCTGTGCAAATTTTCAGCTAATTGGGTGCGAATTAGCTGTGGATCTGGTTTCAGATGAACTTAAGCAAAAGCGTGGGCTGTTAGCTCACATCAAACAATGCTGCTGTGCTTCACAGCTAGTGACACCTGCACTACCATGCTTTGCAGTTTTCAATAGCCATTATGGTATTCAGGTATCCTCATTCTAACAGAAGCAGAATTCAAAGAAGACTAACTAAAGTGATCAAAGATCTGGGGTACAGAACTGTCTTGATTAGACAGCCTAGCCAAGCAGTGGCTGCCGAGATGAGGACCAAACAAGCATATGCAATTATAAGGGGAAAAAAAGCCAGGTTTGCTACTGAGTCTTGTTTCAAGGTTGGGGGAGAAGGAGGTATAACTGCAAAGAATGGAATTAACCTGAACAAAAGGTCTTTGTTCTGACAAAAGGCTGACTGCACAAGGAGTGAGAACTCCTATCTCTCAGTGATGGGTTGAATAAAAGCAGGGTGATGGATGAATAAGAGGAGAACCGAAGGCAGGTAGCAGCAGCTGTTTCATGGTCATGCCCGTGTTATCTCTGCTTCCAACTGAACTCTTTGAAAGAGCACAACCTACAACTCGGAGAACTTCTTTGGGAATATTGATAAGGATGGGAACATAAAGATTCCTGTAGCAGCCTTCTGGAAAGCCATGATGCAGGTGTGCCTCTGAAAGCATGGCCAGAAGGTTCTTCTCTAGGGTACTGCTCTAGGGAAACCTTTCTGCTGCAGCACAGCCACCAGCCAGCTTTGCTGGTGATATCTTGATGCTTCTGGGTTCCTTCCAAATAAGACTATTCCGTGATTGATAAGGCTAAAAGGCAAAATTCACTCATAGCAAAAGCTGAGCCAGAATGAGACCAACAGAAATGCCATAACGCCCAATAAATACTGTAGATAGCATCAATGATAATGGACCAACTTTAGAATATCACAGACATCAACTGTTTGTATAGGATATACAGGATCTTGATAGATTCTTATGTCTTACTGCTATGGGAAAGTGAAAAATAGGCATCTAAACCCTCGCCTGTACCATGGAGTAGACAGTTGTCTTCCTGCCAAAACCACTGTGGGATCAGTACTTATTCATTTGGGATCAGAAGCAATGGTCAGCCAGACATGAAGTTCTTTTACAAAAACAACAATAACAATAACAACAACAACAATAATAATAATGATAATAATAATAATAACTTAAATTGCCTTACCACCATCATTCAGGATTTTTTCTGTCTCTCTTCCTCCATGCACCACGCCATCTGCTCACCCATTAAAAGATAGCCAGGCCCCACTATCATATGGAGGATTTTTCTGCTTAAATTTAGCCTGGTTTCCTAGCACTTCTCTTACCAACAAAGCATCCCACTGAACTGAGTCCAAAATTGGTGAACTAGTGCACAATCTAGACTGGAATCAGACAGTAGTTGTGGATTACAGGTGAATGGCTCCTGGTTTGTCTTTCTTTAATTCAGCTTGACACCAAATAAACATAACCTTGTACATCTTAGGATGTGAAGGGATGTATGCTTTTGGCCAGTCCATTACTCACACAAGTAAAAGGTAAACGAAAAAACACCTTGTATGCTTAGAAGTTCTGTTGAATCAAACTACAAGTCTCATTTTCCGATTTGATAAACTTGCCATGAGAATATTGCAGGAATCTTGGAGCTGAATGGCATTTTCATTCATCCTAAACCAAAGATGAGAAGCATCAGCTCAACACTATCCCCCCTGCAGGCAGAGTAAGATTTGCAAAGACAGCATATCTGTGCTGTCAAAACGATGCCTCTGTCCTCAGGGACTCATGTTTTTTTCCTTCTCTCTGATTCCACTTCTTAGGAGACCTACTTTTCCCTGGAAACCCACCTTCAAACTACAGAACTTTTCATTCTCTTGAAAGTGCCTCTTCCTTAGTGCCTGTAGCAATCATGTCCGAGTTCTGAGAGCCTGAGCATTCAGCAGCAAACTCCTAAGAGGTTGTCAGTTGCTGCAGGCTAAACTGTTTGTCATTGGACCCAAAAGTCCCCCTAGATTTTCCATCAGTTCTGACATGTGACTCATCAGCTGAGAGCCCTGTTAATCATGCCCAAATATTCCCATTCCTCAGCACACACTAATGGGTTTAACCATATGCTATAGCCTAGTTTTAAAGCTAGAAGCAATGGGTCATTTTTTGCTCTTAGCCTCCTAATGTTTTCAAAGAGAAGCAAATTAATTTGTTGGATTCCTTCACACATAGTGGTGCCATACTGAAAGCATCCATGCTCAGATGCTAGATGTGCTTCAGTCTGGTTAATCTTGAATCAGAGGTTACATGGGATTCCCAAGCACTTCAGGGACAATTTACAGAACTTACAGTGGTTAAGCAGTAAGCAGATAAAACTGTTGAAACCCAGTGGCCAGAAAAGACTTCATATAGTGTAATTAATGTGGTAGAGTTGATATAAGGGAAAAAATAGATACAGATATATACCACTTATCTATCACCTTGATGCATTTTAGAACTGTGGCATGTGTGAAATGGTAATATTCACCCTGCAGACAAGAGTCAGAAGAGTTGTGACCTTTGCTGTCCTTACTGTTCCTACCTCAGGCTGTTTCCTCAAGATCCTCTCGGCAGCTTTAAGATACCTGACAGAGAAGGTTCAGTTTACTAGATTAATACTGGTTCACTTCTTTTCAATCAGTCACTTATAAGACCAGGAGCCAGCACAGAAGCCTGTGGAAGGGGAAATTGAGGAGGAAGAGAGGCAATAGCCATAAAAATTAAGCAAGAAAGCAGGTCAGACAATGCAAGATTGTATGAGAACCACTGAAAGAAAGCTCAGAGTCCGGGCTTGGGGAGGCCCAGCACTGGGGAGCTCTGATGATCTAAGTTACTGAATGTAAAAATGAAGCTGATATTCCATTACACAGCAGGTTCCTATACAGTTTGGTCTTTTTCCATTAAAGAAGGATTGGTCCTTCAAACCTGGTTACCAAATCTGTCTTGCTCTGTATGCTGATGGTGATGAACTTAGTTACAAAGATGAAGGTAAAAAATGGTAATTGGGAAACTAAGACACTCATACATTTTTATTATCTTCTTTTGAGGCAAAGCATATGGACAAACACTGAGGTAAGGGCCATATAGTCATTCCCTGCCTCCTTAGCAGATCTGACACAGGGACTTTTGCAAGAAAAAAAAAATTAATTCACGAGAAACTTATGAAACTCATTAAGCAACAGCTCATGTTGCTTAAAAAGTTATGGGTGATAGAAATTTTCTTTAGTATTTCCATGGGAAAAACATGTTAGAAAGACGGGAGACATAACATTTTAAATGGCATAGATACCATACTTTTGTAAAACCAACAATAAAAAATACTTTTTATACAGCCCTGTATATATTAATATTTATTTTAAAATAGAATCTAGAAAATGTTAATATGTACAGGATTTTGTAATTTTGCCATGTGCATTTTGCCAACATAGACTTTACAACAAAAATCTTGAAGAACTGGGAAATGTTGCCACTTTGGGAAGACCAGCTTTCAGTGGAAAGAAGCTAGCTGCAATCTTGTAAGTCCCTCTTTCCCAATGGAATTCTCATGTATAAAAAAACAAATTGAAATATCTTGAAATGCTTGATAGAGTTTAGGCAGCTCCAGTGCCAAATTACAATGGTCAAGATGACTGTTGGCATGATGGCATTGGTAATATCTGCTCAGTAGTCACCCTCAGAAGACTTTAGCTCAATACCCCAGCAGGTCTGTGTCCTCTGATGCCTGTGACTCTTCCAGAATTGCCTTGTGATTGCAGTAAGTGCCACCTTCACCTACAGAACATGTGAGGGTTTGAGATGAAGAATCAGAACAGCATTTGAAATGCTGGCCAATTTGCACATGCAGGGGTATAAGACTGTGGGGTTTTCTGTCATTTTCCTAATCATTACTGAAAAGTCATTAGTGTTTCTTGACTATTGCTAAACACTGAGTACATTTTCATAGAAGCTGCTGTGGTTAGGGTTGGTATGGACTCCAGCCAGCAACCAAGCCCCAAGGTGAAACTTGCTCACTCCTCTGTTAGCACAGTCAGGGAGAGAATGGAAAGGTAGAAAGCTAGAAAACTTGTGGGTTGAAATAAAGACATTTTAGCAGGGAAAATAAAAGCCATACATGTAAGCAAAGGAATTAATTCTCTGCTTCCCTTGGCAGGCAGGTGTTCAACCATGGAGAGCTGGGCCCCATCACACATAATGGTGACTTGGGAAGACAGACACCATCACTTCAAACATCCCTCTCCTCCTCCTGCTTCTCCCCACTTTCTATACTGAGTATGATACCATACAGTCTGAAATATCCCTTTGGGCACTTGGGGTCACCTGTCCTGGCTGTGTCTCCTCCCAATGCCTCCTGCATCCTCAACCTCCTCACCAGCTTAGCAGAGCAGAAAAGCGGAAAAGGCCTTGGCTCTGTGTAAGCCCTGCCCAGCAACAACAAAAACACCTCTCTACCATCAACCCTGCGCTCAGCACAAATCCAAAACAGAGCCGCTTGGAAGAAAATTAACTCCACCACAGGAGCGTGCCCGAAGAGAGGCCCGTGCGCCGGGGCTCGGTGAGGGCGGGAGCGCTCGGGGCCGTCCCGGCGCCCTCAGAGCTCTCGGCCCGCAGTGGCCGCGCCGGCCGCCAGGTGTCAGCACAGCCCCGCCCGTGCCGCAGCGTGGCACAGGGGCCGCGCCCGGAGCCTTTCCCGGCATCAGGGAATGAACGGCCTGAGCGGCAAACGAGCTTAAACATCATCTGCTTCCAACCCCACCGTCGTTGACAAGCACACCTTCCACTAGATCAGGTTGCTTGGAGCTGTATTCAATCTGGCCTTAAACGCTTCCGTGGATAGGGCACAACTGCTCTGGGCAACCTATTCCAATGTCTCACCACCCTCACAGCAAGGATGGTTCTTACTAATGTCTAATCTGAACCTATTCATTCTCCCCTTGTCCTGTCAGTACATAATCTTACAAAATGTCTCTCTCCAGCTTTCCAGTAGGCTCCCCTGCAGGTAATGGAAGGCCACATTTGGGTCACCCTAATGCCTTCTCTCTTCCAAGCTGAGCAGTCCAAATTCTTTTAGCTTTTCTTTAAAGGAGAGGTGCTTCATCCCTCTAATTAACTTGGTGGCCTTCGTTTGGACTTGCTCCAACAGGTCCATGTTCTTCGTGTGCTGTGGACCCCAGAACTGCATGCAGGTAGGGTCTCACCCGAACTACTCTTCCCACAGCTACCTCATTGCAGCTTTCCTGTGAAGAATTACCAGCAGGAGCATCGCTTGAAGTGCTGCACGTATTCCTCCAGCACGCTGCTCCAGAGGCTGGTGTGTCAGCAGTGTCTGTGCCATGTTTTGTGCTGGCCTCAGTGGAGCTGTGATTGAGGAACTGAAGATACCTGACAACTGGTCCATACAAATGTGACAACTCTGCCATTGCTTGTTGGCCCACATGAGTGATGTCTCAGTGCTGCAGGACAGTCTTAGTATCTCTTGGATCCACTGAAATTACTGCAGCTGATCCACAGACCTGAGTGTAGATACTCTGCATTTCTGGGGCTGTTGTTTAAAACAGGTTTTGTCCTAGGATGTTCTTCAGTGGCTCCAAGTCTGTTGACCAAATGTTCATCATTCCCTGGCTGGGCCAGTGAAAAATATCTGTGCCTCCCTCTCCCCCTCAGTCCCAATAAATCCTTTTTCAAATCTTCTTTTTCAGCCTAAGAGGCATACAAGGAAATACCAACATTTGCAGACTCAGAATTAAGGCCAGAGAGTTGTGACTATCTAATGATTTTATATTTACACTAAAAAAAAAAAAAAAAAAGGAGGTTTTTTTGCATGACACAAAATTATTGTTACACAACAGAAAACAAGATTTGCAGCATCCCAGATTCTCCTTTGAAATGAGCCTCCTGGCCTATCAGCAGACAGATGATCTATGGTCAGTTAAGCTGGATCAGGAGTGACAAGTTTCTCACATGCTTCCAGAGTGGAAAACAAGGAAGAGGGAACAATGGGATCTCAGGGTACCTGATGACAGAGAGTGAAGGTCTTGCTTCACTATCCTTACAGGACTGTTTGTTGTGCAGGAAAAGGGTGCACCTTGGAGTAGAGGAGCAGCACATATATACTGTTCAGTATCTTTGGTGTTTTCTTTCCACAGTGTCTTGGGCTTGCATATGTTACACATGGATCTTTATCTTATGCAAAGTGCTGTTGTGTATTAGTCACACATTACTATTCCACTTAGGTTTGCACAGAATCAGATGCCCAGCTAAACTGATTTGTTCAATTATCGCACTTAAGTTTCTAGATTAGCTGCAGCCATCAAAAAATCTTCTGTAAGAAAACAACATAATCAAATAGAGATGGGAACTGGCCTGCGGCAGGTGTCACTTTTATTTGAGTGTCTACTTAAACTCCAGAGCAACAATGATGTGGCAGCTAGATTGTACCTTCACACCAGGAAAAACCTGCAGAGAGATTGGATGGTTTCTTTCAGCTGAAGAGTTTGAGACCACATTTTCATTCCAGAAGGACTTGATAAATAAAAACTACTTATTGTGCTGAACACAAAATCAAAAGAGATTGAATCTCTGGTAAGGAACTAGATTCAACCTTTTGTCCCACTATGTGGCCTGATACAACTAAAATTGAGAGTGAAGATTTCGGTCACGTGCAAGCAGTGTGGTAGAGGGGTGTAGTTGCAGTTTTTATTCTGCAGATCTCTGAGCATTCTCAGATCAAGAAAGCTTTTCTAAGCTTGGTGGCAGCATTTGTCCCCTTGCTGGGAATTCACAGATAAACTCTGGTGAGACACTGAGCAGGGGCGCTCAGGGAGTGGAACATGAATTGCTCTGCTGATCCTGCACCTGTGAAATGGCGCAGAAGGAAATGGTTTGGCTAGCATAAATTAAGGCAGCTCTGAGACTCATCTAACATACCTCAGGAATTCAGCCTGCCAGCACAAAATTAGACAGTGTAAAAAGCTGGCTAAACACTACATGTCTTCCATAGCTTCTGAGAGTGACACAGCCAAGTGACATTGTCAGAGCTCTTCAATATTAGAAAGAAGATAACACTGTTTAAGTAATATGTTTTGAAAACACAACATGCACACCAGAGTATTTAATGTGTTAGCTAGTTTAGATGAACCTTTGGATGTTTTGCAAGGAAAATAATCTTTTTGTAATGAATCCCATCCAGCAGAAAGAGATCCAATTCAGACTAATTTCCTAGGCACCACCACAATACTTTGGACAACATTATAAAGACATCACTAATTAGAATCTTTGGAAATCTTAGTGTAAGTATAAAGAATAATCTTTTATGACAAACTATCTCAGCTTGTTCACAGTGAAGACCTTTGATCTGTCTAGCTGAAGTGGCCTACAGGCTTTTAGTCGCATAGGAGAAATCTCACAGGCTGCCAAAGCGGGTACACTGATCCTAGTCTTCCTCTTTTAAACTTAGATCAATAGTTCTTTGTTCCAGTAGCCTCCCATCCCTATAAGGACCATTCAGTGTGTATCAGTGGACATGTACCCTATGCAAAAAAGGTGTCTTGCAGCCATGCACAAAATCAAGCATCATAGGACTGTGAGCATGCCAAATACGAGGTACTGGTCAGTGCAACTAAGATGCTTCAGGCCCCTCACCTGAATCTGTCACAGCAAAGTTACAGAATCTGAAGAGATGATGGAGTGAAAATTTGCAAGGACAAAATTTAATTTTTTTCAGCATGAAGCAGCAGATTTGAGTTAATTGACTAGTGCTAATGGTTTTTACAAGGCATTGGTAAAGGTCAAGATCATAATAGACATTTCAGCTCCTGAAGATTTATGTTATAGTTGTTCTTCTTAAGTGGATGAGTCCTTATCTGTCAACAATACTGAAGCTCTTGCAGAGTTTCTTAATCCAGAGAGCCCAATCAAAAAGATTTCATTCTGAATTTGGCCCAACAGAAAATTCAATCAAGCCACAGTTCATCCCTTGCCACCCTCTTTCTGGCTGCTGAGATGGCAGCCAGACACATTCTACAGACCTGACAGATTGCTCTGATAGCCCTCGCTCTTCCAGACACTACATGAAGACCTTAGTTACCTCACTGACACACAATTAGCTGTGCAATTCTCACGGGGTAAATATGCAGCTTTCACAGCCTTATGGGAAGCTACCTTACGGTACCTGATCATGTTACGGGAGGACAAAAGAATAATGTTCTGCCATGCAACTTTATTCACTAGATCCCCCTTTTAGGAAATTGAGTACAGTAATTTCACAATTATAAGCCACACCTTTTTCATTGAAGAATCCAGCCTACCCCAGTAGTGTGGCTTATATTCAGGTGTGGCTTATCTATGGACAAATCCCAGTGAAATGCCAACCCGAAGTGGGAGCCGGCCGGGGAGGGCACCTGGGGCTGCATTTAACGGCTTTGCTGGTCTATGAAAACTGTTTGCAACTTGAGCATCTGACACCAAACCCAGCTGGCAGTGATTCTGTTACTAATTTGTTACTTGGTTACACACAGAGCCTTGCCTTTTTTTGTTAAAAAAAAAAAAGTGCGGCTTATATTCAGGTGCGGCTTGTAATCGTGAAATTATTGTATGTGCATTCCATGGTGGTCTGTGTTTCCATCTGGGGTCACAGGATAAAGCGGTCATATAACAGAGAAAAGTCTTCAGGATAAGATGCTCTGTAAGGGACTGAGACTAGATCTAATGATGATCTTCCGCAAGAGAAGATGGAGCCATTTCAACGGTCCTCTTTGGCAGTGGTTTCTCCGCACCCCAGCGAGCGCCGCTCGAGTCGAGGGCGCTGCAGAGCGCTGGGCGCCGCGAGTCACCGCGAGGGCACGGACGTGTCCATGCACAGGCTCCTGCCGGCAAATCTCTACGCCTTAGCAGCAGCAGGAAACTTGCTTCTCCACCCTAGAGCTGCACCTTGGCCTGCTTTTCCCCGATCCCCAGCGAGCAGAGGGCGCTCCGCCCTCAGAAGTGGGACCTCGGCACATTCCTGGGTTGTAGCTAAACCACACGCACACATGCACACCCTAGGAGACAAAAAACCCGAGCTCAGAGCTGCGAGCTGGGAAGAGGGTGGTGGAAAGGCTCGGAAAGGCAGGCAGGCAGCAGCCGGCGAGGCGGGCAGGGTGCGGGGCTGCCAAGGGCAGCCTGTGCCCGGTGCGGGATGTGCCCGCTCCCGGCTCATTGTGCGGCTCAGCGGAGGAGCCACAATGCCAGCTACTCTCTTTGGGGGATGGGGGGTGGAGACAGACACAGGCGGAGTCACGGCTCAAATTCTTGAACCTTTCACATCCTTTCTGTAATTTGAAACATACTTGTTCCCATGCCAGAAGCTTTTTTTTTTTTTTTTTTAATTCTTTCCTTGAGGCTGTGGAAATACATTCAGAGGAAAAAAAAAAAAAAGAGAGAGAGAGAAAGAAAGTAAGAAAAGAAACGGAGGGAAAAAGCAAGCCCACTACTTATCCGAGGCTCCAAAACAAAACAGAGAAACGTGAGAGCACGGCCCTCCCCAAGCACAACTGCTCGCGGGCTCAGATTTCCTTTCGGAGGGGTCATGGCTGCTGTAGTCACGGGTTTGGAACGCAGCTGGTGCTGCCTGCAATAAGGAGAAAAAATCCCTGCTCTTCTGCAAAAGGCATTTGCCTCCTTTCGCTTCACAAGCTCATTGTGCTCAGAGGAAAGGAAGCCATTTGCTAAACGCTTGGGGCACTGGATCCCCGTCATCTGCAGTGGTCATTCCCCTTCTTCACTCTCAGCCCCTTGCATGCACCCTCCCAGCTGGCCTGGGAGGGAAGGGACATAGGTTTGTCCCTCTCGTGTGCGCTTCAAGTCATATACCTGTAAGCACTTCCATTTATCTCACACAGTCCCCATGGTTAGTGTGGGGTGTACACATATGAGAGAGGAAAACTGGCGAAGGTCCTGTCTGAAACATTTTGCATGTCTCCAATCACCCAAAAGGCACAAAGCAGCATGGAGTAGAACAGAGCACTCTCTTGCATCAGCCAGGCCATACTGCCACTCCTTTCCCTCTGGGTAAACCACAGCAGGTGATTGTGCTGCTGCAGCGGGTATTTTTGTTTGCTTTGTGTAAGGAAGTAACAATTATCAAGGACAATAAATGCCTCCTCGAGTCAGAAGTGACCTGAAGCTCCTGAGTTGCATACAAGCAGTTGTAGTGCAGCTGCCTTGCCAGTGCTGGAGCAGGGCTGCTAAACTGACAGGAGCATGTACCCCTCCTTCCTCCACTCAGGGAGTCACACCCTGCTCTTTCAAACCAGAAAAACAAGGATGAGGAGAGAAACTTTCGTGTTTCACTGCCATTACCATAGGTCATAACTGTGTTAATGCGCTATCATGCTGTTTACATGGGTATGTATATGGATGGGTATGAACAACCCTTAAGAAGGCATGAGATTTTCCAGAAGGGACTCAAGTGGGCACATGTATATGACCTGAAGCAGCTGGATGAGTGCCTCACCAGCAGTAACCTCTGTACATGGGTGAGAAGCCATCCAGAGGGAAGGGCAGTCCCTATGCACAGGATACAGTCCTTGCATGCTGTCCTGCTTTGTCACAGCCCCTGATCTGCAGAGCCAGGTGAATAGCTAGAGAAGAAGGATTGGAAGGGACAGTGGGATATTTCAGGGTTTCCCCATAGCCTTTCAGCCATGTGCCCCAGGTAGGACAGAAATTAGGTTATGCTCACTGGGGAACTCCTCTCCTTAATCCAGCTCCTGGCACTACAAGACACCATACTGATACTTTGCAGATTGGCAGGAAGCACCATGAAGCTCATGTGTGCTTTAATACTTCGTATTACACAGCAAATGCTGTTCTGGCTGCCTGAAACACTGCAGCATTTGGGCTCTCTCTCTGAGAAGATAAAGCATCCTCATAGCTTAGCTGTATTTATCCTGAAACCCCAAGACGGTCTTTGTCTCTGAGCTGGTCATTTGGAGCTCACAGCTTCTTCTGAATGTTACCCTCGCATGGAAGATATCCTGCTCAGGGTATCCCTACCACCACTCCATGTCTATCCTTTGCTCTCAGCCTGGATTCTGGCTTTTTAGGCTATACAGCTGTAGCATAGTGTCTAGGTAATCACATTTCTATCGTTTTGCAAATAAGCCTTGGGTACAAACACAAAAGCTCTGCTGAATTTTTCTTAGGCATCATGGATACTAAAGGGTTATTAGTGCTCTATTCAAGCCTATGTTGACAGTCCCCACCCTTCTCTAGATTGTTATGCAAGCCCAGTTGGAGCTGCTATTAAATATGAGACAAGACCTCAGTTAAATATGTATTAAGTTACAGATTTCTAGGGTGTTACCAACTTTCTAGAGATACCACATGTGACTCACTGAAGTAGATGACAGACTATGAAATAAGTTATTTCATCTGGTCATATTTATCAGAGCAGGTTTGTCCTGCCTTTTTTTACAGGGATCACTGTCTCATAAGTACAAGCAGGCGAAATGAAATCAGTTCTTGCAGGTATTGCTTTCTGCAGTTCATTTTCACTGTATTCCAGTCCCACATACCTGATCATACCTGATTAGCTGAAATGAAACAATTCAGTCCCCTCTCATGCAAAGACTTTGGAGGAAGACACCTCGATTTCTTTGGGTCCTTGTTTAATGGACAAATTCTGTAGATGGGACTTCTATCCTAATCCAAATGGTGTGTTAAATTATGGACAAAAACCAGCACTTGTCGTTCTTCTAGAAAATAATATGTCCTGGAGCATGCTCTTCCTCCCTGGTTGCTTCCCTGTACCCATCACAAGTCCCAGGCACTATCTGTGAACCTCTGCCAGAATTCCTGACCTGAAATAAACAGCATGCCAAAGGTAAGTGGGCCAGAGCCTTATTCTGCAGCTTGTCACTGTTGGGGTGCTGGGCACCTCTAAAGGGATAGTAAGTCCTTCAAAAAGGTAGCTGAAAATTCTCCTTATGTAGGGAAATACCTGTCAGATGCTAACGAAGAGAGGCATCCTACCCATCTGGCCATACTGCAGCAACAGGTGGCATTTAGGCCACAAGCCAAAAGCTCCCTAGCTGTTCAAAGTGGGGACCTTCGTATCCTCAAGACTGAAGCCAAGTAAGAGAAGCTCTTATCTTTCTTTGTCCCTGTATCAGATCCTAGTCTTAGGGCATGTGGCTGGGACAGACATGCCAATAGCTGCAGACAGAAGAAACCTTCTGTTTTATAAATACCAGGTTTTACCCAACTGCCTTTTACATACAAGGCTGGTTTTTCATTGGTGAAGTGCGTTCAAAGAAGGGAATAGGACAGTAAGAAAATGCAGCCCAAAGTCAGAGGCAGTGAAGAAGTAAAGACTAACATGACCTCAAAAGAGCTGAGACTCTCTGCTGACAGAACTTTGCAGGGGTTGAGAGGGGCAGGTTGTAACAGGCTGGCTGGAATCACAGAAGTGCTGGGAGATGGACGGGTGCAAACTTGGGAGCATATGCTCTCCAATAACTTCAGTCTCTGTGCAAAGAAGTGTGCACACCTTCATGAGGGGTGAATGCAGGGGAACGCTGTGGTAGACTTGTCTTCTCTGCTAACCTCTGGAAAATGGCTCCTTTAGAACAGATGAGAGCATGTAGCCAGACTTGAAATGAAGACAGGAATCCTGAACTCGGCATGACTTCTAATTGCTTGTTCCAGACACAGGCTGTGAGTCCATTCCAGGCTCTGGGAAGTCCAAAGGACAATTTAGCCACACAGGAGGGATCTTCCTCCATCCCTGCATAACATAGAAGCAAGGTGGTCTCCGGGTGACAGCAAAGATCAGGGTGGCAGGGATTCTTTACCCTTTAACACTGATTTTGCAATGAAACATTTTGGCTCATAAATCTATTTCTCCCTCTGATTTTATCTTCTCTTTTAGAAAATGATGCAAATAAAGCTGAGCTGCCTCATAGTTTGTGGATATCTGTACTATACTAAATAGCCCTCCAAGGAGAGGAGTGAAAAAGAACTAATATGAGACTTTGCAAGGACCTGTGTTCATGCCAGGAAAAAGTATGAGCCACAGTCCTGCTCCAGATCAATTCCCTAGCTTCTTCCAGTCAACTGTGAATTTTGCTAATGCCTGTCCTGGGGCTAGAAGAAGGCAAGGCCAACAGCTCAGTTTGCTTTGACAGGGCTGAGCCCTGCTTGAAAACACTAGGAAATCTCCTGAGTCAGCAGCTCACTTGCTCCTACTCTTGGAATAGCTGAGATTCCCGGACACAGTAACTTGACTCTACTCCTGGCTCAGGGCAGCCACAAGCTGAAAGGCAAAATAAAATCCCCTCCTGGCCCATTAACGAGGCCTAATCTGGGTTCAGGAGAAACCAGTCTGACTGATGAACTCCCCTGGCTCGGGGGCTCTGGCTGGGGCTGGGAGAGTTATTCTTTCCTTATTCAGCAGACAGGAGGATATTAATGGAGAGCATATGGGAGGGGAGGGAGTACTGTGGATATTGCTGGAGGACAACCAGACTGCATCAAAGCCCAAAAAAGCCTATTCTCCATCCGGGCAATGCTAAAACAGGCCATGGAGAGACGAGAAGTCCAGCTGTGATACGGGGGAGTTAGGAAAAAAGCCCTCTGCTTTCCCCAGCTTTTTTACTCCCACTCCTGATGGGACAATGGGGCAATATTGTCACATAGTCCTGTAGGCATGGTATTCACAGGGGAAGCCTTTCTAGGGGAGAGCACGCTTCAGCCAGGCACCCCGTCCTGAGAGTCATGCTACTACAGGGAAGCAAGAACTGCCTCTGTGCTGCAAAGTGCCATATAATTTATAGTGCTATAGAAATGATGAATTACAACAGTCCTGCAGTGTATGGATGGAAGAGCCTTGTTAACTCCTCCAGCCCGTCTCCCAGAGCTGATGCAGAACTGTTGCCTCTCACACATTTCCTGTGTCTGTCTGGACATGTTTATAACAAGCAAGCAGCTGAGGTTCATTTATTTTTCAGTCCTTAATTCTACTTTTAAAATAACCCCCAGTGTGATTAAAGTAGTGTGGATTACTCAGCCACTTGGCTGTGTCAAGGAGGATGGAACAGGGTGCATCAAAGGTGGCCCACATCTGCCTTACTTTAAAGATAAAATGGGGGACTGCCTAGAGAAGACTTGATCACAGCCTGAACTACCAAACTTGCTGTTAAGTAGGAGGGCAGCTAGAACCAACTCTGGTAAAAATTAGATGTTTCCTTTTTGGCTCCTGAAGATCTCAATATAGCCCTGGCTGAGGAAGCTTTTGGGGATCCATGATGCTTGGCCTTGCATCATTCACCAGATCTTAATTAACTAAGGAGTCTGGCTAGTTTAGCCTGGTGAAGGGGTATATAATTGCAATCCATAAATAAATACTTTGGGGGTGAACACATGGGGAGGAGAAAAAAGCTATTTGAAGATAAAGGACAATGCTGGCACAAGAACAAATGGGTCTGAAGTAGCCATGCATACATTTAGGCTAGGGATTGTCAGGTTTCTAATGCTGAACACATTGATGCTCTGTGAAGGCCAATCCACGGGTTTTGTAAGGCCCAAAGTCAAGCTGGTTTTAAGAGGCAGCTAAACACATTTCCTCAGATTGTATGAAATGGCTAGCTATTCAAGGAAAGGAGCTGGACTTGGGAAGCCCAAAAGGAATGTCCTGAAGCATTTCTGGCTGCAGTAAGTACAGGATGAGTTCTGGCTAACCAGCTGCAGGGTGCAGTAGGAGCAAGGTGGGAAAAAACAGAAGACTAATAAAACCTGAGAAATTTCAACTGCATCTTCATACTGCCTTTCAGTACCTGAAAGGGCCTCCAAGAAGAATGGAGGGGAATTTTTTACAAAGGAATGTAGTGACAGGACAAGGGACAACAGTTTCAGAGTGCAAGAGGGTAGGTTTAGATTAGCTATGAGGAAGAAATTTTTTACAAAGAGAGTAGTGAGGCAAGGGAACAGGTTGCCCAGAGAAGATGTGGATGCCCAACCCCTGGCAGAGTTCAAGAATAGGTTGGTCAAGAACAACCTGGTCTAGTGGAAGATGTCACTGCCCATAGCAGTGAAAGGCAAAATATATTAGTTAATAAAGAGAGGTTGAAATTAGATTATTTTTAAGGTCCCTTCCAACCCAAACCAATCCAACGATTCCATGACGATTCTATAAAGCATAGCAGGCAGATTATAAATCCAGATAACACTGGAAAGTGAAACTAATCCCTCTCCAATGAGTACACTGGCTGGCTTGGTTTAGAGAAGTTTATGGGGACAGGAGAAGATTACAACAGGCAGGAAAAAGTATCTGTGATTCCAACCTAGGCAAGAGAAAAGAATAAAAGAAATAATGATTGGTTTTCCTCTGAGCAGTTGAAGTAGGGAAGCCCTTAAATTTTGTTTTGCCATCCTCAGAGGCAAAAAGATCTCCTGAGCCAGAAAACCTTAAACCATGAGAACATCTTGTCATGTTCTCCAGTGAAGTAACAGCTCAGTCTGACCTCAGGCTGAGACCAATACATGGTCTGCATGCAGTAATCCTTTTCTGTGAAGTCATTTGCCAAACAGACAGTGGGTGTTTTCCCCATGGCTTTCCTGCAAAACAGAATATGAGAGACCTTGACCTTTGACTAATGCATGCTGGAGAGGCAGATGTCCAAATCTCAGCGATCTTATCCAACTGGAAGCTATAACAATAAATCACATACTCCAGTTTACACCACCAGTGCAAACAAGATAATGGACCTTATACAAGAGAAAGATCTGTTGTAATATAGCATTTTGTTTCATCCTGTTCCCGCTGAGAGTAGATGGACATGCAGCAGAGAAGACACAGCTATACAACTGGCACGGACCTCTTGTACTGTGGGAGTCTCCTGCCTGTTTGAGTTCTCTCTATGCTCCATAACCAGTGCAAAGAAAATTTAGCAGAGAGCAGAGAATCCATCTTAAAATGCCTTAGGGGGGACAGAAAATACGGTATAAATGGAACTGCAGCGATGTCTCTCCTAATTCTTGTAATCTGTCACCTAGCTGTGGCAGTGATAGGTACTTTAGAAACCCACAGACAGTCTGAGTATGATTTGATCACATTAGTGGTGGCCTATGCATCAAGAGATTCAGAGGTTTTATTCAGAAAGGCATTAAAATAAAGATGGTTGTGCTTTCAAATCTCTTTTGTCTAGAAAGAAGTTATCTCCTAAGGCTGGTTTTACTCCTTGACATTTCTCATTCTTTGCTTTTCTTTACAGATCAGAAATAGAACATGAAATGCCTTGTCTTGCTATTTTCATCATTCTGCAGTCAGTCTCAGCATGAATCTGAGGCTATGAAGGTGGGAGGTGATGAGCTGAGTCAAGTCTGAAATATGGTTCTTTGCACTAGAAGGATATAGATGTGGTTTCTGTGTAAATCACCAGTTCAGGTCTTCTTGTACTGAAAGGTGATGACTGTTATGCTCTGTGAGAGCTGTTATGCTCTCTTGAATTGAGGTAGAAGTTTTCTGTCCAATTACTAGCTAACTTTATTCAGTAGTCTAGGAAGCTGAGGACTGCGTGAATGAAAGCGTCAACATGTTTGCTGGGGAAGAGCACACACAGGAATTTTATCCTGCCACTATTTGCATTTTCTGGGCTGTATGAAACTTAGATATTTTTCATCATCCATGTTTAAAGTTCTTGGCCTGTTGACCCTCATCAAGTTGAATCAACTATAAAGATAGGAGAGAAGATGAGGGGAAAAATTATTTTCCTTTGAGGATGCAAACCAAGAGCTTTTTTTCCTTTGACCTCCAAAACCCAATGAGAATTTATCAGGCATTTTCACATTTTTAACTGACATTTTAATTTTCTTCACGAAAACATTTAAAGAATCGAGGACCTCAGTAAATCTCTAACACACTTGGTGAAAAGTGTTCACACAGACTATAAAAGTGTAACTCTGGATTTGTACAATTCATGCTTATGGTCAGTCATGTCAAGCTTTAAAGAATCTACCACTTCAGCCATCACGAAAAGGTAGTAAATCTGGATTATGCATTGAAAGTGCTTAGGGAGTCTGGGTATTTATACCAATGAAATGCCAAAATATTTTACTGACATGCTCCATTTCTTACATTCTTTTACTAGCAGTTAGGTTTTTTTATGTGTATATATATATATATATTTTAATGCTGACAGTTAAATTTTGGCTATTATTAGTTTGCAACTGGTTAGGCCTTCTCTTGTCAAAACAGGAGTCTGAACAATTTCACATATATGGCACCTTGGGCAGAAGATAGTGGAAACATTACAGATATGTGCATGGCCTGGGCTGAATATAGTTAGAGCTACCTCTTTGGAAGATCGCCAGATGTCATACACAAAATTCCTGGCTGTTTCCACAGCAGTAATTCACTGGGGTGCTGCTGCTAAGGAACCACTGTCAGCCCCCAGTGTCCCCACATGGGACCAGAGTTGTGAAACCCTGAAGGAGAAAGGGGTGTCTCAGCAGGGGAATCCTTCTGCATCAGAAGCACTTTAAACCACGCGAGGGATTCAGGCAGCTAGAAATATAAACTGAAGCATCTGTGGTGTGTCCATCATATTGTGCCATTAAGAGAGGTCCAACTCTAGTACCCAAAGCAATGCAGTCATGTTAACATAGTGCTCTCAGCTGGGCTCCTTAACCTCTATTTTAAATGTATGCACTGCACACAGATACATTTATTTCCTGACCCAAATTAGGTCTCTTATCTAATTTTGAGCACCTGTATGATACTATTTGGTGCTACACAGATGTTTTGTACTGGAAGGGTGTCAGGAGCACATTTTATTTACAATAGGAAATCTTTGAAGAGGCCATATTCCTTTTGGATTGACAATGAAGTCACATAAAACTGGTGCATATAAGATTTAAGTATATATAACTAACTCAGATCAAGCTCACTGAGGTTAAAGGAAGAGTGGAAACACGCTTATGGAGTCCAGATCCAGCCTCAGCTACTTGATGACCCAACACTAGAAAAATGGTATGGAATTTCTGATGCTGTTTTTAAACAGTTCACAGCGTTTCAATCCCGACTGCCAGGGCCCCAATACCCTCACATGGGCCTCCCCTCAGCCTGCCTACAGTGCAGGGCCCTATTTCAGACCCTAACCAGCAACATCACAGGATGCTGGTCTCCAGCTTCCATGAGGAAGTTGTCATGGCAGCTCAGCCTAGGCCTGCCCCCATCCCCAGGAGGTGCCCAATGCCCTTGGTGCTCTTGGCTGGGGTAGTGGGGTGAGCCTGGGCTGGCAGGCTCTGCCCTGCTGCCCAGTGGCTTTCCCTAAAGCTCCCTACACCCCATCCCCAGGGATCCACCAGCCCTTGCTGTCTCCTGGTGCTGATTCTCCTATGCTCAGTAGCTGCTGCCTGGCTCTTTGCTACAGGTAAGGATGTTAAGAAGGTCCATCTGCAAAGATAACCAATTAATGCTGCAAAGCTTAACCAAACTAATGATCATAACCACAGTCTCCCTCCTCCTCAGAGCCCAGAAGACATACTTACAGGCATAACTGAATATAAACATATATAACATATATGTTTGTATATGTATTATGCTTAATTCCTGGCAGAAAGAGAAACTGCCTTTGGAAACCTTTGGAAAGCCCAACTACCCTCTCAGCCCATGAGGAAGGTTTGGTTTTACTGTATTGTCTATTCTTGCCTCTAAACAGCTCTCACTTCCCACTTTGAGTCCTTCTGGCAAGTATTGATATGCTTTTTTCTTGCTATGGAAAGGATACCATGAACCTTCAAACTGTGTCTGAGCTCACTTTTGCTGTGGTGTCTCTGGGAGTTAGGTATGAACTCTAATAATTTAAAGATAGTTAATCCAGTATGCTTTGTTGAACTTCCTAAGTATTTACAAATATATGGCACAGCAAGTGAGAAAAACCCAATCAAATTACATTCCTAGCTTTCATCTGTCTCCAAGTATGATATGGTTGTTACAGATGACTTTACTACAAACCCCAGGGAACAGTTTAGGTATCAAGCGGTTTTGGAAAAAAAAACAAACAGAAATTCAGAGATTAGAAACCATTCAAAAAGTCGGCTTGTGCCACATTATGGCACTGGAGGCCATGCAACAAACCCTTCCTTGCTCTTTGTCCTTGACTGCTCCCTTAAGTGCAAGATGCTGAAATGAATCAGCAGATCAAATGGCAGATCGTGACTGAGGCAGTTTCTAGGCAAAGGAAGCCCAGGCACAGCTGGCCAGGTTTAAGGGGAGGCTTCAGATTTGCCCTGAAGATCTTTCAATACAGTGCTGGGCCTTGCCATTCAAATGCCAGAGGGACATGATGTTTACATGGTGTTATATTTTAAAGCAGATGCAGATGGAAGACAACCGCGTCCAAGACCTGCAGTATTACACAAATGTTTGAATAACAGCATCATGTGCTGCTGACCCTGAGGAGAAGTCTGCTCTGGCAGCAAGAGAGCCACTAATTCTTAGGAGCTGTAGCAACATCAACATCAACATGTTCGTGCTGTGGGAAGGCAGCCTTGTGTTATATCTCAGGGCACTCTGAGGGGCATTAAAAAAAATCCATACTGTAGCAATGGTACAGAACATAAGGGTGCTTGTAAGGGATCTTTCTTTATTTTCAGGCTCTAGCCATACAATCTGAGCAGATATAGATGGCACGTATAGCCATGTGGAAGATTTCATTCTTTCCAGCTGGTCCTCATTACCATTTGCTTTCAGTAATTTCAAGGAATACTGTAACTGCCATTTCCAAATCTCTGTCAGAATTTCTTCCAGGGAGAGGGATTCAGGTGGCTTTAGTTGTTCCATTTTTTTTCACAAAGAAATCAGACTTCTTCTCATACAGTGCAATAAGGGCACTGTGTCCCCAGGAGGGACTAATTCTCATTTCCTGGCTCAACACTGGAGGTAGATAACTTACAGAAATAATTCTGCAATCTGTGACTACTGTTGCACACTGGAGCTGGCACTCTTAGGAGAAGGTTTGGAAATGAATTGCCTGTTTACAAAGGAAGCCCAGTGTAGTCAGGACTGGCTTGTTCCATAAAGAGTACCAAAGGACTCCCACAGCACTACTAAAATAATAGGAAGAGTAACAGGGATTGCTACAGGAATGAGTCATAGGCGCGCAGAAAACCCAAAGGAGGCACTGATTTTGTCAGATGCACAAAGGCAGTTGTCAGCTCCTCCCAACAGCCATTTGGGAGTGGATGGCAAGCAATGCATAGACAGCCATCTTGTTTCTAGTCAGACTCAAAAATCCTTGTTTGCCAAATAAGAAGGAACAAAAATGGGTTGAGCAAAAGATTTAATTTCTCGGTGTCTATGGGGAAATCAACAAACAATGGGAAGCAACATAAAAAGCACATACACGAAAGACTGTTATTTAAAACCAGTTGACATAGTCATTTTCAGTGGAATCTGGCTGGCTGTAGCCAGTATTTAATTCAAAAATTCTTCAGGAATGAAGGTCTTTTGCAGGCCAGCTTTATTTGGCTGGGGTTGGGTTTTGCTTTTTCCCACATCCCGCCTGCTGAAGTTAGAGGTTGATGGCAGGGAGCCTGATTCCTCTGCCTCTTCCTGTGCCGGACACAGCTAGCCAGCATCACCTCTTTGTTAAATTGTCTGCTAGAGCTGCTGTATTCAAGAGAGGCTGGTGTGAGGCAGGGAAGGAACTGGATCACCTGATCTCCTTTCTGAGAACAGAGCAAAACATTATCTGAAGGACAATCAATAAGGAGTCAAAGAAGTTAAAGAAACCCCATACAGTCCAGAATGGGCTAAGTACGGTCCCATGGCAGTAATGACTCTCCCGTTTGATAACACAGAAGCCATTAATGGCTGTAAAAAAGAGGTTTTCTTGTGCATCAGACAAAAGCAACAAAACACTTGCTCCTAGAACTAGACATAGAAAGTGAAAATAATGACAATTCCAAAGAACCTTTTTGGAAGAACCGACCCAAAAAAAAAAAAAAACCAGAATCATTTTCTATCCCATAATAAAAGTACAGTTGAACTAAGGGCACTTAAAAACTCTGCCTTTACAAATGAGGGATACAAAAATCAGTCCTGCTCAAATGTTCAGCAACACATAGAAGGTAGAAAAGAGACAGTAGGCTGATGTGGCTGAGCTACTCCCACACAAAGCCCGTAACATGAAAACAGTAAGGTAACCAACCCAAAGCCATCCTTAAATCAATAATACACTCCACTACACTCCTCTCTCTTGTACACCTCACTTGTTTTCATTCTGTCTCCTGAGATGCTCAGCCCAGGTCTGCTAAAACTGAGGTATTGTGTCTTGTTGACTCAGGCAGGGGGGCAGGGAGCAGCTGATATGGCAACTCCAGATGTGCTTTTTCTATTCTTTGAAACTGTTCATCAGAAAAACAGAAAGCTCTCAGTTGCCATGGAGACAGTATCTCTGGCACTGATGTATGCAGTGGGCGGCAGCAGCTTCCCGCTGCAGAGACACCCAGGACCCAGTGCTTCAGCAAGCTACTCACTGCTGAGCATGCTCCGAAGCAGAGGGTTCAAGCTTGGATGACAGGCAGGACTTCCCCAAGGTGGCCAAGAAAATGAGAAAGTGGAGGATCCAAGGATCCGTGGATTTTGCACCTGAAAAAAAATGTTAAAGTGATGTAAAAGTGAATTTGGAGTCAAGGAAAAGCTGTACAGATCCCTGAGAGGCAACACACAGAAAAAACTGGTAGCCTCTTTTGAGATTAAAACATTTCCAGAGATGTGAATTATTGTCTTTATAGAGATAATAGTAGGAACAGTGGAGAAAATAAGCAAGATCTTTTTGCAGATGGAGATTTTTTTCTTCCAGGAAAGCAGTGAAAACTCTATCTTTTGAATCACTTAGAACTTATATCTGCACTCAGTAAAGGAAATGATCCTCTGCTGGTCCCCAGGAGACACATGAAACGAGACCAATTAGGATTTCTGCAGCTCTAAATACAAGGACTGTGCAAAGACATACTTTACCCTTATTATGTTTGAAAGTGAAAATGAATAGTGTGTGCCCCAGCTGAATTAAAATCAGGGCTTGCATTATGTAAAAAAACAGAGAAGATTATCTGTTCTGTCCTTAAAATCTCTGAAAACATGACCACAGGGTTACCTGATCAACAGGGAACACCTGTTATGAAGGCCAGTCTTAACAGTGTCCAGTTGATGATATTTCAGAGGACAGTGAGAACAGCAGATAATCCATCTGGCCTTGCATTATACAGGGAAAGAAATTTCACTGAATCAGGGATATGAATATGAAATTTCTACCTCTTGTGTATACTGTGTTTACCACACTGGATTACCACTCTTTTCCTAGGCCGATACTGCTAGTGATCAGAGATTATCCAGCCTATGTTACAGCCCAGATCTTATAAATGCGCCACTTTCATTTCTGGGCAGCAGGACACGGATCCACGAAGTGTACAGAGTAACCTCACTAAGATTGGGCCATAGGATTGCTAGAAGAATTGAGTTGTGGTTTGTCCCATGACACAGAAATAGATGTGAACTGCTGGATGTGCTCACAAGAACACTGGAAAAGGTCTGGAGTTCTGCCCACTCTCATCTATATTTTTCTTCCCAAACCAGTTTTGCTTCATTAGTGTTCAAGAAACTGAGAACGACTGCTGATAGGAAGAAGCCCTATTAGCAGAGACACCCTCCTGGAGGTGGTAAGGAACAGACATTAGGCTGCTGTCTAAATCATGCAGCAGTCTAGCTGGCCAGGGCTTATTCCTCCTGACATCTGCTTTCTGAGGTACTGCCATCTATATTAGATTCCGTCAAAAACCATTTTGCCACCAAGCTGAGTAGTTTCCTGGGACGTGTGTCGCTGCAGGGGGCTCACCATGCCCCATCCTTGTCCTGGAGAGATGACATCCACCCTAACAGCAGAGACTGATGTGGGTTATAATGCCTTTGTCCCGAAGTATTGGAGATCATTCCCCCATGCAGATACTCTGCATTTGGCAGGCTAAAATGGAACAAATCAATAATTTGCTGCAGCAGAGTTAGAAATGCAGACACTCAGGACACTTGCTCTGAAGCTATCTAACTCAGGAGAGTGTTCCCATCAGGGCTCAGATGCAGAGGTGTCTGAGTGGATGATAGCTTTTCAGATGAGTCCAAGGGAAATATATGATACAGGATGGGGCATGGAGAGTTCAGCAGGTGATAAGGAGTGACCCCACAAACCAGTGCTATTTTGGGCACATGACATTGCCAGAAGACTCATCTGGTTTTCAAAACTGCAATTCCTTTTTTGGGCCTAAAATAATACATGGAGAACCATGTGTTAATTGGTATTTCAATTTGACCAATTTAATTTTGCTTCCTAAATTTTCCATATCGTAGATGGTTGGTTGCAGCATCCTGCTACTTCAAATGTTGCATAGCACTGCTATGCTCTGTTAAATAACTTCCTTCTTCCTTTCCAGAAATAGCTATGTTTCAATAGTAATTGAAGAGATCTTAAAATTTATAGTTTCTCGAGCTTCTAGTTGAGATTGCTGAAATGTATAAACATAAACCTGTTTTGATTTTGCTGTCTGGAGAAGCAGCTGTTAATAGGGAGGAGCATCCAGTATGGTCAGTTTAGCCACTCCACCACAACCTGTCAGGTAAAGGACATTTCTGCCCAGCTACTCTCTCTTCAATCCTTTCTGCTGATCTCTGTATTTTCATGACCTGAAAGACACTACTCTGGAGCCTGAGGAAGACAGGATACTGCACTAGTGCTGTTGTAAACTGTGTTTTAGGCTCTGCGACAGAATATTAAGTTGGTTTAGACCTTGAGCAAGCTGGTGGTGTTCCTCTTTCTTAGGAGCCAGCCCACTCAATAAGAATGGAGGCTGAGGGACCAGTCAGAGTCTCTGGCAGTGTGACTGGGAAGGTATTGCTGCTGGCAGGAGTGTCTGAAGCAGTGAATGTGCCCAGCATGCCAGTGAGCTGTGCTCACTCATCCAAGAGCTGATTTAGCTCAGAGTGGTTCATGAGACCTTGGCTCCTCTCCAGCTCTAGCCTTTTCCCTTCTCTCAGGAATAGCAGCATGGGTTAAAAAGCAGAAGGACTGGAGAAAGCACAGCCTTACTTAACCACATATGGAAACAAAGAAATGTCTACAGCAATATGGGGAATTAAGGGAGAGGACGTAAAAGGACAGAGGGAGATAGAGGAGGGACGGAAGGAGAGAATGGCAGGGGATCT
Source organism: Sialia sialis (assembly GCA_009812075.1). Taxonomy (NCBI): domain Eukaryota; kingdom Metazoa; phylum Chordata; class Aves; order Passeriformes; family Turdidae; genus Sialia; species Sialia sialis. The sequence continues at coordinate 7,115,658 of VRYO01001269.1, read as the reverse complement.
TTTCCAGCCCTGCTTACAAGGTGCGGGATAATTCATGGCTCTTGTTTACACTGCTCCAGACCACATCACAGACATTCCTGGTTAATGGCTTCCATCTGGAGCAGCCATGTGCTGCCCAGCCTCCCCCTCACCATGCTGCCAGCAGAGGAGTGTCTCCCTCCAGACCTTCCCACCCTCCCACCTCTCACAGACTGCTGTCACTGAGAGGATTGGTGCATGTCCTGTCCGTCCCCGAGACATTACTGTCACATTTCCATGACCCAAGATAAGGGAACTGGGATATACCTCAGACAGTGGAAAGACCTGTTCATGTGGGGCCCACAGGACGTGCTGGAAATGCAATGCAGGGACACCCAGTCATTCTGCACAAACTCGGCCTAATTCCAGCAGGGATTATTAGCTCTGGCTCAGCATCAACCCTGCTGGACCTGGGCTGCTTCCCAACAGGACCATTGAAGTGTCTCCACATTGCACCTCCCAGCACTCTGGGTTTGGGAGGGTTTATTAGCTTGGGCACAGTGCCAGACATGAGCTGCCTTTCTGCATCTCCACAGTGCTTGAACTGAGTTTCACTGTGCTCAGAGCAGAGTGGAAAGACACCTGCTTGGCTGTAAGGAAGTCCAGCTCTGGAGAGGCTGGTACTAAGCCAGCCCTGGTGAATCCAGCAGGATTTGTGTGAAATCTCTCATGTGTCTTTGCCTCATGGTTCCCAGCCCTCGCAGTCCCAGCAGCAAGGTCCTGAAACACCCTAACTGGTTCTACCTGGGCCAAGTTTACCAGGTTGGATTAAGCATTTGGCAGAAGTGGCAAAGCTGCTCAGAGATCTGAACCAGATCTGGAAGCAGCAAGGGCACAGTCACACAGTGCAGCACAAAGCCTCCCTTTCTGAGTCCTGCCAGACCTGGTCTGGCTCAGCTTTCTCTGCATCTGCAGCAAAGACTGAAGTGCAGAGGCAGAGCTGTGTGTGGGCTCCACAAGCAGAACAGAGAGGATCGTGGAAGTCAAAGGTGCACAGTGGACCTGGAATGGCCAAAGGAGACAGTAGCAAAATCTGCTGCAGATCGGAGTGAGCTGCATCCAGAGGATCCAGCCTTCAGCTGGCCCAGAAGACAGCAAATGCAGCCTGAAAACTGAATTTAGACTATAATGACATGCAGAAAATTCAGCAAAGTTGGAATCAAATCCAGGCTACCACAGCAGTTAATTTATTTATTGAGTGTCTGCAAGGTCTTGGAGGTGTGGTCATGGGTTAAAGGGAGAGACAGGGGAAGATCAGTTTCTCACTCTGCTCTCTTTGTTTGTGTCATGCTTTCTCTCGAACTCATTCTCTTGGCTAAGCAATACATTCCCAGCATCTGTCGAGTCTGATCTGCTCTAAGCTCCAATGAGAGGCAAAAGAGGAGCTGAGATGGGAATGAAACAGAATCCCAGTCTGTGACGAGGCACTGAGACTCCTCACCGCGCCCCATGCGGGTTGTCCTGTCATAAATCATCATTTGTCAAATTCAATAAGCATCCTTAACACAAAAATGATGCTATCTCCTGGGAGCCTCAAGTGCCTGAAATTTTACACAGATGTGGAGATACAAACATATAAGGGAAGAGGGGAGGACGAGGGGGGGAAGAAAGAGGACAGATTTTGCATGGCAGAAAGGGTGTTCTTCCTTATCCTCTGCTCCATTCCCATCCTGCTGCCCTCACCCCACTGCTGCATGTGCAGTGTCTTCCTGGGAATGCTGCAGACCTAGCTCCTGGCACATCTTTTGCATACTCTAAAAGCAGAAGGCAGGCTGTGTATGCAATATGGAAAATCCATCTACTTTGGGGGTCACAAGCCTACCACAAAAAGCTTCCCTGCTAGCCTAGAGACATGTGGACGGCAGGAGGTCCCCGAGGGATGGTGTCCTGCTTCGGACAGAAGGGGTCATGGGGCACATTCATTAGAAATCATGCTGCTGCCATTTCCACTCCCTGCCAGCAACATGAGAGCTGTAGCCTCAGTTCCACACCCCATCCCTTATTGTGCAACAACAGGAGGCTGGAGAATGCGGCCACTGGAGTGGTTCAGCTGTGAAATCTCACTCCTCATTGGAATGTGCTGCAGTCTGGCCAGAGCCAGGGACCAGCACCATTGTAAGGAAAGGCTGAGGGCAGGCTGCTGTGACCACTGAAGCTTGAAAGCAGGATTCATTTCTGCACATCCAGGTTGCATTGCACCTACATTATCTATGCTTAAAACGCCACGTATAAAAAGGAATATATGCAAGTACCCACAACAGCCATTTTGTCTCCCCGTCAGGACTACAGTGCCTGTCTCCAAAATATAAAGTGTGAGCCTCTGAAGCTGCTTGAGCTGAAGTAGCAGACAGAGGTGACAGACCAGCATCCTCTGCAGATCAGGCACCCATGGGACACAGATCACGACATACCATCATGACCAGCTGAAGCTTAGTCCAGCTGCTTGTAGTGCATTCCAGACAGGGTCCTGCTTATGTGACACCCACCATCATGACTGACATCTGGGCTAGAGAGGATGAAGCAGGCTGGAACAGCCACACTCGGAGGCTTTTGCAAATGAGATTTGGAAACAGAGAGACAGTGCAGTGCTCCTTGGTCAATGGCAGGCTCGCAGACAGGCCAAGCTGCACAGTTTTCTTTGCACTTGCTCACACACCCTGTTGTCAATGAATCATTCAGGTCACTGCAGACAAGTCTCTAACCACCTATCACCATTTATCCTTCTAAGATATGTGTGCTACAGAACAGCCATTTTAAAAAGAGTGTGAAGTTCTCTGAAACCTTTTCCAGAGGGTATTTTGAATGTCTATACTTGCTGAGCCACAGATACCTTGGTATCTCAAACTAACTGCTGAAGTGGCAGAGGGAAAGCAGAAAACCACATTAAAATTTCAAATAAATACTAAGAATACCTTCAGTAGATAAATATGCCTTGACTTTGAAGGTCAGAGTATTGATCCATCTGAAGGCTAGAAGCAAGTACTTTGTGCTGCACTTGTGATCCTCCACTTTTGGTTATTATCATTATTGGCATTATTGTCGCAGTAGCAGCACCTCAAGGACCTATTCAGGATCCAGATGCCATTGTAAAAGGGACACTGAATTCAAATTAAGAGATTTGTGATTAACAGTCTGATTCAAAACGAAACCAAACTCTACATGACAAAGCAAACACAGCAAATCTTTATGAATCAAGCTCAGTGCCACTTACAGCTGAAGGCAAACATATTTCTGCCCTGGAGAAATCAAAAGGACTCATTTTAATGTAGTGCACATGAAGAGGAGGAAAAGGGAACCATAGAGGAATGGGTTGCAACAGAAGCAGCAGGAATTCCTGGGAATGGGATATTTGTTGAGGCAGCTACCAGTGCTGATCACATTTCTCCAACAGCAGTGGGTTAACCTGAGTTAACCCAAGGAAAGCTAGCTTGGGTGTGGCTCTGTGTTCTGCACATATACTCCACAAATTCAGCTAGAAGACTATGCCCAGAGAAATCTCCTGAAAGACAGACTATACTATTATATAGGTCAGTTATTTCAGACATGGAAATTATTAGCTGAAACTGGGGGGAACTAATCTTAAAGAAAATCCAATCAGTTCTTTCCCCAACCAAAATTCAGTGAAAATAGATTTGCAACAAGATTAAGCTGTCTTTTTTTTTTTTTTTCACCTGCAGGGAGATACCAAACTCAATGATTGCTGGTGTTACAGGTCTGAATCTTGCCTAACTTCAGTCTTAAGCCAAGTAAATTCTCTTTGGTGAAAGAAGTAAATATTTTTCTTTAGACTACCTTCCAAAGAAAGGAAGCTTATGTGAATGGGCTGCCTACAAACCTCTCTCCTTGTTACCCTTTTAACCTTGTGATTAGTTGCAGTCCAATTCACAGAACCCTAAGGCAATTAAATCCCAGGAAAAACCTCATGCAATAAGTTTCATGAAAATGAATGGCTGGATCAAGTATTGCAATCCAAATTAGTGTCTCCACAGAGTTCCAGAAGGGGGGCAAAATCTAACTGCAGCACACTCTGTTAGCAGCTAGCTGGCCAGTGAGCCTGCACTGGTGCCCAGTTGGAACACAAGTAACTTGTGTATGTGCAGTCTCCTACCAGGTGGGGTGTTGTAAAGATGCAGAGATGTAGAAATGACATGGGCTACTGCACAAACTAGGGAGCTGTAGCATGATGAAGCATCACTCATTTACAGAAGATTCCATCAGCAGCACCCATTCAAAGCTGTTTGAAGGTCTGCACTGCCAGAGGCAGTCTCAATAAAGACTAATTGATAAATTACAGTGTCTGTAACTCTGACATTAATGTAGGAGACGAAAGGAAAATATGTATGTAAATATTTTTCACACATGGTTCCACAATTAATGAACATGATAGTCACACCATACACATACCCGTATATCTCTGTTCATATCCTTTATTTCTCCTAAGCCCCTAGGGTACTGATAGCAAAAGTTCACAAACACAAAGCAAAGGTCACGATGCTGACAAGATATCTTTATTGCTAGACAACTCCCCAACCCACCCATGATAAATTAAGGCCCTTACTCCTGCTTAACCCATAACCTTTGTAGTAGACCCTGAAGGTCAGCTATGGCAAGTTTCCCAACCTGGGGACGGGGACAGAAATGAGATCCACACTCAGAGGTCCCTTCTCTTCCTATCCAATGTGTAAATCAGTTCACATAGCCTCAGCTGTATATCCATACCCCCACACACAACACACACAGAATTCTTGCACAAATACACTGCAGTGGAGATAAAGCTAATAGTTTACATGCAAACACACGCCCAGACATGTGTTTCTTACTGGAGATGCCTCCTCCCCCTCATGCTTTACACATTATATAAGAATTTTATTCTGTAGTATGCTCTGAGGAAGGCGGCATTTTGCCAGATTTCAAAATGGCCTCATTTATCACCTAAATCCCCTACGAAAGCTAGGGAATAGGGTTTGTAAAACAGCCCAGATTAATGAGGCTGCATCTACATCTTAATAGCTTTTGTGTGTGCACAGTACTTCAAGCTGCGCTTGTGAGCAGTGTGTATTTCTGTGGTTTATGAACTTCCTTTCTTCATCATACCAGATATGTCTATGTGTGCTGGTGTTCCTGACTAATGCTGTGTGCCTACACTGCCTGTGCCCAGCACATAAAACCTCCTTGCCTGGTTGTAGCTGGTTATACTGCATGCAGGTGGAATTCTCCATGTGAGCACCTCCCAGTTCGCAAACGTGATCTGTGTAAGGAACCTATTTATGCCAGGGCTTTGATATCCATTGGTACACTTTTGTGCATGTTAAAGTCACCACTTCAGTGCTGGCTCCTTAGGCAACACAGGCCTATATATTTCTTCTCTCTGTCAGGGGAATTTCATTTTGATGCTATATATAAGAATTCTGGTGAAGTAATTAACAGAAGCCTCCAGAGGATTCATTATGAAAACAAGGCACCACGTGCCAGATTCAGAGGAACCTTGTACTCCTTGCAAACTCCTCCAGGCAAGGAAGATATTGCAGCTGCACAGGGAACATAACCCAGGGCAGGGAACAGCAAGCACCAATGAGGTCCGTTTCTCAGTCCTTGAAAACAGCTTTAGCAGAAAGCTGGAAAATGCAGCAAATTGAAAAATGACATTCCAGATGGGATCACAAAAGAAAAGGGCATTGGTTCCATTGACAGTGAAGATTAATTTTTAAATTACATAGCAAAAAACTCTTCCAAGAGCATTTGACCTGTGTCAATCTAGTGGCTCCAATCATCCCTATGTAGGACAGAGGGAACACTCGGAAATTCCCCTTACAGAGTTTACCCAATGGCTCTTTCTTAGCTCCTTCTCTCTGGATTGTTTTTCATCCTTTCCTTATCCGTTTCTCCTTCCATGTCTCTGATGAGGAACTGCTGCTGCTCCCTTCCCTCCCCCTCCCTCCTCCTGTCTGCTGTCAGCCATTTCACTTGGCTTTTTCTGCTCTTGCATTCACCAGAGCTGAATTCAGTGACAGCCTCTTGGCAATATCCCTTTGCTGGTGACTCAGGTAATTGGATCTGGTGCCTTGGGGATCTGCCAAGCATGATGTCACAGCTCTGCAGAAAAAAATACCCTATGTAATTGCTTGATACACTAGCTAATGTCTCATCCCAGTGGAGGGAGGAACTCTTGAGTTTGGGAGTTGCCAAGATTTCAGAGACACGGGACTCTGTGGTTGAAGTGAATAAAGAATTATCTGTATTTTTGTTTTTACACGTTCTTGCTTCTTTACTATGTGCTTATTAATTCTCCCCCGACCAAGGAGTCTGAATGTTCATAATAAACACTGCAGACCCTTTATGAAAAAGGAAGGACTGCAAACCTTTCATTAAACATAAGAAAATGGGAATGAAACATCAATACATCCAAAAATTAACAGCTCCATGCACAATGGTGTAACCCTGCATCAGGGTTTATTCTGCCCTGTAATAACATTTGGGAACCAGCACTTCAATGCACTTGGATCCTTGATTTCTTCCAAGATTGCAGGAAGATATCTGTCTTTTCCTAGCTGCAAGGAATGGATTTGGAGGACAGGCTAGGGGCCAGAAGGGATCAGTGTTAGTTTCAGGGTGGATATGAAAATGTATCTGAAATCCATTAAGTGAAGCAGCAAGATGACAATGAGTTAATGGGTGATTCTTGCTAACACACTAAGAAAATGGAACTGAAAGTTTCTGGCTCTTCCCTAAACTGCCCCATCTTGTTTGGAAAAGAAACCCTTGGGAATTTAGTATTCAGAAGAAGTTGACTGTTCCAAGTTCTGCTTTTCAGATGTTTTATGCTGATCTTCCTTCTTTTGTAGACTTAAGGAATCCAGCCAGCAAGGATCTGGCATAGTGAGATGTTTGAGCCTCAGCTCTCTTCCCACACTTCATCTGCAAGGCTGAATCCATTGCTAGAGGTATTGATTGCTGTGCCAAGAGAAGGGAATGGGAGTATGAGAAGTCAAAAAGGAAATCTCTGATTCTCTTCACTGCATGAAACATTTTCCCCAAGCAAAACAGGACCTGGCTTTGCTTGCAAATGCCCCAAAAGACCTAACAAGAAAATTGAAGCCTTGTGTAAGATATTATCTGCTCTCTATCTCCAGTGTTAACACAGGTTAACTGCAAGAATGTTTTTGTCGTCTCCACCACTGCAACTGGAGTGATGCTGAATAACCTGGAAGACTTGGCAAAACAATCATTTTTGATAGGTCACATTTTCCAACTAGAAAAGATGTGTCCTGACTTTCCACCATGCTCTGGCTATTTCAGCAGATGATAATTACTATTCCACTAAGCTGGTTCTCACACAAGCACAAATATCATATTCCTCAGCTCTCTGTCATAGGTGTTTGTTCAGGCAGGTCACCAAATTTGGGTTAGGTCTCCTGCTGTGTTCTCTAACACCCTTGTACTTCTAATCCTGCCAGTCTAGACCTTCCCCTGGACTTCTGTGGTTTTGATGAAGGGATGAAGTTTCCAAACTTTGCTGCATTAGTCCATTAGTCCAGCCCTCCTGGAGTGACTCACAAGTTTAGTTTCCTCTTTAGGTGTTAGACCTGTGCAGTATTGCAGCTGCTCTGGGTGGGCTTGGAAATTACTTTGAGAGAGTCTGGAATAAAGGCAAGAGGGTTTCAATTCCCATTTTTTGAGACTCTTGTCTCTTCACTCTCTGCCTTCTGATGGCATGCTGTTATATAGGAATCTAAATGGTATCACAGCTGCAGAAAACTGCCATGCAGACGGGATCACTCCACTTCTGGAAAAGATGTTAGAGGTCTTCCTGTTGAGAAGAGGCCACACCTATCTAGCCTCTCTTTATGTCCTCAGGTGTCCACAATATGTTTAGCTGGCTTGTCCCAGTGACACCACTCAGACCTTGGCAGCACAGCTGGTATCAGCAGGATACAGTTCAGCTACCTAGAAGGACTGTCAAATGGAAGCCTCTTCAATTGTTAAGGAACTAGTAATGACTTTAAAAAGGGGAGGGAAATGCAAATTTTCATCACTTCTCTTATTAAGGCAATTTAAGTACTAAACGGAGAAGCAATATGCTCTAGAGAAGTCATTTGCTGAGAAGTCTGCCTTTGTCCCTCAAGGCACAAACCCCCCTCACAGCTGCACAGAGATGCCATTTCCAGGACTACACATACAACTGATAGTGTGTCCCCTCAAAAAAAAAAATTTTACAAGCATGTATGATTTGTGACATGAAACATGTCACATAGCGTTTTAGCCTCTCAGATTTCCTCCTTGGATCAGCTGAGATGTTCAGTCTAGTCATTCAGATATCTATTGCTTCTGATTTCTCCACTTGAAATTCCCAGTCCACCAACAGAAGTTGTGTATGGATATAAGGACTTGGAAGTAACAACTGACCTATGAATAATATTCATCAGTGTAAAAAAAATACTGCCATATCATGACAAGGCATCAGCACAACAGGGAAATATGAGGACCTTATTTGGGAGCTGGTGTGAACACAGAGGAAGATAACACTAGCAGTAGAGCATACAAGGGAAAACAAACCATTCCCAGCGAGAGGAGTGGATCCAAAGGCAGCCTGGCTAACTGCCCTCAAAACCACTTTAGGAGACTCCAGTCTGCCAGTCTGAAGACAGGGTGAACATATAGAATGGGGCACCAAGATCAAATCAACAGATACAGCCAAAAAGAGCAAGCTGACTACATACTCAGCCCTAGGGCAGAGAACAATTACAGCAGCTGACTGCCTCGGCAAGCCCAGAGATCAAAGAACAAAGCGTTATTTATTACTGCCATTATAATCATTAGCATAGTGCCCAGTAGTTCTGGTCATGGACCAGTACCTTAGTGTGTTAGCCAGTGTGCAAATAGAGAAGAAAATAATGGGCCCTGCCCAAGGAATGTCGAGTTTCAATATTAAATGTGAGTTAGCTACAAAAGGAATGAATGGGACAAAGAAGCAATAGTGTCACATACAGAGGAAAGATGCTTGGAATCCAGACCAACAATTTGGCTACCACCAGGACAGCCTCTCAATTACCTGGAAACAAGCAAGTAGCTTAAAGGTCTTTACAATGCACTCTGGTTCTTTTAATTCACTGAGATGGTTTATAGAGGTGCCAGATATCCATGATTTGTCTCTTGAAACAGCAGCTGAAGGCATGTTTTGGTTATTCAGAGTAAAGAGAGGAGAATGAATCTCCACCTGGAGAAGGGCTGACTGAAGTCTGGACGTGGCAGGTGCTCTGTGATGTCTTCTCCATGCTTTCCCACACATGCCGCCTGTTCCAGTGCTGCCCATGAGACAGAGACCATGTGTAATGTCCCCCTGTAGCCAGGGAAATTGCACTACCTGTTCTCACCTTCTAAAAGCCACATCACAGCTGGCACTTCTTCCTCTCAAAGGAGGAAGGCTGAAAAGGCTATTCATCCTTGGGTGGTCCAGGACTGGTCTGAGGCACAGCTGGACCTGACAACTGATTCTTAAGAAAGAGGATACCAGATACTACTCGCCAACACTGCAGGGATCAGATGAGTGATATGCCCTGCACTGGAACAACTGTCCCTGTGTCACTTCTCTGTCTTTCATCACTGACAACATCCATTCTATTTTTAAAATAACAGTAGTCCGTGATCTCTGAAATGTTTCTAGTCAATGTTGTGACTAACAAATGGTGGTATTTTTGATCTTCCTTTGGTACACCCCCATGAAGAGCTTACAATGTTTCTGACATCAGTTAATGTAATCTCCCCATCTGTAATCTCTCATCTCCCTGTCATGGTCCATTACCCCTGTGTCACCAGTGGAGAGGATGGTGCTTCATACACAGAATGACCTACTCAGAGACACACAGCCAGTCAATGATGACTTCGGAATTTGAAAGAAGACATGTCTGCCCACACTGGGTCTTCCAGCTCTAGGCAGAATTCTCCCACTCCCATGTGATTCCCTTATAACCACATCTGTGAAAATGTCCTCCTTAAAGCTTCCTTTTAATCTTTCTTCTGATGTTTCCACATTCTTATTTTGTAATGGTCACGCTCACATTTTGCTCATTTTTCCAGTGCTCTCATAACCTTCTCAGATGTAATTTTTTACCCTTTAAAAAGAGATTCCAGCCACTTCTTGGAACCCTCTGTATTTTATATATCTCTAGATCAGACTGTTAAATAGAGCCTATTCCTCAGTATCTGAGTATCTTATAATCTCTTATATATTCATAATTACAATATCCCATGGAGGAGACAGATACTACTTTCTGCATTTTAAAGTCAGGAAGCAGAGGCACAGAGGGACTAACTGTAACCACCAGCCAGTGCTAAGCATTCATGGCAACAAAAGTCAAGGACTAGAACAATGAGACAATTTCAAATTCTATTATGCTTTTCATTTCCTAGGACTGTTTTCTGAAATTGTTAAGGTGTCAATTCTTCCATCTTTTATCTGCTGTCATAAGGTTGTGTCCATGTAACAAATCTTGAACATGTAGGATCTCATTACTCCAGGAACAACAACCTAAAGAACAACTGCACAAAAAGACACTGTACCTACACTACCAAAATTTCCAAAATGAGATATCCGTACACCAAGTAGGAGGATAATTGCCTTAGTATTATTCTCCCCACCATGGCTCACAAGGAACCAGATTTGCTGTAATAACTCTTTTGATCAAATACTCACGCTTTCCCCAAGTATAGTCTCCAGCTGGCACCGCTGGAATCAGAAAACTCAGCAAGATGAACCAATAATCTGACTCAGCAAGACACTTCTTACACTGATACAAAGGTCTGGAAAAGTATAAAAATCCCAGTTTCTTTTGTAACCACTCTTTATACTGGATTTTTTATATATATATATTGGAATAATAGTCACTGTGTCTCCTTTAAAATCCTGAGGTCACCATTGATAATAATGTAGGAACTGCAACCATGCAATGCATCTGCAGCTCTTCTTTGTATGAGCAGTGCCAAAGGAAGGGCCCTATACTCTCCTTCCTTCAGTCAAAGCCTGCAGGTACTGTCCCTAAATGATTAATTGTCTTGCCTAGACATCAAAATATCTTCAGCACAGGTATATCTGTAAGACACATCAGTGCCCTAGTTTATGGGATAAAAGTGAGAAGACAGACGTCTACCTAAGGAAGAATTTGAAGACCACATGGTCTGGTTAGATGAGTGAAAATGATTATGCATGTCTGGGAACAAAGCTATTAAAATGAGGAATGAGGAACTTTCTGAGGCTGGCAAGCATCTTGACTGGCCACCTACCCAAAAGATCAATTAACTGCTTACCTCATGCACTTCACAAAGAAACAGAATAGCACACAAGGGGCATTTCATCCTCTGGTATTTCATCTCACCTCCTCAGAAAGCAAACTACCCTCTTGGCAGACCATGGAAGATGCCTAAGTGACCAGTTTAGGCAATGTCCTAAGGTTTAGAAAGCTAATGTTGGGCAAGGTGCATGCCACCCTGAATCTTTCATTTTGATTTTTGTTCAATCAGCTTCATAACCAAGAAATTCTAGTGCACTGGAGAATATAACCTGATGTGTGCAAATATTTACATAGCTAAGTAGTATTACTGTAGTGTTCTGGGCTTCTTAGCCTGGCATTAGTTCCGTGAAACTGGGAAAAAGTGAAGTATAAAAAAAACAGGTGACACAAAACAAAGTAACAACATGGAATATCCTGTCCCACTGAAAATATTAATGTTGGTTTTAATGCATTTACAAATTTGGTTGGTAAGGTAACTGGTACTGGTACAATATATTTAGGTTTCTGTAAGGCAGATGGCATTGTCTTTTCTGGCCTTTGATAAAAAATATATCACTACACAAATCAGTGCTGCCCTTACTAAATAAATTCAATCCCCACTCAACTGATGCACCATTAAAAACTAATTGTAAATGGAGAACTTTCATTATATGTGACTTATTCTACTGAGCATCTCAGAAATCTGTTTTAAGTGCAAAACTATTCAATATCTCTATTAATTAACTCGCAGAAAAATAGAACATGTGACAGAAGAATTGGCAATAAAATAAATAATGATGGGTAGTTATAAAGATCCACCTGGAGATCTTTTTGTAAAGGAGGCTTATCTGAACAACGCATCTCGTTACAGTCAAGTGCAAAATCACACAGCTAGAACAAGAGCTTCCAAAATGGGAGTGTGTCCAGGACTGCAGGGATCTGAAAAAGTATTCTGAGATGATAAGAGGAAACCAAATACACACATCTGAAGGAAGGATGCTGATCAGCTGGAAAAGGTTCTGCAGCAAGATATCAGAATAATATGGAAGCCATAAAATATATCCCTCTGTAACAGATTGTGGATATCTAATCTGTTCATTTAATGTAGTTTGTTTACAGTCTCTAAGTAGATACATGTAGGAAAGAGTTCTGACAGTATTTGACTCTACTGCTTTTAAGAAAAAAGGTGTATCTATATTTGGTGGTTTGAATCAGACACAAGGAAGATTTATATAAGTTTTAAGAGTAAGGTCAATTATCTTGTCTGGGATGAAGAAGAAATTCTGCTCTTGGACATCTTTAACTCAAGAGAGAGCTTAAAAATATGGTCTCACTCCACCCTCGATCATCCCTTACACAACTGATCTAGAAACACCTGCTATGGATCTATGGTTTGAGCTACACCCAGCACAAAACAAGCTGTACAATCTTTATGTTCTTCAGCTGGTCACTTGTGGAACAGTTAGTGTCAAAGGGCATGGGGAAAGGAGTGGGAGCTGGGTATCCTCATGCTGCTGGCTCACTAAGTTGAACAGGGACTCAGAATAGAGGGATACTGAACTCAGGAGAATGTAACGGGGAGCAGACTGATCCCCTCTCCTTCCTTGGACTTCACAGCACAGCCTGTGTCTAGCCTGATTAATCCCTGCCTGTCCTGAACCACTGTCACAGCCCAGCATGATGGATGTGATGGAGGTACAAAGCAGAGCAACACCCAGCTCACTCCCTTACATACACTGCCTTACCACAGTAGGTAACCACGTTCATTAGTAAGGTCATCCAGCACAACTCTATATGCAGTAATGAGAGAGGAATTCTACAAAGTAATTCTTCCTGAATCATTTAATAGGAGACTCTGGAGTAATGAATAATGACCCTTATCTTAAGGCAAGCCCTGCATACCCGTAACTGTGCACAGTGTGTGTGGTGAAGGTGACAGAAGTACAAAGCCTAAGATTTGTGGCTTTTCCACAGCCAGGACTTGTGCCCTTGTTCATTGTGAGGACACCATGCAGCCATGGTGTCACGGGGATGCTATTGAGGAGGGCAAATATTAAAATGGCTGTATGGCAAGGCATCGAATATTTGAAAGTAATACTGAGGAGATGGCAGTACTAAAGGTGTCAGCAATTCTTTACTTGTGTCAAGGGAGAACACCTGTGTATACTTGACTGTCCTCTCTGAATAATATGATGAGCACATAACATGAGATTCAGGGGGGTATGTACATGCAGGGAAATTTGCTTCTTTTGTGTTTCATAGAATCTGACTATAACTGCTGTGACTGACAATTTGAAATGACCACACAGCCCATTGAAATGAATTGAAATTAATTGAAATGAATCTTTGCATCACTCTGATTGTGGGATTTTATTTAGGCTGGGTTTTCTTTTAGTTGCTATTGCTGTTGCTGTCACAAGCTCCAGCACACATATTCCAGTTTAGTCTTGCGGGGCACATGACACTCAAAATATGGTGTGTGGCTACAGATTTTGCCAACAAGAATTGAAGACACCAAGGCAAGAATCAGTCTTTCATTCCTAAGACTGGCTGTAGCAGACAACTCGACAGTTGCTGGTTCATGTGTACTTAATCCCTTTACTCCTGAAAACTTTTTTAATCATCTTCCCTTCAGCTGCTCAAACTCCTGTTCTATGCTTATGCTATACACAAAGATTAAAAATCAAGTGCCCTAGACAAAAGTATTATTTCTTCTTTCAGATATATTATATTTGCATACTAAAATCAATTCACAACTTATTAAATACAATTTATTAAATATTTTCCTGGGCTAGAAACAGAGTTGGAAAGACAAAGCTTGAGGCATAGAGCTCATCATAATGGCTGCAGAGAAGTGGGCGGCCAGGAGTTTGGAAGTCTTTGCAGGTTCTATGCTGGTCCACAAAAGCATGAGCTATCCTCTGGTCAAAACTGGACAGGGGCTATATCAATTTGAAAGACAAACTGACAACCTCAGTTCAACTGGTTCATGTACTATTCTGAGTTTACAAGGAAAGTCATATAGAGCTGTTGAAAAGAAATCAGCTTACAAATAACAATATTTATCAGAAAATTCCAATTTCAGTCAAATAGTCAAATAAATAGAAAGTAAAGGCATGTAGACCATTTGAGACCATAAGGGCTTTCAAAGATTGCTCTTGTTCTATGGCAGTCTATCTTAAGTCTTTACTGAGCTCTGTCTAATCTATGCTGGCACAAAAAATAAGGACGCTTTTATTGAACCAGGTTTTGGCCATTTCTTCATTTACCAGAAACTTACAAAGTCTGATCTTTGAGTATGACCAGCACAGACCTGAGGGCTTCTTTTAAAATCCTGGCCACCCCTTTGATAGCAAACAGCTTACTGAGAACTTCTTCAAAATGTATCTCTACAAATTGTGCTTTTATTTCATGATGATTTCGTTTACCTCATGTTTCTGCCATATCCTTTGAAGGTGGTTAGATGAGACACTGCAATCCTTACTGAAATCCAGATATAAATACCTATTATTTTTCCATTCACTGTTAGGCAGTTACCCTGTCAAAAAGGGATTTAGATTGTTTTGACATTATTTGCTCTTAACAAACGAAGCCAGGTTGTCCTAGATAACCTTGATATCCTTTAGGTGCTTATGAATTGATTACTTGATAATTTATTCCAGTGCTCTTTCAGATACTGAAGCTAACTGACTCGCTTGCAATGTCAAAGTGTGCTTTTACCCCTTTTTAAGATGGTTGCTTCCCTGCCCTCTATTAATTCTCCTTAACCTCGCCATACAAGTACTAATGCTGAGCAAGCGATTAAGTACTCTGCTCAACAGTGATGTGATCAACCAGTATCTCATGAACCACCACGAGGAATCCCATGTTAATGCATTCCTGAATTGGAGCCCTGTTGTGTATTACTGGACACTGTGAATTGCTCTGCTATCAGAAACATCTTTTGCTCGTTTACTTCAGAACAACAGTTAAGATTTTAAATTTTTTCTCTAAATGTAATGGAATATGGTATATAAAACAAGATTCTACTAATGCTAAAATTCACCAAAGCACTTTGCAACTGAACGCTTTCTGAGAAATGGGGATGCACCCTGATTTTGCCTGTGGACTACTTTATATATGGAAGAGGGGAAGAAGTTTTAGGTGGACTGTAACATAGCATAGCAGAAACAGAAAGAAATGGTTCTACCATAGATGAAATAAAACCTTCTAGTAGTTTATACAAAGAAAACCTAGGGAAGTATTTGTCTGTTGGTAAGACTGAGGTGGTACAAACAGCACTGCTCTCTGTCAGAAGAAAACTGAACAATGGAATGTAACAGTGACTGAGTTATCATTAAAGATTTGTGCTATAAAATTATAGCGGATATGTGTGTTTTATTCAGATTTTTATGTTTCAATTGTAATTGATGTGTTCTAGTATAAAAAACCAATTAATGATTAACTACACCTTTTTAAACCCTTATGACACGACATTAAAGCATGACACCTCCATGAATTTACAATCCTATTACAATCCTATTGAGTCTCTTAGACTAAAGGTTTGTGGGCCTTCAAAAGCATGCATATGTGAGTGGGGATTCCTCTCCCCATGAGAGACTCCTTACACTGACATTAATATAATCTCACAGTGGTCCTGAGATCGCTCAGTATCTGCAGATATTGGAGTTGTTTGGTATTGGTGGCCTTCAGAAGAGTGTATTACTTAGAAAGTTCTGATTGAAATATCAGAAAGGGTAAAACTTACATGCCACTAAAGCTTAAGGCTTGGGGTGGAATGCCACATGAATCCCTGCTGCCATGAAGTCAAATGCTCTCAAGAATAACATTAGAAAACAGCTGCAAACCCCCTGGTAAAGGACTATGTT
The DNA here is from genome assembly GCA_009812075.1 of Sialia sialis. Classification (NCBI taxonomy): domain Eukaryota; kingdom Metazoa; phylum Chordata; class Aves; order Passeriformes; family Turdidae; genus Sialia; species Sialia sialis. The sequence goes on along the minus strand of VRYO01001269.1, from coordinate 7,099,508 downwards.
TTGTTTATGTACTGCACAGAGCTAGACTGGCCTAAGCTGTAAAAGCAGACATATCACCTATATAAGCATCTCTCTTTGTCCTGCATGGAATTCCTTTCTCCATATGCTCATAAACTCTTTCTACAGAAGCTAAGAGCAGAACAATGCATGGCATCCCACTGGGCTCATTTTCTTTCCCACATCTCAGGAAAGGTAAAATCTTTTTTCTTCATTGTAACTGATTTAATTGTATTTTCAAGCTGCTTCTTTCCTCACTCCCTCTCTCTCACTGTTTAGCTCTTTTCACTCATGCTTTCTTTTCATCTTTCTTTCACCTTCTTGTCTTTTCTCTGCTGTGTTCTGATCTGTCTTCAGTAAAGCCAGAGAAAGGAGATTTATATCTCCAAGCAGAGTGATCTGTAAAGCCATGACCCTGCTTACAGAATGCCTTGTCTTTCATTATCCTGAGGTTCAGAAGAACAGTGCTATCAACATGCAAAGAAAGGGACTTTTCTAATATATTCTTGGATAGTTTCACAGGCAGCCTTGAAAATAAACATAAAGACCTAGAACTGATGTAGAAAGTAGTGGAGGAAGGCCAAAGCCTTCTGGGGCTCTTCACATGACTTCTTTGAAGACAGAGGAAGCAGCTATCCTCATCCATATCGTACAAACAAACATTCTTATAAGCAGAAAGGATCCCTTTCAAAGGCTCTGCAATTGTCACTAGTAAAAAAGTTTTGCAGAAGGTAGCTGGAGCTTGAAGCTAGCACTGAAGGCAAGCCCAGGTGTCTGAATATAGAGCTGCCAGCACCCTCTATACCACAACCAAACCTGAACCTCTGCTGACAGCTGTCCCAGATTTCAGTGACAAATAGGTGCACAGAAGCATCTCTTCATGGGCCATTTTATTATCTTGTTTGAATGTGGTAGATTCAACGCCAATTAGCAGTTTGGAAAATCTGATTGCTCCAGAGATTGTATTTATAGGACTGGCTGAACAATGGCTCAGAATGGAGCTGAGCTTGACCTCTTCTTCAAAGCCAGAGTTAAGATTTCCTGTCATCTTCAGCCTAAGCTGCTCCTGGGCATCCCTTGCCATCCATCCCTCGCCACCCATCCCAGCCACAGCAGACATGTGTCTCAAATACAAGTGGTGACTGATGCTTTACAACAGATCTAAAGTGTCTTATGATACCAAAATGCCCTAAATTGGAGAATGGGAGATGTTGTGTAGCATCTTAGGTCAGAGCGTACCCTCTCATTTGCGTTGTTGATGGTGAGCTTCTGCAAGCAATATCCAACAGAGTTCCCTGTTCTGAAGTGCTAGTCACTATAGGGGAATAAAATTCACTCTAGGTTAACAAAAAAGAGTGATTCAGATGTTGTAATTGCAGAATTTTTTAAGCACAGCATGTGTGTAACTGCATGGAGTGGAAAGATGAGCTTCATCATACATGTCTTTCACTCCCACGCAGGCATTTACCATCACACCACAAGCCAAAAGCAGCTTCCGAGTCTTCGTATGCAAGTACTTGGAAACTTCGTATGTGTTTTTCCCCCTCTGTTTTCTACAATACCTAAACCACCATACAAATTAAAGCAGAAAAATTGTATCTGATCCCATTTAAACTGTTCCTTTACAGTCAGTATTGAGTGGCTTCTTCCAGTCCCCAAGCACTTTTTTCCTAACAGTTGTGTTGTGTCCCTCAGGCTTTTCTTGCATTTGGGGTGATGGAGATTGTCCATATCCACTTCGAGCAATTTAGACTTTACTTGTTTCTATATTAGTATGTATATGATTTCTTATAATCTTTCTCAAAATACTTAACAGGTAAGTTTACCCATGTCTGCATTTGGCTACATCTTACATTTGTCTCCCTAAACAAATTTCATATGCTGAGGAACAACCTCTGTGTTGATTTGGCCAGAAGTAGATTTAAATGTGTTGCTGACCTTATGCAACAGTTAACTCTCCTTCTTGAAAATAGCCATAGGTGCCTATTTTCTCCTGCAAAAAGGAGCTATTGAGTTGAAAACTGTATTTTTAAGTATCTCAGAAAATCCCTTCTTCGTGACCTGAAACTGCCCTAAAATTCATTTGGTTTACCTGGTTGTGCAAAACACCTCCTGCCATGCTGGCCGAAACTGTTTCCTGCAGGTACTCCCCTGTCTGCCTCTGCCCATTGCTGGTCTCTTGTTTTATCATTAGACTGTGAACACTTCGGGGCAGAGAGCCTTTATTTAGTATTATAGTATACAGTGATCTTGGGTAGGACTCCAAGGTGCTGCTGGAGAAAAAGTGACCACAAAACTGAAGTGCTCTGTAACCTCATTTGGCAATTTGTAATTCTGAATTTGGCACCTCAACAAACACTGAACAGAGAAGCAGGAAGACTTGGTTCTGGAATCATTAGTTTTACTATTAAATGTTAGTATGATTAGTTATTCCTTTTAAATCTGTGATGTGTCTAATGTCAGAAAGAGAAGACAGGTCCTATACCCTTAGGCTTTAACAATCTAAACATGAGTATATAGCATGAGATTTGAAAGCCTGAGTGCATGTAGTTTGTTGAATGTCAAATGTGGAGCAGGAAACAAGGGTAACTGCAGCATCTGAGGGAGACAAGTACCTTAGATAAAAGGCAGAAGAATAAAAAGAGTAAAAATATTAAATTGGGAGAAGGAAAATGCAGGGTGCTCATGAACAAGCATTCCCTTCCTGTGCAGTCTGTGAAACTGCAGAATACTCTGAAACCTTACAGGGCTTAATAAGAAATATTACCTGTTTCAGTTCTGGGCCCTAGAACTGAAAAGTGCTCACTTTGCTTGCCTACTGATTGAACATATTTATTTACTGCATTAAGAGAATGATCCAACAATGCCCCTACAAAGGACGCACTACACAGATTTTAAGCCTGTCCTTACCTCTAAATGCAGTGGGGAGAAATACGGTGAAACATGCAAGTACAAACAGAAAGAAAACTTTGTACAGAATCAGCGGACTGTTTGATTTTTTGAAACGGCTCCATGAGTGGGAGGCAGCCGCAGCTTCCCTGGAACGAGGCAGCTCTGTGCCTGCAAAAGGAGCCGCGAGCAGCAGCGCAGCGCAGCTCCCGCGGGGCCCCGAGTCCCGCACAGCCCCCGAGCGTGACCGCGCACGGCCAGCAGGCTGTGTGCTCGCTCTGAGCTCGCCCCGGCTGCTGCTCCTTGCTCCTTTGACGTGGACGTGTGTGTTGCATGACTATAGAAGGAGCAATCAGTCAGCTCCCAGGAATCTTAGCAACAGCCGCGTCCCCAGAAAAGGCTTGTAGCAGCTGGAGCGGTGATGACTCAGCAGCATGGGCTCTCTGGCCGCTTGCTGATCCCTGGCAAGGACTGCAGTCCCAACTTCTGGCTCCCTTGTTTGGGTCACTGCTTTCTTGCTGGCACCAGTAGATGAATTCCTGGATCCTGCTGGCCTTGGCATTCGAAAGCAACCAAAAATTAGCTGATAGTTGCAGCCAAAAAAAGTTTTTTGTTCTCTTTTTCCTTTAGCGACAAATTAGAAAAAAAATCAAAACTGAACAAAACCCGCAGAATCCTGTTAGTACACTGTAACAGGAGACAAATGGCAGAGTTCATCTGTGGCGGATGTGTAGGGGAAGATGGTCACATGCCAGGAGACCCACGTCCCTTTGGTCCCTTGGGGAATGAAACAGATGGGTGGGTTTGGGCTGGGCTGGAGACTATACAAAACATCACTAGAAGGTTTGTTTATTTTCTGTACTGAGAGTTTGAGGCTGTGGTGTTGAGTAATTCTGTTGACATTTCACCTAGTTCAAGTCACTAGTGCAATGAATCTATTTGGCCTCTAGTTGTTTTCGACTCCAAGGATGTTAATGTAACAGCCTCCGTCCACTCTCCTGCAATAATTCCACGGACGACCGAGAAGAAAAATTTGGTTTAAGGAGTCAGGGGTCAGGACTGCAGCGTGTTTGCACGGCGGGAGGAACCTTCTGCTGGGGCGCTGAAGGGACTCAGGCTGGGTGGGCAGGGGCTCTGCAGGCTCCCCGGGCAGTGCTGCCGCCGGGAGAGAGGCCCCGAAGAGCCCAGGGGGGAAGAGAGCGCACAAGGGGCCACAGGAGCCGGAGCAGGGGGCTGGATGTCTGGATTCTTTTGGCACAGGGCTGCCGGGAAGCTTGCTGGTCCTGTGCCAGGCTCCAGCGAGCTCCGCTTAGTCCCTCCCTTTCACGAGCACTAAAAATTCATCCTGAAACAAAAACAACCATGTGTGTGTTTAACAATCTGCCTTCTCAGCAGCACCACCGCCACCCCGGCATCGCTGGCCTCATTACTGGGAGCAGGAAATGAGTAAAACACAAATGGCTGGGGAGGAGGCTGGAGGGGCCGCCCCGCTCCCGGCCATGGGGGTTGCTGGGAGTTGCCGCGCCTTGTTGCAGATGTCGGAGACCTCAAATGTCTGCCGGAAATTACAGCTCATGTCGGGCGGGGAGACGTGCGCTGCCCCGGCTGGGGAGCGCAGCGGGAGCCCCCCTGTCCCGCGCCG